>CM077154.1:69825216-71025216 GCA_039583875.1 Platanthera guangdongensis | reverse complement strand
AGGGGGCACTCCTATCTCCAACCCAAGAAAGAAATCTTGCAAGACCTGCTAGCCTTCCCCCTAACTGCTGAACTTCCTTCGGTGAACGAGGGGTAGGCATTTCAAGAATAGCTTTTACCTTGTCAGGATTAGGGGCAAGTCCCTCCGGAGTAAGGAGATGACCAAGAAACTTCCCCTTACTCGCTCCAAAAGTACACTTCAAAGGATTGAGCTTCATCTTGTATCTACGCAGAGTAGCGAACGTCTCTGCTAGATCTAGCAAGTGCAGCGAAAACGATTTACTCTTAATCAAGAGATCGTCTACATACACTTCTAGGTTTCTTCCTTTTTGATGGTTAAACACACGGTCCATCATCCGTTGATAGGTCGCGCCAGCATTCTTAAGCCCAAAGGGCATGACAAGATAGCAATAACATCCATCGTTAGTTATGAACGACGTGTGAGGAACGTCGGGCCTATGCATTCTTATCTGGTGATAACCAGAAAACGCATCTAAAAAACTCATGTAAGAGTATCCTACCGCGGAATCAACTAAAGAATCTATCTGAGGCAGGGGGTAGCAATCTTTAGGACATGCTTTATTAAGTTTTGTAAAGTCTACACACATTCGCCACTTTCCCCCTGGTTTTTTAACCATTACAACATTTGAAATCCAGGTGGGATATTGCACTTCTTTAATAAAATTCGCCTTGAGGAGTTTCGCAACCTCCTCCCTTATTGGTTCTGCAAGCTTTGTTGCCACGTCCCTCTTCTTCTGTTGGATGGGCTTGCAGCTGGGATCAACATTCAGATGGTGGCAAGCTACATCAGGATCCACCCCCGCATGTCTTCTGCTGACCAGGCAAAGACATCCAGGTTCTTTAGCAGGCAAGAAATCAACTCAGCCTTTTGATCTTCAGGTAGCTCCGAGTTGATGGAGAGTTTCCTCTCCTCCCATTCAGCAATGGGGACTCCTTGCGTCACCTGGGCAGGTTCCAGGTGAGCACCTTCATCAGCAGCAACTTTCGAACTGGAAGAGGCTTCTGCAGCTTCTGCTGGAGCAAGGGAAGCTTCAACCATGTTGACAGTGCGGACGTAGCACTCCCTTGCTCTCCTTGGGTCGCTCCTGACCCGTCACATCCTCCCATTGGCAAAGAACTTGATGGCGAGGTGGTAAGTGGAAATCACTGCTTGGTACTTGTTCAGCAGGGGCCTGCCGAAGATGGCATGGTAGCTGCTGGGGGCGTCGACCACTATGAACTGTATCTGCTTCGTTGCCCCTCCAAGCTTCACTGGCAAGGTGACGCTGCCCTCCACCTCTTTCCTCTCTCCTGAGAATCCATAGAGCGGCCCCTCAGTGGAAAGCAGAGGCTTTCCGGTCCTCAGGGCCTCAAAAGTAGACTTGAAGAGGAGGTTGACTGAACTGCCCGTATCAACAAGAATTCTGTCCACTATGAAGTCTCCGAGCACAGCCTTGATCACAACAACATCGTCAAATGGATTGGCTGTTTGAGGAAGATCTTCCGGACCAAAAGTGACGACTTCTCTTGGGGGAGCAACGGAAGAAGAGGCCACCTCCGCCTGGGTGACCCTTGAAATTGAAGATTTCCGAGTGGACTCGGTCCCTGCTCCACCATGGATGAAGAAGAGGCGTCCCAGAACTCCCTCATCATCTGCATCAAAGCATTCCACTGGGACGTTTATCGGCCCCAGACGGCCTTCGTCCTCCACATCTACACACTCCTGGTAAGCCTCAGCTACCTCTTTTCCCTTCGAGGTGGATGGCTTCGACGAGGAAGGAGAATCCTTCTTGGTCAGGTCAATCTTGCCCTCGGCAAGCAACTTATCAATCAGCGCACGAAGGGCCTTGCATTCCTCAGTCAGATGACCCTTTTCCTTGTGGAATTGGCAGTATTGCGAATTATTCCTCGGCTTCCACAGCTTCTGAGGCTCTTGCCTCCTTTCTTCTGATCTCCTTTGCAGGATCTGGATGACTTCGTCAAGGTCCAGGTCTGCAGGGTCCTCCATGGGACTTTCATCATATTGGCACGGGGCAGGCAAGGCTGCCTGTTGGAGGATGGGAAGAGCTTGCAAAGGAACGGCGGGAGTGGTGGCCAACGGCAGTCTCTGCTCGTGAAACTGTTGATGGCCTTGGAAAGGTTTTTTGTTGCGGAAGTTCCTGCCTCTTTGAGACGGAGGCTGGAAGTCTGGACGAGGTGGCCTGCCACGAGAGGAAGAAGCGGAGGCATCCCTTCCTTCAGCCTTGGCTGTCAGGGATGAAACATAGGTCGGATTGGCATTTTCCCCTTCTATGAAACGGTTGACCATGACGATCAACTCCTGATAAGTCTCGGGAGCCTTGGTCGTTGCTTTAAACTTCAGAGGGCCTTCCCGGAGGCCGTGGATCAAGGCAACTTTGTAATAGTCTGGGTTCACATTCCTCACCCCCTGAATTTCTCTTTGAAAGCGATCAACGAATCGTGCCACCGATTCGTTATCCCTCTGCTTGATCTCAAATAGGGCAGCTGGCCCATTCTTCCTCTTCCTTGAGGTAGCAAACCTCAGCAGTAACTGGCTACGAAGCTCGGCAAAAGAAGAGATGGTGCCCGAAGGCAGCTCATAGAACCATTCTCTCGCTTGCCCTTCGAGAGTGGTAACCAGCAACTTACACTTAATCGCATCTGAGAGGCATCTCAAAGCAACTGCCCCCTCAAATGCCTGGAGGTGAGAAACGGGATCTGTCGCTCCCGTATATGTTGATGCACAAAAACGGACAGGGAGTCGGGCACCACCAGCTAACGGTTCGAACACCGGGGAATAGGGAAGGAAAGGAGGAGACTGTCGACTAATCGGTTACTAGCGGTCGCGGCTAAAGGGCAGAAAAGAGGAGGGGGCCGCTGGCAGCGGCAACAGCAGAGTTCGCCCGCCGCGGCTTAAATGCCACTCTTGCGGCGGGCTTTCCTTTACTTAAAAATGAGACAGTTACAACGAGTAAAAGAAGAAGCCGGCCGGACTACAAGCCGCAATACACTAGACTTGAGACCGCAGCTCTTAACAGGCGAGCTACTGGATCCCAGTCACGGTGTCTTGGGGAGTGCACCCACCCCGTATTTATAGGCTCGGGGGCCTGCCCAAACGGGCAGGGCTAAAATTACCGGCTGCCCGGGGTACAGGAGAACCGGGCAGAGGTGAGGGGAAGCAAAAGAGAAAGAAACAAGAAAGGAGGGAAGCCGCGCGGCCTGGCGGATTCCTCCTGGCGAGCTGACGGCTGGGTCCTTGGGCCTTGTCGCTGAGCAGGGTCGGTGCTGGCAGCGGCCTGACATGGAGACCGCCCGGCTTGGGGGGTTTGGCGGCTTGAATAAGCAGACCGCCCGGTCTGGAAAACTGCGCGGGCAGGTCGCGGATTCCGGGCTTATCATAATCCCCGCACATTTTTAAGTTTCCAAAAAACTTCGAAAATGTAGAACTAAGCCGGAGACCGCGACTGCTTCATCGTTGTCTATAAAATCCCCTGACCCTTGACATTCTTCAGGATTCCTGCCAAGCACGGGTCGCTACTCGCCACTTGCGGTTAGAATTTTGCAAGCCGACGCGATTTCTTTAGCGATGGATGTGATGTCATCAATGCTAGCTCGCAACAAGAAACCGCCAGAAGCGAAGCAGAGCCGGAGCGAGAACTCGAATGATTCTGCCCGTCAGACTGCCAAGAAGACTGGGAAGCCGGAGACATCAGCGGCTTCTGGAGCTGAAAAGAGGCCAGCAGAGATCGTCGGCGGACCATCGCAGGCCGCAGCCGATCCCAAAGCGGTTTTGAAGGCTGCTCCAGTGCAAACCGGAACTGCCAAATCCTTCGACATGACTTTCTCTCCATCAGGAGAACCACTCCTAAAAATCGGTGGGACGGAGGAGAAGAGTGTTGAGTCTGGGAAACCGTCCGAATTGCCGAGCAAGGTCGACTTAATCGTTGTGGATGACAACGAGCCGGAGAAGGCGCAGGAACCCGAGCGGACTGTTGCTGAACAGGGCAAGCGGACTGAAAAGGTGTCCGGCTCCCTGAAACGGCGGAAAGAAAGGAGCGAAACCCTTGAAGAAAGGATGAAGAAGAAAATGAGGAAGCTGCATGCCAGAAACCGGAATATCTCTGAAAAGACCGGAGCGGACAGTCTTCAACACAGGCCGCACGAGAAGGAGGTACCCGAGGACCCGGCTACACCGGATCACAAGCCGAGCGAACTGGAGAATACGCCCGCGGTTAGCGACTCGCTCAGCGAGCTCCTGAAGGGCATGGAGACCCTCCAGCGGCAAGACGTGCTGTTGTCGACACCAGCGGCCTCTGAGGAGTTTGACCGCCCGGACATCCAGGTTATTGGGGAGAAGCCTGGCGAACCGGCTTCCGCGGCTTCTGAAGGAGACGAGAAACTGAAGCTCCGCGAGAAGATGGAGGAGATGAAGAAACTAATCGCCAATAAGCCGGTGGAGACCGCACATCCATTACTGCAAGGTAAACACCGGGACGTTAGGCGAATTATTAAATTCTACAAGTCGCGGTCAAGGAAGAAGGGGGCGAATATAATATTAAATCTGCCGGCCAGCTTTTTCCTGACCACGGCTCAACTGAAAAGCCGAGCTAAGGAAACCGAGCGGCTATGGAAAGAAAAGCTGAAGAGGATAGATCCTGAGCGGCTCAGGCGGCCAGTGATTAAAATCCATACCGCGGCCTCTGGAGGAGATAAACATCAAACCGGCGGTCTTATCCTACCGATTTCCTTACTAGAAGGTCGCAACAATCCGACTGAACCTGACTGCGGTTTCTCTTCTGCAGGTGTACCGGAGACCGCGATGAAACCGGGCGACTTGACGTCGTATTTGTCTCTGCTGCCACCGCCTCCGCCTCCAAGTGTTCGCGAGAAGGAGATGGCCGACTTCCAGAAGGAGGTCGGCTCGCTGCAGGCGGCTTTGGACGCGGCCACCGAAACCCTGCGGATTAAAGACGAACAGCAGCGGGTTGCCCAGGAGGCCGCGGAAAGAAGGATCCAAGAGTTGCAAACCACCCTGGAGCAAGAGACCACTAGGTTGCAAAGAGCGCTTGAGCAGGAGACCGCGAGGATGAAGACTGCGATGGAACAAGAGACTGCCCGGCTCCAGACCGCGATGAAGGAAGAGACCGCCAGGCTCCAGACCGCGAGGAAGGAAGAGACCGCCAGGCTCCAGACCGCGATGGAAACCGCTGAGGCGAAGATTGCTGAGATGCAGGCTGCCTTAGAGCAGGAAAGGGCGGAGAAGTACTTGCTGATGGCCGCGCGGCCGGAAGGAGACAGAGAACAGATCCCGCATGCCGGAGGCGGCGAAAACCAAGACTTGCGGGCGGAGACCGGCGGAGAACTGCGGCCTGCACCACCAACTCCTGCAGAGTTGCCGGGAACTAGCCGCCCGGCCTCTGGCGAGAGTTCGCATCCGCCAGTGGCCGCGGCGCCTAACCAGGTCGCAGTTCCAAGCGGTCCAGGGGCCCAGGCGATCCATATGATTCCGTTTGCGAGAGTTGAGCGCGACGCTGCGCGAGTTCATCGGTCTCTGCATGCGCTTCATAATCTGGTTAGCTAGGTGTATGTTGCGATTGTGCAGACCGGTGAACAGGTTGCGCACATGGGACGAGATAGGCCGGAAGACGACAAACGATCCTGAGCGACTTGAGAGACCTAAGCCGCGCGGACATTCGTATATTGTGTTGTAATATATATTTTTTCTCTGGATGTTGGACAATTTGATTGCTGTAAACTGTTGTATTTTATTATGCTGCGAACTGAATGCGGCTTATGCGGTTTGTATCTATAATCCACATGTCTGCTGCTTTGTTCTGAGAAATTTAAAGTTTAGGATAATAGCCGCGCGGTCTGGCGAACAGAGCGCCGGCTTGAATACTTGATATCCACATGATTTGCCATAGAATTTTTCTAAGTGCAGGGAAATAGCCGTGCGGACTGACGGACTAAAAGGCGGCTTGATCACTAAGCTGTTCTGCACTTCCAGCGGACTTAGGCCGTGCGGCGTGACAACTAGCCGCGATTTGACGTTGGGCACTGTAGCTTCACGGATTTTCTATAAATAGCGCAGACCCCGCAGAGTTCATCACAAAGCAAGAAGGATGCGGGCTAAGTCCAAGTCGCTGCGGTCTGACAAGGCCACAGCCGTTAGGACAGACGCGGCCTCCGCCTTCCACTCAGCTGACCACAAAGAATGCCGGCTTACAAAAGCCAAGCTGGATGACTTTGTCGAGAAACATATGCAAGGAAGTCCGCTGATCGCGCGGCTTCCCCGGCAGGATGAGCGGATTAACTCCTCCAACGCGAATCAGATCGCAGTCCCCATTGACCACTTCGACTGCGGCTTCAGCTTTCCGGTCTTGCTAGAGGCCGTAGCGGTCTTCGACCACTATGGAGTTGTGCCCGGACAACTTCCCCCGAACTCGATAGCCGCAATATACAGCTTCATCTCTTACCTCAGGTCGGAAAGAGTCCGCTTCTCGATGATGCTCTTCCGAGAGTGCTTCTCGGTGCGGTCTATCCCGGACTCCGGGACAAAGATCTTCCGGGGGCACCTCTATTTGGCTGCAGAGGGCTGAAGATAGTCAACTTGGCCAACAAGATCGCGAACTGGCCGGAGCGGTTTCTGATCTTCGAGGGAAACTTGGGGTTGCTGCCGGTCGACCCCCAAGTCCGCGAAGAAGCCGCCTTTGGGAGCAGCGGCTTGGACGGCGTTGAGAAGGAGATTTATAACTTCTTCAAAGGCGAGCGGCTTGATGTAAACCACTACATCCCGCTGCTGCCGTCGCTAGTAGGAGTCGAAGCGGAAGACAGTAAGTGTTAAGCCGGCCGACCTGAATTCTTAGCCGTGCGGCCTGAAAACTAACTTTGCCTTCTATCTTTGCAGCTGCTGTGGCGGTCCCGCTGAACAAGCCGCAGACTCCGGGCGGCTTGACCCTTACTCAAAGAGAAAAGAGGGCGAAGCGGGTCAAGCCGGCGCGAGCTGCGGAGGAGGAGGAGTCGGACTCCTCTGGAGAGTTCATGCTGCAAGGAACCGGCAGCAGCCTGAAGGATGTCCACGGTGACCCGGCCTTGCGGTGGAGTCCGGACGGCAAGTCGGTGACGATCTCCACCGCCCTCCCCTACTGGGGAGCAGAAGACGTAAGCCGCCATGCTAATGCGGTTGGCGGCGCGCTGTACGGCAAGCGCAACTTGAGGGCTATGCGACGAGTTCCTCCAGACGACTTGCCGCGGCTAGCCGCGCAAGTCGGCGCGAGGAGCTTCGTGGCAAGCCATTTCATGGGGCTTTCCTACAAGGAGCTGATGAAAGAGAACAGCGGCCTGAAGATGCAGTTAGGCGAACAGCAAGAAGAGAACAAGCGGCTTAAAGAGAAAGAGGCGGTAAGTCATTACCAATACCCGCGCGGTTAGCATTATATAACTGCGCGACCTTACCTTCACCTTTGCTTTGCAGGAAATGTACAACCCCGCCAACCCGATCTTCCAAGACCAAGTCTTCCCCCAACTTGTCCAAGGGATCGATGGAGCGCTTAACCGCCTCCGGGACATTGGCGGCTTGGCCCCCGGCTTCACCAACTTCACATGCGCCGACATCTACCCTTCCCTGAAGGAGCAGGTGGCCGACGTCTATAAGTCGATCAAAGGCAAGGCCAAAGTCGGGGAAGAAGTCGGTGAGGTGGTGGGAGACGCCGTGGAGGAGGTCGGCCAGGGAAGCCGGAGTCCACGCACATCTCTTGAGTCCGGCGGCCAAGAGTCGGAGACCGCGCGGCCAGACTCGACATCTTCTGATGGTTCAGCGAGCTCCGCAACTAGCAGCGGGTACTCTTTATCATCTGTCGATGTTGGCGATGGCAGTGATTTGGATGCTCCTGCGACTAAGAAGCTCAAACCGGATGATTAGAAAAATTTATAACTTGGTTTTGTATTTTGAACTTTTTTGAAATCGGCGGCATTGTTTTTGTAACCGCGCGATTAAAAATTTTGTAACACTTAATGACATAGTAATGAAGGCACTTTCACCTTACTCTTTGTTGCATCTTACTTTTCTTACTTGACTAAGTCCGCGCGGTCTCAGTGTAGCTTCCGATTTAGAATATAGGTATGTAAACCGACTGAGTTTGCGCTGCGACTTCATCAAAGCTGTCCGCAAGAGAGAGACATTTCCCTGCGGGTTCTACCGGAGTGCACGTCAACGATAAGCCGAGCGGCTAATATGTTAAACCGCAATTTTCCTTGATGAATTATTCAACGTTATCTGCTAGAAGAGCTGAATTGTCGCGGCTTGTTCATACTTAAACCGTGACCGCTAAGCCGCGCGGCCACCTGTCGAAGTCGGCAAACATCCATCACATTGAAATATTAGATTGCGGCTAGGGCAAACTCTGAAGCGAATTGCCCATTTGATTAAAGGAACAGAAATAGAGAAATAAGCTCCGGCTTCCGATAATACAGACCGATATAGCCATATGGGAGCCGGGAACTCTTGTGACGATAGTTCGCTGATTTAGCTGATATAATTAATACCATAAGTCGGCAGATCAATAGCCAGGAATTAAGTGCCAGAAGCAGGTCGGGCGACCTCTTTTTCATATGAATAACAAACCGGCAATTGATGCATTTGAGCCAAATAAGATACTGAATAGCGGATAGGCGGACGTAAGTCGGCCGAGTTCCCAAATATATTAATGATAATCCGGCAGGTAGGAACAGGAAAGTTAATAAACTTAAGCCGGAAACTGAAACCGGGCGGCTTGTGTAATTAATTATAAAACCTGCACAGGCCGCTAAATAAAACCGCGAGACAGCGGATAGGCGCGTGTTGTCCTGCAAAAATAGGTGAAGATATGCACTTATGTGTCAATGTGGGCAGGTGCGCGTGGCATTGCTTTCCTCACAAAAAACACATAAGCGGGATCGAAATTCTTAAATTCCATGACCAATTTCAAGCGGGACAAGTACGCAACGTCTGCGACTGAGGTCAAGCAGGACAAGTACGCAATGTCTGCGACCGAGGTCAAGCGGGACAAGTACGTAAAGCCTGTCTGTGACTGAAGTCATGCGTGACGGGTACGCAATGCCTGCGACTGAAGGTCAAGCGGAAAACCCACTACACATCTGCTACTGAAGTCGAGCAGGATGTGGAGGGCTTAAGAATTCGAAAGGGGCTCTTGCCCCTACATGCATGCATATAGGCATAAAAAGGTAAAGCTAAAAATAAGCTTTAAATGAAAATGTAACATTTGCATGATGTTAAGGAAGTGATAAAGGATATATATCTGCAATTTTATCATGCCTTATAGGAAGAGAGAGATGTTATGTATTATTCTGAACATAAGCACTTTTCATTATAGAAAGAGAGGAATAACTGCTTGATCCATTGAGCAAGAAACGGAAGATTGCCTTAGAGAGTCACTAAATAACATATTCTTGCAACTTTCCAGCTCTTACAAGTTGATTAGCCAATTTCCTGAGAGCTATGCAATCTTCTGCTAGATGACCAATATCTTTATGATACTTGCAAAAAAGTTGCTCGTGCCGATACTTGATTTTGGATTTCATACGCCGAGGCTTCTTGAACTCAGGCATTTCCTGAATGATTATCAAAAGATCTTCCATAGGAATTTTGAACTTAACACACTTACCTGAATCTTTTTCATACTTTGGAGTTTTATCCTGGAGAATATAAGGAGACTTGCAATATTCAACTTGCAAGACATCTTGAGGGGAAATAGATTGCTGTTGACCAGAATTCCCTTGAGATTGTTTAGTCATTTGATTCAGAAACGAAACATAACCTTTATTTGCCTCTTCGGCTATTATGAATGTATTAACTATATTAATAAGATCTCCGAAGCTTTTGGGATATTTTGTGGTGAGCTTGAATTTCAATGGGCCTTCTTGAAGGGCATTTATGAAAGCATGCAAGTAATAGTCTTGATGGACGCTACAAATATCTAGAACCTCCTTTTGAAACCGATCAACAAAATCTGGATTAGACTCGTCAATTCCTTGCTTGATTCGGAAGAGAGCTCCAACGTCTCTTTTCCGCTTTCTGTAAATAGCGAATCTAGAAATAAATTGACTTCGAAGATCCTTAAAGCTGGTTACTGATCGAGGTGGCAGGCTATAAAACCATTCTCTCGCAACATTGCCAAAGGATATAACGAAGAGTTTGCATTTTACTCCATTTGACACTTTTCTAAGTGAAATAGCTGATTCAAAAGCTTGCAAATGAGAAAACGGATCATCACATGCAGAATACTCTGGGAGACGTGGTTCTCTGAAATCATCGGAGACAGTATCCCACCGAATTTGATTAGTGAATGGAGAAGGGGCCTCTTCTTCGTCCTCACAAAGAGACTCATTTGCAACAGATTCTAACCCACGCTCAATACTGTTTGCAAAAATTTCTCTATGAGGGTCAACAACCTCACTATTAAAATACGAGCAATCCTGCACTTCTGAGAGATCTGTAGTCACTGAGATGCGGCTCGATTTATCATGACCCTTTGCAGGATTCATCCTGAAAAGAGAGAAATAGCCGAACTTTTGCAAGAGACCGCAGAACAGCGGCGGCTAGGCGATACTGCAAACCGATAAGAAGACCGGCTGAAAAGAGAGCGGATAGAATGCCAGGTTCCACAGTGCGGGAGGCGGGCTGAAAGCCTTAGCCGGCGAAGTCGCGGCTTGCTAGACAGGCCGCCGAACTCTAGAGGATAGAGCGGTCTGGCTCCCTAGACCGCTGATTTCATCGATTAGTCGAGATCTGAAGGCCGCGTGTTAACTGTTGATGCACGAAAACGGACAGGGAGTCGGGCACCACCAGCTAACGGTTCGAACACCGGGGAATAGGGAAGGAAAGGAGGAGACTGTCGACTAATCGGTTACTAGCGGTCGCGGCTAAAGGGCAGAAAAGAGGAGGGGGCCGCTGGCAACGGCAACAGCAGAGTTCGCCCGCCGCGGCTTAAATGCCACTCTTGCGGCGGGCTTTCCTTTACTTAAAAATGAGACAGTTACAACGAGTAAAAGAAGAAGCCGGCCGGACTACAAGCCGCAATACACTAGACTTGAGACCGCAGCTCTTAACAGGCGAGCTACTGGATCCCAGTCACGGTGTCTTGGGGAGTGCACCCACCCCATATTTATAGGCTCGGGGGCCTGCCCAAACGGGCAGGGCTAAAATTACCGGCTGCCCGGGGTACAGGAGAACCGGGCAGAGGTGAGGGGAAGCAAAAGAGAAAGAAACAAGAAAGGAGGGAAGCCGCGCGGCCTGGCGGATTCCTCCTAGCGAGCTGACGGCTGGGTCCTTGGGCCTTGTCGCTGAGCAGGGTCGGTGCTGGCAGCGGCCTGACATGGAGACCGCCCGGCTTGGGGGGTTTGGCGGCTTGAATAAGCAGACCGCCCGGTCTGGAAAACTGCGCGGGCAGGTCGCGGATTCCGGGCTTATCAGTATAGAACGGGATGCGCGGCTCCCTGAAGTTGCTCGGGGCCGATTCCCATCGAATTCAGTCCACAAAGGGAGACGGGGTGTCAAACTCTGCAGGATAGAAAGGGCGGACTGGAGCCGAGGAGTCCGCGGGCTCGGCGGACTGGCGGTCAGCAAAGCGAAGTAGGCGGGCAGGAGTGCCCCTAGCAGCTTCTCTATAGAACTCTCTGAAAGCAAACTCTTCCTCTTGAGGGCGCAGAGGGGCTGCGGTCTGAGCAGGGTTCCGAGGAGTTTCTGGCGAATGCCGAAGCGGAGTTCGGCGAGCTGGGGTCTGGCGGACTGGCGAGTTCGCTGGGTCCGCTGCGGCCTGAGGAGCAAGCCGCTGGGCCAAAGAAAGCAGAGCTTGGCTGATTGTGTCAAGACGCTGGTCGATCTGCCGGCGAGACTGCTCGGCCTCAAGGCGAGCTTGTTCTATTGCGTCCCAAAGGGAGTCTTCTGAAGAGCTAGAGCGATCTGAAGAGCGGGCTCTGCGGTCTGACATCTTTCGTCCGCTGATTTCAAAACACTACTCGGATCTGAAGGTCGCGTGTTAACTGTTGATGCACGAAAACACAAGGGGGGTCGAGCACAACAAGCTAACTTGTTCGATCACAGGGGGAATAGGGAGACTGCGAGTAGCGATCTACTAAACGGATGAGAGCTGGAAGAAGAGCAGGGCCGTGAACCACGGCAACAATAGACTTCGCCCGTCGCGGCCTGAATGCCTCTCTTGCGACGGGCTTTCCCTTGATTGAAGAAGGATCTAGTTACAAGTGAAAGGAAAAGACTGAGGGAAGTAGAGCAAGGGGGAGTCCGCAAGGCACAGGATTCGAGTCCGCAGCCTGTAACAAGTAGGCTCCTGGGTCCGAGTCAGCGTGCCTTGAGTGCAACACCTCCCCCCTATTTATAGGATAGGGGGCATGCCCAAACGGGCATGGCTAAAATAACCGGCTGCCCGGGGTACAAGAGAACCGGGCAGCGGTGACGGGAAGAAAAAAGAAAGAACACGCCAGTCCGCACAGAAGTGGCGGACTGGGCTCGCGAGCTGGAGCTTCCACTGCTGCTGGGCACGCCCACTGGAGGGCGGCGGCCTGGGCGGACGAGATACTGCGTCCGCCGCTGGAGAACCTGTTGCCCAAAGCGCCGGCGGACTGAGCGGACTGGTCCTTGCGTCCGCTGCTGGAGTATCACCCTTGGCGCCCGACTGGTGACAGTGCCGGACTGGGCGGACGGACAAATCCTGTCCGCGCCTGCTGAATGGGGGCTTTGGAATCTTGTAGTATGTTGCGCACTGAGGGGTTAACATGGATTACTCAAGTTTCCTAGCCTCAACTAGTTTAATTTTTAATGTAATGATATGTTCATTAGCTAGGGTTATTTCATATTTTAGTTTGATATTTTCAGAAAGCAAGTTCTCTTATTCAGTCAATTTTTCTCTAAGTTGTTTAATCTCTTTTTCAGAATTAATTAAATCGTTGCATAAGGATTTAAATTCAGTTCTAAAATTTTATGAATTGAAATCAAATGAAGATAATACCTGCTCTACCTCAGATTCAGATGGTTCTTCACTATCTGATTGCTCAGCTTCAGATAGGCTGCTTGATGCATCAATGGCCATCAAGCAAATCTCCTTTGCCTTAGCCTCTTCTTCATCTTCACTGGATATAGAAGATGAAGATTCATCTTCAGTTTCACTCCATGTTTCAGCCACAAAGCCTTTCTCCTTCCTTTTATGCTTGCTGGAGGAGGTCTTGCTGTAGTGCTGCTTCCTGGATTCCTTTTCTCTTCTTCTCTCGTTCTTTTGGTTTTTTGGACACTCTGATATAAAGTGTCCCGGCTTCCTGCAACCAAAGCAAACAACTTCTTTAGTTTGAGTCTTGTCATACCTTAGCTTGTCATCTTGTCTAGATGACTTTTTCCTAAAATCCTTCTTTGCCATTTTGTAAAATCTCTTGTCTAAGAGACTCAGAAGTTCTTCACTAGCTGTTGGAGCTTCTAATTCTTCTGATGCCTTTAATTATATGCTTTGCTCCTTTCTTGCTGCTGGTGGAGTCTTCTGCTCTGCAGCTTCTCTTGTCTTAGTTGTTCATATGATTTGAGCTTTCCAAGAAGAGATTCAGTGGAAATCTCATTAAGACTTCTGGCCTCCTTGATTAGCCATATTCTGGAATCCAATGAGCTGCGGAAGCACATGAGGATTTTGTCATTGAATTCTATAAGGTTGATGTCCTTGTCCAGTGTCTTCAGCTCATTGATGATTGAGCTTAGTCTGTTGCACATGTCACTCACAAATTCTGACTCATCTTTCTTAAAGTTCTTTTATTATGAGATGAGATTTGATCTCTTGTCCTTTCTCTCATAAGCAAAACCAGCGACCATCTGGTTAAGAGAATCTCAGATAGCTTTTGCTGATGTGCACTCTGCCACTTTCTGGAATATATCATCTGACATAGTCTGTGCTAAGATATTCATGGCCTTGGAATCTACTATCTTGGCCTTCTTCTGTGCATATTTCCACCACGGTGGTGGAACAATATGTGTGCTGCAAGTTGCAGTAGTGGTAGCCACTAGAGCTAGTGGTCCTGTCAAAATAGAATTGTATATGTCTTCATCAATAGAGTTCATATAAAGCCTAATTCTTGACTTCCAGATAGCAAACTTATTCAGATTGCAAACTGGAGGTCTGGTGCTTGCATAATCTTTGTTCAGTGTCATGATATGAAATAAACATAAAAGCTAGGTACATAGAAATCAGATCTAACAAGGATCTTTTGGTTTAAGTGTTAGCTTGTACAACCAAATGAACACCCCTCTGATACCAATTGAAAGATAGGGGATAGATCTGATTACTCTAGGGGGGGTGAATAGAGTAATTTAAAACTTTTGGCTGTTTTAAGTTTATTAGAGTAAATTAGGTGATAATAGTGAAAGTTCAGGAGGTATGCTTGATACCACCTGAAGGTGTTAGTTAGATCAGATATACTCTAGAGGGGGGGGGGGTGAATAGAGTATGTTGGTGATTTAAAACTTTTACAACTGTTGTTGTATTTTAGTTGTGTGTGCAGGGAAGCAAATACAATAAACCAAGATGCAGCAACTATCTAATCACAGCACATTCACAGAGCAAGGCCAGAAAACAAAAAGAAAAGAAAGCAACCAGACGACACAAGAATTTTATAGTGGTTCCCCAAATCTGGGTAGTCCACTCTTCTACCACCCTGATAGGAATCCACTACAGAAAGGGGTTGATCAGGTGTCCTGACACCAATGGGGTTTTGATCAGGTTCCCCAAAACCAAACCCTCAAGTCTTTTGGAGGGAGACTTGCAACCAGAATAATTTTGAAGGGAATTAAAACCCTGTACAGAGGTGGAGTGAGAGGGTGATGAGGTCTTCTCTTTCTCAAGTCAAATGAGAAGACTTGTGGATTGTTGTTTAGCAGCTTTGCTCCCCCTGAGATGTAGAATGAATCAGGAAGAATGCTGCAGCACTGCTTCAGGGTGATAGGTCTTCAAAGACCTAGATTTCCTGGTCCAGAGAAAGTCTCCAGGAACTTCTTGTGACTGATATGAATGTATTGTCTTTGAAGTTATCCTGAGTAAAAGCAGATCAAGAAGACTCTTGATATTGATGTAGTGTTCTTCTTCTTCTTCTTGATCAGTTTCTCTCTAGGCCAAGAATGAATTCCTTTTTCTGTGTTGTCTGAATCACTGTCTGCCTTTTTTTGTTGTATATCACTGTATTACTGACTCTTTCTGTATATCTCAATGTCTCATAAGAAACATTTGAATTTTGAATATAGAGCAGTAATGGCAGACGACCTGGAAAGGAAGCAGCAATTAATTATTTCCCCAACTGTTTCCATGGGAAAATGGCATGTAATAATCCAGGATTAACTTCGCATTCTAACGGTAGTATTCTGGGAAGAACTGCCATTAAATGTTCAGGAATCAGAGCCATGGAATGAGACGGGAACGGAGGAAGACCTAGTCTGGAGTCGTCGACCGAAGAACATAATTCATCGAACTGAGTTTTGAGTTCGTCGAGCTGAGCCTGAGTTCGTCGAGCTAAGCTGAGTTCGTCGAGCTGAGCTGAGTTCGTCGAGCTGACAGTCTTCATTCGTTGAACAGGCAATCTTCAATATACGACAATCTTTATTCGTTGAGCAGAGAACTAAATTCGTCGAGCTGAGAACTGAAGTCATCGACCTGAGAATCTGAGAACTTGAGGTCCAAGTTCGTCGAGCTCAGAAAGTAATTCGTCGACCAAAGCTTGTAGTTGGACTTAGAGAAATTCTGAAGTAGTCCTGGTAATGCTTGAAGTAGAATCCCGGTGTTCATCGAACAAAGAACATAGTTCGTCGAGCTCAGCACTACGAATTGTCTCACGATCGTCGAGCGCAGAACTCCCTTTGTCGAGCTGAGTTCGACGAACGTCGAACTCATTTCACTTAGTCTGAAAAACTGATAGATCTGGAGTTCCTGATGGTCTTGAGGAAGGCTGGTCCATCTGAAGTTGAGATAGAGGACTATCCTAGACTCTAAGACATAAACATGACCCAGACTATACATGATGGGTCACATCCTAAGGCAGTGGACCTAGCCCAAATCAACTAGGGATCCAACAATCTCCCCCTATTTAGGTGAGGTCACTAACAGAGACTCCAAGCAAAGAACAAACAGAAAAACAAAGCAAAATTAAGAAATATATCTGGCAGAGAATTTACAACACATGCATCAGATATATATATATACATACAGGCTTTGTTTTAGTACAAGATATAGTCTGAAATAGAAGTAGAAATGAAATAACCACAAAATTACTTCTCTGTCTTCTTCTGTTTTAGCTTGTCTCCTGGTGCTTTATCTCCTGGCTTTTTGAAAATGATTTCCCTATTGGGATCTGAAGCTTGAGCCCTGGTCATAGTCATGTCAGCTGCCCCTATGATGTTCAGTGAAGTGGCTCTGGGGACAACTGCATCTGGGTGAAGATGCATGTACTCATCAACATTGAGTAGCTTGTTTCCTTTCCCAAATCTCTTTAGCTCATCTCTCCTGTACTGAGACATAGTAGTTAAGCCTATTGTGTCTTTGCCTTCAGCTTTAGCTTTGTTGATTAGAGATAAGCCAATGAGCTCTTGGAACCTTGCCATTCTGGCTGTGTTGGCTGTTTCTGGATCTTCAGGAGGAGATTAGGGCCTTTCAGCTTCATGTTCCTTATATTCCTGGTGCTGTTGCTGCTGTTGTTGTTGATGGTGTTGTCTGCCTGAAGGTGGTGGCCTTGGCTGACTACCACCAGAAGATCTCCCTGTTTGTCTCTGATAATTTGAATATGGGCAGATCTCTGAGGGCCAGAGCCAGAGGAACCTGCTGCTGGAGGAGGAGGAGGAGGAGGATCCTTTCTGTATCTATAAACTGGGGGAGGAGAGTATCTCCTACTCCTCTTCTTCTCTTTTTGCTGGTTCTTTGACAGCCACATCCATGCAGGAATCCCTTTGTAAGGAGCAACATTGTGCAGAATATAGTATGGAGTGTCTGCAGTGGGATTAGGCTTGGGTGCAGGAGGAGGAGGATCCTTCCTTTTCTTAGAAAGCAACTTCTTTTTTCTTTTTAGCAGCCTCCTCATCTGATTCATCATCATCATCATCATCATCATCAGAACCTGAACTCTGAGGATTATCATACAGAGCATTCAACTTCCTCAGGGTTTCATCCGGAATGATAAGAGGTTTTTCTTGAGGGGGGATAGAAGGTTCAGAGGGTGAGGGTTCAACAGCAGTAGAGACAGAGCTTTCAGCTGCTGCCTTGTTCTCTTCTTCAATGTCTGCCAGAATGAGCTCATCCAGATCAGGCATGGGAGAATCATCCATGACAAAATCTGGGACAGAGCAGATTTATGGAATAGAAATAGGAATTGGAACAGCAGTAGGAGCAGCAAAGGTGTCACAGAGTTGCTTGGCAACTGCAGGACTAGCTGGAGAGGTATACTGGACAATAGCCAAATATGGCTTAGCAACCTCTACTGAAGGAAGCTTCATATATATAGAATCAAAGGTATGAAGTATCTCAGATAAATTAACTGTGGGATTTATAATGAAATCACCAGCAGTTGTTATTGTATCTACTAACTCATCAAAGCTAATGTCAGTGTCCATAAATTGAATAAAATCAATTTTTTCAGAATCAAAATCTATAGTTGTATATGTAACTGCAACTGCATTATCAAGCACTGTATCAACTGTATCTGTATTATCAAAAACTGTATCTGCAGTATCAACTGTATCTGTATCAATTGTTTTGTCAAAAACTGTATCAGCCTCTGCAGCTGCTGCACCAGCTTCATCATGGAGCATCTCCCCCTGCCTGGGTTCAGGAGAACCTGGAGCCAGGCCCCTGAATGAAGAGGGGGCAGCAGAAAGGGCTGTGATTTGTGCAGATAAAGAATTAATGGAATTCACTAGAGGTGTAATGGCTTCTGTGATGAGTGATTGAATGAGAGGAGTTAGAAGAGAGATGATGGAGGGAATGGTGGAAGAGTCCAGAAGTGGAGAAAGAATGGTGGAGGGAATAGAAGCAGAGGAGGAAGGAAGAATATATGGAGGGGATAATGGATGGAGAACAGTGTGTGGTTCAGTGGGTATGGTGTAGGATGGAATAGTGGATAGGTGTGGAGGAAGAGGGGATTGAGGAGGTGAGGGAATATGGGTTGCAGTGGGGGAAACTGGAGGTGTAGGGATATGTGCAAGATCAAGCGGTGGAGGTTGATGTTGAGGTGGAGTCAATTGAGGTGCAGTATGAGTGGGAAGAGAGGGGGTAGGTGGAATGGCCTCTTCAGTGTCAGGGTGGGGAGTGACCTTGACGGTCCTTGTGCTCTCAGAAGCGTTGATGGAGGAGGAGGAACCCTTGGAGGGTTTGGTGATTGTCCTCTTCCATCTGCCAAACAAGACGCAGGTGAGGCGCTTGCTGGCATTGATGAATGTGGTCGGGGAGACCAAACATTCACTGGCCTTTTCCTGGATGAAAATCCCCAGGATTCTGTCGTAGCAGACTTTCTTCTTGCTTGTTTTCTTCTTGATTAGGTCAAAGAAGACCATGCCCCAGTCGACCTGTCATTTGTTTAGCACTGCGCACATAATCAGGAATTGATGACGAGTGATATAGTCATGTGCCGAGTGCTTGCCCATCAGAATTTTTCCTACAATGTCGGCCAAAAATTGATAGGCGGCAGACAGTTGCTTCTTCAGAAGCTTATTAGGGTTGCTGCCGGAGAAACCCATTACCTTCAACATATCAGAATATTCTTCAGCGTCCATTTCCAAGTTGTCTTCACCATTGATCAGTCCAAAAATTTCAGAAAGTACTGCTGGAGACAGGGAAACGGCAGTGTTTCCAATATGTCCTGTCAGATCTCCGTCTTCAGAAACGGTTGCAGTGTACACCCATTCTCTTATCTCGGTTGAGTGTAGCTTGATGCTGCGAGTCATGAAATCCTTGAGATGCAATTCTTCAAGTAATTCCATGATATAAAGAAAGATTGGATTTGAATGTTGGAAAGACTCAAAATCCATGGAGAATGCGGCATCAAACTTCATCGCCGCAAGTGCTCCTGGAGGAATCGCCATTGATGACCTGCAAAGAAAATCACAGAGAAAACGGCGATCAAGATCAACAGAACTGAAAGCGCAGGATGGAGGTCAAAGAAAACCTAGATATAAGATTTTCGGAATATGAATCGACAAGCTCCGTTCCACGAAAAGAGACAGTTCTTCGAACTGAGATCGACGAAATAAGTTAGAGGTGAGTAGTTCGTCGAACTCATTTAGAAGAATTGAAAACAGTTCGTTGAACTCCGTTCGACGAAATGGTTTCTGAAGCAAGGTTCGTCGATCTCCGGTCGACGAAAATTGTTTCCACACAGAGAATTCGTCGATCTCCGTTCGACGAGAATCTCTCAAACTTTCCCTAATTCGACGAACTCCGTTCGACGAACTCTGGAAAATTCGTCGAATGCAGACAGAAATTAATTTAACTCTTCTCCATTAATCATTCCCAGTTGATTTATAAAGAACAGATGGGTTTTCTCATCTAAAGGTTTGGTGAAAATATCTGCTCTCTGTAAAAATCAGTAGGAATATAAATCAAGTTAATCTTCTTTTTGTCTACATTATCTCTAATGAAATGATGTCTTATTTCAATATGTTTAGTCCTAGAATGATGAACTGGATTCTGAGCTATAGCAATAGCACTTGTATTATCACAAAATAAGGTTGAATTATTTAAGTTGATACCATAATCTAGGAGCTGGTTTTGTATCCATAGCATCTGTGAACAGCAGCTGCCAGCAGACATATACACTACCTCAGCAGTTGATGTAGACACAGATGTCTGCTTTTGCAAAACCAAAAGACAAGTATCATACCGAGGAACTGGCAAGTTCCAGAGGTACTTTTCCTGTCCACTGTACATCCAGCATAGTCAGCATCTGAGTATCCAGTTAACTCAAATTCTGACTCTGGAGGATACCAGAGTCCTAAACTAGGACAACTCTTTATATATCTCAAAATCCTTTTTAGAAAAATAAGATGAGATTCTTTAGGATGCACTTGGAATGTAGCACAAAGGCATGTGGCAAACATTATGTCAGGCCTGCTAGCTGTTAAGTATAATAGGGATCCAACAATTGCCCTATAAAGTTTCTGATCTACAGGTTTCCCTGCTGCATCAGAATCCACAACAGCATTGGTAGCCATAGGTGTTTTCATTCCTGAAGCATCACCCATCCCAAAATTTTTAATAAGCTCTTTAGCATACTTAGATTGGGAGAGGAAGATACCATCAGGGATTTGCTTCACTTGGAGACCAAGGAAGTAGGAAAGCTCACCCATGCTGCTCATCTCAAATTTGGAATACATGAGGTCAGCAAACCTCTTGCACAATATGGGATCAGTAGACCCAAAAATAATGTCATCCACATATATTTGTACCAATAAGATTTGGTCCTTATGATGTCTAGTGAAAAGTGTTTTATCTATGGTTCCTCTTGTAAATTTATTCTCTAAGAGAAAGCTAGCTAGGGTCTCATACCAAGCTCTTGGAGCTTGCTTTAAACCATAGAGAGCTTTATGTAATTTATAAACATAAGAGGGTTGAGTTAGAGAGATAAAACCTGGAGGTTGTTCTACATAAACCTCTTCTTGAAGTACACCATTCAGAAAGGCACTCTTAACATCCATCTGGAATACTTTGAATTTTTTGTAGGCTGCATAGGCTAGGAATATTTTAATGGCCTCCAACCTTGCAACATGGGCAAAGGTTTGGTCATAGTCTATTCCTTCCTCTTGCCTATAGCCTTGAGCAACAAGTCTAGCCTTGTTTCTTACTATATTCCCTTGTGCATCCAATTTGTTCCTATAGACCCATTTGGTTCCAATAACTGGGTAGTTATGGGGTCTTGGAAACAAATCCCAAACTCTACATCTCTCAAATTGATTTAGTTCCTCTTGCATTATAAGAATCCAGTGGGGATCTTGCTCAGCTTCATGGATGGTGAGAGGTTCAACTTGAGAGAGAAAACAGGCATGCATCAAGTCTTGATTGAGCTGATGTCTTGTCTGTACACCAACTGAAATGTCTCCAATCACTTGAGATCTGGGGTGATCTCTAAGTGTGAAAAGATCAGTTGGTGGAGTTGGTTGAGCAACAGCTTCTGTAAATAATTCCTCTTGAGGAATGGTACTGGCTGTTGATGGAAGTTCAGTTACTTCCTCTTGGACTTCTTCTTCACTATCTTCAGCAGCCTCTAGAGTGGGATGAGTTGTAACCTCTTGGTTAAGGTTTAGTCCATCCATAGACTGACACAGTGGTGAAACCTGCAAAAAACTATTGGTAGAAATGTCTTTGTCCTTATAAGACATGTTAGCTTCATCAAAAGACACATGGATAGATTCTTCATGTTTAAGGGATGATTTGTTGAAAACCTTATAGGCCTTGCTTACTTGGGAATATGAAAGTGCAGCTAGATCTGATATACTCTAGAGGGGGTGAATAGAGTATATGGTGCTTGAAAACTTTTTACAACAATTGTTGTAATATGAGTGAACAGGTAAGCAACTATTAAATCTAATCACATAATAACCTACAACATAAATTATTCACAGAACAATCACAGGCAGAAACAAAAATAACGACAAGCAAGCCAGATGACACAAGGAGCTATAGTGGTTCCCCTAAACTTGGGTACATCCACTCTTCTACCACCCTAGGTACGAATCCACTGCAGGATGAGTTAATCAGGTGTCCTGCGCACCAATGAGCTTTTGATAAGGTACTCAAAAACCAAATCAGATTTTTTGATCAGGTGTCTTGCCACCAATGAGCTTTTGACAAGGTGCTCAAAAACCAATCTCAAACTTTTGAAGGAAGTTTGAGAAACCCTTTACAGAGATGGGGATGAGAGAGTTATGGAAGTCTTCTCTTTCTCAAAGCAGCTGAGAAGACTATGTGGATTTGATGGTGTCAAAGCTCCCCCTGAGTCCTTGAGATGTTCAGGAAATGAAGCTTTGCTGTAGGGTGATAGGACTTCAGAAGTTGATCTCCAGCAAATGATGATTTCAGCAACAGCTGAAATGTTAGGTGTCTGGAGTCTTTAAAAGATGTTGGCCTTGAACACTTGAGGCAAGAGAGATTAGAAGATTTCAGATGGTTGATCTCCTTGGATGTGTGTTCTTGAGAGAATTCTCTGAGACAGAGAATATTTTGTTCTTCTTATTCTTGTCTGTGTTCTGAGGATTGTTGATGTCTGAGAGAGATTCAAAAATCTTGTCTTTTATTCTCTGGTACTGAATAGAAAAACATCCTCTGTCAAGAATAGCCGTTGGCCTGCATTAATTGCATCCTTAATTGCAAATGTCTTCTGGAGGAAAGTCCAAAGAAACATTCCTTGATAATCCCTTGAAACTTGGTCCAGAAATAAATGAAAATGGCTAGAAAATCTTCTGAATTAATTGCTGAATAACTCCTTAACTGATCTGAATTTAAATCTTGAAAAATCCTTGAAGTCATCAGAAAACGTCAAACTGAGCTCTGTTATCGTCGAACTGAGCTCAGCGATATGGATTTAGACAGCAACAAAAATCATCGATCTGAGCTCAAAGATTGTCAAACTGAGCTCAGAGATAGAGATCCAATACTGAGTCAAGATCGTCGAACTGAGCTCGAAGATCGTCGAATGGAGTTCGACGATTTGTTGAAGTTGAGCTCAGCGATCGTCGAAAGGAGTTCGACGATCTGTCGAAGTTGAGCTAGACGATCGTCGATTGGAGTTCGACGAATCGTCGTGCTGAGCTCGACGATATGACTTAGTCTCAAACTGAAAAATTCTTGATCTTGAGGGCAGCTTCCAAACCTAGACTTCTAACCCTTAGACTCAATTCTAATTGACCTTTAGATCTATACAGGAGGTCAAAAACTGGTTTCCTAAAGACATAGTGATCCTGACCCAAATTAGTAATAGGGTGTTCCAACAATCTCCCCCTATTTGGGTTAGGATTACTATTTATAGAATTTGAAAAAATTAAATAACAATATACACAGCAACAATACAGAAAAGCAATAAGCTGGACATTGCAGAACCACAGATATATATCATCCCAGATAATAATCAGAAATCAGAGTGATTGTCACCTTACATAATCATTTCTTCTCCTTGCTCTTAATGAGTTTGATTTCTCTATTGGGGTTGAGAGCTTCCTTCTTTGATCTTGTATCATCTGCTGCACCTAAAGAGGTTTGATGTCTGGGCCTTGGAACTACAGCTTCAGGATGCAGCTCCATGTATCTATCAGAATCAAAGAATTTGCTTGAACTATATCTTTCCAACTCTTTCTTTCTCAGTTCAGATAATGTAGTGATGTTGGAGGAGTCTTTGCCTTGCTCTCTAGCTTTCTTAATCTGATCCAGTGCAGCAAGCTCTTTCATCCTTGCAGTCCAAGCTGTTGGATTGTTTTCAGGATCTTCAAATGGCACTGGTGGCTCATATCTATTTGATGGATTGTCCTGAGGAGGCCTGGATGAAACTACTTCATTCAGTTTATAGGGAAAAGGACCAGAGGTTGTGTCAGATGAGATTTGTCCTTCCCTGGAGTAGGGATGTTGCCTTGAATATCCTTTAGAATAAACCTAGAATTCTCTTTGATTACCTCTTTAGTTTCCTCTTATGGATTGAGAGCCCCTGGACTGGCTTCCCCTATGATAGGATATGGAATGGGGCTGATAGGGGGTTTGACTTCTAGCATAGGGTTGAGCAGCTGAACTTCCACCTGCACCTGCATCAGGAGGAGGTGGTGGAGGAGGATGAGGATGTTGAAATTGAGAAGATCCTTTTTCATATTTCCTCTTTTTCTTCATAGCTTTAAGTTGATTCTTTGAGTACTGCATCCAGTGCTCAGTTATGGGGCAATCATGAAGAATATAATATGGTATGTCAATATTGTCCTTGACCTTGGCTGGAGGTACTCTCTTCATGGCTTTGCTCCTTGCCTTTCTCTTCCTGGCAATGGTAGCAGAAGAATCATCAGAATCTGTCTTGAACTCATCACTTTCAGAACTTTGATCATCATAAAGAACATCAATCTTTTTCATCAAATCTTTCTTGAGCTGGGTTGAAGCAGAAGTAGATATAGAACTGGTAACAGAAGTTGTAGCAGCAGTAACAACAGCAGATACGGAAGGTTCTGGAGCAGTAATAATAGCAGTTGGGGCAGCAACAGTTTCACTTTCAGAAACAACATTATCAGCAGCAGCAGGAAGAATGTCATCAGTAAACACAGAAGGCTCAACATCATGTGCCTCTGTCATCTGCATATCCTTAGAAATTGACTCATCGGCAGTATCAGCAATAATATCAACAAAATTTTCAGCAGGAAGGGCAGCAACATCAGAAACATCAACACTGCTTTCAGCAGGATTAGCAACAGCATATACTGAATTAACAAAGGAAGTTATAATGCTGGTATCACAGCAAGAGAAGGGCACAAGGGCCTTGGAGAGATCCTCTGGGGGCTGGAAAGCAACTCTCTCTAGAAAACATGCTTTCTCTGGCAGACAACGGAAATACATTGAATCAAATTCTGAGAGCAAGGACCTGATGTCCACTGGAAAGACTGCAACAGGAGGGGGAACTGGAGCTTGAGGAAGAGCAGCAGCAGCAACAACAAAAGCTGAAGAAACAGCAGACACAGCAGGCAAGCTCACTTCATAGGGCATCTCCCCTTGCCTAGATTCAGACAAAGCTGGATCAAGGCACACTGCTGAAGGGGCTGCCTGAGGGATTAAGCAGGAGAGCCTGGTAGAAAGAGCTGCCACTGACTGGAGTAAGGGAGCCAAGGAGGTCTCCAAAAGAAGAGATAGCCTGGGGGCTAGAAATTCATATATCCTGTCAGCAAGGGCTGAAAGATCTACTTGCTCAGTAGTGACTGGAGCAGAGGTAGAGGATGGAGGGGTAGCTATTGGTGATGGTAGTGGAGAGCTAGTGTGTTGGGGATGGGATGGTTGAGGTGTGGGTAAAGTGGTAATAGAGGACAGAGGGATGGAGATAGATGGTGTGAAGGTGGGTTGATCAATGATCTCTTGCAGAAGGTCTTGGTAAGAGGTTGATGATGAGGGTAGCTCAGGAGGTGAGGAGGGTGAGTCATCCATGAAGGAATCATCAATGAGATTGAATGAGGGAATGGAGGGTGATGTGGTAGAGTCTGGTTGAGAGTAGGAGTATAATGGATGGAAGTGTTCTTCTGTGACAGTTGGGATTGGAGATGGTATTGATGTTGGAGAAGGGCTGGAGATGATGATGGTGGATGGAGTTTGAATGGTGTATGGAATTTGAATGGTTGATGGAATTGGAAGAGATGGAATTGGAAGAGATGGAATTGGAGGAGGAGGAGGAGAGGCAGCAGCAGGCAGGTCATCTGCAGGGGCAGAGATTTGAGGGGAAGTGACTCTGGCAGTCCTGGTGCCTGAAGGTGTGCTGGAAGAGGGCCTGCTAGGCTTGATGATCTGCCTATCCCATTTACCAAATAGGGCACAGGACAGTCTCTTGGAAGCATTAATGTGTATCCCAGAAGATACTAGCAATGCAGGACATCTGTTCTACAGAAAAAGGCCTAAAATTCTTCCAAAATTCACAAAACTCTTATTAATTTTCTTTTTAATTAGGTCAAAGAAGACCTCTCCCCAGTTCAAATTCTTCTTGTCCACTATGGCTCCCATTAAGCATAGCTGATACCTAGAAATAGTATCATGGGCAGAGTGCTTAACCAATATGACCTTCCCAACTACATCAGCCAGGAATCTATATTCCACAGACAGATTCTTCTTCAACAGCTTGCTAGGGTTAGCCTCAGAATGACCCATTCTTGCAAGCAGATCAACATATTCTTCTCCAGATAAATCAGCAGAATCTCCACCAGTACTTAACTCAAAAACTTCTGTCAGAATTGCTGGGGTCAAGGGTACCTGGGTGCCAGAGATTGATCCAACAATTGTGTTTTGATCCTGATTGTGGGCAGTGTAGACCCACTCTTTAATTTCATCAGCAGCAAGTTTAATCCTGGTGGTCATGATTGTAGCAAGTTTCTGCTCTTTGAACAACTCCAATATGTCCTGGAAAACCTGATCTGTCGTGCTGAAGGACTCCATGTCAATGTCAAAGCCGGCATCAAATTTCATGGCGGCAAGAACAGCAACAAAAACGACCATAGTTACCTGCAAAGATTCAACAAACAAAACGACCAAGTACAAAAATGTTTGGAGGGAAAGAAAGTGTTTGCAGAGAAATCGAAAGCACAAAAGAAGAACGACGGCGAAAAATTAATTTTATATTAGGGTTCGACGATCGGGGCTTCTAAAGGAATCTGAAGAGTCTTCAATATCGTCGATCTCCGTTCGACGATATTGGAGAGCGTCGAGCTCTGATCGACGATCGTTCAGAGAATAAAATCGTCGAGCGCCATTCGACGATCGCTGACCGGAAGAGATAGTTCATACTATCTGAGAAACGCTGAACTCAGGTCGACGATTTCAGAAATCGTCGATCTCCGTTCGACGATCTGGGGGAAAATCGTCGAGCGCAGTTCAGAGACCAGAAAAACTCTAGACACTAAGAAAAATCAAGATGTTTGCCTAGTCTTGGTCAATTTTTAAACTTGTAAAATCTTGGAGATTATTTAAGACTTCCTCCATCTAACATTCCTAACTGATTTAGGAAGAAGGTGTGTTTCTTTTCATCTAAGGGCTTGGTGAAAATATTTCCCCTTTGTAAATCAGTTGGGATATATTGCAGTTCAATTTTATTCTTTTCAACATTATCCCTTAAGAAGTGATGCCTAATCTCTATGTGTTTTGTCCTACTATGGAGGACTGGATTTTGAGTTATAGAAATAGCACTGGTGTTATCACAAAAGATTTTTGACTTCTCTAAGTTGTAGCCATAGTCTAGGAGTTGGTTTTGAATCCACAAGATTTGTGAACAACAACTGCCTGCAGCCATATATTCAGCTTCAGCAGTTGAAGTTGACACAGAAGTTTGTTTCTTACAAAACCAAGAGACAAGTCTGTCACCAAGGAACTGACAAGTTCCACTGGTGCTTTTCCTGTCAATTCTACATCCAGCATAATCAGCATCAGAAAATCCAGTTAAATCGAATGCTGAATCTTTTGGATACCAGAGACCTAGATTTGGACAACTCTTAACATACCTGAGAATCCTCTTTACTAATGTTAGGTGTGACTCTATAGGGCTTACTTGGAACCTAGCACATATACATGTGGCAAACATTATATCTGTTCTACTAGCTGTAAGGTACAGTAAAGAGCCAATCATTGCTCTATATGTTGTCTGATCAACAGGTTTCCCATGTTCATCAGCATCCAATACAGCATTAGTAGGCAAAGGTGTTTTCATACAAGATGCTTCAGACATGCCAAATTTCTTAACCAATTCATTTGCATACTTGATTTGAGAAATAAAGATGCCTTCAGCATGCTGTTTGACTTGCAATCCTAGGAAGAAGGATAGCTCACCCATGCTACTCATTTCAAATTTAGAATGCATTAGGTTGGAAAACCTTCTGCACAATTTTGAGTCAGTAGAGCCAAAAATAATATCGTCTACATAAATCTGTACTAGTAGGGTATGAGACTTATGGGTTCTAATGAAAAGAGTTTGGTCTACTCTATCCCTTATAAATCCATTTTCCAAAAGAAAGCATGCTAGGGTCTCATACCTTGCTCTAGGAGCTTGCTTGAGACCATATAATACTTTGTTCAATTTAAAAACATAATCAGGATAAGTTGGAGAGATAAAACCTGGAGGTTGTCTGACATATACTTCTTCTTTGATGTCTCCATTTAGAAATGCACTTTTGACGTCCATCTGATATACCTACACAAAGTCAAGAAGGAGAAATCATACGTTGTTAAGAAATAGAGCTTGACTGAGTCTTCCTCATCAGAGTCAGAAAGAGAAAAGGAAGATGAAGCATATATTTGGCTAGTGCTGCTATGCTGGAAGAAAAAGAAGACAGATGCTGCCATGGAATGATGGCTATGACTGATGAAGAATCCAACCAGGAACAACCTTGTCATCAAAAGGTAAATTCTTTGTCCAAGTCTTCTTCTGAGTCTGGCTATGAGACCGGCCCAGATTCTGAACCTCATTCATCAAGAGATGAAGGTGATTCTGAGTCTGAGGAAGATGTCAATTTTGTAATTGACAAATATGGTGTCCTTCTGAGTGCTTTCAAGAAAAGCAAGCTGCAGTCCAAGAAGCAAGCTAAGGAAATGGCATCCCTTCAGCTTGTTGCTTCCTCCCATGCTGATTCTGCTTCACTGCTTCATCAAAAAATGAAAGAAATTAGTGAGCTGGAAACTATTTCCTTCATTCAGATTGGCACCATAGAGTACCAGGAAAATATAATAAGGGACCTGGAAGTGCTGATGGAGAGAGAGAAGGGAATAGTGACTACCTATTCAAAGCCCAGTTTAGTGCTTCCCTTGATAGACACCTTCACTTCCCAGAAGGGTAAGAAGGGGTTGGGATTCAAGTGATCCACAAGAGATTCCAATCCCAAAGGAAAGGGAAAAGCTCTAGCACAGCCACTGGCCTCAAAGCCTCCTATTCCATTCAAGAGAATGGTGCTACCTTCTAACAGGTATGACCAAGAGAGCACCTATGGTCCCTGGAAGAATGGTAGTTCCACTAGTCTGAGAAAAGATGCTCCACACTATGGTGGTAGATATAGCAAGGGTGCAAGTTCCTTCAAGGCAACCCATAAGGAGATTCAAATGGCCCATCATGGACAATTTGTGTTTGGTGCACCTGCCCCAACACTCAAGAACAAGGCAATTATCTGTTCTCGGGATCTCCCAACCCAAAATCAGACAAGGGGCAAGTCTGTTAGCAAGCTAGACTTGGGCATATCTGAGGGAATTAAGTGTATGTTTTTTGAAAAGAAGACTACTCTGGTAGGGCTCAAGATATTCCATGTACTTCTACTGCCAGACATGTCCCAAGTCAGACTGTGAGTGGATGATACAAGAAAAAGGCTGTTGTTGTACCTTCTGTACTAAGAGCTGCTACAGCACTGCTACAAGACCAGCTCTTAAAAGAAGTTACAATATTTATGAGTGTTGGTGCTGTGGCATAATGGGTCACTATGCTATAGATTGCTGGCACAATAAAAGTGTGCCAAGAGTAAGAGAGACCTTACCTGTCAGAAGAGCTGCAGGCAGGCATGGTTATTATCAGACTAACATGCACATAGGACCCAATAAGAATTGGGGTCCTAAGGTTAACCGATTTATACATTGCAGGTTAGTCCAAGTGGCCATACCCCTAAATGGTACTTGCACGGCGGTGGTTATGGGAACATGACTAAAATAAGGAGCATGCTGAAAGATTACACTCCAGTAAAGAATGGACCCAAAGTCATCTTTGGAGGCTCAAAGTGATCACTTTGGTAATAAGACCAAAGTGATCATCAGTAAAGTTATAGTAAAAGTTGCTCCTATTGAGTGGGAGCAAGTCCAGCAGATGTAGCAGCAGAATCAGCTTCACATAAAGAGGAAGCTAGCAGCTACACTAAGGGTGTCAACTATAATCAGATAGTGGGAGATGTACACAAAGACAAGCCGACTCTTCCCTAACTATTCTTCAGAAATCAAAAAGGGGGAGAGAAAGAAGAATGTGGGAATTAATCAAGTGGCATATCAAATGGCTTCAAAGATTGATCAAGTGTAGCATCATTAAGTGTGGCATCAGAGCTTGATCAAGTGGTATCAAATTTAGGGGGAGAAAGAAATGTTGTTTTGATCAAGTGGTATCAGATTTTGGGGGAGAAAGAAATGCTCCAATGCAGCATTCAAGTGGTATCACACAACTTGCAGCAAAATAAGGGGAGCAGGTGATGCTCACAAAACAGGAAAAAAATATGGTAAACTTCATAGATCTGTTATGTTATAATATTACATTTTATTGTTGCATATGTTGTATGTATCATTGACTAAGAAATGTGTACAATTTGAATAAGGTTTTTTGTTGAAATTTGTGAAGTAGAAGTGGGTGACGGGACAGGCCGCGCGGCCTGTGGCGGACAGCTTTGGCGGACTGGGCGGACTGGGCGGACTGAGGTTTGCGGCCTGGTGAAAAGTCTGGTGGAACCCGGCTGTGTTCTGAGCGGGTTGTTGCATGGAGTCCGCGGTTTGGTGCGGCCTGGTATCTGCGGATAGAGAGGCTTGCGGACTGGTGCTTTGCTCAGTGGTCGCGGGTGCAAGCTTGCGCTGTTGGCGGGTTGGTTCGAGTTCGCGGGAAGCCTTGCGGACTGGTGTGTCCGCGGTTTGGGCTGTTGCGGACTGGGCCTTGAGCTTGGCTGAGGCCTTGTCGAGCTCAGGTGTTACAGCAGGTCTTGCTGTGGAGACCGGTTGGCGGACTGGTGTTTGGAGTCCGGGAGGAAGCTGCTGTGTTGGACAAGTGCGAGGAGCTCACGGACTGGTTGCGGTCTGTGCTAGGGTGTTTGGCGGACGGGACTTTGTGTCCGCCATGCTCGCACTGGCCCTTGATGGTTTTGGACTTGGTCACACTTGGTGTCAAGTTCATGGTGTCCGCCGTATCCGCGAAGTCCGCTGTGACCGGGCGGACTGTTGTTGTTTGCCTTTGGTCGTGGACTTGTGGCGGATTGAGGTGTGAGTCTTGCGGACTGCCTCGGGTTGGTGCGGACAGCCATTGAAGGGGGTTTGCTGTCCTGAAGCAGTTGGAGCTTTGCGGGCTGGTGCCTTGTCCGCTTAGCTTGGGCGGACTGGAGAGGGTTCGTCAATGGTTGCCTTGCTCCTGGCGGTTTCCTTGGTATCCGGCTAAGTCCATGCGGACTCAGCGGACAGTGGTTGTATTCGCGCGGACTGAGGGTGGTGTCGCTATCTCTTGGGCGGTGACCACACTCCTCACCTTGCCTATAAATAGGACCCCCCTGGCACATCTACAGTAACCTAAGTAACTTGAGTGAACAGTAAGTTGGGGTGTGCGAAGTGCTGCGGTCTGTGTTTGTCAGTCCGCGCGGATTGTTTCAGGCTGACGGTTTGCTGTGTGCAGGTCGCGCGGATAACTTCAAGGAGCCAGGAGTTTGGCTGTGACTTCGGTCAAGTGCTTGGAAGTGTGCGGTCTCTGCGGACTCAGCAGGAGGTCGCTCTGCGGCTTGTCAGTTCTGTTTCAACTTTGCCTGCTTCAATAACCTGTCCGCCGGTTTCAGGCGGGTAGGGGAGTTCCTCAGTTCGGGTTCAGCAGGAGGCGAATAACGGTCTGTCCGCGCGGCATCGTGGCTTCGGCGGACTCCGTGGTATTCGGCGGATTGCAGCATAGCTTGGGCGAGCTCAGCGGTCTCGGCGGTCTCGGCGACCTCGCGGTCTCGGCGGACTAGAGTGCTGTCCGCCCGGCTTGTTTTTGGTTTCTTTCTGTTTTCAGCTGTAATACTAGCGAAATCATGTCTCGCTATGTATGCCTCAGATTGTATAGAAGTGAATGCATAAAAAGACCTTCTTGTGCTTTCATTGTTTTGTTGGGTGCAACCTCTAGTCCTTGGGCTTTCCGCAGGTTCAGCGTGCAAACTGGGTAGTTCCGAAGATATTAATTTGGCGTTTGGGCTATCTTGCTGACCACGTTGAGAAAATTTAACATGGTATCAGAGCCAGGTTTCTGAGGTTGCGGAGGTTTAGTTGCGTGAGCGGAAGTCAGCCAGTGTTGTTACTCAGTGATTGAGTGGTGTTCAACCTGTGTTGTTGCTCGGAGCTGCTGAAGGGTACCAACAGGTGATTGCAATGGAAGGAAGCTTAGCAAGAGGTCTGGGCATTGAACTCTTAACGCCGACTAACTATAAAAAGTGGAAGTCGTGCATGAAGAGCTATCTTCTAGGCGAGGAGCTGTGGGAAGTCGTCGGTGGAGACGATAGACAGGAAGTTACTGCTGCTTTCCGTACTGCTGAGCAGGTGAGGCTCTGGAGAAGAACTAATGCTAAGGCGGAGTTCGTTCTGAAGAGAGTTGTCTATCCGGAACTGTTTGATCACATCATTGGATGTGAGTCGGCTGCTGATATTTGGACAACCATTGATGAGTTGTTCAATAGGAAGAATGTGGCGCGGCTTCAGTTCCTGGAGAATGAGTTGGCCAGGGCAACTCAGGGAGACCTTTCCATCTCCAAGTACTTCTTAAAGATGAAGAGCTTGTGTGCTGAGCTGTCGGCACTGGATCCTGATGAGCCTATCTCTGAGGCAAAGATGAAAAGGCACATTATCCGCGGCTTGCGGAAGGAGTATGTGGCCTTTGTTACATCTGTTCAAGGATGGGCTACTCAGCCGTCGCTACTGGAGCTGGAGAATCTGCTTGCCTCGCAGGAGAGCTTAGCAAGGCAGATGGCTGGAGTGAATCTGAATCAGGAAGGCAGCGAGGCTCTCTTCTCAGGCAAGAAGAAGGGATGGGAAGGGAAGAAGAAGAAGAAGGTGCAGGCCGCTGGTGAAAAGGAGACTTCAACTTCGTATCCGCCGGAGAGGAGCAATGCTCCTAAGGACTGGAAGAAGAATCTGAAGTGCTACCGGTGTCATCAGCGAGGGCACTTCAAGCGGGACTGCAAGGTCAAACTGCAGCCTGGGCATGCTGCGGGAAAGGAGGAAGCTTGCTCGCGAAGTGAAGAAGCAGAATGGGGAGGAGCTTTCATGACGGGCACTTGTGTCCGGTCCTTATCTGCTGAGGACTTCAACAGCGAGTGGATCGTCGACTCCGGGTGTGGTCATCACCTCACCGGAGACAAGTCGAAGTTCACCTCCATGCAGGCTTACTCAGGTAATGAAGCTATTATCACTGCTGATAATACTGTTTATGCAGTAGAGAAGGAGGGGGTCGTGTCTTTGGGTAGTGATCAGGGGCCACTCACGTTAAGGAGTGTGTATCATGTGCCGTGCATGAAGAAGAACCTCTTCTCGGTGACCAACGCGGTGGACGCTGGGTATCACGTTCTGTTTGGGCCAACAGACGTGAGGTTCCTTCGCAACGTATCAGCGGTAAAGGCTGATGTTGCTCATGTTGGGAGGAGGGTGAAGAACTTGTTTGTTCTTTCCACCAGTGCCTATGTTGATAGGATGAGGGCCAATGATAGTGCGGCTATCTGGCATGAGAGGCTGGGGCATGTTGGCATGGACAAGCTAAAGGCAATGGCGAGTAGAAGTCTGGTGAGGGGGTTGCCGAAGTTGTCCTCCTTTGGTGATGGGCATGTTTGGGCGGGCTGTCAATACGGTAAGGCACATCGCCTTCCGTTTGATAAATCTCAAACAAGGAGCAAGAAACCATTGGAGTGTATTCATGGCGACCTGATGGGACCGACTGTTACTGCCAGCCTTGGTGGAAGCAAATTCATGCTTGTCTTGGTTGATGACTACTCAAGGTATACTTGGGTGTACTTCTTAAAGGAGAAGTCGGAAGCCTTTCGTTTGTTCGTGGAGTTCAAGGAGTTTGTAGAAGGCCGGCTTGGCTTGCGGGTTAAGAAGTTTAGAACTGATAACGGAGGAGAATTTGTTTCCTCCGAGTTTTCTAACTTCTGCAGGAAGCACGGGATCCAACGAGAGCTTACTTGTGCTCACATTCCACAACAAAATGGGGTAGCGGAGCGGAAGATCCATCATTTGACGGAAACCTGCAAATGATGGCTGCATGCGAAAGATATCCCAAGGTCCTTTTGGGCGGAGGGAATGTCTTGTGCTGCTTATGTTATCAACCGGATGCCACTCAGCCCTATCAACATGAAGACTCCTATTGAGCTGTTGCTGAAGGAGAAGCCGAGTGTTGGACACCTTAGGTTGTTCGGTTCAACTTGCTACGTGCATGTCCCGGATGCTTCACGGACAAAGCTGGATGCGAAGGCAAGGAAACTTGTCTTTGTTGGCTATGATGAGCGGAAGAAGGGATGGAAATGCATGGACCCTGTGACGAAGAAGTTCGTGGTGTCAAGAGACGTTGTCTTTGACGAGCTGACGTCATATGGAGGTGGCTCGATGGAGCTTACCGGAAGTAGCAAGGTTGAGGAAGCACCGGTGGGGGCTGCTGAAGGCTTGGAAGAGGAGCTTGCTGTTTCACCAGCAGCTCCTGTTGCTTCGAACTCCGAGGCTGAGCCTTCTGGCTCAGGAAACAGGGGGAGCACTGCTCAATGCTTGCCCCAGGTAAGAGTGGAGCCTGAAGAAGCAACGGAAGCCGTGAGCAAGGAGCCGTGTCTTCGGAGATCGAAGAGGGTGGTTAAGCCACCGGCTCGGTACTGTGATGGGAATGCAGTGAGCTTTGTCTCCTGCTTCTTTGCAGGTCCTCTGGATGAGCGAGAGCCTGCAAACTTCAACGAGGCCACTGGAGTGAAGGAGTGGGATGATGCCATGAAGGAAGAGATTGATGCTATGAAGAAGAATGAAACCTGGGACCTTGTGCCTAAGGTTGATGGCGTTACTCCGGTTACTTGCAAGTGGGTGTATAAGTTGAAGAAGAAGGCTGATGGGAGCATTGATCGGTTCAAGGCTCGCCTGGTCGCTAGAGGATTCTCACAGCAGTATGGAGAAGACTATGAGGAGACATTCAGTCCAGTTGCGAAGATGACTTCTGTAAGAGTGGTGATCGGCTTGGCTGCTAGCAAAGGATGGAGGTTGTGGCAACTCGATGTGAAGAATGCCTTTCTTTACGGAGAGATTGACAAGGACATCTTCATGGATCAGCCGCTTGGTTTTGTCTCTGAGAAGCATCCGGACTATGTCTGCAAACTCAGGAAGGCTCTCTATGGGTTGAAGCAAGCTCCTCGAGCGTGGTATGGGAAGATTGCAGAGTACTTGCAATTCTGTGGATACCTGGCTTCCAACTCGGATTCAAGCTTGTTCGTCAAGAAGAAGGGAGAGCTAAGAGTCTTGGTCCTACTGTATGTGGATGACATGATCATCACAGGGAACTCGGAGGAAGTAGCAAGGCTCAGGGGAGAGCTTGCTATACGCTTCGAGATGAAAGACTTGGGAGAGTTGCATCACTTTCTTGGTCTGGAAGTGGAGAAGAAGGAGTGCGGGATTCTCATTAGCCAGAAAGGGTATGCTGATCGCATTGTGAAGCGGTTTGGCATGGGCGAAGGGAAGAAGTGCTCTACTCCATTGGAATCTTGGCTAAAGCTTCGACGGGATGAGGGAAGGGTTCTTCATGATCCCTTGGTGTTCAGGGCTCTTGTTGGGAGCTTGATTTACCTGACGATTACCAGGCCGGATATAGCTTATGCTGTTGGCCGAGTAAGTCGGTATATGGCTGAACCAAGGCAATCTCATCTAGTGGCGGCGAAGGGAATTCTGAAGTATGTCAAGGCTTTTTCTGACATGGGACTCCTCTATAGAAGGGACGCGGAGGTTGCGTTGCTCGGGTACACGGATGCTGACTATGGCGGTGATTCGGATGATCGAAGGTCTACTTCAGGTTATGTGTTCACTTGCGGTTCAGCTAGCATCTCGTGGTGTAGCAAGAAGCAGGACTCAGTGTCGGTTTCAACCACGGAGGCGGAGTATAAGGCTTCGGCCTTGGCTGCTCGAGAAGCCGTTTGGTTGAGGAGGCTTATAGAGGATGTTCATGAAGAAGTGCAAGGGCCTACTTTACTCCGGGGTGACAATGAGAGTGCTCTCAAACTGGTAAATAATCCAGTGTGTCACGCCAGGACCAAGCATATAGAGATTGATCACCACTTCATCAGGGAGAAGGTGTTGGAGGGGTCTCTGCTGGTCGGGCATGTTCGGAGTGAAGATAATTTTGCTGACATCTTCACGAAGCCACTGTCGAAGGGGCCTTTTGAACGCTTGCGCAGCTTGCTGGGCTTGGTCACCACTTCTCACTTCAAGGGGGAGTGTTGAAATTTGTGAAGTAGAAGTGGGTGACGGGACAGGCCGCGCAGCCTGTGGCGGACAGCTTTGGTGGACTGGGCGGACTGGGCGGACTGAGGTTTGCGACCTGGTGAAAAGTCTGGTGGAAGCCGGCTGTGTTCTGAGTGGGTTATTGCATGGAGTCTGCGGTTTGGTGCAGCCTGGTATCTGCGGATAGAGAGGCTTGCGGACTGGTGCTTTGCTCAGTGGTCGCGGGTGCAAGCTTGCGCTGTTGGCGGGTTGGTTCGAGTTCGCGGGAAGCCTTGCGGACTGGTGTGTCCGCGGTTTGGGCTGTTGCGGACTGGGCCTTGAGCTTGGCTGAGGCCTTGTCGAGCTCAGGTGTTACAGCAGGTCTTGCTGTGGAGACCGGTTGGCGGACTGGTGTTTGGAGTCCGGGAGGAAGCTGCTGTGTTGGACAAGTGCGAGGAGCTTGCGGACTGGTTGCGGTCTGTGCTAGGGTGTTTGGCGGACGGGACTTTGTGTCCGCCATGCTCGCACTGGCCCTTGATGGTTTTGGACTTGGTCACACTTGGTGTCAAGTTCATGGTGTCCGCCGTATCCGCGAAGTCCGCTGTGACCGGGCGGACTATTGCTGTTTGCCTTTGGTCGGGGACTTGTGGCGGATTGAGGTGTGAGTCTTGCAGACTGCCTCGGGTTGGTGCGGACAGCCATTGAAGGGGGTTTGCTGTCCTGAAGCAGTTGGAGCTTTGCGGGCTGGTGCCTTGTCCGCTTAGCTTGGGCGGACTGGAGAGGGTTCGTCAATGGTTGCCTTGCTCCTGGCGGTTTCCTTGGTATCTGGCTAAGTCCATGCGGACTCAGCGGACGGTGGTTGTATTCGCGCGGACTGAGGGTGGTGTCGCTATCTCTTGGGCGGTGACCACACTCCTCACCTTGCCTATAAATAGGACCCCCCTGGCACATCTACAGCAACCTAAGTAACTTGAGTGAACAGTAAGTTGGGGGTGCGAAGTGCTGCGGTCTGTGTTTGTCAGTCCGCGCGGATTGTTTCAGGCTGACGGTTTGCTGTGTGCAGGTCGCGCGGATAACTTCAAGGAGCCAGGAGTTTGGCTGTGACTTCGGTCAAGTGCTTGGAAGTGTGCGGTCTCTGCGGACTCAGCAGGAGGTCGCTCTGCGGCTTGTCAGTTCTGTTTCAACTTTGCCAGCTTCAATAACCTGTCCGCCGGTTTCAGGCGGGTAGGGGAGTTCCTCAGTTTGGGTTCAGCAGGAGGCGAATAACGGTCTGTCCGCGCGGCATCGCGGCTTCGGCGGACTCCGTGGTATTCGGTGGATTGCAGCATAGCTTGGGCGAGCTCAGCGGTCTCGGCGGTCTCGGCGACCTCGCGGTCTCGGCGGACTGGAGTGCTGTCCGCCCGGCTTGTTTTTGGTTTCTTTCTGTTTTCAGCTGTAATACTAGCGAAATCATGTCTCGCTATGTATGCCTCGGATTGTATAGAAGTGAATGCATAAAAAGACCTGCTTGTGCTTCCATTGTTTTGTTGGGTGCAACCTCTAGTCCTTGGTCTTTCCGCAGGTTCAGCGTGCGAACTGGGTAGTTCTGAAGATATTAATTTGGCGTTTGGGCTATCTTGCTGACCACGTTGAGAAAATTTAACAGTTTTGACTTTTCAAATAGGGGAATATTGTTGGGTCCATTGATCCACATGGCCCAGTTTGTAAGAAGTCAAACAAGTCAATGACACACACTATTTGTATTTGATGTGTGTTTGACTTTCTGCATGCAGGTCAGTCCCTAGTACATTGATTGGATAGGTGGACACCAAGCAAGGTGGTGATCCCGCAGAAAAATATTACTAAGTCCATAAGCATCGAGTGGAGCAAGCTAACTCAACGTCAGCAGCCTTGAGAAAAATATTACTAAGTCCACAGGGGTTGAGTGGAGCAAGCTCACTCAATGCCAGTAGCCTAGTGAAATAAAGCTGGACAAAAAAATATTACTAAGTCCACATGCGTTGAGTGGAGCAAGCTCACTCAATGCCAGAAGTCCAGGAAAGATTTTGCAAGCAAGAAATTCAGCTAAGTCCACAGTCGTTGAGTGAAGCCAGTTCACTCAATGCCATTAGCCAAATAGCGCTGAGTCATGTATGGACAGTCAAAGCCTATACGTCAGCAAGTAGAAAATTCAGCCAAGTCTACAGGCATTGAGTGATGTCAACTCACTCAATGCCATACTGCTTAATTCGTTGAGTAAAGCTTATTCTGTCAAAGCCATAGTGTTTCTACCAAATAACAAGTTTTTATATCCAGCAGTGTTGAGTGAAGCCAGTTCACCCAATGCAATATTAATTCTGTCAAAGCCATAGTGTTTCTGCCAAATAAATATTCTATGTCCAGAAGCGTTGAGTGAAGCCAGTTCACTCAGCGCCATATTGATTCTGTCAAAGCCAAAGGAGATAGACAGGAAAATATGTCTAAGTACAAAAGTGTTGAGTGAAGCCAGTTCACTCATCACCAAATGACAGAAAGCGTTGAGACAAGCATCAGCAGTCAATGCCAGAAGGAAGGACATGATTTGGCTAAGTATAAAATCGTTGAGTGAGGCCAGCTCACTCAACGTCGTAAAATAAAAAAAATTGGCTAAGTATGAAAGCGTTGAGTGAGGCTAGCTCACTCAACATCGTCAGACAGATGAAAATTGGCCAAGTATAAAAGCATTGAGTGAGGCCAGCTCACTCAACGCCGTGAGACAAAAGGAAAATTGGCTAAGTCTAAAAGAGTTGAGTGAGGCCAGCTCACTCAACACCATGAGACAGAAGGAAAATTGGCTAAGTCTAAAAGCGTTGAGTGAGGTCAGCTCACTCAACGCCTTCAGACAGAGGAAGATTAAGCTAAGGCAAAAAGCATTGAGTCAAGATTACTCACTCAATGCTCTCAATGCCAAGCACATAAAAGGGCTCAAAATTAAGCAAAGTCACAAGGCGTTGAGTGAAGCTTTCTCACTCAATGCTCTCACTAAGTCCAGAATTGTTGAGTCATGGCCATTCACTCAACGCTCTCAACGCCTGAAGCAATTCTGCGAAATTCTCTAAGTCTAGAATGACTGACGTTAGCATGAGTCAGCAAAAGTCAAGAAAATCAACGCAGTTCAAATTCATTGCGGGAAAGATAAAATAAGCCATTGATGGCACCAGCGGCCAGCTTTTGTCGTATACTACAAATGGAAGGTGGTAGATTGGTAATTAAGGCTGGGCCCACAGCGCGAATATCCATTGATCGACGATCAATAAAAGGGAAAGATTGGCTGAGTCGATGAGAAGCAATTATGGTTTTTTGATTTCGCATTGCGGCTGGACCTCATCTTCTTCCTAGCCATTGCTAACGAGCCTGAAGGTCTTGTTCAGTTCGGTCAACCTGAAAGTGAAAAGTGATAGTTATTGCGATATTCATCTATGACAGCAAGGTCAGGACTGATTACTGAAAGAGAAGAGGTAGAGATTTCTGCAAGCTACTTACAGAATAAGCCGTGATTCATCTGAATATATATACCAACTTATTATTGTGAAGAAGAGGTTAGGGGAGACTCAGTTTTTGCCCAAGAAGACAGACATAGAGATATTTATCTGGTGACCTGGGTCAAGAACTTCTAATTTATTTCCTTGCAGGTGAAGAACTATCCTATCACTAAAAATAAGTGGTATCTGGATAGTGGGTGCTCAAAGCACATGACTGGATACAAGGACAGCCTAATCAACTTCAAGGCAAAGCGGGCTCCAAAAGTAATTTTTGGAGACTCCAACTTTGGACAAAGTGAAGGCTATGGAGACTTCAATAGTGGAGCTTTCGCACTCAGAAAAGTGGCATATGTGAATGGTCTCAAACATAACCTGATATCCATAAGTCAGTTATGTGATGCAGGTTATCAAGTTTGCTTTACTAATTCCAAATGTGTTATTTCTTCAAATAATCAATCTGTTTTAACAGGCTGTAGACAAGGGAATATATACATAGTAAACTTTAACTCTGCTAACTCAGAACTATGCTTATTCAATCAAGTTAGTAATAAAAATATTCTCTGGCATAAAAGACTAGGTCATGTTAATCTTAAGAATATATCTAAGCTATCTAGGGAAAACCTTGTCAGAGGATTGTCTTCTGGTGCCTACAAGAAGGAAAGCCTATGCAAGGCTTGTCAAGAAGGCAAGCAAACTAAAAATAGTTTTAACACTACTAGAAAACAGACTTTTAGCCACGGCAGATTGTCGTGGCTAAAAGTCCAAAACCGTGGCTAAAACGTTTTAGCCACGGCTTACCCAGGCAAATGGGCATGCGCAATGCAAGCGTGGCTAATAGTATTAGCCACGCTGAATCCGTGTCAAAAAGAGTTTTAGCCACGACTTTTAGCCATGGTTTAGAATCGTGGCTAAAGGGTCTCTTTTCAGCAATTATTAGCCACGGTCCCATTGCCATGGCTAAAGCTCCTTATTTTCCACGGTTGAATTTCCGTGGCTAAAGGGGTTGTAACAAATGAAAAAGATTCCGCCCGCCGCCGACCGCCGCCGCCCACCGCTGCCGCCCGCCGCCGCCCGCCGCCGCCCGCCGCCGCCTGCCGCCGCCCGCCGCCGCCCGCCGCCGCCCTCCGCCGCCCGCGAGCCCACGAGCCCACCCGCGAGCCCAGCTAATTCAAACATTCATTGCGGAATGGAAAATTTAAACCCGAAATTTATGTTGAAATTGGCGGTGTGGGACTAAAAATGCCATGACTTTTTGCCACGGTTCAGGCTTCCGTGGCTAATACTAGCTTATTTGCCACGAAATAGGCAAACCGTGACAAAAAGTCTTTTTTTGCCACTGTTCAATCATCCGTGGCTAATATTAACTTATTTGCCGCGGTTTAGGTACCATGGCTAATAAATCATTATTAGCCACGGTTTTTTGCCGTGACAAAAAAAATTGTGGCTAAAGGTCATTTTTTTAGTATTGTAAGTCAATTAATAAGAGTGACTCACCTAAGATTTTGTACTTGCTACATATGGATCTCTTTGGACCCATTGCTGTAAAAAGCTTAGGAGGGAAGTCTTACACTCTAGTCATTGTAGATGACTTCTTTAGATTCTCTTGGGTGTTCTTCTTGAGACACAAGTCAGATAACTTCAAAGTCCTTACAGATTTTCTTAAGGGCATAAGGATTGAGTGATCTACTCTAGTTGCATTGATCAGAAGTGATCATGGTACTGAGTTTGAATCTCTTCCCATGCAAAGATTCTATGAGGAGGAAGGTATCAGACATTGTTTCTCTGCTCCTAGAACTTCTCAACAAAATGGGGTAGCAGAAAGGAAAAATAGAACCCTCATTAAATCTGCAGGAACATTGCCTGCAGATGCACACATGCCCCTATCCTTTTGGACAGAGGTTGTGAGCACAGCAAACTATGTGCTGAATAGAAGTTTGATACACAAACTTAAGGGTAAGACTCCCTATGAGTTACCCAAAGGAAAGAAACCTAAAATTGATTACTTTAGAATCTTTGGGTGTAGATGTTTCATTCACAACAATGATTAGAAACACATTAGAAAATTTGAAGCCAAATCTACAGAGGGAATTTTTCTAGGATATTCCCAAGTTAGCAAGGCTTATAGGGTTTTCAATAAATCATCATTAAAAATGGAAGAGTCTGTACATATTTCTTTTGATGAAGCTAACATGTATTACAAGGAGAAGGACTCTTCTACCTCAGATCTTTTGTAGGTACCTCACTTGTGTGAGAACTAGGAAGATTTAAACCTTACTCAAAAGGTCATATCTCATTCTCCTCCTCAAGCTGATAGAGACAGTGAAGATGACTTTTTGGAAGTGGCTGAACCTACTGTAATAACCCGCATTTTCACCACAATGACGAAATATCAGAGTAAGGGAAAATGCGCGTCATGATGCCACGTCAGCAGGGGATAACTACAGACGCTCAGGCAACACTCTGACTGAATACCAAAAATATGAATTAAATGTTTTATTGATGAAGTTTATTTTAAGTTAGGCAATTAGCCGTATCACTCGGCTTAGTGGTTTACGAGTCCACCAGAAAAAAGTAGTTAAACTCAGCGGAAAATACTACAACAAACAGGTTAGACATCCTACAAGAGTCTAGCATCCCAAAAAAAAACTCAAGTCATGCATTACACTAAATTTATAGTAATGATATCGAAGCATAAATCCTTCCCAGATAGCAAGAACTACTAACACAAAAGTAGACACTAGCAACTAGCCAAATATCCAAGAACAACATTAAACAATCAGTGGGCGCCAAACACCTGACACGAACCCACTAAAAGTTCTTAAGTACGAAGCATACTACAAAATAAAAAAAGCTAACTCGCAACCTCGAGGCACCCTCAGCAAACCCAGCAACAAAACTACTCAGCCACACCGCCGGCTACAGCCCTGAACATGAGGCATTCAAGAGAAGAACCCCTCAGCAAGCAAAAAAAACAAGTGGCAATAGAATAGGTAAGCAAGTGAGTAAGCCAAACAAAGGAGGGTGTTCCAAACCCAACCCAAGGAGGAAAAATGCAAAAACAAAATAGCAACAATTAGCCAAATAGTATAAGTAGAGAAAGGTTAGCCAGTATAATAATCTCTAAATTAAAAAGAATGCACCAAGTGCGAAGGTGAACAAGTCTGGGCATAATCAGCAAAATTTAGCAAACTGTGGCATAAACCACAAGAAAACAACTGAGCACAATACGGCTCAGAAGAGGGTGGATCATCAACACGTGGTATGACTGCGTTGCAGGATGGAGAGGGCGACGACCTCAAGAGCCCTAAGCCTAACTCTGGATCCTCAACCGTCTCACAATCGGTACTGTGGTCCACAAACTTGGCCAAACCGGGCCAACTAGAACCCAACAGTCCAGGAAAGGAGAAACTAATCATACCCCCACTTTGATGATCCACAGAAAGAAGGGGTCTCCCGGTTGGGTGGTATGCTAACCACAACCAACACTCATACCCCCAACATCACCAGCTCAAAAATCGGCACAGCACCTAAGTATTACAACATTAAATCGAAGACCACGATCTATAATCGACCTAAACTAAGTGCAACGCATCCTACGCTCAACGGCGTCGAAAAATTTACCCTAAGCATAAGCCTAAAAAGTTTTAACATCGTATACTCTAAAAGAAATAGGAACATTAATATAAGCTGAAAGTCTTACCATAAGAACTTAAGGAAAACGAGAGAAAAGGAGCCACTTGCCTTGGCTTTACCATAGAAAGCCTCCAAATCACACCTCATCGCAAATCGGGACTAAGGGAGACGTGAGAAGCCGAAATCTGAACAAGAGTGGACGAAATAGAAGTTAGGGCCAAAAAAACATAACGAGAAATCTCAAGAAATGGGAAGATAATTACCACGGTGACATAGATCGCGCCGAGAGCTTTTCAAATCTTTGCTCGAATGAAGATTTCGAGCACTGGAACTCCATCGGCGGCGACCGGAAGGTTCACGAAATCTCATGCTCCGTCATCGCCGTCCTCACGTTTCTTTAGTTCTGGTTTGGTTCAGTGAGGAAGAAGACAAAGAAGTCATAAAGGAAGAGTGGGGCACAACATCGAGAATCTGCCTGTCTCTCAACACGCACTTCCGCAGCTGACTCACATGGAAAACACCGTGCACTCCAGAAAAATTTGCCGGTAGGTCCAGCCTATAAGCTAAAACACCAATCCGCTTAACAATTCGGAATGGTCCCACATATCTCGTGTCCAACTTATGATTCTTACCAAATCGCTTCACACCAGACATCGGTGAAACTTTTAGGAAAACCATATCCTCGACGACAAATTCCAAATCGGTCCTGCGCCGATTGGCATAATTTTCATAGTGCTCCTGGGATACCCGAAGCTTCTCTCGGATGAGCCTAACTGAAATTTCCATCTATTCAAGGGCTTCTGGACCTAGCAACGGTCTCCCACCAACCTCAGCCAAAAATAAAGGAGTCCTGCAATGTCTCCCATATAAATCTTCAAATGGAGCCATTTTCCAGCTCTCCTGGTAGTTATTATTGTAGGCAAACTCCATTAGCCTCAAATGCTCATCTCATACTCCATCGTGGTCCAAAATGTAACATCTAATCATATCCTCCACGATCTGATTTACTCTTTCCATTTGTCCATTCATTTGCGGATGGTAGGAGGTTTAATACCTCAAGTCGGTACCCAACCCCTCTTGCAAGCTCTTCCAGAAACGGGACGTGAACCTGGAGTCTCGATCAGATACAATATTGACAGGTACTCCATGCAACCTGATGACCTCGTCCAAATACAATTAAGCTATTTTCTTTATGGAGTAGTCAATCTTGAACGGCACAAAGTGAGCACTCTTTGTCAGTCTATCCACGATCACCCAAACAGAGTCATGCCCTCTAGGAAATCTCGGCAATCCAGTAATAAAGTCCATCGAGATACTCTCCCATTTCCAACTCGGGATCTCCAAAGGTGTTAACTTGCCTCCAGGCCTTCCATGATCGGCCTTAACTCGCTTACAGGTGAAACACTCAGATACAAACCTTGCTATATCCCCCTTCATACCCATCCACCAAGCAATCTGTTTCAGATCCTGGTACATCTTGGTCGAACCAGGGTGGTAGGCCACATTAGAACCATGTGCCTCCTTGCACAAGTGATACCTAATATCTTTAACAGCGGGAATGCAAACCAACCACGGTATCTCAGGGTTCCCATATCATCAATAGAAAACTCTGGCAACTCACCCTTCGTAGCTCTACTAAAAAGATGTAACAGATTTGGATCCTCCTTTTGATGCAATCTAGTAAGCGTAATCCATGAAGGCTCTAACACTTTTAATTCACTAGTCGAGCTGCTACTTCCCACTGAAATTCCCATCAGTATAAATTCATCCACCAGTGAATCCACCGAAAGGTTAAAAATTTTAGCTGTCTTCCTGCTCATGGCGTCGGCTACCACGTTAGCTTTGCCCGGGTGGTACTGGATCTCAACATCATAGTCTGCCACATACTCCAGCCATCTATGCTGGCGCAAATTCAGTTTCTTCTATGTGAAGACGTATTTCAATCTTTTATGATCAGTACAAATCTTGCATATAGCGCAATACAACAGATGTCTCCACAACTTGAGGTCATAGATCACTGCTGCAAATTCCAGGTCATGCGTAGGGTAATTTCGTTCATGAACCTTTAGCTGCCTAGACCCATACGCAATAACCTTGCCGTCCTGCATCAATACGCATCCGAGCCCAACATATGAAGCCCTTTATGGAAGGAAGTGTCGGACACACTATCTTGTGTCTAGGATGAGGACCCCAAGGCACTTAGGTCAAATTACATTGAGGATGCAGATTCTCAGATACGACTGATCAAGGATCGTATGCTGGAGGCACAGAGTAGGTAGGCCAAGTACTAAGATGTGATGCATTAGAAGGTGGATTTCCATGTGAGAGATAGGGTATTCTTGAAGATACATCCAATGCACGGTGTTTCGCGCTTGTAGAGGTACAAGAAGCTCAACCCTCGATATATGGGTCCATACTTGATCCTGGAGCAGATCGGTCCTTTGGCTTACCAGTTGGAACTGACACCAGAGTTAGGGACCATGCACGATGTATTCCACGTCTCCTTGCTTCAAAGAGCTCTACTTCGGCCAGAGCAGCATATTACCACTACAGCAGGCCTTGTAGCACCTGATAGATCCATTCGTTTGGAGCCGGTTCGGATCGATGATACGATGATTTGAGTGCTGTGGAAGAAGAATGTTCCCTTGGTCAAGGTGTTGTGGTCCAATCACGGATGAGAGGAGCACACCTGGGAGATGATGTATCTGATGCATGAGCAGTACCTAGAGCTTTTTGCCTCAGGTATATTTTAATTATGTTTGAAAGTTTCTTAAAATTCTTGTTCATAGAAACCCCGTAGACCCAAACTTGAATTTCGGGGATGAAATTATTTGTTTTGTTTATTAAGATTTGTAACATCCCATTTTCTACTAGACCCCTAAATTTAGATTAGGTTAGGACATGTGGTGGGTGAGTAGGGCTAAGGCTAGGTTTAACCCAAGGAATTAAGATGAATACACATGGGTCCCACTATGGGGTTCAAGCTAACTTAGGTCAAACTAGCCCCAAGGTAGAACCATAGGTACACATTGGCCCCGCCACTATGCCCCAAAGCCTAAAAACAATCTATGTGAACCAAAAGACACATCATTGGGTCAGCCATTGACCCAAGTTGACCCAAGTCAACCCCAACCCTAATTTGGTCAAACCCAAACACATAGGCCCAATTAGTCCAAGTGGGGCACCACATGGCCCAACCCATGTTGGGTGATGCCATAGGGTCCATGACCATCAAGTGGGGCCAGCCCACTCATCAAGTAGACCAAGTCAACCCAAAAAGTAAACAAAGTCAGCATGAAGCCAAAAAAAGGAAAAGAGAGGCCAAGCCCATTCATAATGGGCTAGGCCCATGAGCCAAGGCCCATGACCAGCCCAAGTGCTCATTTACAACCCCTATCCTTTGAATTTGGAGGGTATTGACATGCAAGGGGGCATTTTAGGAATTTGTTCTAAAGGGAAGAGAGAGAAGAGAGGGAAAGAGGGAGTGGAGGCCACTTGGACTTCCTTCCCTCTGGCCAAGCCCTTGGCTGAGCTCCCAAGCTAATTTCAAGATGTTTTTAGGGGCTGGTGGCCACTTACCAGAAAGGAGGAGCATCTTATGCTCATGGACAGCCACCCCCTTAAACAATACTCCACTAACATCCAACCCCACCTCCATTCAACCACACCATCACCTTCAGTGAGCCTTGAGGAGTGGAAATCGACAGCTGGAGAAAGGAGATAGCCAAAGAAACCAGGAAACAAGCTAGCTCGCTAGAGAGGTTGTCGGCCATGGCGCACCACCATCAAACCCGCCGTCAAGCTCGTCTAAGGGCCTGTTTCTCCTCCTCTCCCTCGGTGCTAGCTTCCTAGATCAATTAGGAGAGATGTAGAGCTCAATTGAGGCCGATTCCATGAGAGGTGTGGGAGAATTTCTTGAGTTTTTGAGGTGCTCAGGTTCGCCGTAAACCGCCACCTCCGACAGTCAAGTCACCGCCAAACGTTAGCCCCCACCTAAAATGAAGGTGGTGGTGGTGGCCGACCGGAGAGGTGGCTGGATGGCCGAGAAATAGGGATCCAAGTCAGTACAACACGGGAAGATCGTTGTTGTCGACTCAATGGAGAAGATGAAGGGATGCCACTCGTTTTAATTATATTAAACTATAGAATTTACTTATTTAATTAGATTTTCTGCAACCTTTAAACAAACATCTTGAATGCTAAATATAGGCCCCTTAGAGGCAATTTCAGAAATAATCATCAACATGAAAAATGTAGATCTAGGTCTTACCTTCGATTTGACACCCTAAATTTGTAATTTGGAGGAATTTAGATCATTGTAGGACAATTCTCCAAGCACTGCTCCTAGGATAGGGCAGAATTCAATTGAATGCGTAGGTCAAACCCTAAGTCAACATGCAGTGAAATTTAGGTCATGCATGTGTTTACTTTAGACTTAGGCTCTGCCCAAAAATAAGAATTTTTGGGGGTTATTTTTCTATAGTTTTTATAAAAATTTTATTTATTAAATAAAAGGAATATATGGAGATTCCCTTTTCCAAATGCCCCCAAATTTGGGTGGCATAGACATAGGGTCATCATATAACTATGGTAAAAGTTTAAGACCATTTGGAGCTCTGCTTATTGGGGAAATACAATATGCATGGTGTAGGTAGGTTTGTAAATGGTGTGTCAATAGTAAAAATGAACAAATAGGAAATTAGCCCATTTGGCCCAACGCATGTCCATGATATTTTGGAAAGAGGCTCCTAGGGATTAAATACACCTCCAACAGAAATATTGGGATTTTGTGATCAAAAATCCCATTAATTTGATTTATTGAAAAATTAGCTCTTTTAGAATTAAAAATAACAAATAGGGTCACTGACTTTAGAAAATTCCACAATTTTGATACAAGCCATATTATGATATTTCACATCTTTGGAAAAATTTTGGAGCAAGTTTGAGATTTATTTCTTATGTAATTAGCATATTTACAATTCTACCCATTTGGGATTTAAATTATAAGTAGGGATAATAATGTTTGGAAAATTATAAAAAAATGTATAAACTCTTATTTTTATGATATAAACGCTTGTGAATTTATTTAAGAATTTTTGGATAATTATTTATGTTGAATACCTTAGTAGTGACATTTTTGTAATAATGTTCACATGCAATCATTTTAGGTCAAATCACTGACTAGGAGTATGAAAATCTGTTTTGAGTATTATAATGACAATGTTACTCACAAGTAATTTTCTATGAATTTTTAGTTGAATATTTTAGGTACTTTATTTGGAAAATGGAATAATTGTGATTATAATCATAAATAGAAAATGAAAGGTAAATAAAGAGGAAAAATTATTATCTTTGGTGAACAGACATTTTTTTAACCTAGATGAACTCCAGGTAAATTATCTAGACATAATGGACTATTGGATATAGTAGCTCATGTACAAAGTGACTTAGGTCACCTAATTAAATGATTTAATTTATGGTCCGAAATACTTAAAAAATGATGAAATTCTAAATGGCCAACTTCATAAACATGACAAACCCATGATAAATATTTATGGGCCTTTGGCCAAAAGAATATGAAGTCATCTCATTTGGGTTAGAATTAGGTTGTGGGCTGCGCTTACCCAAAAGTGTCGTGTAACATTAGGACCCACAGGGAAATGACAGATGGTTGGATTGATAGCTATATTGGGAAGTTGAATCCTTGGTTGATGTCACAAGTAGGTCATAATATTGGAACGAGTTTTAAAATGCAAGTCACTCAAGAGTATAGTTAGGGCGGGGTCCGGCGAAACATCATCATTCTCCTAATAAGTATCCTAAGTAATTAAGTTCACTCAAGAGCAACATCGAGAGTTGGGGTATCAATAATAGGTAGACACTAAAAGATGTAAGTGTCCTTGAGAAAACGAGCTTTGGGCTTCAGCCTATAGTAGTTCCTAGTGCCCTCGAGAGCCTTTCACCACGCATGTCTTGGGCAGTCCAAGGAATTACCCTAAACTGCTATGTGTGACAAGAATTAGACAAGAGTAGTATAATGGGTTAAGTGAACAATATGATAAACTCACCTGTATAGGGTTGGAGAGATTCAGGAAAGGTTTAGTTTTGCGAGCTGGAGGGTTGGGTATTTAATATAAGGACAGGGTAGTCCTACGAGCTGGAGGCTCGGGAATTGTATATCAGGACAGGTTAGTCCTGCGAGCTGGAGTCTCAGGTTTACTTCAGGATGGTTAGTCCTATGAGCTGGAGGATCAGGAGGTTTACTTCAGGACGGGTTGGTCCTGCGAGCTGGAGGCTCAGGTTTAAAATAACTTACATGTGCATAGAACATATTAGTGGCGGGTCATGCCATATTGGGTAGTCGTCACACCAACAGTAGTACGGTGACTCAGGTGAGGTGTGAGGTTTTGAGGGGACAGTAGGTTGTTTATACTACGGTCTAGAGGACGATCCCCAAAAACGCATACCCGACCAAAAAAACTGGTGGATTTGCCAGTAAATTAGTACGCAGAGACTCTAGAGTGCACCTAGGATGTATACAGAGGCATACGAAGGGTTTGGGCCTGGTAATGTGTATACCCGCATAGGAAGTGGAGACGCCCGCTCCACTGGTGTCGTAGCCACAACGGTGGTACTAGAGAGTTAAGCTAACTCCAAAAAGTGGGAACTAAAGGTCTGTGATCACAAATTCGTGTGTGGGACTTGCACTTATATGAACCATAACCCGCATAACTTATCATAGCATACATACATACCTAGGTCATACGCACTGCAGATCTTTATCATATAAATTTGTATGAGCACTTTTATATGATAAGTTATAATTTCTTAAACCTTAACTCATAAGTTTGTATGGTACTCCTGTGATGTTAGTGTAGTGGTAGATAGTTTACTTTCTGCTCCTTCCTTACTTTACTTACTGCACACCTTTTTAGTACTGCTTACTTACTCTACATGTGCTACATAGAACTCGTAGTTCAATTATATAACTGTTAGAAATATATCCGTGATAGAATAGATCCACTATCAGATGTTTTCATTGTTTTTGCTTTGTTGTCCACCACTTTCATCCTCCCGCACGGTGTTTAGGAGTCGTGGGGTGAGGCGAGGACAAAATGGATTAGTTTTTACTGACGGTCGATTGTGACAGTATTATTTTAGGAGCTCGAGGAAATGGAGCACCAGCACGACCAGCAGTCAAAGGTGGCAGGAACTGAGGAGAAGTTACCACGTACTACTACTACCATAGTTCGACGTCAGGTAATGATGAATATTTCAGTTATCGCTTTTGCATAGTTGAAAGTATTGGTTTCAAGATGTTCTAAACACCTAGAGGGGGGGGGAATAGGTTTAATTTTTTTTCTAACTTAGGCAGACAAATCTATCTAGTTTAGCAACTTATTCAGCAGAAAACACAGCATAGCATTCACATACACACAACATTCCACAGATTGCACACCAGATTTATAGTGGTTCCCCAAATAATGGGTATATCCACTTTCCCCCTTCGCCTATCTAGCAGTATACTAGATTCGGTCCAACTTCCTTCTTTCTTCTCAGATCCACAGATCTTACAGCTCAGAACCAAGACTGGTTCCTACAACTCAGAGTGAATCCACACTCCTACAACTCAGGCGCAAGCCCTACCTCAGCCTCTTCCATAGGCCTACAACTCAGAGTGACACCCCAATCCTACAACTCAGGCAAAAGCCCTACCTCAGCCTCTTTCACAGGCCTACAACTCAGGTAATAGATTCCCCTACCTCAGGCACTCAGCCCTACCTCAACCTTTATAATTTAGGCTTATAACTCAGAGAAGTAAATCTCCTACACTCAGATCTATTACAGATCCTACAAAAGTTATTGATGAAAAGATAATAATATCTTCAACCAGATGGAGAGATAATTGGTTGAATGCTTCTTAATCAGTTCTTGATAGAACTGATTACTTAAGGATCAACCTATCTTAGCTTCCTCAAAGCTTCTTGAATCTGAACAAAGTAAGGTTGATCTTCTTGGTGTTGGAGTTGATCTTCAATCAGCTTCCTTCAAAAATTAATCTGAATTCTTCTTCAGAATTGATCTGAATTCTTCTGGCAGACTGCCTCAAACATTTCCACTTTCTCAATTATAACATTCTTAGCAGCCTCTAGAGGTCTATACATCTGTTCAACCAGTTGTTGAATTCCCTCAAAGTTAGAAGGGGGGTATATAATTTGAGCTACCTCCTACTGACCCCCTTCAATTCCTGCAGCTTGAATGCCTGACTCAGCTGTATTATCATCATCACACAAGGGAGGATATCCAAGAGTGGCTCTGATAGAATTAGTTATCCATTTGGCATGTTCAGAGCTTGCATTGACTAACAACCTCTCCCCCTTTATGACTTCTCTCTCAACATGATCCCTGAGATCATCCTTGTGGAACCTTATCTGATTAACTAGATAATTGGTTTCTTTTGTATAATAAGCTTTAAACTTCTGTAGCTGAGCAGATATGATCTTCTGAGAGGCTTAAATGACAGATTGGAAAGTGGCTAAATCTTCTTGAAGTTTCTTATCAAACTCTGACTTCTCTTTAGCCCTTTCCTCAGTTAATGCAGTTGCATTATTCTTTAACTCTATAACAATCACATTATGTGATTCAGTAAGATTATCATTCATCCTTAGCTGATTTTCTAGAACATATCCTTGCTTAACTACTATATCATCAATTTGATTCCTGGCCTCTTGTTGCTGCTTGGCCAGATAAACTACAACATTACCTCCTTTATGGAAGCAATCTATCATTTCCTTCTTATAGTGATTGACTTCAAATCTTATGGATTTAATGTCTTGAGCCAAGGTGAACTGGAGTTCCTTATGGCTTTCATCCACAAATTTTTCAAGAGCTTGTCTTTGCTCGTCCATTTTAACTTGCAGAGCAACCAACAGTGAACTGAAGTCAACTGCTGGAGCTGAGGGTTGTGAGGCAGTCTGTAAAGCTTTCTTATAGCTTGACCTTTTCTTCCTGTAAACCATCCGTTTTCTCTTCTTTTCTCTGAGTGCTTCTCCATCAATAGATTCAGAAGAACTTACAAGGTTCACTGTGTCCTTTGGACTAGAGGGCAGCTCCTTATCAATCCTTGGCAACTCCCCCTTAGTCCATGGCTCCTCTCCCTCAGTCCTTGGCACCTCTTCCTCAGTCCTTACTTCTTCTAAGTCAGGAAACAATTCCTCAAGAGTGATTTCCTGTTACTGTTGAACTGGAGGAACATCTGTATCTTGTACAGTTAATCTAGCATCATATAATGTAGATGTATCATGCATTGTTATTTCCTGTGCAGGGATGTTGTTATGGTGTGTCTGTTCAACATCAGTTAGAAGCAAAGTTAGTGTATCTGGCTCAGTATCTAGTATAGTTTGATTAATATCATTTATTACCTCAAGAATAGTTTGAGTGGCTATTTGACGCTCTAATGCAGCTTGCTCTTTCTCAGGAGAAACTTCTGGAGGCAAGGCCTCTTGTTGAGTTGGAGAAAGCTCATTTGCTCCCCCTAGATGAGGCACATCCTGAACTTGATCCAGTTAGATGGTGCTTTTTGGAATATGCTCCCCCTGCATCTGACTATTATCTACATTCTAAGGGGCAGATGATTTCCTTGTAGATTCTTATTGTTCTTCATCTGAACTGAAGATCACTTGTTCTTCTGAATCACTAGAAGAATCAAGTTTCCTGGGGGTAGTCTTTTTCTTTTTCAGTTGTGGTTGTCTTTGTGGTGTAGAACCATCCTTTGTCAGAACTCTTTCCCAACTGGATAGTATTTTCATATCCATCCTTCTCATGTGGTTTATTCTAGATCCTATTGTGTGGTTCATTACTTCAGGAAAATTCATTGCCAGATATAGATTCAGTATTCTTCCTAGATTCGGTTTCTTCAAATTTTCCTTGATCTTGTCAAAGATCACAGCAGACCAGTTAGTTTTTATTCTGAAAATAACTCTGGTCATTAAGCTGAATATATAGGCTGAGATCCTATCATGTCCTCCTAGTTTGCAGAGAATTACTTTTCCCATAATCTCTGAAAGAAACTTTCCTTGGGAGTTCATCCCCTTCCTCTGCATTGATGATTCAATCTTAGTGGTGGGATCTAGTCCACACCATTGAAGAGCTTCTTTAGTCAATGAAGATGTGACTTCATCATCTTCCTGAGTCCTGGGCAACTTTAGTGTCTTCCTTAGACGCTTCTGGGTAAGTTTCACCTTGCTTCCCTGAATTGATGACCTAATCTTCAATCCAGTTGAATCCAGGGTTGCTGTTGTATAGAATTCAAGAACCTCTGTCTTCCAGATCTTGGTAGGTTCTGAAACTAGATATTCCAAACCACTTTCTTTGATTAGGGTTATCACATCTCTGATCTCAGTCACAGCACTCTCAAAAGCATTGCGAACTAATTCATAGCCTTCGTTGATGTTGTTCTCCAACTTTGGCGCCATTGGTGATGAGAAATTTGAGGATAAGAGAGATGAAGGTTTGTCGACTCAAAGATTTGGTCTCGAAAATGTTGAGAGCATAGTTGACAATGTTGTTATGTGACATATTTATATGTTTGTCAAAACAGGAGGTCAAAAGGCAGGGTAATAAATACTTAATGTGTCGACACTGTAGAGATTGTTTCGACACAGACTTCTAATGTCTCGACAGAGTCAGACAACACTATGTGTCGACACAGTTTGCGATGTGTTGACACAAACTTCTTAATAGTCGACTATAACATCTGCGTGTCGACACAGACTTCTATATGTGTCGACACTACTATCTAAATGATAGAACTTCTACGTGTCGACACCAAAACTCAGAGTGTCGACACCACTATCTCACCACTATTTTGTTGTGTCGACACAACTTTCCTTATATGTCGACACAAACTTCCTTTTGTGTCGACATTAACTAATATATGTAGACATTGAATTACTTAGTCAGATTTACCAAGTTACTCTAGGTTTAACATGCCTAATTCAATTTTGAAATAATTGAATTTAGTTTCATCTAGTGGTTTAGTAAACATGTCAGCAATTTGATTAATTGTGGTGACAAATTCCAAACAAATATCTTCTTTTTCAACATGCTCTCTAATGAAGTGAAATCTAATTTCTATATGCTTTGTTCTGCTATGTGATACAGGATTTTTAGCAATAGAAATAGCACTTGTAGAATCACAAAATAGTGGATTTCTACTTACCTAAAGACCATAGTCTTCAAGTTGATGTTGAATCCATAAAAGCTGAGCACATCAGCTGCCTGCAGCATCATATTCAGACTCTGCAGTGGAAATTGCCACACTTATCTGCTTCTTACTGCTCCATGACACCAATCTACCACCTAGAAACTAACATGTGCCAGTGGTGCTCTTTCTATCTTCTTTACAATCTGTAAAGTCTGCATCTGAAAAACCAGTCAGTAGAAAGTCTCTATTCTTAGGGTACCAAAGACCAAGATTAGGTGTGCCCTTAAGATATCTCAAAATTCTTTTAACTGCAGTATAATGAGATTCTTTAGGGCTTGCTTGGTACCTAGCACAGACACATGTATCATACATAATGTCTGGTCTACTGGCAGTTAAGTATAGAAGGGAGTCAATTATCCCTCTATACAAAGACTCATCTACAGGTTTTCCTGCATCATCTTTGCCTAAAGGCATACTTGTCCCCATTGGAGTTCTCATGGTGGTGGATGACTCCATACCATATTTCGTAATTAACTCCTTGGTGAACTTAGACTGTGATATAGACAAGCCATCATCAGTCTGTCTTACTTAGAGTTCCAAGAAGAATTTCAGCTCACCCATACTGCTCATCTCAAACTTCCCTTGCATAAGTTTTGCAAACTTCCTACAAAGGTTATTTTTTGTAGATCCAAAGATTATGTCATCAACATAAATCTAGACTAGGATCATCTTGCCCTTTGACTCCCTAAGGAATAGAGTCTTGTCTATTTTCCCCCTTGAAAATTTAGTTTCAATGAGGAAGGTAGACAATGTTTCATACCAAGCCCTAGGGGCTTGTTTCAAACCATATAAGGCTTTCTTAAGCCTATAAACATAATCAGGATAAAGTGGATCAACAAAACCTGAGGGCTGTTCAACATAGACTTCTTCTTTCAAATTACTATTTAGGAATGCTGACTTGACATCCATTTGGTATACTTTGAATCCTTAGAAAGAAGCAAAGGCAAGGAATAGCCTTATTGCTTCCAACATTGCCACTGGGGCAAATGTCTAATCAAAGTCAATGCCCTCTTCCTGTCTATAACCTTTGGCAACCAGTCTTGCTTTGTTCTTCACTATGATGCTATTTTCATCTAGTTTGTTCCTGTAGATCCACTTTGTCTCAATAATATTATGATCCTTTAGTTTTGGAACCAGATCCCATACTTTACACCTTCTGAATTAATTCAGCTCCTCCTGCATTGCATCAATCCAGTTGGAGTCTTGTATGGCTTCTTCAATTCTCTTTGGTTCCATCCGTGATAGGAAACTTGTGCAAAGCACCGTTTTCATGTGTTTGCTTCTGGTTTGCACACCATGTCTGGGATCACCAATAAATTAGTGTGCTGGATGATCCTTTAGATTCCTTATTGCTGGAGGCATTCTATCAGCAATTTGAACTTCTTCAATTTCTCCACTGTACTGAACTTCATTGTCTTTAATGTCAGCTTGTGGACCTTGTACTCCCCCTGGACAACAACCATCATTTTCCTCATCCTGCCTTACAGTTTGGTCTTCATTAATGGTCAGCATGTCCAACTTTGCTTTTAAACCTGTTGAGCTACAAGAATTGCTAGACAACTCACAGTTAATTAGCTCAGATTCATCAAACACTACATGAACATATTTTTCTACAACTTGTGTAGTCAAGTTGTAGACCATATATGCCTTACTGTTATTGTTGTACCCAACAAATATCTCATCTTGGGATTTGACAGCAAACTTAGTTAGGTGAGACTTTCCAGTGTTAAGCACATAACACCTGCTACCAAAGATCCTAAAGTAGGATATGTTTGGTTTTCTGCCCTTCATAATCTCATAGGGTGTCTTTTTGTGGTTCTTAGTTATGGATGCTCTATTGAGAACGTGACAAGCAGTATTTACTGCCTCAGCCCAGAAATATTCTGGGAGAGAAGTGTCACTTTGTAGAGTTCTACCAGCCTCAATAAGAGTCTTATTCCTTCTTTCAACAATTCCATTTTGCGGAGGTGTTCTAGGTGAGGAGAATTTCTGATGAATCCCTAGTTCTTCACAAAACCTTGTCATAGATTCAGACTGAAATTCAGTATCATGGCCACTTCTGATTTTGACCACTGAATTGTTAAGTTCATTCTGAATTTATTTAACAAAGTTATGAAAGATAATAGGGGTTTCAGATTTCTGCCTCAAAAAGAAAACTCATGTAAATCTAGAATAATCATCTACTACCACAAAAGTATAGACTTTCCTACCTAAACTATGAACTGGTATATGACCAAATAGAACCATATGCAAGACGTACAAACACCTCACAGAGTCTTTGGTATCAAGACTATGAAAAGAGGATTTGGTCTGCTTGCCTTTTTGACAAGCTGAACATATACCCTCTTTTATGCACTTAAACTAAGGACCATTCCTCACTAAATCTAAACTATAGAGTTGACATATAGTCTTATAATTCAGATGAGCTAGCCTCTTGTGTCATTGGACACACTGAGATGATTTCTTATCTACAACTAAACATACAGGAGAGTTCATGTTTTCATAATCAAAATTTAAACAATAAACATTCCCTTTTCTATAACCAGACAAGATCACCTTCTGATCACTTGTCCTTTTAATCTGACACCTATTCTTAATAATTGAAGTGTCATACCCAAGATCACTCAGCTGACTTATGCTTATCAAGTTATGTTTCAAACCTTTTACATAAGTCACTTGAGTGATTGTTATAGAACTAGTAGAAATGTTACCAAACCCTTTTATGATCCCTTTTTCTGATCCACCAAAGATCACTTTGGGTCCACTCTCTATGGGAGTATAGTCCTTTAACATTCTTCTTGTTCCAGTCATGTGACTGAAACATCCACTGTCCAAGTATCATATAGGGGTATGACAACTTGGACCCACCTGCAACAAATAAAATTATTTTTCCTTAGAACCCCAATATTTATTGGGTTCTAGGCTCAAGTTAGATTGAAACTTGATATTCTTACCAGCAGCCTTCCTCACAGGTAAGCTGGAATTCTTCCTGACACTGGTGTTGTGCCAGCAATCCTTGGCATAATGCCCTATCTTACCACAACACCAGCACTCATATCTATTATACCTCTTTTTAGGTACAGTTTTAACAGCATTGCTGTCAGCTGTTCTTAACACTGTTGGTACACTGGTTCTTTGCTTGAGTACTGGAGCTATACCCTTGTCATTCAGAATATCAGGCTTACCATAACCATGTATGATATCATGATCATATCTATTAGTTGGTTGCAACACTTTTCTGAAGGAAATGAGGGGTTTGATGGCTAGTGGCTGTACTGGGGCTTTGCCTTTTCTTTTGGAATTGGAAGCCCTTGCATTTCCCTTAAAGCCCAATCATGTCTTACCCTTTTTGGGAACAAAGTCATCAATTAAAGATAAGACTGATTTCCGCTTAGAGAATTTAGCCACCAGATCCTTTTCCCTCTGAAGTTTGACTTCTAAACTTTTGATTTGTTCATTATTGAATGTAATAGTACCCATCTGAATAATAGTTATGTTTTTCAATTTGGTTACTTTATTCATCTTTAAATCCAGCATTTGTTTTGAATCTAATGCAGCCAGCTTAAGAGCAGCAATTTCCTTGGCCTGTGCTTTGTTAAGGATTCTGCTTTTCTTAAGTGCTTGCAGCAGATCACCATATTCATCAATAAGTTGATGAACATCCCCTTCAGATTCAGATTCATCCACATCTCTTGATGCAGATGCTTCTGATTCTGAACCAATATAGTAATCAAAAACTATTGAAGAATTGTTTACCGTACTAGGACCAGGCAGATCCTGGCACTGATCTTCTTCTGTCAAGGCCATCAGCCCTTTACAATAATGTTCTTCAATTCCATTTACTGAGTCCAGCAATTTCAAGAACTCAGCCTGTTTTGCATCCTCTTTAGTTGCCAACAGTAATATGTATGCTTCAGCTTCAGCTTCAGCCTCAGAATCTGATGATGAAGAATCTGACCAGCTTTTTTGCTTCTTTGGAACAAAGGATTTCTCCTTCTTGCCCTTATTTTTTTGTTTCTTCTTGTCATTAGAATCTTTCCTTTTGTCAGGACAATCAGCTACCACATGTCCATGCATGTTGCAACAATAGCAAACAATCTTAGTTGAAGATAATTTACTAGGTTTAGAGCCATACCTTTCCTTCCTAGAGGATTTCGTTTTTTGATAGTAATCATCCTTTGATTGTGAGGACGATGGCTTGGATCTCCACTGTTTCTTATTGAAGAACCTTTGAAATTGTTTTGAGAAAGCAGCTAAGTCTTCATCAGAATTTGGATTATCTGATGTATGACTATCATAACTTTCTGAAACTACTTCTGCAGCTTTCCTAGGAGGAGATGGAGACATCCTCCTGTCCTTTCTTATGGCTTCAATCTTGAAAGCCACTGACTTATCTCTGTAATCAACTTTATTACTTTTCTCCTCCTCCTTTCTGACTATCAGCTGCATCTCATATGAAAGCAGTTTGCCAAATAATGTTGGAGGTGAGATTTCTGCTAGTCTGGCCAGTCCCTAATGACACATATCTTGGTGTCCCAGTCCTTAGTTAATGATCTCAGAAACTTATCATTGAACTCATATGTGCTGAATACTCCTCCATATGACATCAATTCATTAACTATTCTAAAGAACTTCTTGTAACATTCAGTTATGCTGTCTGTTTTAGATTGTCTAAAACTTTCATACTCCTGATTCACCATAGACTTTCTGTCTTCTTTCACTTCTTCTGAACCCTCCATGTAGACAATCAGGGTGTCCCACATTTCTTTGGAGGTCTTGCAGAGAACCAAATTTTGGAATGTTGAATCATCTATAGCACTGGCTATTATATTCTGCGCTCTCTTATCCATAGTAGACAAGATGATCTCATCCTTTATCATTTCAGAATACTCCATTGGTGTCCTGATATTTGCATCAAGAACTGAGACTTTCATTGGGTTGAATGGCTCTTCTTTGACTGTCATATAGATTTTTGGATCTGAAGCATCCATAAACAGTTTAACTCTTTCTTTCCATATGCCAAAAATCTCTTTCCTGCATATAAGTAACTTCATGGGCCAAACTCCTTATGATTCTCAATGGAACCCATTTTGCCAAATAGATTTCTGCCTTGGAGATCTACTCGGACTGTTAAGTCTATTCTTTGATTAACCTCTCTATGATACCACTTGAAAGAATTGGTTTCAAGATGTTCTAAACACCTAGAGGGGGGGGGGGGTGAATAGGTTCAATTCTTTTTGTAACTTAGGCAGACAAATCTATCTAGTTTAGCAATTTATTCAGCAGAAAACACAGCACAACATTCACATAAACACAGCATTCCAGAGATTGCACACCAGATTTATAGTGGTTCACCAAATGATGGGTACATCCACTTTCCCCATTCGCCTATCTAGCAGTGTACTAGATTAGGACTAACTTCTTTCTTTCTTCTCAGATCCGCAGATCTTACAGCTCAGAACAAAGACTGGTTCCTACAACTCAGAGTGAATCCACACTCCTATAACTCAGGCACAAGCCCTACCTGAGCCTCTTCCACAGACCTACAACTCAGAGTGACACCCCACTCCTACAACTCAGGAAAAAGCCCTACCTCAGCCTCTTTTACAGGCCTACAACTCAGGGAATAGATTCCCCTACCTCAGTCACTCAGTCATACCTCAGCCTTTATGATTTAGGCTTATAAATAAGAGAAGTAAATCTCCTACACTAAGATCTATTACAGATCCTACAAAAGTTATTGATGAAAAGATAATAATATCTTCAACCAGATGGAGAGAGAATTGGTTGAAGGCTTCTTGATCAGTTCTTGATAGAACTGATTACTTAAGGATCAACCTGTCTTAGCTTCTTCAAAGCTTCTTGAATCTGAACAAAGTAAGGTTGATCTTCTTGGTGTTGGAGTTGATCTTCAATCAGCTTCCTTCAGAAATTAATCTGAATTCTTCTTCAGAATTGATCTGAATTCTTCTGGCAGACGGTTCAGGATCTGCTTTCAATGGATGAGGACTTCTCTCCTTCTTGTTTTTCTCTCTCTACAATCTGTTGACTGTTTCTTCTTTCTCTTCTTCTGGATCCTCAATCCTTCAGAGATTATTCTTTATTCTCTGATCGTGTTCACGATCACTTCTTCGCAATCGATAATTAATTTTCTTTTTATTGTTGAGAGAGCATATCTATATATAGGCTTCATCCATGGTTACCGGTTGTTCCGGTTCCAAACGGTCTTCTGACACCTCTGACAGATGTGACAGCAATGTCAGTAATGATAGCTATCAATTCTCCAGTTGTATTACTTTAACCTTCATTGGACTTTGACTCAGCAGCAGAAAATGTCGAGTGAATGCTTCACATGTGTCGATACACATAGTCCATGTGTCGATATAAGTCTTGATGATGTCGACACAGCTTCATTTTTACTTCTCGACACAGCTTCCGTGGAATGTGTCGACACAAGTCCTATGTGTCGACACAAACACTCCTTGTCTTGACAAAGTAGGTGTCGACAGAATTATGGTGTGTGTCGACACAAGTTCTGTGTGTCGACATAGTCGTTGTTGACAGAATTCTGGAATGTGTCGACAACTTCTATGTGTGTCGACACAAATCCTGATGATGTCGACACAATCCGGCCCTTGGTGTTGACACAGCGTTGTCGACAGATTTTCTGTGTGTCGACACAAATTCTGGGTCTCGACATAATCTGGCCCATGGTGTCGACACAGCCATTCCCAAGTATCGAAACTTGTACTTAGAAAATTTTCCTTCCATTTACTTAACCTGCACATGATAACTTAACACAACATCATATACAACTTGATGCATATCATTGAGTTAGGTGAGACTTCTCCAAATCTGGTACACATTTTCCAATGTACCGAACAATTGTGTTGTAGTAAGAGAGAGATTTGATTCTATTTGGCATTTACAAGGCATAAGCCCTTCTTTTATTTTTGTACTCATTGTGGACTGTTGTACTTTTCATCTATATATATTGTGATGCCATGGCAATGACTTGTGGGCTTGCTAGCTTTTTATATAACTGCTTGTCAAACTTCTATTCTCATTTGGCCTACAGGTAAATGACCGTACTATCTGACAGGATCAATCTCTTGTAAAGTTGACTAGTCCGTGTGTTAGTGTCACTGTAAGGCAGTGGATCTGTGCATAAGATCAGGTATTTCCTTGGTAAGGGGGAGGGGTCTTACAGCCTTAGTGCCAGATTCATCGAGTCAACCTTTAAATCGACGAAGGCGTTGATCGAATTCAACACACTCAATGCCTGAGACTCAGACTCGCCGAATCAACTCTGTTGGGTCGATTGATCCCAATGTCCTAGATTTAATGAAGGACCAACAAAAATGGATACACATGTGGTGATCTAACTTGTGTTCAAGTTTAATGATTGCAGATTGTTCCCATAAGCAGTGATGGGACAGATAGCCTGAGTGGCTAAGTCAGGTAAGTTCTTAGCTAAGGGGTGGAATGACAGAAAACTGTCCAAGTCCACAAGCATTGAGTGAAGATCACTCAATCAACTCTAGATGACTTATAGTGCTGAGTAAAGCCTATTCAGTCAAAGCCATGAAGTGGCAAGCTTAGAATGCGGACAAGTCCACAGGCGTTGAGTGAAGTCAACTCACTCAACTCCATACAGCAAAAGGTTGTGAGTCAGGCTAATACAGTCAAAGCCTAAAGAAAAATGAGCTGAAAATTGGCTAAGTCCACAGGCGTTGAGTGTATCTTACTCACTCAACGCCTTAGCTTTAAAATTGCTGAATAGCTGAGCTCAGAGCTCGACGAACTAAGTTCTGAGTTCGATAAGTTGAACTTTCACTCATTCGTTGAGCTAAGCTCAGAGTTCATCGAGCAGAGCTCAGAGTTCGTCGAACTGAACTCTAAGTTCGTCGAACTGAGCTATTACTTATTCGTCGAGCTGAGTTCAAAGATCGTCGAACTGCGTTCTAAGTTCGTCGAGCTCAAATTGAATTCTGAAACAAAAAATTTGTCTATGGCAGAAAGTGTTGAGTGAGGTGTAGTCACTCAATGCTCTCAACGCCTTGACACAGAATTAGTTAAAGAAAAAGTGTTGAGTGAGGCTTGCTCACTCAATACTCTCAAAGCTCAAGATACTGAAGAAGCAAAAAGTGTTGAGTGGGACACGGCCGTGTGCCAAGCCGTGTTCGCCCCAGGTCTGGAGATTTTTGAACGGATCTGAGCCGTTCGTTTTCTTTAATTAAGATGCATTGGCCCAGATGGTTTCCTGCTCTGTTAAGGTCGGGAATAGGGGAGTTAATCCTTCATTTCTCTCCAACCATTCTCTCTCTCAAGGAGTTGGAAAGAGGAGGAAGAAGGAAGGGATTCCGGCCGCCGGCGGAGCATCGGAGCACCGTTTCGAAATCTGAGAGCGGATCTGTGAAGTAAAGTTCGTTGTGAAGATTTCCATCCGTGTAGTTTTTCCATGGTGCCAAAGCGGACTACAAGGGTAACGATTCTCTACTTGAGCATGTGATGCTCTTTCTTTCTGCCTGGATGAACGAGGTACATTTTACTGTTTTGCCCCTGCTGGCCTGCCCATAGCCTTTCAAAACAGCGGAGTTTGGCTGTTGGCAGAACCAACTAAGGGCTTTCTAGTAATTTCAGCTCAGTTCTTTTGGTTATTGGCAGTTCAGATTTCAAAAACTATAAATAGGACCCAAGGGGTACCCCAGAAAACATGCTTCCTGTGCTCTCCTGCTCTAATTCTCAAGTGCTTTCTGAGGGTACCTTTGCTCGGCCTCTGGCTAAGGAGGGGAAGCATTCTGAGATCTTCCGGGTGTGTGGAGGGACCTCCCTATCGATCCCTTGGGTCGGTCTTTCCTTGTTTTCTTTGTTGTTTTGCTTGCAGGAGTAAAGTAGGCGCGAGACCACCCCTACCCCAGGGGCGAACTCCACAGGAGACCGATTTTCGGGTTCAACACCGGCCTTGGTCATAACTGGGTTATGAGATTGTTTGGAAATTTTGGGATCCGAGAGAAGCTTGGCCCGCGCGTAGGACTTAAATTGTATATGCGGTGTGAGCAACGGGCAAGTGGAATCAGACCTAGGATATGTGGTTCGGTGCGAGAGACCCGAAGACGGGGACTGGCCGTTGGCATAGTCTGGAGCCTTAGACGGTGGTCAGAAAGGCTAAATGCTCACATGTTGTTGCCATCCTGGGGGTGGCGGTGAAGACACTGATTGGTCACGATTCACCGTTAATGTGCCCTGAGTGCATGGGGTATTTGGCCATGCGATTCTACACCTGTGGCGTAGTATAATTGTGCTTTATTATTTTATTGGGCTAATGTTATGCAGGGAAAGAGCACCACCGTCCCGAGTTAGGGGCGGGGTCATTATAATTTGGTCGGCTTTTGGCTGACCGTTGCTTTGTTTGCCACCGTGCGGTGGAATGTGCTTGCAGGTGCTGCAGAGCCGAGTACCAAATAGAGGGCTGGAGCCCATGTTGCTGTGCTGGCCCTAGAAGGCCAAAGCGAATAGTTGTTTTTATTTTTATCATGTGTGGCCGGCCTGCGAGCCGATGTATGTAAGACATGTTTCTATTAAGTGAACATTTGTAAGGCCATAGGGCCATGTACCTTTTTTGTGTATTTGGGGTTTCCTTCCTGTTGTGTGGATGTGGACATTCTTGGATATGGATTTAAGGTTTGGATTCTTTCAACTTTAAAAGCTTCCTCTAGAATGCTCTTTGTAGGACGTGTAGTCTTAAATGGATAGTTTGAATATTCTTATGTAACCCTTCCGACTGTCTGTGGTATATGGCGTCGGGTTCCAGCTGGACCTTCTGTTATATGACATGCGACGGATGGGGGTGTTACAATTTGGTATCAGACTTCTGGTTACAGTCAGGCTTAAATGAATTCGTGGGTTTATTCTTTTAAGGGGTGGTGAGCACATGTGTGCGTCATCGTTATAACATCAAAAAGAACCCATGAATGTCCACTTAGGAATGAAAAATACACTTGTTTTGTGGAATCTGAGTGTTCCAATGATTGCTTTTAGCAATTTGTTTGTCGTCTAATCGTGTGTCTTTGCTACTATAGGCAGCTAGGAGCGGTGCTGGTCAGTTAGAGCATCCGCAATCAGCGGAAAGTAGTGCACCAAGGGACGTGCCTATAACACCTCCATCAGCGGAAACCATCAGGATGGTGGCTGAAGCCATATTTGCAATGATAAATGCCAAACCAGCAGGGCAAATACATCGCGCACCTCCTGCGAATGTGCAAGAATCGGTTAGGGCGGCAGAACCGAGAGTGGTGGAGCGCGCCGCAGTTGATCTGGTAGAGCCGAGGAGAGCTACGGAGAAGCAGCTTAAGCATGAAATGGGCTTTAATCCTCCGAAGTTCGATGGGGTTGGAACGCCAGCTCAAGCTGAGGACTGGCTCTCTTCGATAAAGAGGGTCTTGATTGCCATAATAACTGAGGAGTGGCAGAAGACCACCATAGTGACTTTTCTTTTGGTGGGTGAAGCGAGGCTGTGGTAGGATGAGTTGGAGTTTCATCTCCTATTGGGTAGGCAGCTTGCTGATGTGCCTATGGAGGAATTTTTGAGGTTTTTTCTAGCCAGATTTGTACCCTCTGCTCAGAAGTTGGAGATGGAGAATCAGTATCTTGGGCTGACTCAGGGAGACAGAAGCGTGGACGAGTATCTTCATGAGTTCACACAGTTGCGTCGTTATGCTGGTGCTACATTTATGGAAGAAGAACGGAAGACCAACCGATTTTATGAGGGTCTATGCGGCAACCTACAACTACTACTTGCTGGGCCTAAGGCGCAAGGCTTCCTAGCCTTGGTTAATTTGGCCCGTTCGTTGGAGAAGGTCGTTAAGAAAGTTCAAGAGAAGAAGGTCCCAGGAGAAAGGAAGTCTGAGTTCAAGGTGCCCAATTCCAAGTCAAGTTTCCGCAGGTGGAACAAGAAGCAGAAGACTTCGAACTCAGCCCCTTCGGCTGGTGCGTCGGGGGCAAATACAGGTCGAGTCTCATGAGCTTGCTACAACTGCGGGAAGACGGGGCATTTTGCTCGTGAGTGTTGGAGCGGACGTTCAAAGTCCGAGAGGATGCCTGGAGCGACTTATGAGGAGAAAGGGAAGGCGGTGGAGTCAACCGCGTCCCACCATGCTCCAGCCCAGCCTATAATCTACAACTTTGGTCTGCAAGAGGCCATAAAGAAGGCGGACGTGGTGACAAGTATGAGTTAAATTACAGTGGTTTAACTTTCATAGTTGTTACTTTCGTATTTGTTAGCTTACTTTTGTTGGTGCTAGGCTTTGTGTTGATCTTTGAGTTTCCGGCGAGAGCCCTGTTTGATACGGGAGCATCGCATTCCTTCTTGTTCGAAAAATTCATATCACGCATCGGGGTTCCATCCTCGATGTCAAAGGACAAATTGGATGTGTTGTTGCCCAATGGGTGCTCAATGCGCGCGGATAGGATCTGCATAGTGAAGATTCAGATTGGAGACCAGGAGTTTGATTTGCGAGCGTTGCATTTGCCGTTAGCGGAGTACGACGTAATCTTCGGTATGGATTGGCTCTCAGAGCAGGGTGCATGGATTGATTGCAACCGTAAGGAAGTTAGGTTGAGTCCGAGATACCTTGTACCATTTGAAATCCTGGAGCGTGTTGGCGAGGCGGCGTATAGATTGAAGCTGTCGGCGGAATTGAGTGGGCTGCATGACGTGTTCCACGTATCGGTGTTACGTAAGGCGGTGCAAGAGCCTTCACAGATCATTGCGGATAATCAAGTACCAGTTGATTATGAATTGACCACAAGGGTCAAGCCAGTACGTATTGAAGATGTTACAGTCAAGCGACTCTGCAATAAGGATATCCGTATGGTTAAAGTCCGATGGGATAATTGCGGACGTGATGAGCTTTCTTGGGAGCGAGAGCAAGCTATGTTGGAGGAATACCCTGAGTTATTCCACTCAGGTATTATTTAGATTTGTGTACCTTTCCTTAATTTCGGGACGAAATTCCTAAATGAGGGAGATTTGTAACGCCCCGAAAATTGTACTTGAGTCGGTCGCGAAAAAGGAGATTTTTGGTGCCTGTATAGGGGTATACGGCCTAGGACACGGGCATGTCCAAGGTCGTGTCTGGCTGGTGTTTTTATTCGTTTTCATCCCGAGAAGGACACGGCTAGAAACACGGCTAAGTGACACGGGCGTGTCATTGGACACGGGCATGTGCCTACCCGTGTCCCTACCCGTGTTCTTTTGGGTCGTGTCCATTGCCGTGGCGGTTATGCGTGACACGCCCCCGAACACGGGCGTGTCTGGGAACCCGACACGGGCGTGTCAGGTGAGACACGGGTGTGTCTCTGCCCGCATGTCCTTCCTCCGTTCGACGATCGTGCCTGGAGCGAGGCACACAGCCTGGGACACGGCCGTGTGCCAAGCCGTGTTCGCCCGGGTCTGGAGATATTTGAACGGATCTGAGCCGTTCATTTTCTTTAATTAAGATCCAACGACCCAGATGGTTTGCTGCTCTGTTAAGGCCTGGAATAGGGGAGTTAATCCTTCATTTCTCTCCAACCATTCTCTCTCTCAAGGAGTTGGAAAGAGGAGGAAGAAGGAAGGGATTCCGGCCACCGACGGAGCGTCAGAGCACCGTTTCGAAATCCGAGAGCGGATCTGTGGAGGAAAGTTCGTTGCGAAGATTTCCATCGTTGTAGTTTTTCCATTGCGCCAAAGCGGACTACAAGGGTAACGATTCTCTAGATTAGCATGTGACGCTCTTTCTTTCTGCATAGGGAATCCCACTCCCGCGAGTGTGCGGTGAGTGCGTGGTGTTCCATGGGGTTGATGTGAATAATCCCCCTTGTATTTCATATAGAGTCCGGAATCGTAAGTACGGGCATAGGAATTGTGTGTGAAGCCTACCCTGACGTGTATTGTCTGGATCAGTGATGTTTCATTTGCTATGTTTTGCAGGAGAAGACTCCGTGCTTTGGGTTTTTCGGGTTTCTACACGGTACATTGCAGCAGGGATTCTTGGAGGTTAGCTTCAAGGTGCACCCGAAAAACTGAGCGGAAACGTGTTCTGCTAACTTGGCGGTCTGGGAACCGGCTGTACAACCCCGTGTCCGGAGAGCAAGGCCACCAGGAGCTAGGTAGATCGGGCTAAGGGGAGTGGGAGAGCTTGGTAGTGGAGAAGCCGAGCCCGAGCTCGGCATTCGTCGACCGGAGATCAGTATTCGCCGACCCCGAGCTCGGCATTTGTCGACCGGAGATCAGTATTCCCCGACCCCGAGCTCGGCATTCGCTGAGCTAGCCCCAGCTCGCGCACTCGCAACAGAACTCGACAACAGTAGGCGAGCAGGATCTGCCAAGGTGATCAAGCCCCCCAGCTCGCCTGGATGAACGAGGTACCTTTTACTGTTTTGCCCCTGTTGGCCTGCCCATAGCCTTTCAAAACAGCGGAGTTTGGATGTTGGCAGACCCAACTAGGGGTTTTCTGGTAATTTTAGGTCAGTTCTTTTGGTTATTGGCAGTTCAGATTTCAAAAACTATAAATAGGACCCAAGGGGTACCCCAGAAAGCATGCTTCCTGTGCTCTCCTGCTCCAGTTCTCAAGTGCTTTCTGAGGGTACCTTAGCTCGGCCTCTGGCTAAGGAGGGGAAGTGCTCTGAGATCTTCCGGGTGTGTGGAGGGACCTCCCTGCCGAGCCCTTGGGTCGGTCTTTCCTTGTTTTCTTTGTTGTTTTGCTTGCAGGACTAAAGTAGGTGCGAGACCACCCATTCCCTAAGGGCGAACTCCACAGGAGACCGATTTTCGGTTTCAACATTTTGGTGCAATCAGCGTGGAGCGTGGTCAGTGCAGAAAAGCTTCAGCAAGTTCGATGACCGGAGGACAGGGATCTGACAGGCCAAACTCGCCGCCCCCCCCCCCCCCCCGGCCTCTCGCCATGGTGGGGATGTTAGAAGATTTCAGGAATGAAGTGCTGAGCCTAGTCAAGTGCACACTCGGCACGCGGGCCGAGTGCTCGACTCCAGCAGTCCAGATCGCGGCCGCCCCCTCTTTGGGCGAGGACGCCCCCGGCAGGCGAGCTGGGAAGGAAGTGGCCGAGGAAGGCCGAGGGTGAGAGCTCCCCGGGCGCGAGCTCTTCCTTGGCTCGGCAGGCCGAGGCCGGTTCGGCGAGCTAGGCTTATGAGATTCGCCAGCTCACCTAGCAGGGGGAGGCAATCCCTTTAGCGAGTTGGTCTCTTCAGCGCCAATTCCGGACGGGTTCAGGGAACCCGAGAGGTCCTACTACACCGGGAAGGGAGACCCGGTCCAGCATGTTCCATGTTTCGAAGATGTAGTCTCCATCCGTCAGATCTCGGACGGGTTCAAGTGCCGGCTCTTCGCTATCACCCTCAGGGAGAAGGCAAGGGAGTGGTTCCATCAGCTACCGACCAGCTCCATCTACTGCTTTGAGGACCTACGTCGGGGGTTCATGCTGAGGTTCACTACCTCGAAGAAGAGGAAGAAAGAGTCGGAGTCCCTGTTCCACATCAAGCAGGGGGTGAACGAGACGTTGGGGAGCTACGTGGACCGGTTCCAGGAGGAGGTTACTCAGGTCCAGGAGATGTCGGGCCATAGTTTGATGATGGCTTTTACCCTGGGCCTGCAGCAGGGATTCTTCAGAATGGAGCCGAAGAGAGTTCCCCCCCTCTCCTACGCGGAGCTGAAGGAGAGGACGGCAAGAGAAGTTGACAGGGAGGCGTCAAACCCGTAGTTTGCGCGGAAACTGGCCAGGTGGGCACGGAGGAGGAAAAGGAGTCAAGAGGAGGAAGAGGACAAGAAAAGAGGTGAGGAGAGCCCCGATAGAGGGAGCAGAGGCAGCTCCAGGGGCAGCAGCAGTCGAGTTGGGGGCGTCAAGAGCCTGACCGTCGACTGGGCTGGAGGCCTGAGTTGTAGGGGCAGGGGCCGCAAAGCGGATACTACGAAAGGGATCACTATCAGGGGAGGCAAGATCAATTCCACCCCCCGGGCTGGAGGCAGGCTCAGAGACCCCGGCTCCCCGACAAAGAGGAGTTATGGCCATAGCCTTGGGGGCGAGGAGATGGATAATAAGGAGGAGGAGGAGAGAAGTTAGGTTGGAGTTGCCCTATTGCGACTTCCATCAGGAGGAGGGGCACGCAACAGCCACGTGCCCAGAATTCCTTGAGATGAGGGGGAATAGGGAGCAGCAGCAGTAACAAGGGCGACAAGAAGTGAGGATTGAGGAGGTCCTGCCTCGGACGGAGGAGGACTGTTGCGAAGACCGGGTGGATGTTGGAACCCGAGGAGGGATCGGAGTGATCTACGGGGGGGGAGGGGGGGAGGGTGGGGGTCGAGGCTTCCCGAAAGGCGAGTCTCCACACCATGTACCGCCGGAGCATTGCCCCCACTTCCCAGGCCCCGCCTCCGGAAGAGAGGATCACCTTCTCCAGGAGCGACATGGTAGATCACGAGGATTCATTCTGTGATGCGCTGGTCATCAAAGCAGCCATCGAGAATTTTACCGTCTCTCGGATCCTCGTCGAAAACGGGTGCTCCGTCAACATCGTCTTCAAAAAGGCGTTTGACGCAATGAAGGTAGAGGCAAAGAGGGTGCTGGCCTCGGACAGACCCTTGTTCGGGTTTTCAGGGGAGAGAAAAGAAGTGGAGGGAGGAGTAGGCCTCCATGTTACACTGGGAGGGCAGTCCAGGAATTGTAGGTTTGTCATTGTGGATGCCCCCAGCAGTTACAGCACCATCTTCGGGAGGCCCCTTATCAGCGCCTTTCGCTGCGTCCCCTCATCTTTCCACCAATGCTTAAAGTTCAAAGCTGAGGGGATTCAGGTCTGGGTCAGGGGGGACCCAAAGGTGGCGCGGGAGTGCTATGTCACTGTGGTGAACACCATCTCTTGGCAGGAGGGAGCCGAGGAGATGGGGCAGAGGATGGAGGAAGCTGAGCAAGAAGAAAGAAGGGAGGAGCTGGAGAGCTGGGCTGAGGAGGCGATAGGAGGAGACCTGGAGGAGGTGACCGAAGTGATGGCCGAGGGAGAAGAGGTGGAGGTGGAGATCTCGGTCTTGGAAGAGAGGGATGCTGAAGGATGGGGAGAGCAGTCCAGGTGGGAGGCTGCAGAAGAGGTGGCAGAGTTAGAGGTGCTCACCCGTGGAGGCAGGGTGGAAAATGTCCGCGTCAGCGGAGGGCTGACCCCGGAGGACCAAGGCAGGATGCTGGAGTGCATCCAGAAGAATGTGGACATCCTCGCTTGGGACGCCGTAGAGATGCCGGGGGTTGACGCGGATGTTGCCTGCCACCGCCTCAACATGGACCCGGGAACACGCCCCGTTCAACAGAAGAAGAGGTCCACTGCGGACAAGCTGACAGAGCCTATCAGGGAGGAGGTGGTGAAACTCCTCACGGCCGGCTTCGTGTCTGAGATCCAATACCCCAGCTGGGTCTCCAACGTGGTCATGGTCAAAAAAGGAGACGGACGGTGGAGGATGTGTATCGATTTTTCTTTACTTAATAAAGCTTGTCCTAAGGACTGTTATCCTTTGCCTCGAATTGACGCGCTCGTTGACTCAGCCGTTAGTTTTTCTGTAATGAGTTTTTTAGATGCTTTTTCAGGTTATCAGCAAATCAGGATGCACCCCCCGGACATAAAGGATGTCTCGTTCATCACAGGGGACGGGTGCTACTGTTACAAGATGATGCCCTTCAGGTTGAAGAATGTAGGGGCGACCTACCAGAAGATGATGGATAGGGTCTTCAAGGAGAAAAAGGGGAGGAATTTGGAGGTGTACGTGGATGACCTCATGATCAAAATTCGGGATGTAGACTCCCACCTCCAGGACCTAGAGGAGACCTTTGCCACCATGCGCAAGTACAAGATGCGGTTGAACCCCTTAAATGTGTCTTCGGGGCCAGCAGGGGAAAGTTCTTGGGGCATCTCCTCACCCCTGCGGGGGTCGAGCCGAATCCGGATAAGCTCAAGGCTATCTTAGAGCTGGGGTCGCCGCAGAATACTAAGGAGGTCCAACGGCTAACCAGGAAGCTGGCAGGGTTGAGTAGGTTCCTATCCCGGGTAGGGGAGAAGTGCTCCCCTTTCTTCAAAACATTGAGGGGTGGTCGAAAGTTCAAATGGACCGATGAGTGCGAGGAGGCTTTCCGGGCAATCAAGATGCAGTTGACTCAGGCTCCGCTGCTCCAAGGGCCGAAGGAGGGGGAGGACCAGTTGTTATATCTCGGGGTCGGGGCGGAGGCCTTGAGCTCCTTCCTAGTTCGTAAAGAGGGGAGGAAGCAGCTCCTCCTTTATTACGTGAGCCAGGTCCTAAGGAAGGCCGAGCTCCGATACCCGATTTTAGAGAAGTTGGCCTTCGCCCTGATCATCTCAGCCCGGAGGCTGCGACCTTACTTCCAGGCACACTCAATTCGAGTAGTGACTGACCATCCACTCCGCAACATCTTTGAGGGGATGGAGCATTCAGCCATGCTGGCCAAGTGGTCGGTGGAGTTGAGTGAGTTCGATGTCTCTTTCGTTCCGCGACTCTCAATCAAAGCTCAAGCAATGGCCGACTTCTTGGCTGACTATGTGATTGAAGTGGCAGAGTAAGAGCTCACCCGTCCGGCTCTTTGGAAGGTGAAGGTAGACGACGCCTCGGGGAGGCATTCCCTAGGAGTGGGGGTGATCTTGGAAAGACCTCAGGGAACTAGAATTGAGCAGAAGGTGGTGGCGCACTTTCCCGTCACCAACAATCAAGCCGAATACGAAGCCGTGATAGCAGGGCTGCGCCTGGCCAGGGAATTGGGGGTGTTGGAGGTGGAGGTCCTCATCGATTCCATGGTGGTAGCTTCCCAGATCAACGGGGAGTTTGAGGCAAGGGAGTCTACCCTGCGATTGTACTTGGCCAAAGTGAAGTGGGTCATAGGCACTTTTCAAACCTTCTCCATCCGACACGTGCCCAGGGAAGAAAACGAACAGGTCTACCGACTAGCAAAGCATGGTCCCCAGGTGGGGGGTACCATCACCGACCTATTCCACCCCTCCATCGAAGAGGGGGAGCTCATGGAGATTGATCAACAGACTTCATGGATGGAACCAGTTGTAACTTTCCTCTCCATGGGAGAGTATCCGGAGGGGATAGATAAGAAGAAGCTAAGGCACAAGTCAGCGTACTACCTCCTCCAGGGCGGGCTGCTATACCGGAAGACACTCTCGGGGATGCTGGCTCGTTGCGTGGCCGAGGGGGAGGTACAAAGAATCTTGGAGGAAATCCACTCTGGAGATTGCGGAAGCCACTCCGGGAGTCGGACCCTGGAAGGAAGGATCGTCAGGCAGGGGTACTTCTGGCCCACCCTGGGCCATGATGCAACGGAGTTCGTAAAAAGGTGCCATAAGTGCCAGTTGTTTGCCCCCCTCCAGCTACAGCCGGCCCAACGACTCAAAAGTATCACGGCCCCCTGGCCCTTCACCATTTGGGGGATGGATTTGGTTGGGTTGTTCCCCCAGGCCAGTGGGCAGAGGAGGTTCCTCCTAGTAATGATCGATTACTTCTCCAAATGGTAGGAAGTGAAGGCGCTGGCCAAGGTGACCTCCCAGGTAATCAGGAACTTTGTTTGGGGAGACATCATCTGCCGCCATGGGCTGCCACAAGACATTGTCACGGACAATGGACCCCAGTTCGCAAGCGCCGAGTTCACTAGCTTCTGCGAGCAGCTGGGAATCGACCTCAGGTTCGCCTCGGTCCATCACCCCTGGAGCAACGGGCAGGTGGAGGCCACAAACAAGATCATCATCAACCTCCTCAAGAAAAAAGTAGAGAATTGGAAGGGGAGCTGGATGGAGAAGCTCCCCGCGGTCCTATGGGCGCTAAGAACCACCCCTAACACAGCTACCAGAGAGTCTCCCTTCAAACTCTCTCATGGGTGCGAAGTAGTGCTCCCCGTGGAATTTGGAGTCCAAACACCTCGAGTTGTTGCAGCCAAGGAAAGTAGGGAAGAATGGCAGGCCGAGAATGAGGAAGTGCTGAGGCTCTCCCTTTACTTGGTAGAGGAGCTGAGGGACCTCTCCGCCATCCGACAGGAAGAGGTAAAAAGGAGAATGGCCAAGTACTTTGACAAGCATATGAGAGTCAAGAAGTTTGTGGAAGGGGACTTGGTGCTAAAGAAGGTGGATGCAGCAGGGAGGTCGGCATCCGTAGGGAAGCTCAACCCCAGCTGGGAGGGACCATTTATTGTAAAAGGGGCCTTAAAATCGGGAGGTTATCCACTCCAAAATGTAGAGGGCGAGACCCTGAGTCTCACCTGGAGCGGTGACGACTTAAAACGTTTTTTTCCCCTGAAACATGTAAGTAATACATTGATTATAATAAAATTCTTCGACACTTCAAGTACTATCACAGCTAGATTGGATGGAGAAATGGAATGTGTTTGGACCCCAAGCAGATCCCGCTGTCAGGCTCTCACCTAGCTTGCAGGGCAGGAAGTCAGTCGATGGTATCGATAGTGGACCCCAAGCAGATTCCGCTGTCAGGCTCTCACCTAGATGTCAGGGCAGGAAGTCACTCGATGGTATTGATAGTGGACCCCGAGCAGATCCCGATGTCAGGCTCTCTCCTAGCTGGTAGGGCAGGAAGTCACTCGGTGTCATCCTTGGCCTTGAGGAGATCCCGCTATCAGGCTCTCACCTAGCTGGCAGGACAGGAAGTCACTCGATGGTATTAATAGTGGACCCCGAGCAGATCCTACTGTCAAGATCTCACCTAGCTGGCAGGGCAGGAAGTCACTCGGTGTCATCCTTGGCCTCGAGCAGATCCCGATGTCAGGCTCTCACCTAGCGGGCAGGGTAGGAAGTCACTCGATGGTATTGATAGTGGACCCCGAGCAGATCCCGCTGTCAGGATCTCACCTAGCTGGCAGGGCAGGAAGTCACTCGGTGTCATCCTTGGCCACGAGCAGATCCCGCTGTCAGGCTTTCACCTAGCTGGCAGGGCATGAAGTCACTCGATGGTATTGATAGTGGACCCCGAGCAGATCCCGCTGTCAGGCTCTCACCTAGCTAGCAGGGCAGGAAGTCACTCGGTGTCATCCTTGGCCTCGAGCAGATCCCGATGTCAGGCTCTCACCTAGCTGGTAGGGTAGGAAGTCACTCGATGGTATTGATAGTGGACCCCGAGCAGATCCCGCTGTCAGGCTCTCACCCAGCTGGCAAGTCACTCGATGTCATCCTTGGCCTCGAGTAGATCCCGCTGTCAGGCTCTCACCTAGCTGGCAGGGCAGGAAGTCACTCGATGGTATTGATAGTGGAGTCCGAGCAGATCCCGCTGTTAGGCTTTCACCTAGCTGGCAGGGCAGGAAGTCACTCGGTGTCATCCTTGGTCTCTAGCAGATCCCGCTGTCAGGCTCTCACCTAGCTGGCAGGGCAGGAAGTCACTCGATGGTATTAATAGTGGACCCCGAGCAGATCCCGCTGTCAGGCTCTCACCTAGCTGGTAGGGCAGGAAGTCACTCGGTGTCATCCTTGGCCTCGAGCAGATACCGCTGTCAGGCTCTCACCTATCTAGCAGGGCTGGAAGTCACTCGGTGGTATCAGCTTTGGAACCGCCAGGTAAAGACCGAGAAGTTTTGAAGACAAAGGAATAAGGGGAAAGAGGTTCTGCATAGGCGAGTTTGGAACTCGTCCAACCCAGCTCGGCATCGGCAAGGGGATTCTACATAGGCGAGCTCAGAACTCGTCCAACCCAACTCGGCATCGGCAAAGGGATTCTGCATAGGCGAGCTTGGACTCGCCCAACCCAGCTCGACACTAGAAAAGGAGTGGCAAGCCAGATCTCAGGACCTCGCTGAAGGAAGGCGAGCCAGGCCAGGGTACTTCACCACTTCGTCCATTTTACTTAGAATTTTTTTGAGTTCAACCTTGATGGCTCTCGGGCGAGATAAGGTGGCGTGACAGGGGTGAAGAGAAGCTCGCTCGCGAATCGTCTGAAGCTCGGCATGTAAGACCCCCTCCCCCTTACCAAGGATGGCTACCGGGTCTTATGCCCAGAACCGCCGTCTTACGGTGGCACTAACGCATGGGTTAGTCGACACCGCAACACACCGATTCTGCCGGCTATTACGATCATATACATAACATGTAGGCCAATATGAGAAAAGAAGTATAGCAGTGTAATAAATCTACTAGTCCACAAGTCATAGAGTACATATCATATATATGGAATGAAAAGTACATAAACATAGTCCACAATGAGTACAAAATGAAAGAGTAATAAGGGCTTATGCCCAGTACATCATATCAACTCTCTCTCTCAAATAAAAGCGGAAGCCATACTAATACATCAGAACTCGTCCCACCTGAGGACGAACATTAGTGGTAGTAGTCTGTTGTAGCGGTATCTGCTCCTCAAGTCCTGTCTCCTCGACGTGCTGGTGCTCCATCTCCACAGGCTCCTAAAAATAGTATGGTCACCGACCATTAGTCAAAAAGACTAAGTCGTTTCCTCCGCACCTCGCCCCGCAACTCCTAGGCACCGAGCGGGAGGACGAAGCGGAGGACATCAAGGGGTAGAAAAGGTGGAAACAGGTGACAAGATCTAACTAGCAGTTATAATAGATATTATAAATTCTACTCTAGCAGTTCTAAATATGGTACAAGTAAGTAAAGAGCAGTACTAGTAAAGGAAGTAAAGAACAGCAAGTAAGAGCATGTAAATAAAACTATTCTACCACTATACTACCATCACAAAAGTACCCTAACTTATATAAATGCCCATACAAATATATAAGTTAGGATTTCCATGAAATTTAACTTATCATATAAAAGAGCCCATACTAGTTTATATGATAAGGATATATGAAGCGTATGACCTAATATGAATGAATGTTATGATGCAATTTTATGCACAGGCAAGTGCAACTCACACAAAACGACTCTGTGATCACAGACCTTTAGTTCCCACTTTTTGAGAGCTAGCATCACTCTCGGGTACCACCGCTGTGGCTACGACAGCAGCAGAGCGGGCGTCTCCGCTTCTAGGCCGGTATGCACACTACCAAGCCTTAGACCCCTCTCATACGCCTTTGTACATGTCCAAGGTGCACTTTAGAGTCTCGCATACGTACTTTGCTGGCAACCCGTCAGTCTTGTTGGGTCGGATGTGCGTTATCGGGGATCGTCCTCCAGACCGCAGTGTAAAACAACCCACTGGCCCCTCTAACCCTCACAACCACCTGGTGCACCGTATTGCCATCGGTGTGACGAACGCCCAGTACCGCATGCCCCGACACTATATTTATGCACATGCAAGTATTTCATTCTGAGCCTTCCGCTCGCAGGACCAAACCCGTCCTGAAACCCTCAGACCCAACACGGGTGAGAACGCATAATAATGCCTTTATACCGATTCCCTCAAACCCTACACGGGTGAGCATATATCATGAATCTCTCCAACCCTACACGGGTGAGCAGGTACAACAAAATTCTTGACCTATTAGACTACTCTTGTCTACGGGTTATTATACTCAGTGATTTAAGGTTAATCCCAGGACTGCCCAGGGTATACCCGGTGAAGGGCTCTCGGGGGTACTAGGAACTACGATGGGATTACACCCAAAGTTCCCTTTCGCAAGGATATTTACTTTAGTTGATGACTACCCATATTTCACCCCAGCTTTCATTGTTGCTCTGGAACAATCCTTAGTGACTTAAGATATTACCGGGAAACCGACGGTCTTCCGTCGACCTCCACTCTAGTTGCTACCTAAGGAGTTGCACTTTTACTCCCGTCACTAAGACAATACTACCCATAGGGATTATTGTTATTGCACTCCCTTATTTTTCCGATACTCAATCCTCTGGTAATCCCCTAAAGCATGACCTATTTATGCTATATGCAGACCATGTCCTATTATTACCCCGAAAATGGAATCTTCCAATTCTTAGGGCCTCTTGCCCATAGCTATTTATCCTAGGGTGGTATGGACTAATGGAGCTATCATATGGATTCTCATAATTTTCCTTGGTCAATTAATCCTTAATTAAATCTTTTAAATTAATTCTTAGGTTACTTTACACATGAAGTAGTATGATTTAAAATCCACTGACCTAGGTAATTTTTCCTGAGTTGTATAATGATAAAATATTTCTGTCTTCAGGGTTTCACAATTTTCCTTTGGATATTTATACTAATTCCTTATTTAATACCAAATCTACATAATTTTCATTTTCCAAATGAAGTGCAAGAAATATATAATCCAAAATTCCAAGAAATTACAGAACATAGGACACACTAATTTAAGACTAATGGCAGAGTTTCATCAACCTCTATAGTGTAATGGCCTAACAAATCCCATTCTTAAATATTTACCAAAATGCCATTACATTAATTTAAAAATTATCAGTACATCCATAAATTATGAAATAATTATGAAAGACTAATAATACAATTATACAACACTAGCAATATTTCCAAATTTTTCTGATGTGTATTTCCATCAATTCAAGAATAAATGCAATAAGGGTAAAATGGTCATTTCAAGGTATTTTACTCCAGAAATTCTTCAAACAGAAAGATCACATTTTCCTAAGTCATATATAACCTTCTTTTCAACTTGGCAAATTTTGAGGATTTTTACTTGAGGAAAACCTATTTTTCAAATTTATTTTCAAAAGGAGCTATATTTTTAAAAATTCCAATTAATGGGATTTTTGATTCAAAAAATCCCATAATTAATCTGAGGGGTTACCTTTACCCTAATGAAGCACTGGAATCAAATCCATGATTTTTGAATGCCTCCATTAGGTTGAATGCACAATATTTAAATTATTACTATTGGCACACCAAGGCAATACATAAACCAACACATGCAAGTGGATTACCCCAACATGCAGTGATCCAAATGTGTTGAAATTTGTATCACGCACCGATGATGTCCCCAAGGACCTACCACCAAGATTTGGGGCCATTTGGAGTCATATAACTCCAAATATTTCATTTATTTAAGTTTTGAAATTATGACCAAAACTATAGAAACAGTTGTCCCAAAAATTCCCAATATTTGGCAGGGGCTATATATGCCCTAATCATGCATGTAACCAAAATTTGGGGGCATGTTGATTACTGGTTTAACTTGGGCATCAAAATGAAGTTCTGCCCTTGCTAAAGGCCAGTCCTAGGAGAATTGACCTACAGGACAGTCCTCTGGACCAAATCTCAATTTAAGGGTGGAATATTAAAGGTAAGACAAATGGATACAAGTTTTATGTTGGGCATCAGATCTACAAATGCATATATGAGGCCTAAAGTTAGCTTGAAAGTGACAGCAAAAACAGGGACAGAAAATTGAATTTTGATGTAGCACGAATCTTAAAGCAGAATGGAGGGCATCTGTTCATCTTCCTCCTCCAGCCAATGGTCGAGATTTGCCCGACCTGGAGCTCATTTTAGGGCCATTTCCCGGCCATCCAGCCACCTCCCTGGCCGGCCACCACCACCAACACATCTGTTGAGGTGAGGGCTAACGTTCGGCGGCGACTTGGCAGCCGGAGGCGGCGGTTTCCGGCGAACTTGCACTCCATCAAAAAATCCGAAATTCATGAAAAGCTCACCTTGGATCTGGCTCATTTGAGCCCGATGTCTCGCCTAATAGATCTAGGAAACTAGTACTGGTAGAGGTGAGGTTAAACGGACCTTGATCGGAGCCCGACGACGGCGGTAGCGGTGGTTGGCCATGAAATTTCTCCTCTCCGGCGGGCTTGCTCCCGAACCCGATTCTCCACCAAACGCTTCGATCCAGGTATCGAATTCCACTCCTTTGGACCTTCTGAAGCTAATGGGATGGTTGGTTTTGGCTGATATGGGTTGTATACAGAGATGCCATGATGGGAATTTCGGCCATGAGCTTTGGTTTCTCCTCCTTGGCTCCAAGTGGCATGAAATTGGGTTGGAAAGGATGATAATTGATGTGTGGGTTCAGATGTGTGCTTGGGAAGAGAGGAGGAGGGCCACATGGCCTTCATCCCCATTTTCCCTCTCTTCTCTCTCCTCTTTTTCCCCCAATTTCCAAAACTACCCCCTTGCATGCAATCTCTCTCCAATTTCAGGAGGGTAGGGGCTATCATTAACCATTAAGGCTGGTCATGGGTTCATGGGCTTAGCCCATTGGAAATGAGCTTGACACTCATTTTCTCTCTTTAGGCCTTATATTAACCAAATTGACTTTTAGGGTTGACTTGTTCAACTTGATGAATGGGCTGGCCCCACTTGATGGTCATGAACCCCATGTCACCACCTAACATGGGTTGGGTCATGGATCAAGGCCTTAGCCCATTAGAAATGAACTTGGTCTTCAAATTTACTTAAATAGACCTATGGTTGACCAAGTTGACTTTTAGGGTTGACCTGTTCAACTTGATGAGTGAGCTGACCCCACTTGATGATCATGAGCCTTATGGCATCACCCAACATGGGTTGGGCCATGGTGATGCCCAACTTGGGCTAATTGGGCCTATATGTGTGGATTTTACCAAATTAGGGTTATGGTCGACTTGGGTCAACTTGGGTCAATGGTTGACCCAATAATATGGCTTTTGGTTAAATTAGATTGATTTTAGGGTTAGGGCAATGTGGTGGGGTCATGGTATTGTTAGGGTCCTTATTTAGGCTAGTTTGACCTAGTTTGACTTGGGCCCTATGGTGGGCCCCACATGTCTTCACTCACCTACTAGGGTCAAACCTAGCTAAATACCCCTATCACCCACTCCATGTCTAACCCAATCTAAGTTAAGGGGCCTAGAAGTAACAGGGGATGTTACAATTCCAATAAACAAAAAAAATAATTTCGTCCCCGAAATTTAAGTTCGGGTCCACGGGGTTCTACTCGTAATAATTTAAGTAATTTTAAAACATAATTTATAGCATACCTAAAGTAAACAGCTCTGGGTGTTGCTCCAACATCAGGTCCCTTGGTTCCCAGGTGTGTTCCTCCCGTCCATGGTTGGACCACAACACCTTCACAAGAGGGACCTTCTTCATCCGCAACACTCGGACATCTGTATCATCAATCCGGATCGGCTTCAAACGAACTGATCTATCAGATGCTAGCGGGCCAGCTGTAGTAGTAATGTGCTGCTCTGGCAGAAGGAGATCTATCCAAAGTAAGGAAACGTGGAAGACGCCGTGCAAAGTCCTAACTCTGGGGGTAGCTCCAAGCCAAAGGACCGATCCGCTCCAGGATCATGAATGGTCCCATAAATTGAGGGCTGAGCTTCTTGTGCCTCCGCACCCGCAAGGCACCTTGCACCGGACGTATCTTCAAAAACACTCTGTCCCCCATTTGGAACTCCACCTTTTTATGTCTCGCATCGTAGTACTTGGCCTGCCTACTTTATGTCTTCAACACTGATCCCTGATTAGTCGTATATGAGCATCCACATTATCAATATATCCAGATCCAAGTGCCCTACGGTCCTCATCCTGAACCAAGGATAGTGGCATCTGACACTCCTTATCATATAGAGCTCCATAAGGACTCATTCCAATGCTTGCCTTGTGGTTGTTCTTTATAAGACAACTCTATCAGAGGTAACAGTTCCCTCTAAGTGTATTTTCATTATACTTCGTAGTATTCATAATCAATATTATGTGGGCATATTTCTAAGTCTTCCGACATATTATCATTAATTAAACCTTAATCATATGTTAGTTCGGAGTCTCTTACGAGCAATGATCACCAAGTACGCGAAAATCAACAATCATAAGTAGAGATCTTTTCTATTCATGTCCACCTAGATTATTACCTATCACCCAACGTGAACTTACAATCACCCCAAAATATCATGCACATTAGACCAACACTATTATGTATAGTAGTTAACTCACTTCTGAGATCATGATGTGATGAAAAGATCATCATTTTGTTTCTCCCAAATTTAAGAGTTATTACATCTCTACATAAATCGTAATTCATAATTCATAGAGTGTTCATATTTCAAGCATACATCAAACGATCATTACTGATATTGATGTTGATACAGATGACTCCCAATTGCTTTTCACATGTAGTCTAATTCATAAATTTATAAGCATATCTTTTCAAATATGGTGAGGTCTGACACAAATCGATTTCATCATAAAGAAAATCTTATTAAACACTCATTACTCATCGTGTAATTTTACTGTATACACCTTTGCAAATCAAAATCTATATCTCATTATCATGAATCCTCCTAACGGTCTCTATAATGTTATTAATGTATGTATCCCGGTTCTAGGTGCCATTATAATCATTAGTCATATATATGTGTACAACTTTAATTAAACATCCACCCCTTTTTAAATTTGCTGAATCGTTACATTTCCAATGTTATGTTATAGCAAATTAATCTTATGTGTCATAACGTTAACTTAATTCAATTCTTAAGTTTCCAATATAATGACTTTTTTTACTGAGTCATTCAAAGTAATAGTTCACAATTTTAATCAAGTGACTTGACTATATCAGGTAAACGTAGATAGTGATGATACATCATCATTATGATTAGTTCTCCAAATCCCATCCACTTTTGGGATCAAACAAGATTGTATTAAATCATACCAACCATAGTAAAATTAATTATTACATTCTAAACGCAAGAAATTGTCTTATCAAAATTTCCGATTATACCTTAAACTATCTTCCAAAGTATAAGGGTAAATAACCATTCAAGTTGAAAGGGGTTGATTCTTTGATAGAATACACCATTTGTAAATCATCTTCGAATCCCTTAAAGTGCCAAAATTCTGACTTGCAGTAATCTGATTCCAAACCATAAATTCTATGATGCGATATAATTGTCCTAGACAACTAGACTTGGCAACCCCGTGTCTTGACTAAAATCAGATATCTTTTGACCCATTATGTTTAATAGTTTGTCCCGATAATAATATAGATCATCATTTCGAGATTGAGTAGAAGAATCTAAAGTACCATGTATCTCGCAAGGGATTCTTTATATTTGTTCATGTCTTAAGACCATGAGCACCTATAGCTTTGTTCTATCCTTATCCAATCATTATCCGGCATAAACTTATACATAATTCATACTCCACGTCATTTGTTTTTTTTCTTGCGATCTACATGGGTTTGTAAATCAATCCGTAAACAATCAGTATAACACTATTCGTACATTACCATAATTAGGTTAGGGTTTTAGATCACTTAGGAATATGCTTGGTTGAGGCAATCGATAAAGCACATCCTTAATTGTATGTAAATTCTTCTACAACCAATACTGATTCTAATTCAGGTCTTTTGAATGCAAATTTCTCCGATTTCACATGTATATGTAAACGATTCACACCGTGTCTATATTAAGGAAATCACGAGTGCTCCTTAGATTGTGTACTAAGTAGTTACTTCATTAAACTCAAAAATTGAGAACTTTCCTGAAGACTTATACGATCTCCCTTGATTAAAGAGTCACATATACATATCACTAGGCGACCATTTATGTATATCTCAAAGAATCAATTTACTACTCTCCTTGTTTACTTATCCGCATAGCCTTGGAGCGATAAGGAGAATGAATAATCATTCTTGAAATGCTCTACTTTCCTATTTCGCTCGTGAATTTGTAGCATTCACAACTTGGCATTAATAATCCATGCCACTTAAGATGAAACAATTCTTTGAGGGTCCTAATCTTTTAGGGTGGATTGATCATCATACCGATCATGTATATAAAACGTCTCATCTTTACTTGAGCCATCTTGAATAAATGAAAACTACAAGGTTACTATGTTCGCGGCTCAATTTTTTTTTCCAAACAAGATCTATGGAAATTCAAATCTTTATCAAATTAGCCCAATAAACAAAAGGATAAGCCCCCATACCTTTTGGGCTATATTCCCTTAATATCTAGTGCATTCTTCTTATATGTGCACTCAATCCTTAGGTTTAACAATCTTAGACCTGGATTTCCACCTTAATTGATATGTTACATACCTTAGGCCTTCAAGGTTACTATACGACAAACTTTTCAAGGTCGACATGTGATCCAACCAAAATAATGGTTCTCTTCGGAAACTTGAATTCTTATTCGACTTTCGGTATTTTCCACTATGGTTATCTCAGCGTAATCAAGCCATCAGTATGAGGGTTAAGTTTACGAGTACCCTATTATTTCACTGATATATTATAGGCACCAGTTCTCCTTGAGGCGGTCCTATTAGTTTGGGTAAGAATTGATAATATCACTTGATAGGTGGAGTTGGGACGTCAAAGTTTAAAAACTTAAGTAGTGACTCTTGCATTAAATTATTTCCTTAGTCAAGTTGGGTATCCTCGAACCTTATCTAATCTATATCCGAGGTCGATTTTAGACTACGGTATGACTCAAAATTCTCTTGGTAAGTCAAACTAAGTGGTGTTCTAATTGAATTGGCATAACTTATTGCTTAAATGGACTGTTTTATGTGACTTTTTTACACATGGGCACACCATTACTTCTGCTGCATAGTTTGTCCGCAAACTAATGCTCGAGTGGGGTGTTCCAGTGTTGTGGACTTCTTTCTCATATGATCGTTTGTTCAAGTGATACCAGTTTGTAAGACCCCCTCCCCCTTACCAAGGAGGGCTACCAGGTCTAATGCCCAGAACCGCCGTCTTAAGGTGGCACTAACGCATGGGTTAGTCGACACCGCAACACGCCGATTCTGCCGGCTATTACGATCATATACATAATCTGTAGGCCAATATGAGAAAAGAAGTATAGCAGTGTAACAAATCTACTAGTCCACAAGTCACAGAGTACATATCATATATATGGAATGAAAAGTACAGAAACATAGTCCACAATGAGTACAAAATGAAAGAGTAATAAGGGCTTATGCCCAGTACATCATATCAACTCTCTCTCTCAAATAAAAGCGGAAGCTATACTAATACATTAGAACTCGTCCCACCTGAGGACGCACATTAGTGGTAGTAGCCTGCTGTAGCAATATCTTCTCCTCAAGTCCTGTCTCCTCGACGTGCTGGTGCTCCATCTCCACGGGCTCCTAAAAATAGTATGGTCACCGACCATTAGTCAAAAAGACTAAGTCGTTTCCTCCGCACCTCGCCCCGCAACTCCTAGGCATCGAGCGGGAGGACGAAGCAGAGGACAACAAGGGGTAGCAAAGGTGGAAACAGGTGACAAGATCTAACTAGCAGTTATAATAGATATTATAAATTCTACTCTAGCAGTTCTAAATATGGTACAAGTAAGTAAAGAGCAGTACTAGTAAAGGAAGTAAAGAACAGCAAGTAAGAGCAAGTAAATAAAACTATTCTACCACTATACTACCATCACAAAAGTACCCTAACTTATATAAATGCCCATACAAATATATAAGTTAGGATTTTCATGAAATTTAACTTATCATATAAAAGAGCCCATACTAGTTTATATGATAAGGATCTATGAAGCGTATGACTTAATATGAATGAATGTTATGATGCAATTTTATGCACAGGCAAGTGCAACTCACACAAAACGACTCTGTGATCACAGACCTTTAGTTCCCACTTTTTGAGAGCTAGCATCACTCTCGGGTACCACCGCTGTGGCTACGGCAGCAGCGGAGCGGGCGTCTCCGCTTCTAGGCCGGTATTCACACTACCAAGCCTTAGACCCCTCTCATATGCCTCTGTACATGTCCAAGGTGCACTATAGAGTCTCGCATACGTACTTTGCTGACAACCCGTCAGTCTTGTTGGGTCGGATGAGCGTTATCGGGGATCGTCCTCCAGACCGCAGTGTAAAACAACCCACTGGCCCCTCTAACCCTCACAACCACCTGGTGCACCGTACTGCCATCGGTGTGACGAATGGCCAGTACCGCATGCCCCGCCACTATATTTATGCATATGCAAGTATTTCATTCAGAGCCTTCCGCTCGCAGGACCAAACCCGTCCTGTAACCCTCAAACCCAACACGGGTGAGAACGCACAATAGTGCCTTTATACCGATTCCCTCAAACCCTTCACGGCTGAGCATATATCATGAATCTCTCCAACCCTACACGGGTGAGCAGGTACAACAAATGTCTTGACCTATTAGACTACTCTTGTCTACGGGTTATTATACTCAGTGATTTAAGGTTAATCCCAGGACTGCCCAGGGTATACCCGGTGAAGGGCTCTCGGGGTCACTAGGAACTACGATGGGATTACGACCAAAGTTCCCTTTCGCAAGGATATTTACTTTAGTTGATGACTACCCATATTTCACCCCAGCTCTCATTGTTGCTCTGGAACAATCCTTAGTACCTTAAGATATTACCGGGAAACCGACGGTCTTCCGTCGACCTCCACTCCAATTGCTACCTAAGGACTTGCACTTTTACTCCCGTCACTAAGACAATACTACCCATAGGGATTATTCTTATTGCACTCCCTTATTCTTCCGATAATCAATCCTCTGGTAATCCCCTAAAGCATGACCTATTTATGCTACATGCAGACCATGTCCTATTATTACCCCGAAAATGGAATCTTCCAATTCTTAGGTCCTCTTGCCCCTAGCTATTTATCCTAAGGTGGTATGGACTAATGGAGCTATCATATGGATTCTCATCATTTTTCTTGGTCAATTAATCCCTTAATTAAATCTTTTAAATTAATTCGTAGGTCACTTTACACATGAAGTGGTATGATTTAAAATCCACTGACCTAGGTAATTTTTTCTGAGTTGTATAATGATAAAATAGTTCTGTCTTCAGGGTTTCACAATTTTCCTTTGTATATTTATAATAATTCCTTATTTAATACCAAATCTACATAATTTCAATTTTCCAAATGAAGTGCAAGAAATATATAATCCAAAATTCCAAGAAACTTACAGAACATAGGACACACTAATTTAAGACTAATGGCAGAGTTTCATCAACCTCTATAGTGTAATGGCCTAACAAATCCCATTCTTAAATATTTACCAAAATGCCATTACATTAATTTAAAAATTATCAGTACATCCATAAATTCTGAAATAATTATGCAAGACTAACAATACAATTATACAACACTAGCAATATTTCCAAATTTTGCTGATGTGTATTTCCATCAATTCAAGAATAAATGCAATAAGGGTAAAATGGTCATTTCAAGGTATTTTACTCCAGAAGTTCTTCAAACAGAAAGATCAAATTCTCCTAAGCCACATATAACCTTATTTTCAACTTGGCAAATTTTGAGGATTTTTACTTGAGGAAAACCTATTTTTCAAATTTATTTTCAAAAGGAGCTATATTTTTAAAAATTCCAATTAATGAGATTTTTGATTCCAAAAATCTCATAATTAATCTGAGGGGTTAACTTTACCCTAATAAACCACTGGAATCAAATCCATGATTTTTGAATGCCTCCATTAGGCTGAATACACAATATTTAAATTATTGCTATTGGCACATCAAGGCAATACATAAACCAACACATGCAAGTGGATTACCCCAACATGCAGTGATCCAAATGTGCTGAAATTTTTAACATGCACCAATGATGTCCCCAAGGACCTACCACCAAGATTTGGGGCCATTTGGAGGCATATAACGCCAAATATTTCATTTATTTAATGTTTGATATTATGACCAAAACTATAGAAAACGTTGTCCCAAAAATTCCCAAGTTTTGGCAGGGGCTCGATATGCCCTAATCATGCATGTACCCAAATTTTGGGGCCATGTTGATTAATGGTTTAAATTGGGCATCAAAATGAAGTTCTGCCCTTGCTAAGGGCCAGTCCTAGGAGAATTGACCTACAGGACAGTCCTCTAGACCAAATCTCAATTTAAGGGTGGCATATTAAAGGTAAGACAAATGGCTACAAGTTTTACGTTGGGCATCAGATCTACAAATGCATATATGAGGCCTAAAGTTAGCTTGCAAGTGACAGTAAAAACAGGGACAGAAAATTGAATTTTGATGTAGCACGAATCTTAAAGCAGAATGGAGGACATCTGTTCATCTTCCTCCTCCAGCCAATGGCCGAGATTTGCCCGACCTGGAGCTCATTTTATGGCCATTTCCCGGCAATCCAGCCACCTCCCTGGCCGGCCACCACCACCAACACCTCCGTTGACGTGAGGGCTAACGTACGGCGACGACTTGGCCGCCAGAGGCGGCGGTTTCCGGCGAACTTGCACTCCATCAAAAAATCCGAAATTCATGAAAAGCTCACCTTGGATCTGGCTCATTTGAGCCCGATGTCTCGACTAATAGATCTAGGAAACTAGTACGGGAAGAGGTGAGGTGAAACGGACCTTGATCGGAGCCTGACGGCGGCGGTGGCGGTGGTTGGCCATGAAATTTCTCCTCTCCGGCGAGCTTGCTCCCGAACCCGATTCTCCACCAAAAGCTTCGATCCAGTTATCGAATTCCACTCCTTTGGACCTTCTGAAGCTAATGGGATGGTTGGTTTTGGCTGATATGGGTTGTATACAGAGATGCCATGATGGGAATTTCAGCCATGAGCTTTGGTTTCTCCTCCTTGGCTCCAAGTGGCATGAAATTGGGTTGGAAAGGATAATAATTGATGTGTGGGTTCAGATGTGTGCTTAGGAAGAGAGGAGGAGGGCCACATGGCCTTCATCCCCATTTTCACCTCTCTTCTCTCTCCTCTTTATCCCCCAATTTCCAAAACTACCCCCTTGCATGCAATCTCTCTCCAATTTCAGGAGGGTAGGGGTTGTCATTAACCATTAAGGCTGGTCATGGGTCTTGGTTCATGGGCTTAGCCCATTGGAAATGAGCTTGATACTCATTTTCTCTCTTTAGGCCTTATATTGACCAAATTGACTTTTAGGGTTGACTTGGTCAACTTGATGAATGGGCTGGCCCCACTTGATGGTCATGAACCTCATGTCACCACCTAACATGGGTTGGTTCATGGCTCAAGGCCTTAGCCCATTAGAAATGAACTTGGTCTTCAAATTTACTTAAATAGATCTATGGTTGACCAAGTTGACTTTTAGGGTTGACCTGGTCAACTTGATGAGTGGGCTGACCCCACTTGATGATCATGAGCCTTATGGCATCACCCAACATGGGTTGGGCCATGGTGATTGTAACGCCCCTAGCCGATCCAACGTGACAGCGTCACGGCTCCGCTCTAGGCGACACTACCGGGCTGCAGCCCAAGCACCCCAACCCCTCTCCATCCACAGGCGGGTTGTTGGTGGCCACAGCCTCCCTTTGATGAGGTAAACTCGATAGTCAAGCCCGCACTACGGGGACTTCCCAGGAGGTCACCCATCCCAGAATTTCTCCAGCCCGAGCACGCTTAACTATGCAGCTCGGGCTGGAGAAATTCTGGGATGGGTGACCTCCTGGGAAGTCCCCGTAGTGCGGGCTTGACTATCGAGTTTACCTCATCAAAGGGAGGCTGTGGCCACCAACAACCCGCCTGTGGATGGAGAGGGGTTGGGGTGCTTGGGCTGCAGCCCGGTAGCGTCGCCTAGAGCGGAGCCGTGACGCTGTCACGTTGGATCGGCTAGGGGCGTTACAATAAAAGTGCACTTTTTATTGTAAGGCCCCTAGCCGATCCAACATGACAGCGTCATGGCTCCGCTCTAGGCGACCCTACCGGGCTGCAGCCCAAGCACCCCAACCCCTCTCCATCCACGGGCGGGATGTTGGTGGCCACAGCCTCCCTTTGATGAGGCAAACTCGATAGTCAAGCCCACACCACAGGGACTTCCCAGGAGGTCACCCATCCCAGTACTACTCCAGCCCGAGCACGCTTAACTATGGAGTTCTTTCAACTCTCATCACCAATTGAGCTGCAGCTCAATTGGTGATGAGAGTTGAAAGAACTCCATAGTTAAGCGTGCTCGGGCTGGAGTAGTACTGGGATGGGTGACCTCCTGGGAAGTCCCTGTGGTGCGGGCTTGACTATCGAGTTTGCCTCATCAAAGGGAGGCTGTGGCCACCAACAACCCGCCCGTGGAGGGAGAGGGGTTGGGGTGCTTGGGCTGCAGCCCGGTAGGGTCGCCTAGAGCGGAGCCGTGACGCTGTCATGTTGGATCGGCTAGGGACGTTACAATGATGCCCAACTTGGGCTAATTGGGTGTAACAACCCCATCCGTTCATATGGTATATTCTAGAAAGTCCGGCCGGGGCCCCACAGTATATATCACAAAACAGGCGGTGAAGGTACAGGATGATACCAGAGTAGCGCATCGCACCTATCACAAATCATTCTAGCGGAAGCCTAGACTACAACTGGAACTCATCATGAATGTCCAAACATAAAACTCCACATTTTATATCATATAGGAATGTCGTACAACAAGTGAAAATAGTTGGCCTTATGGCCTTACAGAGCTATCAAATAGTGCCCTAAACAACTTGGCGCGCAGGCCGGCCACAATAAAAGAAAACGCATAACAACACAGAAAGCCTTCGAGGGCTAGCAGCAGTAGCAGCAACAACAGTAGGAACATCAACCTCTATGCGTCCCGCTCGGCTCGTCAGCACCTGCACAGGGACAATCCACCCAACGGTGGCAAACAAAAGCAATGGTCAGCGTTCAGCTGACCAAATTATAACGACCCTACCCCTTCTCTCGGGGCAGCGGTATTCTTCCCTGCAAGCATATTCAAGCACAAGTATGGCAATATATCATCAAAATGTGCGTTCACGCACACAAGCCATCACAACCGTTCGCCACCCGACCCAACGGTTCGTGCACTCAGGGCACATTCTTGGTGTTCTGGCAAAGCTCTTGCCCACCACCGTATTAGGGTCACAACCCCACGGTACATCTATTGAGCATTTACTCCATTACGTGCAGCCGGAGTTAGTCTTCCTACACCGGGATGGCCCGTAGCCCCCCATTGTGTCATGGCGCGCAGGCCGAAGACTCTTGCTATGCGCTCCAACAGACCGCACCTTTTGGTCTCACATCGGACGGACATAGCGCAGGTCGGATCCTCCACCCCCCGTTGCTCAAATCGCCTTGCCTTCTCCGAGTACCGCGTACTCATGGCTATATCAAAGGCGCGGGTCGGTCTCACCAATCCTGTTCTTGGCATTCAAGCCTGGGTATTTCGCTATACCCATTTCCTTAGCACAACAGCGGGTCTTTCCTGGGCCTCGCAGTACTTCCTGTGACTCTCTTCACAGGTGGACACCGCACAAACACAAATGTCAGGGGTCTTTCCTGGCTATCATGCCAGTACTTCATGTTACTCGCTTCACAGGTGGACACCCTACGACATCAAGCATCACAAAGGGCCTTTCCTGGTCACACCAGTACTTCCTGTGCCTCATTCACAGGTTGGACCCAAAAACATCACATGGCTATTTTTCCTGGGCTACCACCCCAGTACTTCCTGCTACTCCATTTCGCAGGCATAACCCGTAGACTCCTTAACCAACACGTTATCACGGAGTCTTCTCCGGTTCGAATGCAACATCACCAATCCAGACCAACCTGTCCAGATGGGCTTCACACATCATGCCTATTTCGTACTCCATTTCCGGATCTATATGCTAACAAAGGGGATGTCAAGCATCCACCCAATGATTTCCAAAATCAGCCACCTCTTGGTGGGGGAAATCACACGATATGCCAAAAAGAAGCCTTCACATGGCTAGGAAGAAGAGTCGTTACCCTTGACAACCGCTTCGGTGCCATGACCTCAAAGCTTGCTTGAAAGACTCGCAAGAGCGTTTCCTCCGCAACTCCGGCTTCGGAACTCTCGTCGGTAACCTACAACACCACCAGCAGCAGCCCTTCCCTTTCTTCCTCCTTCTTTCTCTCTCTCTTTCTCTCTTAACCTGAAGAAAGATCAAGGCCAAGGAAAAATGAGAAGAAATTCTCAGTTTCGGCCTTTAGGAACAGAGGAAAGCAGTTTCAGCCCTTGTATCCTAGCTGAAGAAATGGACGGCCACAAACCTGCCAGAAAAGCTAAATTTGACTTGACACGGCCTGTGACACGGCCGTGTCCCAGGCCGTGTGCCTCAAGCGGTGGTCAACCGACCTATCCAAACCAGTGACACGCCCATGGGACACGCCCGTGTCATGGGCCGTGTCTCCAACACGCCTTCAGACACGCTCGTGTCTGTGGCCGTGTGCCTGGGCGAAAAAAATCCCAAAATATCCCGAGACTTTATACGGCTTGTGACACGCCCGTGTCCCAGGCCATGTGCCCTGACACGGCACAAAGACACGCCCTGTCGAAATCCTTCGTCGGGCTGAGTCAGTCGACCCGATTTGACACGCCCTGTGACACGCCCGTGTCACAGGCCGTGTTCCTCGAGTCTCGACACTCGACGATCGTCGAGTAACAGTCGTCGAGCATACGACACGGCCGTGGACACGCCCGTGTCCTAGGCCGTGTGTCTCCTCTCGACACATCGTCGAGCGAAAAATCGTCGACACCAAGCCCGATCGTCGACACAACCTCGATACGCCCTAGGACACGCCCGTGTCCCAGGCCGTGTCACCCAAAAAGTCCTGTTTCAAAAATTTGGACTGTTACAATCCTCCCCTCCTACAGGAAATTTCGTACTCGAAATTCAGACACAGGAAAGGCAACAGTAAACAGCAAGAAATATGTTACAACATATAAAATTTTATGTTACAACATCCTTTCTAGAGATTACACAAAAACAGCTCAGGGAACTCTTCTCGCATGATTTGCTCTCGCTCCCATGTCAGTTCTTCATGGCCGCAGTTGTCCCATCGGACTTTCACCATGCCGACCGTCTTGTTCCGCAACTGTTTCTCGGCTCTATCTTCGATCTGAATGGGTCTAACTTTCGTTGTTAGCCCAGACTCCACCGGCACAAAAGCATCCGCGATCACTTGAGCTGGATCTTTCACGGCCTTCCGAAGCACCGAGATGTGAAATACATCATGTAATCCACCCAAGTCTGCCGACAGAGCTAGCCGATAAGCCGCTTCGCCAACTCGCTCAACCACTTCAAAAGGTCCCAAATATCTTGGACTCAATTTTTTCAATCGTCGAATCCTGGAGACACCTTTGAATGGCTTGATCTTCAAGTAGACCCAATCGCCAACCGCAAATTCCACGTTCCGGTGCTTGGCGTTGTAGTACTTCGCTTGTCGATCTTGAGCAATAAGCAATCTCTCTCGAATAGTCCGGATGGTTGCGTTTGCTTTATCAACCTCATTTGGTTTAAAAACCCGAGCTTCGCCCGCCTCTACCCAAGCCATGGGAGTACGACACTTTCTTCCATATAACGCTTCATATGGTGCCATCCCAATGCTCGCCTGGTAGCTGTTATTATATGCAAACTCTACCATATAGAGATGATCTTCCCATCTCTTTCCGAAGTCAAGGGCGCACATTCGGAGCATGTCCTCCATTGTTCTGTTGGTACGTTCAGTTTGGCCATCCGTTTGGGGATGAAAGGCCGTACTGAAAGTCAACTTCGTGCCCAACAGTCGGTGAACTAGCCGCCAATCATTTGACGTGAATCGCCCATCTCGATCACTTACGATGCTCCGAGGAACACCGTGAAGCCGCACAATCTGGTCAACATATAACTTTGCCAAACTTTCAACTGAATCATCCCGCCTGTTTGGGAGAAAATGTGCCACTTTTGTTAGCCGGTCAACAATCACCCAAATGGAATCATTTCCTCGTTGCGCTCTTGGCAACCCGTGCACAAAATCCATGAAAATATCATCAAATTTCCACTCTGGGATCGGCAGTGACTTCAAATAACCGCCCGGCTTTTGGCATTCCGCCTTCACCAACGCACATGTTTGGCATTTAGAGACATAAAGGGCAACATCTTTCTTGAGCCCTGGCCACCAGAAAAGCTTCTTCATATCGTTGAACATCTTTGTGCTCCCAGGGTGAATGGAATACTTTGTAAAATGCGCTTCATACATCAATTCTTCCCTCAGTTTCCCCACATTTGGGACGCACAAACGGTCCTCTTTTCGCAAAAGACCGTCAATCCAGGTGAATTTGCCCTCTGGCCCTTCATTCACATAACGTAAGAGATCTTCATCCAACTCCGTTGCCCGTCGAACTCGGTCCGCAAGGTCACATTGCACCTCGACCCAGTTCAAACATGCAGTGGCAGTGGAATTCTTGTCAACACAATAGATCTCTAACGCCTCCAACTCCTGGATAAGACGTTTATCATGCCTTTGTAACCAATTCGCTCTAGCCGGAGTCCGCCGACTCAAGGCATCCGCGACAACATTCCCCTTCCCGGGCGTATAGTGAATCTCGAAAGTGTAGTCCCCAAGGAACTCCAACCACCTTCGTTGTCGCATGTTCAAGTCTTTCTGCTCCAAAAGATACTTTAGGCTCTTATGACGTGGTCACAGGCTTTGTGATGATTCGGGACACGCTGGCGCGAGCACTGTTTGATACGGGTGCATCACATTCTTTTCTGTCTAGTGAGTTTGTTACGCGACTTGGGATACCCAGTCGTGCAAAGATAGAGAACGTCAGAGTGGTGTTGCCGAATGGTTGTTGGATGCTTGCGGATCAAGCTTGCGATGTGGCGATCCAAATAGTGAGTTTGTGATGCTTGCGATGTGGGATTTCAGTTTGACTGTATTTGTTTTGCCAATATCGGAATTCGATGTGATTTTTGGGATGGATTGGCTTGCGGAGCAGCATGCTATGATTGATTGCCAGTTCAAAGAAATCACGTTGGGCCAGAATACCGAACATGAGACAAAGTTTGCGGGTATGCGAAGAGTGGGCGGGACGTTGATGTCTGCACTCCAGGTAGTCAAGGCTGTTCGGAAAGGTGTGGAGTGTTACTTTGCACTAATTCAGGCTGTTGAGCCTAAGGCCAGTTTGTGCGAGGTTCCGATTGTGGCAGAATTTACAGATATGTTTCCCACGGATCTCCCTGGGCTACCACCCCAGCGGGAGATTGACTTCACAATTGAGTTGGTGCCAGGTGCGAAACCTGTGGCCCGTTCGCCATATAGCGTTGCGCCAAAAGAGATGGCGGAGTTGAAGGTTAAACTACAAGATATGCTAGAGCAAGGTTATATACGCCCAAGCATGTCACCTTGGAGCGCGCCTGTGCTTTTTGTAAAGAAGAAAGATGGTGGGTTGCGGTTGTGTATTGATTACCGTGAACTAAATAAGCTGACCGAGAAGAATAAGTATTTGATACCCCGGATTGATGAGTTATTCGATCAGCTGGTGGGCTCGACCGTCTATTCGAAGTTGGACCTGAAGTCTGGTTATTACCAGTTAAGAATTCGGGAAGGTGACATTCCCAAAACCGCATTTGGAACGCTTTATGGGCACTATGAGTTCACAGTCATGCCATTTGGACTGTGTAATGCGCCCTCGGTGTTTATGGACCTGATGCACCGCATTTTTCGCGAGTACCTGGATCTCTTTGTGATAGTGTTCATTGATGACATCTTGGTGTACTCGAAGTCCAAAGACGAGCATGAGATTCACTTGCGGTTGGTGTTGAACACGTTGAGGCAAAATCAGCTCTATGCCAAGTTCTCGAAATGTGAGTTTTAGCTATCGTTAGTGGCATTTTTGGGCCATGTGGTGAGTGGAGCAGGCATTGCAGTGGATCCAGCGAAGATAAGGGCCATACAGGAGTGACCAATGTTGTCTTCCGTGGCTGAGGTCAGGAGTTTCCTTGGACTTGCGGGCTACTATAGAAGATTTGTGGAAAACTTCTCGCGGATCACTTTGCCGCTCACCACATTGACGCGAAAAGATCAGAAGTTCGTTTGGACGCCTGAGTGCGCACGAGCTTTTGAAGAGCTGAAGATTCGGTTGACCACGGCGCCGGTGTTGTCTTCGCCACGTGGAACCGATGGATTTGTAATTTATAGTGATGCCTCAGGGAGCGGCTTAGGCTGCGTTCTTCTGCAGAGCGGAAAGGTTATTGCTTATGGCTCACACCAGCTGAAGGTGCACGATCGAAATTATCCCGTCCATGTCTCGCTTCCCTTGCACCCTTTTCATATCCTTCTCCAGCGTGCTCGCAGTGTCAACCAATGCTTGGAAGCCTTGGTTCACAGAACTTGACACAAGGAACCTCAACTCGTCCCTCAGTCCTTCATAGAACCTGTTGGTCTTCCTCTGTTCATCAGCAAAAATAGAACCCGCATACCGCCCCAAGCGAGTAAATTCATGCAGGTAGGCGTCCACACTGCCATCACCTTGGGTCAACCGTTGGAATTCATTTTCCATTGCTATCCGCTGAGCCGCTGGAAGGTGCTTCACTAGGAAGAGTCTGGAGAATTCTTCCATGGATACTTGGGTTAACGGACGACCCGCCAAATGATGCAACTCCATCTCATCCCACCATAATCGAGCTTCTCCTTCAAGCAAGAAGGTAACTAAAGTAACTTTCTGGTGCTCCGCCGTTCCAATCGCCGTCATCACTCGCTTGACGCGCGATAGCTAATCCTCAGCCTGCGTCGGGGTTCCCGCTCCCGAAAACGTAGGCGGATGGAAACTCATAAACCGCGTTAGCTGCTTCTCAGCCGCTCGAGGAGCCACATCCACTACAGGTTCCGGCCTTGCCGCAACCTGTTCTGGCCTCCCAGCCGCTTGTTCCTGCCTAAGTGGCTGGCCTTGGATCATGGTAAATAAGGCCTCCGCAACTAAACGCACATGTTCCGCAGACGGTGGAGGTGTAGGCACCGCGGCTGGTGCCGTACTTTCATCAGAACGCTGGGGCTCAGATGGCCCAGCTCCACTTCGTGTCACCTAAGGTGGACAAGACACACACATTAGCGGTCGTACCCAAGCAAACAACACAAAATAAGAACACGAAGGTTCCTCAAACACACAAATATGCATTCCTATCATGGACATTCAGGAGTTCATGCGTAGACTTTGGTTTGCACAAACACGTGCTCGCCACCCCTCAAAAGAAGTCGAGCACGACTTCGAGAGGGAAAGACCAAGACGACTGATACCAAAAATGTAACAACCCCATCCGTTCATATGGTATATTCTAGAAGGTCCGGCCGGGGCCCCACAGTATATATCACAAAACAGGCGGAGAAGGTACAAGGATGATACCAGAGTAGCGCATCGCACCTATCACAAATAATTCTAGCGGAAGCCTAGACTACAACTGGAACTCCTCATGAATGTCCAAACATAAAACCCCACATTTTATATCATATAGGACTGTCGTACAACAAGTGAAAAAAGTTGGCCTTATGGCCTTACAGAGCTATCAAACAGTGGCCTAAACAACTTGACGCGCAGGCCGGCCACAATAAAAGAAAACGCACAACAACACAGAAAGCCTTCGAGGGCTAGCAACAGTAGCAGCAACAACAGCAGGAACATCAACCTCTATGCGTCCCGCTCGGCTCGCCAGCACCTGCACAGGGACAATCCACCCAACGGTGGCAAACAAAAGCAACGGTCAGCGTTCAGCTGACCAAATTATAACGACCCTACCCCTTCTCTCGGGGCAGCGATATTCTTCCCTGCAAGCATATTCAAGCACAAGTATGGCAATATATCATCAAAATGTGCGTTCACGCACACAAGCCATCACAACCGTTCGCCACCCGGCCAAACAGTTAGTGCACTTAGGGCACATTCTTGTGTTCTGGAAAAGCTCTTGCCCACCACCGTATTAGGGTCACAACCCCACGGTACATCTCTTGAGCATTTACTCCATGGCGTGCAGCCGGAGTTAGTCTTCCTACACCGGGATGGCCCGTAGCCCCCCATTGTGTCATGGCGCGCAGGCCGAAGACTCTTGCTATGCGCTCCAACAGACCGTACCTTTTGGTCTCACATCGGACGGACATAGCGCAGGTCGGATCCTCCACCCCCCGTTGCTCAAATTGCCTTGCCTTCTCCGAGTACCGCGTACTCATGGCTATATCAAAGACGCGGGTCGGTCTCACCAATCCTGTTCTTGGCATTCAAGCCTGGGTATTTCGCTATACCCATTTCCTTAGCACAACAGCGGGTCTTTCCTGGGCATCCCAGTACTTCCTGTGACTCTCTTCACAGGTGGACACCGCACAAACACAAATGTCAGGGGTCTTTCCTGGCTATCATGCCAGTACTTCATGTTACTCGCTTCACAGGTGGACACCCTACGACATCAAACATCACAAAGGGCCTTTCCTGGTCACACCAGTACTTCCTGTGCCTCATTCACAGGTTGGACCCAAAAACATCACATGGCTATTTTTCCTGGGCTACCACCCCAGTACTTCCTGCTACTCCTTTTCGCAGGCATAACCCGTAGACTCCTTAACCTACACGTTATCACGGAGTCATCTCCGGTTCGTATGCAACATCACCAATCCAGACCAACCTGTCCAGATGGGCTTCACACAACATGCCTATTCCGTACTCCATTTCCGGATCTATATGCTAACAAAGGGAATGTCAAGCATCCACCCAAAGATTTCCAAAATCAGACATCTCTTGGTGGGGGAAATCACACGATATGCCAAAAAGAAGCCTTCATATGGCTAGGAAGAAGAGTCGTTACCCTTGACGACCGCTTCGGTGCCATGACCTCAAAGCTTGCATGAAAGACTCGCAAGAGCGTTTTCTCCGCAACGCCGGCTTCGGAACTCTCGTCGGTAACCTACAGCACCAGCAGCAGCAGCCCTTCCCTTTCTTCATCCTTCTTTCTCTCTCTCTTTCTCTCTTAACTTGAAGAAAGATCAAGGCCAAGGAAAAAATGCGACGAAATTCTCAGTTTCGGCCTTTAGGAACAGAGGAAAGCAGTTTCAGCCCTTGGATCCTAGCTGAAGAAATGGACGGCCACAAACCTGCCAGAAAAGCTAAATTTGACTTGACACGGCCTGTGACACGGCCGTGTCCCAGGCCGTGTGCCTCAAGCGGTGGTCAACCGACCTATCCAAACCAGTGACACGCCCATGGGACACGCCCGTGTCATGGGCCGTGTCACCAACACGCCTTCAGACACGCCCGTGTCTGTGGCCGTGTGCCTGGGCGAAAAAAAATCCCAAAACATCCCGAGACTTCACACGGCCTGTGACACGCCCGTGTCACAGGCCGTGTGCCCTGACACGGCACAAAGACACGCCCTGTCGAAATCCTTCGTCGGGCTGAGTCAGTCGACCCGATTTGACACGCCCTGTGACACGCCCGTGTCACAGGCCGTGTTCCTCGAGTCTCGACACTCGACGATCGTCGAGTAACAGTCGTCGAGCATACAACACGGCCGTGGACACGCCCGTGTCCTGGGCCATGTGTCTCCTCTCGACACATCGTCGAGCGAAAAATCGTCGACACAACCTCGACACGCACTGCGACACGCCCGTGTCGCAGGCCATGTCCGCCGACACGCCCTGGGACACGCCCGTGTCCCAGGCCGTGTCACCCAAAAAGTCCTGTTTCAGAAATTTGGACTGTTACATTGGGCCTATATGTGTGGATTTTACCAAATTAGGGTTATGGTCGACTTGGGTCAACTTGGGTCAATGGTTGACCCAATAATGTGGCTTTTGGTTCAATTAGATTGCTTTTAGGTTTAGGGCAATGTGGTGGGGTCATGGTATGGTTAGGGTCCTTATTTAGGCTAGTTTGACCTAGTTTGACTTGGGCCCTATGGTGGGCCCCACATGACTTCACTCACCTACTAGGGTCAAACCTAGCTAAATACCCCTATCACCCACTCCATGTCTAACCCAATCTAAGTTAAGGGGCCTAGAAGTAACATGGGATGTTACACGACACACACTCAAAACATACCCACTCGCGGGCGCGTACTCATGACTATCCTACTCGCGGTACCTATTTACGCAAGGTCGCTTGGTGAAGCACTCGCGGGCATACAGAACACAGCAAGTAGAACAAATAATAAGTGGCATGGGTATGATAAACAAAGACCTTTCTTTCATTAAATACGAGGTGTTTACAAAATGATTACATTGGCTCGCTTCGGCGAGTAAACCAAAATAGAAGAGTACGCACATTCAGGCCTCCCCCCCCTCCCTCGCCGGACTGGTCCTCGCCTCCACACGACTGGTCCGGGAAGCCCTTCCTGAACATCACGTCCATGCTGTCCTCTTTCTCGCTGGCCGGAGTCGCCGGGAACAGGCTCGGCATCAGATCCCGGGCTGACATCTCCTCGCATCCCTCCACCAGCACCCCCGTGTCCTTCATCATTTGAAGGGTACACTCGGGAGCTTGGATGGAGTTGATTCGCAGCCTCTCGGTGAGATCGGCCTCGCCAAAGATCCGCGGGCTCTTGTAGGGGATGGTAGGGTCGATGTCTTGGGGCGGGAAGAAGATCTCCGCCTGACAGCGGACCTCGCGGGGGAGGTGTTGATTCTCCTCCTTCAGCTTCGTGTTCGCGCCCTCCAGCTCGGCAAGGCGAGCGCACAACTGGCTGATCTCCTCCCCCTACTCGGCATTACGAGCCTGAAGCTCCCATGCGGTTTTGGCGTCCTGGTAAAGAGAATTCGGTTTAGTATCAGCGCAGAATGTTCTAAGTAAAAGAGAAGAGTAGTGCTTTACACTTACCAGCCCGTCGGCGTCTTGGGCGAGTAGACCCTCCGCGATGCCGAGCCGCCTCGCCTGATCAGTTACCTTTTCCTTGGCGATATCTCGAGCTTTCTTAGCCTTTTGGAGTTGGTTGCTGAGGGCGAAGCTGCGGCGGGTCAGCATGTGGTGCAGCTCCATGGTCCGTAGGTGGGCCTGCAGGCCCTCATGGCCGAGCTGCTGGAGGGTCATATTCTTGTAGGCCTCGGCATCCTCGCGACCGTAGAGGCCGAAGCCAAGGGCATAAGCATGGCCGGTGGCGGGCTCGCGGTCATGCCAGGATGGGTGCAGGGTGGAGATGGAGACCCGATGGGCCAGCTCATCCCACTGAAGCATGGGCTCGCCCGCCGAGTCCTTACACCGTCCGCCGAAGTTGAAGAGGGGATGTTGCTTCGGTGGCGCGTGCTCGCGGGCCGCCCTCTTCGCCGATGGAGGAGGAGAGATCGCCGCCGTGGAAGAGGGGCCCTCGCCACCTTTCCGGCCCTTGCTGGTATTCTCCTTCAGCGGGCTCTCCGGCGACGCGTCGGGAGGGATCTCCGACGAGCTGATGTACTTAGGGCTGGCTTGATGTTGTTGATGTTGTTTCCCCCGCAGAGCCAGCAGGGCTCTCCTCATCTTCTTTGGCAGCCGCTGGCGGTGTGGCGGGGTCAGCCCCGCATCCTCAGGTCGCCTCTTGCTGGAAGAGGGTTGGGAGATGGCCGCCTCATCTCGGCAAGCCGCCGCAGCCGCCCTCTCGCGAGCAAGATGGTCGGTATGAAGCCCCGAATCTGCGAATGGCTGGTTCACGGGGATTATCCGCTCCCCTGCAAGGCAAATACTTTGAAAAAAATTAGAAGAGATTCAGCAACAATGTGGCGAGCTCGGCCGTCGGGTGAGCTCGACAAGAAAAGAAGGGAATGATACCTTCGCCAGGGAGAATGGGGGGGAGCGAGTCGAGGCCCCTTCGCAGGAAGGCGACCTCGAAGTCCTTATGGAGGAAGTATCTGTGGAGCTCAGCATCGTTACCGGACATGGCCGGCGGGCAGTATACCTCTTCGCCCTACTGCTGGGGCGAGTAGGGGATGTTGCCGAGGTCGCCCTTGATGAATGCAATCTTGGTCATCAAGGTGTGGAGCTTATTCGCGATCTCGCAAACCTTGATCAACGAGCCGCTAAAGTAGGCGACCCAATCCGACGTCGCATTGTAGGAGAACAGTTTCCTGAACACTGTCAGGTTGAACTCGATCCTCTCCCGCCGGAGGTAGCTCGCGAACGCCACCATCATCGCGACGGCGTTGGAGTTAAACTGGGCGGGTACCGCGCCGTAGTATTTCAGGATTTGCCGGATCTCCGGCCAGAGGGGGAGGCGTAAGCCCACCTCGAAATGTGAGATGGGGAAGGCAAGCTCGTCCTCATAGAAGGTGTTGATGGCTTCCCCCTGCCTCGGCCTGCGCGCCTCAAAGCCCGGTGGCACACGCTCCGCCACAAACTCTGCGAGCTTTTCCACGCTGGTGTGCCATTCAAAAAAACAATAATCAGTGAAGTGCTGCGCACACTTGGAGCGGTCGTCGGCATCAGGATTGGTCTTGCCCATGTTCGCAGAAGAGAAAGCACGGCGCGAGCAGAGAAAAAAGCGTTGGAAGAGAGAGAAAGAAAGCAATAAAGGCACAGTACGGGGTTGGTGTGGGGAGGGGGGTGGGCTATTTATAGGAAAAGAAATCTGGGGCAGGCCGTCCCATCGGCTCAGCTCGCCGCCCCATCTCGCCCCCAAGCTCGCCACCCCAGCTCATCACCCCAGCTCGCCGACTTTCGGCGCGTCCCAACCAAGGCTAAGTCAAACATTGCAGTATATTATTTAAATAGCACATGTCCAGGAATATTCTAAAGACCACTTATTACAACTTATTACAGATCAAGTGCAGGAATAAAAGGGCGGGGCACGCGAGCAGGGGGAGTGCCAGGATGCGAGTACCGGTCGGCTAGGCAAAGGAGCCGCCCACTTACCTACCTCGGCCTCGCGACCCCCGCCCCCAGGCTGCCGCGCGCAGAGCAGCTCGCGGATCCTTCCTGAATTCCTCTGCGCCACTGAGAGGCCATCGTCTATCTCGTTCAGGAGCCGGGAGGGGGACATCAGCACGCCAGCCTGGCCGCTTCGCACCTCGTCGGCGAGATGCACGTAGTCGCGCTGGAGCGTCTCGTTGACCCCCTACACTTCGCGCAGCCCGCACACCAGCTTCTTGAGGAGCTTGACCTCCATCCTCGTCAGCTCGCATTGATCCACCTCAGGACCCAGGTAAGAGTCCAGCGAGCTTGGGGAAGGGAGGGGAGAGTAGTGGGCTGCCTGCGAAGATTCCTCGGCAGCGGATTGGCTGGGGAGAGCTGTGGAGATAAGCATCAACAAGAAGAGGAACGCAGGAACAATTCATGGGGCAAGAATCCAGGCAAGACTGACCTGACGAGATCGGCAGCTCAAAGGAGATGCGGGGAGGGATGAACCTCAGATCCTTCCCGTGACCTGGGACTCGAGCCACCGGCGAGAGGAGCTCGAATCCCGGGGTGGGGATGGTTCCCAGACCTGCCCCCACAGCCGCGTCAGTTTGCCGAGGAGAGGGGGCGTACATCGGCGAGCTCGGCCTCTGTGAGCTCACTGGCAGGATCATAAAGAGAAGAGGCGGGTCCAGGGGAAGGTCGTCCGGTGCCATGAACTGCGAGCACGCGGGAGTCGTCTCGCCTCACGGTATGGGCTCTCGCGGCATGACACCCCCCGTGTTGTCAGGTTGGCCATCCGGGATGTCGCCGACTACGACAACCTCTCTATCCTTCTCAAGAATTGTCCGGGTGGAAGAACCGGTCTCGCGCTCCTGGGTGGCCTTCAGGTCGTGGTATATGGGCTCGGCCGCCTGAGGGAATGGCTTCGACCTCTTGGAGCCGGGCTCGGCAGAATCAATTTGAGGAACTTTGGCAGGAACCGCCGTCAGGGCAGCTACGCGAGCTGCGGAAGCCTGATGAGCTCGGTCTAAGCGCTCTTGGATCTCCTTGGGAAGCGGCATCTTGGCAGGGTTAGAGCGAAAGGAATGGTAAGAGTCAGGCAGGAGAGTAGGTGCATATGTATAGACACAAGCGGACCCCACCCAAAGATTCCCTCCAACTCGCCAACCCGCGCTCGCCGCACACTTGGGGTTGGATATTTCTTTTCGAGCTTTGCCAAGCTAAAAACGAGCGGGGATTGTGTACAACCCCGTGTCCGACGAGCAAGGCCGCCAGGAGCCAGGCAGATCGGGCTAAGGGCAGTGGGCGAGCTCAGCAGTGGAGAAGCCGAGCCCAAGCATGACATTCGTCGACTGGAGATCAGTATTCGCAGACCCCGAGCTCGGCATTCGTCGACCGGAGATCAGTATTCGCCGACCCCGAGCTCGGCATTCCCCGAGCTAGCCCCAGCTCGCGCCCTCGCAACAGAACTTGACAACAGTAGGCGAGCAGGATCTACCGAGGTGATCAAGCCCCCCAGCTCGCCTGGATGAACGAGGTACCTTTTACTATTTTGCCCCTGCTGGCCTGCCCATAGCCTTTCAAAACAGCGGAGTTTGGCTATTGGCAGACCCAACTAAGGGCTTTCTGCTAATTTCAGGTCAGTTCTTTTGGTTATTGGCAGTTCAGATTTCAAAAACTATAAATAGGACCCAATGGGGTACCCCAGAAAGAATGCTTCCTGTGCTCTCCTGCTCCAGTTCTCAAGTGCTTTCTGAGGGTACCTTAGCTCGGCCTCTGGCTAAGGAGGGGAAGCGCTCTGAGATCTTTCGGGTGTGTGGAGGGGCATCCCTGTCGATCCCTTGGGTCGGTCTTTCCTTGTTTTCTTTGTTGTTTTGCATGCAGGAGTAAAGTAGGCGCGAGACAACCCCTTCCCCAAGGGCAAACTCCACAGGAGACCAATTTTCGGTTTCAACACCAGCCTTGATCATAACTGGGTTATGAGATTGTTTGGAAATTTTGGGATCCGAGAGAAGCTTGGCCCGCGGGTAGGACTTAAATTGTATATGCGGCGTGAGCAACGGGCAAGTGGAATCCGACCTAGGCTATGTTGTTCGGTGCGAGAGACCCGAAGATGGGGACTGGCCGTTGGCATAGTCGGGAGCCTTAGATGGTGGTCAGAAAGGCTAAATGCTCACATGTTGCTGCCATCCTGGGGGTGGTGGTGAAGACACTGATTGGTCAGGATTCACCGTTAATGTGCCCTGAGTGCACGGGGTTTTTGGCCGTGCGAGCCTACACTTGTGGCATAGTATAGTTGCGCTTTATTATTTTATTGGGCTAATGTTATGCAGGGAAAGAGCACCGCCGTCCCGAGTTAGGGGTGAGGTCATTATAATTTGGTCGTCTTTTGGCTGACCGTTGATTTGTTTTCCTCCGTGCGGTGGAATGTGCTTGCAGGTGCTGCAAAGCTGAGTACCAAATAGCGGGCTAGAGCCCATGTTGCTGTGTTGGCCCTAGAAGGCCAAAGCGAATAGTTGTTTTTATTTTTATCATGTGTGGCCGGTCTGCGAGCTGATGTATGTAAGACATGTTTCTATTAAGTGAACATTTGTAAGGCCATAAGGCCATGTACCCTTTTTATGTATTTGGGGTTTCATTCCTGTTGTGTGGATGTGGACATTCTTGGATATGGATTTAAGATTTGAGTTCTTTCAACTTTAAAAGCTTCCACTAGAATGGTCTGTGTAGGACGTGTAGTCTTAATTGGATAGTTTGAATATTCTTATGTAACCTTCTGACTGTCTGTGGTATAAGGCATCGGGTTCCAGTTGGACCTTCGGTTATATGCCATACGACGGATGGGGGTGTTACAAAATAAGTGTCAAAAATTTGGTTTAATCAATTGAGTTTGGGGGGTAATACACTCTCAATTGAAATTAATTTAAGGATATTGAAATTATGTCTAATTGCACCCTAATAGAACACATATAAGAATGTATACCGCAGGACAAACTTACCCCTATAATATTAGGGCAACACTGTTAGGGGCTGAAAGTGAGGGTTTGACCTAATATACTCTAGAGTGGGTGGGGGGGGGGGGGTGAATAGAGTATCTAAAAATTATTTGTTGATTATAATATTATTAGAGTAAAGCAACTAATATTCACAGTAAGCAAAAGAGCAACCTAAGATATCTTAACCTAACACAGCCACAGCAAAACTAAACTAATCTATCACAGGCACATCAAGAGCAAAAAGAAAAGGGGCAACCAGATGACACAAGAACTTTATAATGGTTCCCCAACCTGGGTACATCCACTCTTCTACCACCCGGGTAGGAATCCACTACAGGTTTTGATCAGGTGATTGCGACCAATAAGCTTTTGATCAAGTGCTCAAAAACCACCTCAAGTCTTTTGATCAGGTGACTTGGAACCAATGGAATAACTTTTGATGGGAGTTAAAGAAACCTTTGTACAGTGAGAGGTGAGAGACTTATGGAGTCTTCTCTTTCACAAAACATCTGAGAAGACAAGTGGATTTTGATGTTGTCAAAGCTCCCCCTGAGATATTGAGTTGTTCAGGAAGATTGGAGCTTTACTTCAGTTGTAGGTCTTCTATCTTCAGCCTTAATTTGAACAGATCTAGGAACTTCTTGACTGATAGTGGTTTGTTGTCCTTGAAGAATCCTGGAGTTAAGGTTGAAGAAGACTCTTGATTTGGAATGAGTGTTCTTCTTCTTATTCAGCAATGTCAAGGTGAAGACCAGATTATTTTCTGCACAGAGAATGATTGGAATGTTCTTGCTGTTGATCTTCTATGTGTGCCTTTGTATTCTCCTTCTGGTATAGACTATCTGTCTTATTGTTGAAATGAGAGAAAATCTCTTTTATATGATCAGTCAAATTTCTCCTTTGAATTTTTGAATTTGTCTACATTGATTGCTGACGACCTGGAGAATGAAAACCCGGCTGGATATAATATCTGCATTAATTGATTTCCCCAACTATCCTATTGAAAAGCGGCAAGTAATAATCCTGATGAATACAATAATCAATGCCGCTTCTAACGGTTATATTCAGAGAATATTAAGCATTGATTATTCAGGAATTACTGCAATGGAATATGGACAAAAGAAGGAAAAATCCAAGTTTGGATCAGCACAGAATTCGTCGATAAAAGAACAGATTTCGTTGACCTGAGTCCATAGTTCGTCGAGCTGAGAAATCATCTTCTTCGGCCTGATAATTGTTGTTCGTCGAGCTGACATCCAAGTTCGTCGACCTGAGAACAACTATCTGCTTTCCGATAAAACTTGCCAATTCTGTGCTCTAAGTTCGTCGAGCTGACAACATAACTTCGTCGACTAGAGTTTAGAGAAAAGATTCTGGACTTAGAATGTTGAAGTTGAACTTCCAGAAATCATCGACCTGAGCTTGAATATCGTCGAGCTCAACTCAGAGAAATGTCTTTGAGTTCATCGAGCTGAGCATGACTTTCGTCGAGCTGAGTTCGACGAACGTCGAACTCACTTGCCTGAAACTTGATTTTTCTCTAAGTCTGGAGTCTTCTGCAGTATTTTGTTGGCTGGTCCATACAATGTTAACTCTAAGGACATAGGCTAAACTCTAGGACATAGACATGACCCTGGCTATACAAGATGGGTTAATAATCCTAGTTAGTGAACCTAGCACAAATAAAACTAGGGATCCAACAATCTCCCCCTATTTGGGTGAGGTCACTAATACAATAAAAAAAAAATAATCACAAAGCAGGAAAATATATTTGGCAGGAAAATTGAAAACATGCAGCAGATATTTATATGATGTAACTTTGTGACAGAATATAAATAAACAGTTTTTAAAACATACAGAAAGACTAAACAGTTTAAACTCATTTCTTCTTCTTTGACTCCTTTTGCTTATCCTCCTTCGATCTATCACCAGGCTGAGTGAATTTGATTTCCTTGTTTAGATTAGCTGCTTGACTATTTGACATAGTCATATCAGCAGCTCCAATGATGTTGAGGGAAGTAGCCCGTGTCACAACAGCCTCTGGATGCAATTTCATATAATCATCAAAATTAAAGAATTTATTAGCTTTTGCAAACCTGTTTAGCTCTTCTTTCCTGTACATGGACATTGTTGAGTATTGGGAGGGATCCTTTCCTTCAGCTTTGGCCTTATTTATCATGGATAATCCAACTAGTTCTTTAAATCTGGCCATTCTAGCAGTGTTTGCTGTCTCAGGATCCTCAAAAGGAATAGGAGGAGATTCAGGTCTTTTTGGACTGTCAGCTTTTTGAGATTCATGAGCTTGATGTAGATGTTGCTGTTGTTGTTGATGTTGCTTGCCTGAGGAGTACCTCTGTTGGAAGCTTCCAGAATATGAAGAGGATCTACCGTGTTGTCTCTGATAAGTTTGATATTGGGTAGGTCTCTGAGAGGATGTGCCTGAAGATCCAGTAGCAAGTGGAGGAGGAGGAGGTGGATCTTTCCTGTATCTCTGAGGAGTAGAATGCTTTCTGCTTTTTTTTCTTTCCTTCTGCTGATTCTTGGACAACCACATCCAAGCTGGCATACCCTTGTATGGAGTGATATTCTGAACAATATAATAAGGGGTATCATGAGTTGGGTTTGGTTTTTGAGCAGCAGCTAAAGGGGCTTTCCTTTTCTTAAAGGTTTTCTTCTTCTATGCAGAGGAACTATCATCTGAATCATCAAAAGATCCTTGAGGAGTATCATATAAGGAATTTATTTCTTTTAAAGCTTCTACAGATATCAACAATTTTTCAGCTTGAGGAGGAGCTAGCGTTGGAGTTGGAGCTGGAGCTAGTGCTGGAGCTGGAGGACTATGTACAGTAGCTGATTGGTTCTCTGCCTCTATATTTGCCATTATTAACTCATCTAAATCTGGCATGAGACTATCATCCATTATATATATTGGAGCAGAAATATCCTCTAGAGAAGAGATAGCTTTGGGAGAGGATGGAACAATGAAAGAATCTACTTTTGGTGGAGATGGAATAACTGAAGCCTCTGTATTAGCAAAACTAGCCTTGAGTTGCAAGGCAACTTTGGGGCTTATTGGAGAGGTGTAGGGAACTATAGCCATGGATGGATTTATGCTGTCTTCTGGAAGAAAGTTTAAATAAACTGTATCAAAAGTATTCAATAAACAGAATAAATCCACTGTAGGATTGATAATGTAATCACCAACAGTGTTTATTTCAACTGTATCTGTCTCATCCAAATCCATATCAGATTCAATAAAATTAATCAAATCAATCAAATCATCTACTGCTTCTTCTACTGCTGCTGCTTCTACTACACCTGCTGCTGGAGCTACTTCTTCACAGAGTATCTCCCCCTGCCTGCTTTCAGTAGGCACTGGAGCCAAGCCCCTGACTGAAGAAGGAGGGATAGAAGGGCAGAGATTTGAGCAGCAAGGGATGAGATTGAAGAAGCAAGAGGTTAAATAGCCTCTGCTATGAGGTTTTTGATGAGGGGAGTAAGCATTGCCAAAAGAGATGGAATGAAAGGAGAGTCCAATGGCATGAACTCAGAAGGTGTTTGAGTGGATACAGAAGTATGTATGGAAGATGATGGTGGAGGGGAAGGTAGAGAGTCTGGTATTAGCTCATCTGCAGGTGATGGAGTATGAAGGGGGGGGGGGATGATAATAGGTCAAAAGAAGGGAGTGAGAGGAGGTTGTAAAGGGGTAAGTTGGCTAGATATTATGGTAGAGGAGATGAGGGTGGGGTACCAGGGTGTGATGGAGTTGGTGTACCATATTATGATGGAGTTGGTGTACCATGGTGTGATGGAGTTGGTGTACCATGATGTGATGGAGTTGGTGTACCATGGTGTGATGGAGTTAGTGTACCATGGTGTGATGGAGCTGGTGTATGAGAGTGAATATGAGTTTGTGGATGATGTACTGGAGATGATGGAGGTGGAGGAGTAGGGACTGTGGTATGAACTGGTGATGGGAGATGAATTTGGGAAGCTGGAGGTGGTGGAAGAGAAGATTGCACATCTTCAGTAGGGTGGGGAGTGGATAGAGCAGCACTTGTACTTTCAGAAGGCCTGTAGGAAGAGGTGGAAGCCTTGGAGGGCTTGACGATATTCCTCTCCCACCTGCCAAAGAGGGAACAAGTTATCCTCTTGGAGGCATTAATGAATATGGTCGGTGTGACCTAGGATTGAGCAGCCTTTGCCTGAAGGAAGATTCCCAGAATCCTTCCAAAACACACCTCTTTCTTCGTGTTTTTCTTCCTGATCATCTCAAACAGAATCCTAGCCCAGTTCACAGGCTTCTTATTTGCAACAGCACACATCACCAGGAATTGATGCCTAGTGATGTAGTCATGGGCTGTGTGTTTTCCCAGCAGTACCTTGCCTACAACATCTGCTAGAAACTTGTATTCAACAGACAAATGTTTTTTAGCAGTTTAATGTGAGTGTCTCTAGAGTAACCCATTTTATTCAACATCTCATTAAATTAATCAGTATCAATCTCTAAATCATCATCACCATTAACTAATCAAAAAAATGTCTGTTAAGATGGCTGGGGTAAGAGATATTTCAATACCCGATATGGTTCCCATCATGGTATTCTCATCTGAGGAGGAGGAGGAGGTGTAAACCCATTCTCTCACTTTTGTTCCAGCTATCTTGATTCTTGTGATCATCAGATACTTTAACTGCTGATCTTCAAGCAGTTTCAGAATTTCTAGGAAGATAGTATCTGAGTGTTGAAACGACACAAAGACGATGTCAAAGCCTGTATCAAATTTCATTGCTGCAAGACTGCCTGCTGGAATCGCCATGAGTTCGCCTGCAACAAACACAAAGGAGATCAAGTACAAGAGAACTGAAAGCGCGGGATAGAGGTCGAAAAAAACCTAGATATAAGGTGTTTTAGAATATGAATCGACAAACTCCGTTCTGCGAAAAGTTAAAAAATTCTTCGACCTGAGGTCGACGAAATATTCTATAGTTAAAAATTCATCAATCTTAGTCAGAAGATTCGAAAACATTTTGTCGAGCTCCATTCGACGAACAATTTTCTGAAGCAGATTCGTCGATCTCCATTCGACGAAAATAGCTTCACTCACAGAGAGTTCGTCGAGCTCTGTTTGACGATTTCTCTCAAACTTTTATTTGTTCGTCGATCTCCGTTCGACGAACTTTGAAAAATTCATCGACCGTAGACAAAAATCAAATTAAGTCTTCTCCATTTATCATTCCAAGCTGATTAATGAAGAAGAGATGATTTCTCTCATCCAAAGATTTGGTGAAGATATCTGCCCTTTGAAATCAGTGTAGATATAGACAAGATTAATTTTATTTTTGTCTACACACTCTCTTATGAAATGATGCCTAATGTCTAAATGCTTGGTCCTAATGTGATGGACTGGATTTTGTGCTATGGATATAACATTTGTGTTGTCACATAATAGAGTGAATTATTTAAGTTGAACCCATAGTCCAGGAGTTGGTTTTGAATCCACAACATCTGGGAACAGCAACTGCCAACAACTATATATTCTGCTTCAGCAGTTGATGTAGACACAAATGACTGTTTCTTGATAAACTATGAGACTAATCTCATACCAAGGAACTAACATGTTCCTGAAGTACTTTTTTTGTCGACTCTACATCCATCAAAATCAGCATCTGAGTATCCAGTTAACTGAAACTCTGACTCAGTAGGATACCAGAGTCCTAGACTAGGACAACTCTTTATATATCTCAAAATTCTTTTGAAGAAAACTAGATGAGATTGTTTGGGGTTCACTTGAAACCTAGCACAAAGACATGTAACAAACATTATATCAGGTCTGCTTGTTGTAAGGTATAGTATGGACCCAAAAATGCCCTATATATTTTCTAATCAACAAGTTTCCCATGTTCATCAGAGTCTATTACACCATTAGTATCCATGAGTGTTTTCTTTGCTGAGGCATCAGCCATCCCAAAATTTTTGAGAAGCATACTTAGCCTGGGATATAAAGATGCCATCAGGTAGTTGCTTCACATGGAGACCAAGGAAGTAGGAGAGCTCACCCATGCTACTCATTTCAAACTTTGAATGCATGAGGTCAGAAAACCTCTTGCATAGTTTGGAATCTATAGAACCAAATATGATGTCATCTACATAAATTTGTACCAACAAAATTTGATCCTTATGGTGCCTAGTGAATAATGTCCTATCTACAATGCCTCTAGTAAATTTATGCTCTATCAGGAAGCTAGCTAAGGTCTCATACCAAGCTCTTGGAGCTTGCTTTAAACCATAAAGAGCTTTATGCAATCTAAAGATATGTAAAGGATAAGTTGGAGAGATAAAACCTGGAGGTTGTTCAACATAAACCTCTTCTTTAAGTACTCCATTCAGAAAGGCACTCTTGACATCCATTTGATACACTTTAAACTTCTTGTATGCAACATAAGTAAGGAAAATTCTGATTGCCTCTAGTCTTGCAACATGAGCAAAGGTTTGATCATAGTCAATGCCTTCCTCTTGCTTATAGCCTCGAGCAACAAGTCTTGCCTTATTTCTCACAATTACACCATGGACATCAAGTTTGTTTCTGAATACCCACTTAGTTCCAATTACTGGATATCCTTTGGGCATTGGAACTAAGTCCCAAACTCTGCATCTCCCAAATTGGTTGAGTTCCTCTTGTATTGCAAAGATCTAGTGGGGATCTTGCTCAGCATCATTTATGGATTGAGACCCAACTTGAGAGAGGAAACATGCATGCATCACATCTTGGTTGAGTTGATGCCTTATTTGTACACCTACTGACATGTCTACAATCACTTGAGATCTAGGGTGATCCCTTAGTGTGACAAAGACAGACAGTGGAGTTGGTTCAGCAACAACATTTGGAGTTAATTCCTCTTGTGGAATAATATCTGCAGTTGGAGTTGGTGTAACACCCCCAATTTTTTTCGATGATTTTATTTGATTTGATATCGTCATATTTATGATGTCAGTGTGTTACCCTTTTTACGTCATGTTGTCGGAGCTGCACCGTTAGTGCGTTTTCGCGTCCGTTAGGTCTGATTGACTAGATTTTTGGGATTTTCGTCGAAACTGAAAGTTTTTGAGTTGATAAGTTAAGTTTTGTGGTTTTAACTTCGCCGTTAAATTCGTAGCATCAGTGTTTGCCTTTGGTGCGAGTTTCGTTTAATTCGACGCGCGTTTGGTCTTCTGTTTTGAGTCTTCTCGAGTAGCTATGGTTCTTCTCGAATAGCCCGTTTCAGATTTTGCTTGGATGCCGTTTTGACGGTCAAAACAGCATTGAATCAAAAAATGGATAACATAAATTTGTTCGTCTCGACGATATCTACAATTTTCATGCTGACCACTTTTCGATTTGAAGCAATTTTGAGCCCCTAATTTCATTTTTTCTGCCGAAACTCGAGTGTTGAGCTACTACTCAAGTAAAATAAGCTTCTACTCGAGTAATGCATGCTGGAACTCGAGTGTTGAGGTACTACTTGAGTACATTATGCTACTACTCGAGCACTACATACTGTAACTTAAGTGGTATGCTGCTACTAGAGTAGATTATGTTGGAACTCGAGTGGTTTATGCTGCAACTCGAGTAGTCCATTTCTATCCACGTTCGGGTCCCGTTTGGAGGGTCAAAACTGCGTCAAATCAAAAATGGTTAACATGAAATTTGTTCGTCTCGACGAGTTCTACAACTTTCATGTTGACCGCTTTTTGATTTGTAAGCATCTTCAACCTTTGTTTTCATTTTCCGCGCACCCGCTCGTAAATAGTCCGTTTTTAGACAAACGTTTTTATAAATACCTATATATATATATATATACGTATACTTAGAATTAGAACCGGCCCCACTCTTCATATAGGACTTCTTCTTCACTGAACCGAACCAGAACTGAAGAAACGTGAGGACGGCGATGGCGGAGCGTGAGATTTCGTGAACCTTCCGGTTGCCGCCGACGGAGTTCGGTGCTCGAAATCTTCATTCGAGCATAGATTTGAAAAGCTCTCGGCGAGATCTACGTCACCGTGGTAATTTTCTTCCCATTTCTTGAGATTTCTCGTTAGGGTTTTTTGGCCCTAACTTCTATTTTGTCCACTCTTGTTCAGATTTCGGCTTCTCTCGTCTCCCTTAGTCCCGATCTGTGACGAGGTGTGATTTGAGGCTTTCTCTGGTAAAGCCAAGGCAAGTGGCTCCTTTCCTCTCCTTTTCCTTAAGTTCTTATGGTAAGACTTACAGCTTATATTAATGTTCCTGTTACTTTTAGAGTATAAGATGTTAAAACTTTTTAGGCTTACGCCTAGGGTAAATGTTTCAATGTCGTTGAGCATAGGATGCGTTGCGCTTAGTTTAGGTCGATTATAGGTCGTGGTCTTCGATTTAGTGTTGTAATACTTAGGTGTTGTGTCGATTTTTGAGATGGTGATTTTGTGGGTATGAGTGTTGGTTGTGGTTAACATACCACCCAACCGGGAGGCCCCTTCTTTCTGTGGATCATCACAGTGGGGGTATGCTTAGTTTCTCCTTTCCTGGACCGTTGTGTTCTGGTTGGCCAGGTTTGGCCATGTTTGTGGACCACAGTACCGATTGTGAGACGGTTGAGGATCCGGAGTTGGGCTTTGGGTGCTTGAGGTCATCACACTCTCCGGCCTGCAACGCAGTCATACCACGTGTTGATAATCCACCCTCTTCCGAGCCGTATTGTGCTCAGTTGTTTTCTTGTGGTTTATGCCACAGTTTGCTAAATTTTGCTGATTATGCCCAAACTTGTTCACCTTCGCAATTAGTGTATTCTTTTTAATTTAGAGGTTATTATATTGGCTAACCTTTCACTACTTATACTATTTGGCTAATTGTTGCTGTTTTTTTGCATTCTTCCTCCTTGGGTTGGGTTTGGTACACCCTCCTTTGTTTGGCTTACTCACTTGCTTACCTATTCTATTGCCACTTGTTTTTTTGCTTGCTGAGGTGTTCTTCTCTTGAATGCCTCGGGTTCAGGGCTGTAACTAGTGGTGTGGCTGAGTAGTTTTGTTGCTGGGTTTACTGAGGGTGCCTCGAGGCTGCGAGGTAGCTTTTTTTCATTTGTAGTATGCTTCAGACTTGAGAACATTTAGTGGGTTCGTGTCAGGTGTTTGACGTCCACTGATTGTTTAATGTCATTCTTGGATATTTGGCTAGTTGATAGTGTCTACTTTTGTGTTAGTAGTTCTTGCTCTCTGAGAAGGATTTATGCTTGGGTGCCTATAAGTATTTTCAACTATAAAACCCACTATTATTACTATATCATGCACATCATGTTTTAAAACTATAAATCACTATATTTAAATACTATACAAACTACTTCAATATCATTAGTATAAATTTAGTATAATGCATGAATTGAGTTTTTTTCGGGATGCTAGACTCTTGTAGGATGTCTAACTTGTTTATTATAGTATTTTTAGCTGCGTTTAACTACTTTTCTTTTTGTGGACTCGTGAGCCACTAAGCCGAGGGATACGGCTAATTGCCTAACTTAAAATAAACTTCTTCAATAAAACATTTAAATCATTTTTTTAGTATTGAGTCAGAGTGTTCCCTGAGCGTCTGCAGTTATCCCCTACTGACGTGGCATCATGACGCGCATTTTCCCTTTGATATTTCGTCATTGTGGTGAAAATGCGGGTTGTGACAGTTGGTATCAGTGCCAGGTTCTTCAAGTGGGGCAGTTGATTTGGCAAGTTGGTCGAACAACTTGCCCTCAAGCAAAGCTCTCGTCGTGTCATTCATTGCATACACACACGCACCGATATGTCATCAGTAGATCTTGATGGAAGCATGAACACTACACTCATAACACAAAAGAAGTATATGGGGCATATTATGTAGTATGGGATGCATAATATGTGTTTGTATATGGATCCACCATAGGTGGTGACATGTGATGGTTATGTAGTTTGGGATGCATAACCACCATGACATGGATGCCCATTAGCACGTTTTACCTATTTCATTACATACAATATTATGTAGTATGGGATGGATAACATTGTATCTGTACGCCGCTAATACATTCATTAAGGCTTTTCTTTAGAATGCATAACACTGCATACATATCATATCATTACATAAGCACACGTGTCAAGTTAAAGATCTACAGGATGACATATATACATACATGATTTGAAATAAAAATGTAATCATTCATGCACTCATACAATAGGCACAAGAGTCATACGAATCCGGGTGTTTCTCCCTAAGTAGGACATTCCATCATTTATTTTAAATCACAGAGCAATCTAGCAGCATGAGCAAATATCTAAGGTTTTATGTCTGAGCTAAGTTGTAAGTCTAGCATGTTATGCTAGGTGTTGATAGATCGTTTATTGTTTGTTTAGAATGCCGCCTAAGTGTCCGGTGACGAGGAATACTCCCCAGTCGGAGGGAGAATCTTCAGTTACCCAGAGTAAGGCCATAATAGAGGGATTGTGATAGAGTAATGAGGCCCTGTCGAGGCAGATGCTGGAGATGCAGTCGCAGATTCAGTCGTTGTTGTCAGTCGTGGCGAGTCAGTCACAGAGGGTGCAAGAACCCACCATGGATCAAGCTATTCCAGTTCCCCCCGCTCCTCTGGTACCCCCGGTGGTGTTGCTACCAGAGATGACTTTCATTTCGCACTTTTAAAGGTTAGGACCCCCTACGTATGATGGCAAGGCAGATTTTGGGGCATTAGATGACTGGATGATTTCCATCGAGGAGATGTTCTCCTACTCTGTTTTCTATGCAGACCAGAGAGTGATGGTTGCCGCTTATCAACTCAAGGGCATGGCCAAGAGTTGGTGGTTGAGGGAGAAAGAAAGCTTGAAGGATGGATGCTTGTGGGAGTCCTTCAAGGAGTTATTGTTGAAGATGTTTTTACCGTCTATGGAAAGAGTCCGGTTGATGAATGATTTCCTTCACTTGAAGCAGAAGCAGCTTACTATCAGTGAATAAGAGGTGGAGTTCAGTAAGCTGAGCCGCTTTGCTCCTGACTTGGTATCTTTAGAATCCAACCGAGTCAAGCGAATTCTGGGTGGTCTTTGGAATGATATCCAGCAGCTTACCAGTGCCTACGGATCTGTGACTTATTCTGAGGTGGTAGAGGCTGCTCTGAAGGTGGAATCCATTGACAATGCCAACGTCAGAGGTTAGCAGATGAGGAAGGATAAGGGGAAGTCTGTTGAAGGTAAGGAATCACAGGAATCTGGGACTATTGGGAAGAAAAGAGGCAAGGAGGTGTGCAGTTTCTGTGGTCCGGCAGGCCACCCGTTCGAGAGATTTTACCAGAGACTGGGAGCTCAGAAGCAAGAGCAGGTGCACGCGATTTGGGGCGCTCCCAAAGAGATATCATTTTGTTCCAGTTGCAACAAGACGGGGCATGATGCAACCCATTACTGGAAGGACAAGACCTGTATTCTATGTGGGCAGAAGGGGCATATCAAGACCCGTTGCCCGCAGGCTCAACACCCGTTGCAGCCATTGCCACTTCAGGACTTGCCGCCACCGCAGCTCTTGGACAAAGGCAAGGGCAAGTTGAACGTGGTGTCCGCGAATGAAGCTCAGACATCGACCCAAGTTATTTCAGGTTAGATCCTAACCTAGTTTCATTTTCTAGGTATGATCTAAATGTCAACGTTATTTTCCTTTAGTCGTATATTTAATCTTATAGGAAAGTTTAAGGTAAGTAACCATTGGGCGCGTGTCCTTTTCGATTCCGGTGCTACCCACTCATTCGTGGCTAGATATTTTTTAGAGTGCCATCGTTTGACCCTCAATCCGGTTGGCGACCCGTTCTATGTCAAGTTCCCCTCAGGTGATTCTGTGGTGTCAGATCAGGGAATTCAGGGTTGTCCAGTCCAGTTGGGTGATTTTCTCGCGGTTGCGGATCTAAAGGTTATAGACTTGGAATATTTTGATGTAATCCTGGGCATGGATTGGCTATCGAAGTACGATACAGTAACCCAGTGCAAGGTCAGGTGCTTGGACTTCAAGATGGATGACGGTCAACGCAGGAGCATTTATGGTTATTCGCGCCAATATTCTTCTATCATTTCCATGGTAAGTGCTCGAAAGCTTTTGAATTCAGGATGCTTTGCCTGTTTGGTTTCAGTGTTGGCGACCGTTGTTAGTTTTCCGCTTGTGGAGGAGATTGCTGTAGTGCGCGAGTTTCCTGACGTGTTTCCTGATAATCTTCCTGGTCTTCCGCTTGAGAGAGATGTTGAGTTTGTCATAGATTTAGAGCCGGGTATCCGTCCTATCGCTAAGGCTCCGTACCGTATGGCTCCGCGTGAGTTGGGAGAGTTGTGTACCCAGTTAGACGAGTTATTGCAGAACTATTTCATTAGGCCAACTTCGTCACCGTGGGGTGCTCCCGTTCTATTTGTAAAGAAGAAAGATGGATCAATGAGCCTGTGTATAGATTACAGAGAATTGAATAAAGTGATCATCAAGAACATATATCCCTTGCCAAGAATCGATGATCTGTTTGACCAGTTGCGTGGTAGCTATGTATTTTCCAAGATTGACCTGCGTTCGGGTTATCATTAGTTAAGGATTCGTGAGGCAGACATTCCACGAACTGCTTTTCCTTCGCGACATGTTTTTTGGATTGACTAATGCACCAGCCGCTTTCATGGATTTGATGAACAGAGTATTCAGGGAATTCCAGGAACATTTTGTCATCGTGTTCATAGAAGACGTTCTAGTCTACTCCCGCAATGTGAAGAGCATGCGCAGCACTTGCGATTGGTTTTGTCAACTTTGAGAGAGCATAAGTTGTATGCTAAGTTGAGCAAGTGCGCGTTTTGGCTACCTCTAGTCTCCTTCTTGGGCCATGTGGTGAATAAAGATGGGATAACGGTTGATCCGGAGAAGATAGCTGCAGTGATGGATTGGAGTAGGCCTACCACTCCCAAGGAAATAAGAAGTTTTCAGGGGATGGCAGGCTACTATAGAAGGTTTGTGGAGGATTCTCTATATTATCTGCACCTTTAACACAACACCAGTGTCAGGATGAATTCCAGCTTACCTGTGAGGAAGGCTGCTGGTAAGAATATCAAGTTTCAATCTAACTTGAGCCTAGAACCCAATAAATATTGGGGTTCTAAGGAAAAATAATTTTATTTGTTGCAGGTGGGTCCAAGTTGTCATACCCCTATATGATACTTGGACAGTGGATGTTTCAGTCACATGACTGTGTTGAAACCGAAACTCGGCTTCCTGTGGAGCTCGCCCATCGGGGAAGGGGGTGGTCGCGCGCCTACTTTGTTCCTGCAAGAAAAACGACGAAAGCAAGGAGAAATCGACCCAAGGGATCGGCAGGGAGGTCCCACCACAAACCCGGAAGATCTCAAAGCGCTTCCCCTCCATAGCCTGAAGCCGAGCTAAGGTGCCCTCAGAAAGCACTTAGAGATTTTGGGGAGAGGAGCATAGGGAGAACCTGCTTTCTGGGGTACCCCTTGGGTCCTATTTATAGCTTTTGAAATCCGGACTGCCAATAACCAAAATAACTGACCTGAAATTACCAGAAAACCCTCGGCTGGGTCTGCCAACAGCCAAACTCCGCTGTTTTGAAGGGCTATGGGCAGACCTGCAGGGGTAAAACAGTAAAAAGTACCTCTGACCCCCAGGCGAGCTGGGACCCCTGGCCACCTCGGCATGCTCTGCTCGCCCGCTGCCGCTGAGCTCCACTGCGAGGGCGCGAGCTGCAGCCCGCTTGGCTGCTGTTCCTGATCTCTGGCCGACGGATGCCGAGCTCAGCCTCGCCCCTGCCGCTGCCGAGCTCGCCTGCTGTTGCCGAGCTCGCCTGCTGTTGTCGAGCTCCCCTACGACCTTGCTCGCCGGACACGGGGTTGTACACAATCCCCGCTATTTTCGAGCTTGCCAAAAAGCTCGGAAAGAAACATCCAACCCAAAGTGTGCGGCGAGCTCTGGCTGGCGAGCTGGAGGGAATCTTCTAGTGGGGGCCACCTGCGGCTATATATATGCACCTGCTATGCTGCCTGGCTCTTGCCATTCCCCCTGCTGCCTTGCCAAGATGCCCCTTCCTAAGGAGATTCAAGAGCGCATAGACCGGGCTCGCCAGGCTTCCGCAGCTCGCGTTGCCGCGCTGACGGCGGTCCCCGCGAAAGTTCCTCAAACTGACACCGCCGAGCCGAGCTCCAAGAGGACAAAGCCATTCCCCGAGGTGGCCGAGCCCATCTTCCACGACCTGAGGGCCACGCTGGCTCGCGAGACCGGATCTTCTACTCGAACTATTCCGGAAAATGACAGGGAGGTTGTTGTTGTCGGTGACGATCAGGGTGGCCTACCAGATGACATGGGCACCGCGCCGCGGGTCCCTACGCCGCGAGGCGAGGTCACGCTCGCCACTTCGTGACTCTCGGCACCGGACAGCCATCCCCGGGATACGCCGCTCCTATTCGGGATCCTGCCTGTGAGCGCGCAGAGGCCAGCTTCACCACCTGGCTCCCCTCCTCGGCAAATTGATGCGGCCGCCGGGGGAGGCCTGGGGTCCATACCTGTCCCGAGCTTCGAGCTCATCTCGCTGGGGGCTCGTGGCCCAGGTCGCGGGAAGGACCTGAGGTTCATCCCTCCTCGCGTTTCCTTTGAGCCGCCGAGCTCTTCAGGTCTGCCTCGCTCAACTCTGTGCTTCACTAGCTTTTGCTCTGCTGACATTTGCCTTCACAGCTCTTCCCAGTCAATCGGCTGCCGAGGAGTCTTCGCGGGCAGCCCACCACTCTCCCCTCCCGTCTCCGAGCTCACTAGACTCTTACCTGGGTCCGGAGGTGGACCAAGGCGAGCTGATGAGGAGGGAGGTCAAGCTCCTCAAGAAGCTAGTTTGCGGACTGCGCGAGGTGCAGGGGGTCAACGAGACGCTGCAGCGCGACTACGCGCGCCTTGCTGAGGAGGTGCGCCTCGGCCGAGCTCGCGAGTTGATGTCTCCCTCCCAACTCCTTGATGAGATAGACGACGGTCTCTTGGTTGCGCAAAGGAATTTCGGGAGGATCCGCGAGTTACTCCACGCGCGGCAGCTTGGGTGGCGGCGATCGCTAGGCCGGGGTAGGTAAGTTTGCGGGCTCCTCTGCCAAGCCGACCGTCGCTCGCGTCCCGGTGCCCTCCCTGTTCGCGCGCCTCCTTTTCTGTTTTGAACTTTCCCCTTCTGTGATGAACAACGCTTAGAACATTCTTAATTATGTTATTTAAATAAAAAGCCGTAATGTTTTGACTTAGCCTCAGTCGGGATGCGCCGGAAGTCGGCGAGCTGGGGTGGCGAGCTGGGGTGGCGAGCTGGGGCGGCGAGCTGCACCGATGTGACAGCCTGCCTCAGATTCCTTTTCCTATAAATAGCCCCCCCCCCCCCCTCACCTACCCCCGTACTGTCTTTATTGCTTTGCTTTCCCTTCCTCGCTTTTTTCCTTTTTCTGCTCGCGCAGCGCTTCGCTTCTTCTCTGCGATCATGGGCAAGACCAACCCGGACGCCGATGGCCGCTCCAAATGTGCGCAGCACTTCGCGGATTACTGCTTCTTCGACGGCCACACCAGCGAGGAGGAGCTCGCAGAATTCATAGCCCTGTATGTGCCGCCGGGCTTTGAGGCGCGCAGGCCGGGGCCGGGTGAGGCCATCAACACGTTCTACGAGAACGAGCTCGCATTCCCCATCTCGCACTTCGAGGTGGGGCTGCGACTTCCCTTGTGGCCGTAGATCCGGCAGATCCTGAAATACTACGGGGCCGTCCCCGCGCAGCTGAACTCAAACGCCATCGCCATGATGGTGGCGTTCACGAGCTACCTCCGGCGGGAGAGGATCGAGTTCAACCTGACGGTGTTCAGGAAACTCTTCTCCTATAAGGCGACGACGGACGGGGTCGCCTACTTCGGTGGCTCCTTGATCAAAGTTCGCGAGATCGCGAACAAGCACCATACCTGGATGACCAAGATCGCCTTCATCAAGGGCGATCTCGGCAACATCCCCTACTCGCCGCAACAGAAAGGCAAGGAGGTGTACCGCCCGCCGGCCATGTCCGGCAACGACGCCGAGCTCCACAAATTCTTCCTCCACAAAGACTTCGAGGTCGCCTTCCTGCGGAGGGGCCTCGACGCGCTCCCCCTGGTTCTGCCCGGCGAAGGTATGCTCTCCTCATCTTGCCGAGCTCGTCTACTCGCGAGCTCGGCACATCATCATATCTGAATTTTCTAACCTTTCCAAGTACTTTCGTGCAGGGGAGCGAATAATCCCTGCGAACCCGCCTTTTGCGGACCCGGGGCTTGATACTGACCCTCTTACTCGCGAGAGGGCGGCGGCAGCGGCCTGCCGAGACGAGGCGGCCCTCTCACAGCCCTCTTCCGGCAAGAGGCGATCTGAGGACGCGGGGTCGAACCCGCCATCCGGCCCCTGTCAGATGAAAAAGATGCGGAGGGCCCTGCTAGCTCCGCGGGGGCAACAACATCAACATCAGCCCAGCCCCAAGTACATCAGCTCGTCGGAGACTCCTCCCGACGCGTCACCTGGGAGCCCGCTGAAGGAAACGACCAGCAAGGGCCGAAAGGGTGGCAAGGGCCCTTCCACCTCGGCGGCGGTCTCTCCTCCTCCTTCGGCGAAGAGAACCGCCCGCGAGCGCGCGCCGCCGAAGCAGCACCCCCTCTTCAACTTCGGCGCGCGCTGCAAGGATTCTGCGGGCGAGCCCAGGCTGTAGTGGGATGAGCTCGCTCATCGAGTCTCCGTCTCCACTCTGCACCCGTCCTGGCACGACCGCGAGCCCGCCAACGGTCACGCCTATGCCCTCGGCTTCGGTCTTTATGGCCGGGAGGATGCCGAGGCCTACAAGAGGACGACCCTCCGGCAGCTCGGCCATGAGGGTCTGCAGTCCCACCTGCGGACTTTGGAGGTGCACCACATGTTGGCGCGACGCAGATTCGCCATCAGCCGCCAGCTCGAAAAGGCCGAGCAGGCTCGCGACCTCGCCAAGGAGCAGGTTGCCGATCAGGCGAGGCGTCTCGGCATCGCGGATAGTCTTCTCGCCCAGACTGCTGGCGGGCTAGTAAGTGTTACGCACCGCTCTCTTTTACTCAGAAAGCTTTGTGCTGCTTCTAAGTGGGCTTTTTTCCAGGATGCCAAGGCGGCGGGCGAGCTCCAGGCTCGCAACACTGAGCTGGGGGAGGAGAACGGCCGCCTGCGCGCGCAACTGGCCGCGGATGTCGACGCTGCTGGCGAGCTCCAGGCTCGCAATGCCGTGCTCGGGCAGGAGAACGGCCGCCTACGCGCGTGCCTTGGAGAGCTGGAGGGCGCGAACGCGAAGTTGAAGGGGGAGAACCAACACCTTCTCAGCGAGGTTCGTCGCCAGGCGGAGATCTTCTTCCCGTCGCACGACATCGATCCCACACTCCCCTACAAGAGCCCGCGCATCTTCGGCGAGGCCGACCTCGTCGAGAGACTGCGGATCAACTCAATCCAGACCGCCGAGTGCACCCTCGCGATGATGAAGGACTCCGGGGTGCTGGTGGAAGGATGCAGGGAGATCTCTTCTCGGGACCTGATGCTGAGTCTGTTTCCGGCGACGCCGCCCAGCGAGAAGGAAGATAGCCTGGATGCGATGTTTGGGAAGAGCCTCCAGGACCGTTCGGGCGACGGCGAGGACCAGTCCGGCGGAGGGGGCGAGGCCAGCTGACAGCCTTGTATTTTTCTTTTTTCTTTCTTTCCTTTTTTTTGACTACTCGCCGTGGCGAGCTCCCTGTACATTTGTGAATAATCAATGAAAGTCTTTTGATCATACCGGTGCTCCTTTACTATGCTTGTTGTGTTATGAAGGTATGAGAGTGCTTCCTCCCGCGACCTCGCAGGGACAGGTTCCGCGAGTTGAGTGATTATGAGAGCGCGTACGCGAGCGAGACGCGCTTAGGGTGTTCGCCGAGCCCCAAACAATTTCGCGTTGAGTTGCTCTCTGCCCTTATCATGCCACTATTACTCGCACGCGGCCTCCACCCTTCCATCCGCCTACCCTTACTCGCATGCGAGCCATCCAGGTTGTGCCCGTCGAAGAAGAAACTTTTCAAGTGTAATGGGCCAGGGAGGAGAGGTCCCCTGGTCCGGCTTGCCTTCCTTTGGCGAGGCCCTGGCTTGCAACCTACTCGCCAATGCCGAGCTGGAGATGACGAGCCCAAACACGCCCATGCAGAGCCCTTCAGCCCGGCCTGCCTTCTTGACTGTGACGAGCTAAGTTTGCCGAGCCTGAGCTCGTCCTGGCAGGCCCCTTCCCCTTGGCTCCTTACCACAGACTGGCCTGCACCTGATGATTTTAAGGCCGACATCATCGAGTGACTCCCAGCCCTGCCAGCTAGGTGAGAGCCTGACAGCGGGATCTGTGCGGGGCTAAGGATGACACCGAGTGACTTCCAGCCCTGTCAGCTAGGTGAGAGCCTGACAGCGGGATCTGCTCGGGGTCCAATACTACCACCATCGAGTGACTTCCAGCCCTGTCAGCTAGGTGAGAGCCTGACAGCGGGATCTGCTCGAGGCTAATGATGACACCGAGTGACTTCCAGCCCTGCCGGCTAAGTGAGAGCCTGACAGCAGGATCTGCTCGGGGTCCAATACTTCCACCATCGAGTGACTTCCAGCCCTGTCAGCTAGGTGAGAGCCTGACAGCGGGATCTGCTCGAGGATAAGGATAACACCGAGTGACTTCCAGCCCTGCCAGCTAAGTGAGAGCCTGACAGCGGGATCTGCTCGTGGTCCAATACTTCCACCATCGAGTGACTTCCAGCCCTGTCAGCTAGGTGAGAGCCTGACAGCGGGATCTGCTCGAGGCTAAGGATGACACCGAGTGACTTCCAGCCTTGCCAGCTAAGTGAGAGCCTGACAACGGGATCTGCTCGGGGTCCAATACTTCCACCATCGAGTGACTTCCAGCCCTGTCAGCTAGGTGAGAGCCTGACAGCGGGATCTGCTCGAGGCTAAGGATGACACCGAGTGACTTCCAGCCCTGCCAGCTAAGTGAGAGCCTGACAGCGGGATCTGCTCGGGGTCCATTACACATCTCATTCTACCATGCAGGCTAGTTACAACATTATTAGAGAGCTTGAAGGAATTTATTATAATCAAAGTGCTGCTTACATGTTTTAGGGGAAGAATCGCTTGAGGTCGTCACCACTCCAGGTGAGACTCAGGGTCTCGCCCTCTACATTTTGGAGTCGGTAGCCCCCTGACCCCAAGGCTACCTTTACAATGAATGGTCCCTCCCAGCTGGGATTGAGCTTTCCTACGGATGCTGACCGCCCTGCCGCATCTACTTTCTTCAGCACCAAGTCCCCTTCCACGAACTGCTTGACCCTGACGTGCTTGTCAAAGTACTTGGCCATTCTTCTTTTTACCTCCTCCTGTCGGATAGCGGAAAGGTCTCTTACCTCTTCCACCATGTCAAGGGAAAGCCTTAGTCCCTCCTCATTCTCTGCTTGCCAATCCTCACAGCCTTCTTTTGTTGCCACGACTCGCGGTGTTTGGACTTCGAATTCAATGGGGAGCACGGCCTCGCACCCGTGGGAGAGTTTGAAGGGGGTCTCTCCTGTAGCTGTGTTGGGGGTGGTCCTTAGGGCCCAAAGAACCGCAGGGAGCTGCTCCACCCAGCTCCCCTTCAGATTCTCCACCTTTTTCTTGAGGAGGTTGATGATGATCTTGTTTGCGGCCTCCACCTGCCCATTACTCCTGGGGTGATGGACCGAGGCGAACCTGAGCTCGATCCCAAGCTGTCCGCAGAAGCTGGTGAACTCAGCACTGGCGAACTGGGGCCCGTTGTCTGTGACGATGGCCTGGGGCAGCCCATGGCGACAGATGATCTCCCCCCAAACAAAGTTCCTGATCACCTGGGAGGTCACCTTGGCCAATGCCTTCACCTCCATCCATTTTGAGAAGTAGTCTATCATTATCAGGAGGAACCTTCTCTGGCCGCTGGCTTGGGGGAACGGCCCAACCAAATCCATTCCCCAAATTGCGAAGGGCCATGGGGCCGTGATACTTCGGAGCCGCTGGGCCGGCTGCAGCTGGAGAGGGGCAAACAGCTGGCACTTGTGACATCTTCTTGCGAATTCTTCAGCATCCCGGCCTAGGGTGGGCCAGAAATAACCTTGCCTGACTATCCTCCCTTCCAGGGTCCGACTCCCGGAGTGACTCCCACATTCCCCGGAGTGGACCTCCTCCAAGATCATTCGCGCTTCTCCCTCGGTTACGCAGCGGGCCAGCATCCCTGAGAGGGTCTTTCTGTACATCTGCCCGTCCTGGAGGAGGTAGTATGCTGACTTGTGCCTCAGCTTCTTCTTGTCCACCCCCTCCGGATAATCTCCTGTGGAGAGAAAAACAATCACTGGATCCATCCATGAAGCTTGCTGATCGACTTCCATGAGCTCTCCTTCTTCGATGGAGGGGGGAAACAGGTCGGTGATGGTGCCCCCACCCGGGGACCATGCTTAGCCAATTGATCGGCTTGTTCATTCTCTTCCCTGGGCACGTGTCGGATGGTGAAAGTTTGAAAAGTGCCAATGACCCCCTTCACCTTGGCCAAGTACGATCGTAGGGTGGCCTCCCTTGCCTCAAACTCCCCGTTAATCTGGGAAGCCACTACCATGGAGTCGGTGAGGACCTCCACATCTGATACCCCCAGCTCCCTGGCCAGGCGCAGCCCTGCTATCACGGCCTCGTACTCGGCCTGGTTGTTGGTAATGGGAAAGTGCACCACCACCGTCTGCTCGATCCGGGTCCCTTGAGGGCTTTCTAGGATCACCCCTACTCCTAAGGAATGCCTTCCCGAGGCTCCATCCACTCTCACCTTCCAAGGAGCCGGGTGAGTGAGTTCTTCCTCCGCTACTTCAACCACGTAGTCGGCTAGGAAGTCGGCCATCGCCTGAGCCTTGATCGAGATCCGCGGGATGAAAGAGACGTCGAACTCGCTCAGTTCCACCGACCACTTAGCCAACCTGCTTCAATGCTCCACCCCCTCGAAGATGTTGCGGAGGAGGTGGTCGGTCGCCACTCGAATTGAGTGTGCCTGGAAGTAAGGTCGCAGTCTCCGAGCCGAGATGATTAGGGCGAATGCAAGCTTCTACAAGATCGGATACCGGAGATCGGCCTTTCTCAGGACCCGGCTGACATAATAGATAGGGAGTTGTCTCTTTCCCTCTTCCCGAACCAAGACGTAGCTCAGTGCCTCTGCCCCGACCCCGAGATATAAGAACAAATCCTCCCCCTCCTTCGGCCCTTGGAGCAGCGGGGCCTGTGTCAACTGCACCTTGAGGGCCTGGAACGCCTCCTCGCATTCCTTGGTCCATTCAAACCTCTGGCCCCCCTTAGCGTCTTGAAGAAGGGGGAGCACTTTTCTCCTGCCCGTGAAAGGAAGCGACTCAGCACTGCCAGCTTCCCTATCAGCCGCTGGACCTCCTTTGCATTCCGCGGGGACCCCAGCTCTAGGATAGCTTTAACCTTGTCTAGATTCGGCTCGACCCCTGCGGGGGTGAGGAGATGCCCTAAGAACTTTCCTCGGCTGGCCCCGAAGACACACTTAAGGGGGTTCAACCGCATTTTGTATCTGCGCTGGGTGGCGAAGGTTTCCTCCAGGTCCCGGACGTGGGCATCCACATCCCGGCTTTTGATCATGAGGTCGTCCACGTACACCTCCAAGTTCCTTCCCCTTTGCTCCTTGAAGACCATGTCCATCATTTTCTGGTAGGTAGCCCCATCATTTTTCAGCCCAAAGGGCATCATCTTGTAGCAGTAGCATCCATCCCCGGTGATGAATGAGACATCCTTGACGTCTGGGGGGTGCATCCTGATCTGATGGTAACCTGAAAAAGCATCCAAAAAACTCATTACAGAAAAACCGACGGCTGAGTCAACCAGCGCGTCGATCCGAGGCAAGGGGTAACAATCCTTGGGACAAGCTTTATTAAGTAAGGAAAAGTCGATACACATCCTCCATCGGCCATCCCCCTTTTTAACCATAACCACGTTTGAGACCCAGCCGGGGTATTGAATCTCAGACACGAAGCCTGCCTTGAGGAGTTTTGCCACCTCCTCCCGGATGGGTCCTGCCAGCTTGTCCGCGGTGGACCTCTTCTTCTGCTGAATGGGGCGTGTTCCCGGGTCCAGGTTGAGGCGGTGGCAAGCCACATCCGTGTCGACCCCCGGCATCTCCGCGGCGTTCCAGGCGAAGATTTCCACGTTCCTCTGGATGCACTCCAGCATCCTTCCCTGGTCCTCCGGGGTCAGCCCCCCGCTGACGCAGATCTTCTCCACCCTTCCTCCTCGGGTGAGCACCTCCAGCTCCACCACCTCCCCTGCTGCCTCCAGCCTGGATTGCTCTGCCCATCCCTCGGCATCCCCTTCATTCGGAACGGGGACCTCTACCTCCAGCTCTCCTCCAATGGCCCTCACTTCGGCCACCTCCTCTAGATCTCCTCCTACCGCCTCCTCTGCGCGGCTCTTCTCTCCCAGCTCCTCCCTTCCTGCTTCCTGGCCGACCTCTTCCATCCTCCATCCCATCTCCTCGGCTCCCTCCTGCCAAGAGATGGTGATGAACTGTAAATATGCGTATTTTTATGCACATTAATTTAGTCATTTTCATTTATTTTCGTCGTTTTACTTATTTTTGTTCAATAAAATGTTCCTATTCTTGTAAATTTTCTCCTAACTTGTTTTATTTTGATTTTCAGAAAAATTCCAAAATCTGCCAAAAATTGGGAAGTACACGCCCGTGACACATGGGTCACGCCCGTGACCGAGCCGTGACTGTGCATTTCCCGTGAAATCGGAAAATTTCTGAAGAAAAGGCTTGACACGCCTGGCGACACGCCCGTGTCACCCGACACGGGGCGTGACCCAAGCCCGTGTCCTCTCCTCTCGACGAATTCCACTCGACGATCGTCGAGTGTCGACCCCGACTGTCACGCCCATAGTCACGCCCGTGACCTGGGGCGTGACCCAATTTCAGCTCAACGATTTCGACTCGACACTTTCCGCTCGACATTCGTCGAGTGTCGACCCGACTGTCACGCCCATAGTCACGCCCGTGACATGGGGCGTGACCTTTCCAGCTGGCCCGACAAGATGCTGCCGAGGACATTTGACGCAACCCGCGCCCGGTTCTACCTCCCCGACACGCCCTAGGTCACGCCCGTGACCTGGGGCGTGACTGCTGCGAACTCAGCCCGAAGTCAACTTTGCTGTCCAATCGCCAGCCGCCTTCATGAATAGTACTGTCACGCCCCCATGTCACGCCCGTGACCGAGGGCGTGTACTTAGAAATTTTTTCCTATAAATAGCCCAGTTCTGTAAGGTCCAAGGGTTCAGATTTTTGGGCCAAGTTAGTGTCTTTTTGTGGGCTTAATCCGTGAATTCTAGTGCTATGTAAGGAGATTTCTCCCTTCTTATTTCATGTTTTGTTTTTGCTTTACCTTTTAGCTTTGTAATAGCTTGAAAATTTTAATAAAAATGTTAGATTTTCTCTCTTTATTTAGCATGAAAAATTCATTTGGATGGCTCACCTCTTTTCCTTTTTATCCTTGGTTTTATCTTTGTTCTTCACTTGTTCTTCACTTGTTCTTCATTTATGAAAAGTGTGTGTGTGTGTATGAGTGTAACATGCTTACTTTACATTTTTTTTTACTTGTTTTCATGCTTAGGTTAGGATTTCCTCTTTACATGTCTTTGATTTTTCAAGATAGGTTTTGTTAGAAACTCATGAAATGATGAATTAGGTTTTCCTTTTTTTCTTGTCTTCTTCAACATCTTCACTCTTATGAGTGTGTAAAAGAGTTAAAGTTTCCTTTGTTTTTTTTTACTTAGCTTCATTTTGGAATGAAAACTTTTTTTCTTCTTTCACTTTTATTTCAACTTTTTTAGCTCTTTTATGAAATCCTAGGAATGAAAATGTTGAAATTTTTATTTTCCAAAAACTTTGGTTTTTAATTTGTTTTGAAAAACTTTTGTCTTCTAAAATTTTAATTTCTTCTTTTTATTTGTTTTTGGCAAAACCTATGCTTGAAATAGTTAAAATTTTAATTTTTAGGTAACTTTGATTTTTCATGAAGTGTGTGTGAGTGTAGGTGTATAATTTTTATGCTTTGATTTAAATTGTGTAGAGTGTGTGAGTGTAGGTGTATAATTTTCATGCTTTCTTTTTAATTGCTTTCTTTTAATGCTTTATTCAAATTATGTAGAGTGTGTGAGTGTAGGTGTATAATTTTATTGCTTTCTTGAATTTCATTTGGAGTGTGTGTGTTCGTGTGCATTTATCTCCGCCTACTCGTTAAGAGTTAAATGGCGCATCGTTTTCATTTTCAGTCCTACTCGTTTGAGTAGGACTTGCAATTTTACTTTCTTTATTTTTTCCGCCTACTCACTTGAGTTAAATGGCCGGACTTCTTAGCCCTGTAATCGCATTTATTTTCTCCTACTCATTTGAGTAGGACTCGCTTTCATTTCAGTCCTACTCGTTTGAGTAGGACTTGCAATTTTCAGCCTTTATTTACCGCCCCCACTCGTTTGAGTGGGACTCGCAAATTTGAATTATGCAAATTTCATTTCATGTGTAACTTAGTTCCTTTTTAATTTATAATTTAGAGTGTGCGTGAGTTCTTGTTTTAGCTAATTTTTCAATTCTCTAAATGTTGTTATTTTTCTTATGTCTCTTTCTTATAATCGTTTAGTATTTAATTTCGAACTCACGCCTCACTAAATTATAAGCCGTCCCCATACCGATGTGTGGCTAATCGCTATTAGCCTCGGCATCGAAGAGCATTGGGACATTTGAAATGATTTATAATAATTAAAGTTCTTAATTTTCATTTTAATTTAAGCACTTAGGGTTTACTCCGGGTTTACGACGCGTAGGACCACATAATCGATGTGTGGGCCCTATTTCCGTAGTCCATATGCTAGCTAGCCGAGAGGCCGTGCATATGGACCGATCACCCCTGGGTAAATAGAGTTGCGTGCACCCCCTCGAGAGAGGACAAGCGTAATTCTACCGGATTGGGTTCCCCACCCAATAGCGGGGTTCTTAGCGTAAAGCGGGCGTTAAGAGGAATCCTTCGTCGGACTAACGTTCGGTCGAATAGTCTTAACGTTCAGGTGAGCAATATTCCTAGAGATAAGTGCGCTCACATTTGTGGAACCTCCACGGCCAAGTTGCCTTATTATTAATTTGAAAACTAAGTCTTTTTATTATTAAAAATTGTTTTAGTCTTAATCCGATTCGATGCCGAGCGTTAACCCTTCATCGAATATTTTCTAAATCGTTTTTTTTCGCTCCTTTGCTTTTCCGTTTTTAGTTGCGTAAAAAATCCACCTTATTTTCAGTAAAATAATAGTCCTCCCGGAGGAGTAGTCCATATGCTAGCTAGCCGAGAGGCCGTGCATATGGACCGATCACCCCTGGGTAAATAGAGTTGCGTGCACCCCCTCGAGAGAGGACAAGCGTAATTCTACCGGATTGGGTTCCCCACCCAATAGCGGGGTTCTTAGCGTAAAGCGGGCGTTAAGAGGAATCCTTCGTCGGACTAACGTTCGGTCGAATAGTCTTAACGTTCAGGTGAGCAATATTCCTAGAGATAAGTGCGCTCACATTTGTGGAACCTCCACGGCCAAGTTGCCTTATTATTAATTTGAAAACTAAGTCTTTTTATTATTAAAAATTGTTTTAGTCTTAATCCGATTCGATGCCGAGCGTTAACCCTTCATCGAATATTTTCTAAATCGTTTTTTTTCGCTCCTTTGCTTTTCCGTTTTTAGTTAAGTAAAAAATCCACCTTATTTTCAGTAAAATAATAGTCCTCCCGGAAGAGTAAGAATAGTCAACGCGACCCCGAGAACAATACGACCTCGGTATTCCCCCGAATATCGAGTACTACTTGCGATAGGTGCACTTGCCTACCCGAGCAAGCCCGCGGCGATCGACTCACCGAACCAACCACAGTAAGAGTCTGTTCGCGGGCCCATCAAGTTTTTGGCGCCGTTGCCGGGGAACTCTCTTTTCGAGTTGCTATTTCGAATTCCGGAGTCTATTAATTTTACTTATTTTCTAAAAAAACAAAAAAACTAAAAACTTTATTTTAAAAGCAACAAAAAAAAGTTTATTTTTGTTTTATTTTTGTTTGGGTGTAGGACCCGAGGACAACCCTCAGAGTCTGAAGATTTAGACTTCGACCCTGAGATCGAACGCTCTCTTGCACGTATCCGATCTCATCGCCGAAATCCTTCTTTAGATCCCGAGGAATCTATCGGAGAACCCACTGTTGTAGTTATGGCCGCCCCTAACCTTCCCCCGGCGGCCGAGCGTACTATGTCTTATTACGCCCGGCCTAACCTGGATGATTCAGGGTCGAGTATTGTTCGCCCTGCGGTGGCCAATAATAATTTTGAAATAAAGTCAAGTGTCATTCAAATGGTCCAAAACGCCGTGCAGTTCGATGGACTGCCGGATGAGGACCCGAATGTCCACTTGTCCAATTTCTTGGAGATATGCGACACCTTCAAGATCAATGGCGTCACTGATGACGCCATTCGTTTGCGCTTATTTCCTTTTTCCCTTAAGTCCAAAGCCAAGGCGTGGTTGAATGCCCTCCCGCGAGGATGTATCACCACGTGGGCTGAGTTGACGGAACGGTTCCTAACGAAGTACTTTCCGCCCGCCAAAACTGCAAAGTTGCGGGCGGACATTTCTTCGTTTGTGCAGAACGATCCTGAGTCTCTATACGAGACTTGGGAACGATTTAAGGAATTCCTCCGCCGTTGCCCGCACCACGCGCTGCCAACGTGGTTGCAAGTTCAAATTTTTTATAATGGGCTGAATTTTCAGACGCGTCAAATGATTGACGCGGCTGCCGGGGGTACGCTTAACAACAAAACCCCCGAGGCCGCCCAGGCTTTATTCGAAGAGATGGCTATGAACGCCTATCAATGGAACGTCCTGCGGGGACGGCCAAAGCCGGCGGCTGGTCTTTTTGAAGTGGATGCCACTGCTCTCTTGACCCTTCAAGTTGAAAGGTTAACAAAGCAGGTGGCGGAGATGTCTGCTGCCTCCTCCACTCCGCCTTGTTTTATTCCCCCTAACGTCTGCGTAGCTGAAGAGTTCGTGGACTTCATGGGAAATTCGGGTCGTCCTCCCTTCAACCCCAACAACAACCCTTATAGTAATCACTATAATCCGGGTTGGAGGAATCACCCCAACTTCTCGTGGAGCAACCCGAATAATGCTCAGCGCCCCCCTATTTCTTATGCGCCCGGATTTCTTCCTCCCCCTCCTCTTCCGAAACCCTCCCCGATGGAGGAAAATTTTTCGAAGTATATTGCGTCCAACGAGTCAAATATCCGGAACATCACCGGATCGCTAAAAACACTCGAACAACAGGTTGGACAGCTGGCGAGGATGATGTCCGAGCGCGCGCTCGGGGCACTGCCGGGAAACACGGAGCCCAATCCGCGGGAAAACGCCAACGCTATAACCCTCCGTAGCGGAAAGGAGGTGGTCGATCCAAAACGGACCGACCCTCAGGTACATATTTCACCTCCGACCCCTCTTCCTCTTTCTTCGCTCACGCCGCCTTTACCTATTATAAAAGAAAAAATTATTTTAAACAAGGCTCTCCCGTATCCGCATAAGTTAGAAAACGAGCGTAAGGACGCGCAATATGAAAAATTTATTTTATTATTAAAACAAATTCACATTAATGTTCCTTTTTGCGAGGCTATCTCGCAAATGCCCAAATATGCGAAATTTTTAAAAGAACTACTTTCTAATAAACGCAAATTAGAGGATATTTCGCATGTATCTCTCAACGCTGTCTGCTTGGCGGCCCTTACTAATAAATTGCCCACAAAACAAAACGACCCGGGACGGTTTTCCATCCCGTGCCTTTTTGGCGATATATTAGTAAAGTACGCCTTAGCTGATTTAGGGGCTAGCATTAATCTGATGCCGTTCTCGCTCTTTTCACGTTTAGGTTTGGGTACTCCTAGTCCTACGAATATGCGCATCCAATTAGCGGATCGCTCGGTTAAGTTCCCTATCGGGGTAGTGGAGGACGTCCTTGTCCGAGTCGACAAGTTTACCTTCCCGGTAGACTTCGTCATCTTAGATATCGAGGAGGACGCCGAGGTACCAATAATACTCGGTCGCCCTTTTCTCGCCACCTCCCGCGCACTAATAGATGTTAGTAATGGTAGCCTTCTCCTCCGAGTAGGCGATGACCAAGTTACTTTCTCTATTAATCCCTCGATGGACAATTTGTCATCGAGCGACGATTTCTGCTATTCTTTAGATACCTTTTTCGGAGATCGTTCTTCTCCCATTTTCGAGTCCGTATTTTTAAATGACGATATTTATGCGCTCGAAAATTTTAACTGCGATGAGGATACGTCTATAGACTTGCCTTTCGAACCAATTGGTAAGAAAGACATAGGAATTAAAACCTCCCTAGAAGAACCGCCCATCCTAAACCTCAAACCCTTACCCGCCTCGCTCAAGTACGCTTTTTTGGGAAAAGGTGATACGCTCCCCGTTATCATTTCTTCGGACTTGAGTGATTCGGAGACTTCCGATTTATTGGAAGTTTTATTTAAACATCGCCACGCAATTGCGTGGCAAATCTCTGACCTAAAGGGGATTAGCCCCTCCTTTTGCACCCATAAGATTTTCCTAAACGATAATTGCCGCAAAACGATTCAGCCACAGCGTCGTCTTAACCCAAACATGAAAGACGTCGTTAAAGCCGAAATCATTAAGTTATTAGATGCGGGGATTATCTACCCTATTTCGGACAGTGCATGGGTTAGTCCCGTGCATGTCGTGCCCAAGAAGGGCAGTCTTACCGTAGTGGCGAATGAGCATAACGAGCTTGTCCCAACTCGTACTGTTACGGGTTGGCGAGTGTGCATCGACTATAGGAAACTTAACGACGCCACCCGCAAGGACCATTTCCCTCTGCCATTTCTAGACCAGATTTTAGAGCGTTTATCCGGTCATCCGTATTATTGTTTTCTTGATGGTTTATCGGGGTTTTTCCAAATCCCCATTTCCCCCGATGATCAAGAGAAAACAACTTTTACTTGCCCGTTCGGCACCTTCGCATATCGAAGAATGCCATTTGGCCTCTGCAACGCGCCAGCTACATTCCAAAGATGTATGCTAGCGATCTTTGGCGAGCTAGTAGAAGACATTATGGAAGTCTTTATGGATGACTTCTCTGTTTTCGGACGCTCTTTTCCCGATTGCCTTAACAATTTAGATCGTGTCCTTCAACGGTGCGAGGACACAAGCCTTGTTTTAAATTGGGAAAAATGCAACTTTATGGTTCGAGGAGGTTTGGTCCTCGGCCATATGATTTCGTCTAAGGGGATAGAGGTGGATAAGGCCAAGATAGAAATTATAGAAAAACTTCCGCATCCAACAAACGTAAAATCTATTAGGAGTTTCTTAGGCCATGCGGGCTTTTATCGACACTTTATTCAAGATTTTTCAAAAATAACAAAGCCGCTAACTCACCTCTTGGAAAAGGAATCACGCTTCATCTTTAGTAGCGAATGCGAGTCCGCCTTTAATTTAATAAAACAAAAACTTATCTCTTCACCAATATTAGTGGCCCCTAATTGGTCCCTTCCGTTCGAAATAATGTGCGACGCTAGTGATATTGCCTTAGGTGACGTTCTTGGCAAACGCGTAGAAAAACATTTTCATCCTATTTATTACGCTAGCAAGACGCTCACTTCCGCACAAGTAAATTACACGACAACGAAAAAGGAACTCTTAGCCGTCGTTTTCACTTTCGATAAGTTTCGCTCGTATATAACGCTATCTAAAGTTATCGTTTTTACCGAACACTCCGCGCTTAAATATTTATTAGCTAAAAATGATGCGAAGCCCCGCCTTCTTCGATGGATTCTCCTCCTACAAGAGTTTGATTTGGAGATCCGAGATAAGCGGGGAGCGGAAAATCTAGCGGCGGACCACCTCTCCCGTTTAGAAAATCCAGGTGCGGAAGCGCTCGTCGAATCTGAAATAAATGACAGATTCCCCGAGGAACGCCTTCTTGCAATTAATAAATCTTCGTCATCTTCGCCTTGGTTCGCAGATTTTGCAAATTTTTTAGTAGCGCGGGTCCTTCCAAAAGAATTTTCCGGTCACCAAAAGAAGAAATTCTTTTCTGACTTGAAAAATTTCTTTTGGGAGGACCCATTTCTTTTTCGTATCTGCGCGGACCAAGCGGTCCGAAGATGCGTTGCGGGTGTGGAGTGCTTGCAAATTCTTAAGCACTGCCACGAGGGTCCAGCCGGTGGGCATTATCAAGCCAACCGGACCGCTCGGAAGGCGCTAGAGGCGGGCTACTTTTGGCCCACTCTCTTCAAAGACGCGCATAATTTTGTGCGCGCATGCGATAGCTGTCAGCGGTCGGGTAACATCTCTCGTCGTGACGAGATGCCCCAAAATATGTTTTTAGAATGCGAAGTCTTCGATTTGTGGGGCATAGATTTCGTTGGCCCCCTACCTCCGTCTTTCAAAAATATGTATATTTTAGTGGCGGTCGACTACGTATCGAGGTGGGCGGAAGCGCAAGCTCTCCCCACCAACGATGCGCGAGTCGTCGTTACATTTCTTAAAAAATTATTTTCTCGCTTCGGCACGCCTCGCGCAATTGTTAATGATAGGGGAACGCATTTCCGTAACGCTCTTATGGCTAAGACGTTAGCTAAATACGGAGTCACGCACAAGCTTGCCACCCCCTACCACCCGCAAACAAGTGGCCAAGTCGAGGTAGTAAATCGAGAGATTAAGCGAATTTTAGAAAAAACCGTTTCGCTAAATAGGAAAGATTGGTCCGTTAAACTCGACGATGCGTTGTGGGCGTACCGGACGGCATACAAAACCGCTATCGGATGTACGCCGTTCCGGTTAGTCTACGGCAAAGCGTGCCATTTACCCGTAGAATTAGAACATCGCGCACTTTGGGCTTTAAAACTCTTAAACCTCGACTCCAACTTAGCCGCTCAAAATAGAAAACTGCAACTAAACGAGCTCGATGAATGGCGTGCGAACGCTTACGAGAGCAATAAATTCTATAAGGAGCGCTCTAAGTTATATCACGATCGACATTTAAAGTCCCCAAAAATATTTTCTCCGGGAGATCTTGTCCTTCTTTATAATTCACGCCTTAAGCTTTTTCCAGGTTAACTAAAATCTAGATGGTCCGGTCCCTTCTTAGTTGAAGAAGTCTTTCCATATGGGACCGTACTCGTCTCCCACCCGGAAAGAGGTTCGTTTAAAGTAAACGGTCATCGGCTTAAGTTATACATCGCGGGCGACCCAGTGATCGAGCATTACGAAACCATAACCCTACTAGATTTATAAATCCGCCCAAATAAGTCAAGTTACACGACTATAAACAAAGCGCTCCTGGGAGGCACCCCTCGCTTATCTTTTTCGCCCTTTCCTCATTATCTTTGCTGCTTTTTCTAATAAACGCAGGGTTTCTGATCGGCCTCCCCCTCCGCGTTTCAGGGAAGCTTCTACCCCCTTCCCTTTCTTTTCGTTGTACATATTGTCTTTCATTTCTGTTCCGCATACTTACGATACAACATTGGGGACAATGTTGGACTTAAGTATGGGGGTATTTTCGTGCTTTATTTTCTGCACTTCAATTTTTCTGCATCTCAAAAAAAGAAAAATACAAAAAAATACATATAACAACAAAAAAAAAACAAAAAAATTAAAAAACATCTTAAAATGAAACAAAAAAAATTTAAATGAAAAAAACAAAAAAAAATATTTATGAAAAAACAAAAAAATTTTTTTTGTTTCTCTTTGTATATATTTTTTGTTTTTTCTCTCTCCCCCTTCCTCATTCTTGTACAAACATTTTTCTTTTTCTCCCTTATTTTTGTACATATTATGAAAATTCTCTTAAAAAATACAAAAAAAAAAGATAATAGTTCAAAAAATTTTCAAACAAAAAAATTGAGAAAAACAAAAATACAAAAAAAAAAAAAGATAATAAATGAAAAACACAAAAAAAATGTTTACAAAAAAAACTATAAAAAAACAAAAAAATGTTTTGCAACAAATAAATTAAATATTCCATACTTAACTTTTCTGCTATCCAAAAATTCTGTTTTGAGTTTATTTATATGTGAATACTATTAATTCTTTGTTTGCTACCCGTTTGTTAATTATTGATTGAAACATTTAAATAGCCGGGGTTAAGTTTTAAAGAATTCTCTATGCTTTGTTAAAACTAGCGGACTCGTTTTAGGCACTACTTCTAATTTTTCATTAATAGGAGCACGTATATTATGTTAGGAAATAACGACTATAGAATTCAATTATACTTACTTTTAGCTTTCTGAAAAATTGGAACGTACAAATTATTAAGGTTGCTCTCAAAAATTTTTAGGATTACAATCTAGTTTTCCTTTCTCCCCTCACTTTTCATGACCTACTTGGCATGAAAAATTTTTATCCTTAAAAGATCTTATGTCAATGGGAACAAGATTTCGTTCCGTAAACATAGGCACCCAATAAGTTTAAAAAGATTATATAGGGAGTAAGAGGATAAAATTCATTACTCCTACAAATATACATTGGGTTAATTTTTTTTATTATGAAGTTGAAAAACAAAAATCATATTAGGAAAATAAGATTTCGTTTTCCTAATAATCCAAAAGAAAAAAAAATGGAGGTTCGAGAAAAAACTTACCTCACCTCAAATATCAAAACCCTCTTCATAAACCACACTACCCCCTTAGCCAATTACACGATTCAAGAATTAATTCAAAAATCTTTTTGAGAGCATAATTAGTAAATTGTATTATTTCCGGTAGCACTCGTATAAGCTAGAATTCTTATAATTCCAAACTATTTTCGTTAACCTAACCATTATAAATGTTGCCTTCTATTTGATTACATCAAGAAGTCTTTTGGACAAAACTTTTGCGCTATTTAAATCATCTACATAATTTTAGGACTTAACTCTTACACCCCGTATATTTATTTCGATCTCTCTTATAATTAATTAAGCGATAGCCAAAACTTAGAGTTTTTTTTATTCCGTATAGATTCACCTCAAACTTTTGCTCTGGAATAGCAAAAGCCTAAGTATGGGGGTATTTGATGAACTGTAAATATGCGTATTTTTATGCACATTAATTTAGTCATTTTCATTTATTTTCGTCGTTTTTACTTATTTTTGTTCAATAAAATGTTCCTATTCTTGTAAATTTTCTCCTAACTTGTTTTATTTTTATTTTCAGAAAAATTCCAAAATCTGCCAAAAATTGGGAAGTACACGCCCGTGACACATGGGTCACGCCCGTGACCGAGCCGTGACTGTGCATTTCCCGTGAAATCGGAAAATTTCTGAAGAAAAGGCTTGACACGCCTGGCGACACGCCCGTGTCACCCGACACGGGGCGTGACCCAAGCCCGTGTCCTCTCCTCTCGACGAATTCCACTCGACGATCATCGAGTGTCGACCCCGACTGTCACGCCCATAGTCACGCCCGTGACCTGGGGCGTAACCCAATTTCAGCTCAACGATTTCGACTCGACACTTTCCGCTCGACATTCGTCGAGTGTCGACCCGACTGTCACGCCCATAGTCACGCCCGTGACATGGGGCGTGACCTTTCCAGCTGGCCCGACAAGATGCTGCCGAGGACATTTGACGCAACCCGCGCCCGGTTCTACCTCCCCGACACGCCCTAGGTCACGCCCGTGACCTGGGGCGTGACTGCTGCGAACTCAGCCCGAAGTCAACTTTGCTGTCCAATCGCCAGCCGCCTTCATGAATAGTACTGTCACGCCCCCATGTCACGCCCGTGACCGAGGGCGTGTACTTAGAAATTTTTTCCTATAAATAGCCCAGTTCTGTAAGGTCCAAGGGTTCAGATTTTTGGGCCAAGTTAGTGTCTTTTTGTGGGTTTAATCCGTGGATTCTAGTGCTATGAAAGGAGATTTCTCCATTCTTATTTCATGTTTTGTTTTTGCTTTACCTTTTAGCTTTGTAATAGCTTGAAAATTTTAATAAAAATGTTAGATTTTCTCTCTTTATTTAGCATGAAAAATTCATTTGGATGGCTCACCTCTTTCCCTTTTTATCCTTGGTTTTATCTTTGTTCTTCACTTGTTCTTCACTTGTTCTTCATTTATGAAAAGTGTGTGTGTGTGTATGAGTGTAACATGCTTACTTTACATTTTTTTTACTTGTTTTCATGCTTAGGTTAGGATTTCCTCTTTACATGCCTTTGATTTTTCAAGATAGGTTTTGTTAGAAACTCATGAAATGATGAATTAGGTTTTCCTTTTTTTCTTGTCTTCTTCAACATCTTCACTCTTATGAGTGTGTAAAAGAGTTAAAGTTTCCTTTGTTTTTTTTTACTTAGCTTCATTTTGGAATGAAAACTTTTTTCTTCTTTCACTTTTATTTCAACTTTTTTAGCTCTTTTATGAAATCCTAGGAATGAAAATGTTGAAATTTTTATTTACCAAAAACTTTGGTTTTTAATTTGTTTTGAAAAACTTTTGTCTTCTAAAATTTTAATTTCTTCTTTTTATTTGTTTTTGGCAAAACCTATGCTTGAAATAGTTAAAATTTTAATTTTTAGGTAACTTTGATTTTTCATGAAGTGTGTGTGAGTGTAGGTGTATAATTTTTATGCTTTGATTTAAATTGTGTAGAGTGTGTGAGTGTAGGTGTATAATTTTCATGCTTTCTTTTTAATTGCTTTCTTTTAATGCTTTATTCAAATTATGTAGAGTGTGTGAGTGTAGGTGTATAATTTTATTGCTTTCTTGAATTTCATTTGGAGTGTGTGTGTTCGTGTGCATTTATTTCCGCCTACTCGTTAAGAGTTAAATGGCGCATCGTTTTCATTTTCAGTCCTACTCGTTTGAGTAGGACTTGCAATTTTACTTTCTTTATTTTTTCCGCCTACTCACTTGAGTTAAATGGCCGGACTTCTTAGCCCTGTAATCGCATTTATTTTCTCCTACTCATTTGAGTAGGACTCGCTTTCATTTCAGTCCTACTCGTTTGAGTAGGACTTGTAATTTTCAGCCTTTATTTACCGCCCCCACTCGTTTGAGTGGGACTCGCAAATTTGAATTATGCAAATTTCTTTTCATGTGTAACTTAGTTCCTTTTTAATTTATAATTTAGAGTGTGCGTGAGTTCTTGTTTTAGCTAATTTTTCAATTCTCTAAATGTTGTTATTTTTCTTATGTCTCTTTCTTATAATCGTTTAGTATTTAATTTCGAACTCACGCCTCACTAAATTATAAGCCGTCCCCATACCGATGTGTGGCTAATCGCTATTAGCCTCGGCATCGAAGAGCATTGGGACATTTGAAATGATTTATAATAATTAAAGTTCTTAATTTTCATTTTAATTTAAGCACTTAGGGTTTACTCCGGGTTTACGACGCGTAGGACCACATAATCGATGTGTGGGCCCTATTTCCGTAGTCCATATGCTAGCTAGCCGAGAGGCCGTGCATATGGACCGATCACCCCTGGGTAAATAGAGTTGCGTGCACCCCCTCGAGAGAGGACAAGCGTAATTCTACCGGATTGGGTTCCCCACCCAATAGCGGGGTTCTTAGCGTAAAGCGGGCGTTAAGAGGAATCCTTCGTCGGACTAACGTTCGGTCGAATAGTCTTAACGTTCAGGTGAGCAATATTCCTAGAGATAAGTGCGCTCACATTTGTGGAACCTCCACGGCCAAGTTGCCTTATTATTAATTTGAAAACTAAGTCTTTTTATTATTAAAAATTGTTTTAGTCTTAATCCGATTCGATGCCGAGCGTTAACCCTTCATCGAATATTTTCTAAATCGTTTTTTTTCGCTCCTTTGCTTTTCCATTTTTAGTTGCGTAAAAAATCCACCTTATTTTCAGTAAAATAATAGTCCTCCCGGAGGAGTAGTCCATATGCTAGCTAGCCGAGAGGCCGTGCATATGGACCGATCACCCCTGGGTAAATAGAGTTGCGTGCACCCCCTCGAGAGAGGACAAGCGTAATTCTACCGGATTGGGTTCCCCACCCAATAGCGGGGTTCTTAGCGTAAAGCGGGCGTTAAGAGGAATCCTTCGTCGGACTAACGTTCGGTCGAATAGTCTTAACGTTCAGGTGAGCAATATTCCTAGAGATAAGTGCGCTCACATTTGTGGAACCTCCACGGCCAAGTTGCCTTATTATTAAGTTGAAAACTAAGTCTTTTTATTATTAAAAATTGTTTTAGTCTTAATCCGATTCGATGCCGAGCGTTAACCCTTCATCGAATATTTTCTAAATCGTTTTTTTCGCTCCTTTGCTTTTCCGTTTTTAGTTAAGTAAAAAATCCACCTTATTTTCAGTAAAATAATAGTCCTCCCGGAGGAGTAAGAATAGTCAACGCGACCCCGAGAACAATACGACCTCGGTATTCCCCCGAATATCGAGTACTACTTGCGATAGGTGCACTTGCCTACCCGAGCAAGCCCGCGGCGATCGACTCACCGAACCAACCACAGTAAGAGTCTGTTCGCGGGCCCATCAGATGGTGTTCACCGCAGTGACATAGCACTCCCGTGCCACCTTTGGGTCCCCCCTAACCCTGACCTGCACCCCCTCAGCGTTGAACTTCAAACACTGGTGGTAAGACGAGGGGACGCAGCAGAAGGCGCTGATGAGAGGCCTCCCGAAGATGGCGCTGTAGCTGCTGGGGGCGTCCACGATGACGAACTTGCAGTTTCGGGACTGCCCCCCCCCCCCCCCCCCCAAGGTGACATGGAGTCCAACTCCTCCCTCTACTTCCTTCCTTTCTCCTGAAAAACCGAATAAGGGGCCATCTGAGGCCAGCACCCTCTTTGCCTCCACCTTCATCGTGTCGAACGCCTTTTTGAAGACGACGTTGACGGAGCTCCCGTTGTCCACGAGGATCCGAGAGACGGTGAAGTTCTCGATGGCCGTCTTGATGACCAGCGCATCACAGAACGGATCCTCGTGGTCTGGCAGATCACTCCTGGAGAAGGTGATCCTCTCCTCCGGTGGCGGGGTTTGGGATGTAGAGGCGACGCTCCGCCGGTACATGGTGTGGAGGCTTGCCTTGCGGGAAGCCTCGATCCTTGCTCCCCCGTGGATCATCCCAATTCTCCCTCGGGTCCCCACATCCACCCGGTCTTCACACCGATCCTCCTCCGCCCGAGGCAGGACCTCCTCAATCCTCACCTCCTGTCGCGCCTCCTGCTGCTGCTGCTGCCGCTCCCTGTTCCTTCTCATCTCGAGGAACTCCGGACAGGTGGCCGTGGCGTGCCCCTCTTCCTGGTGGAAATTGCAATAGGGCAGCTCCACCCTGACCTCTCTTCTTCTCCTTCTCCATGCTCCCCTCCTTGCTCCCAGGGCTATGGCCATGGCCTCCTCTTGATCGGGGAGCCGGGGCCTCTGGCCCTGCCTCCAGCCCGGGGGGTGGAACTGGTCTTGCCTCCCCTGGTAGCGGTCCCTTCCGAAGTTCCCCCTCTGCGGCCCCTGGCCCTGCCACTCGGGCCTCCATCCCAGCCGCCGGTCGGGCTCCTGGCACCCCCATCTCGGTTGCTGCTGCCCTTGGAGCTGCCTCTGCTCCCTCTGCCTGGGCTCCCCTCTTCTTTCCTCCTGTGTCTTTCCTCCTCTCGATTCTTTCTCCTCCTCTGTGGCCCACCTGGCCAGTTTTCTTGCAAATTCTGGGTTCGATGCCTCCCCGTCGACCTCTCTCGCCACCCTCTCCATCAACTCCTCGTAGGAGAGGGGGGAACTCTCTTCAGCTCCATCCGGAAGAAACCCTGCTGCAGGCCCAGGGTAAAGGCCATCATCAGACTATGGCCCGGCATCTCCTGGACTTGAGTAACTTCCTCCTAGAATCGGTCCACATAGCTACCCAACGTCTCGTTCACCCCCTGCTTAATGTGAAACAAAGACTCGGACTCCTTCTTCCTCTTCTTCGAAGTGGTGAATCTCAGCATGAATCCTCGGCGCAGGTCCTCGAAGCAGTAGATGGAGCTGGCCGGTAGCTGGTGGAACCACTCCCTTGCCTTATCCCGGAGGGTGATGGCGAAGAGCCGGCACTTGAATCCGTCCGACATCTGACGGATGGAGACCACGTCCTCGAACCATTGGACATGATGTACCGGGTCTCCCTTCCCAGTGTAATTGGACATCTCGGGCTCCCTGAACCCATCTGGAACTGGAGCTGAAGAGAACAGCTCGCTGAAAGGGCTCCCTCCCCCCACTGGGCGAGCTGGCGAGTCTCGCGAGCCCAGCTCGCCGAAGCGACCTCGGCCTGCCTAGCCGGGGAAGAGCTCGCGCCCGGGGAGCTCGCACCCTCGGCCTTCCTCGGCCACTTCCTTCCCAGCTCGCCTGCCGGGAGCATCCTCGCCCAATGAGGGGGCGGCCGCAATCTGGTTTGCCGGAGTCGAGCACTCGGCCCGCGTGCCGAGTGCGAACTTGACCAGATTCAGCACCTCGTTTCTGAAGTCTTTGAACATTCCCACCATTGCGAGAGGCGGGGGGGGCGGCGAGCTCGGCCTGTCGGATCCTTGTCCCGTCATCGAGCTCGCGAAAACTTTTCTGCGCTGACCACTATCCACGCTCACCGTACCAAAATGTTGAAACCGAAACTCGGCATCCTGTGGAGCTCGCCCCTTGGGGAAGGGGGTGGTTGCGCGCCTACTTTGTTCCTGCAAGAAAAACGACGAAAGCAAGGAGAAATCGACCCAAGGGCTCGGCAGGGAGGTCCCACCACAAACCCGGAAGATCTCAGAGCGCTTCCCCTCCTTAGCCCGAAGCCGAGGTAAGGTGCCCTCAGAAAGCACTTAGAGATTATGGGGAGAGGAGCACAGGGAGAACCTGCTTTCTGGGGTACCCCTTGGGTCCTATTTATAGCTTTTGAAATCCGGACTGCCAATAACCAAAATAACTGACCTGAAAATACCAGAAAACCCTCGGCTGGGTCTGCTAACAGCCAAACTCCGCTGTTTTAAAGGGCTATGGGCAGACCAGCAGGGGTAAAACAGTAAAAAGTACCTCTGACCCCCAGGCGAGCTGGGACCCCTGGCCACCTCGGCATGCTCTGCTCGCCCGCTGCCGCTGAGCTCCACTGCGAGGGCGCGAGCTGCAGCCCGCTTGGCTGCTGTTCCCGATCTCTGGCCGACGGATGCCGAGCTCAGCCTCGCCCCTGCCGCTGCCGAGCTCGCCTGCTGTTGCCGAGCTCGCCTGCTGTTATCGAGCTCCCCTGCGACCTTGCTCGCCGGACACGGGGTTGTACAGACTGGAACAAGAAAAATGTTAAAGGACTATACTCCCATAGAGAGTGGACCCAAAGTGATCTTTGGTGGATCAGAAAAAGGGGTCATAAAAGGGTTTGGTAACATTTCTACTAGTTCTATAACAATCACTCAAGTCGCTTATGTAAAAGGTTTGAAACATAACTTGATAAGCATAAGTCAGCTGAGTGATCTTGGGTATGACACTTCAATTATTAAGAATAGGTGTCAGATTAAAAGGACAAGTGATCAGAAGGTGATCTTGTCTGGTTATAGAAAAGGGAATGTTTATTGTTTAAATTTTTATTATGAAAACATGAACTCTCCTGTATGTTTAGTTGCAGATAAGAAATCATCTCAGTGTGTCCAATGGCACAAGAGGCTAGCTCATCTGAACTATAAGACTATATATAACTCTATAGTTTAGATTTAGTGAGGAATGGTCCTTAGTTTAAGTGCATAAAAGAGGGTATATGTTCAGCTTGTCAAAAAGGCAAGCAGACCAAATCCTCTTTTCATAGTCTTGATACCAAAGACTCTGTGAGGTGTTTGTACGTCTTGCATATGGTTCTATTTGGTCATATGCCAGTTCATAGTCTAGGTAGGAAAGTCTATACTTTTGTGGTAGTAGATGATTATTCTAGATTTACATGGGTTTTCTTTTTGAGGCAGAAATCTGAAACCCCTATTATCTTTCATAACTTTGTTAAATAAATTCAGAATGAACTTAACAATTCAGTGGTCAAAATCAGAAGTGACCATGATACTGAATTTCAGTCTGAATGTATGACAAGGTTTTGTGAAGAACTAGGGATTCATCAGAAATTCTCCTCACCTAGAACACCTCCGCAAAATGGAATTGTTGAAAGAAAGAATAGGACTCTAATTGAGGCTGGTAGAACTCTACAAAGTGACACTTCTCTCCTAGAATATTGCTGGGCTGAGGCAGTAAATACTGCTTGTCATGTTCTCAATAGAGCATCCATAACTAAGAACCACAAAAAGACACCCTATGAGATTATGAAGGGCAGAAAACCAAACATATCCTACTTTAGGATCTTTGGTAGCAGGTGTTATGTGCTTAACACTGGAAAGTCTCACCTAACTAAGTTTGCTGTCAAATCCCAAGATGAGATATTTGTTGGGTACAGCAATAACAGTAAGGCATATATGGTCTACAACTTGACTACACAAGTTGTAGAAGAATATGTTCATGTAGTGTTTGATGAATCTGAGCTAATTAACTGTGAGTTGTCTAGCAATTCTTGTAGCTCAACAGGTTTAAACGAAAAGTTGGACATGCTGACCATTAATGAAGACCAAACTGTAAGGCAGGATGAGGAAAATGATGGTTGCTCTCCAGGGGGAGTACAAGGTCCACAAGCTGACATTGAAGACAATGAAGTTCAGTATGGTGGAGAAATTGAAGAAGTTCAAATTGCTGATAGAATGCCTCCAGCAATAAGTAATCTAAAGGGTCATCCAGCACACTAATTTATTGGTGATCCCAGACATGGTGTGCAAACCAGAAGCAAACACATGAACACGGTGCTTTGCACAAGTTTCCTATCACGGATGGAACCAAAGAGAATTGAAGAAGCCATACAAGACTACAATTGGATTGATGCAATGCAGGAGGAGCTGAATTAATTCAGAAGGTGTAAAGTATGGGATCTGGTTCCAAAAACCAAAGGATCATAATATTATTGAGACAAAGTGGATCTACAGGAACAAACTAGATGAAAATAGCATCATAGTGAAGAACAAAGCAAGACTGGTTGGCAAAGGTTATAGACAGGAAGAGGGCATTGACTTTGATTAGACATTTGCCCCAGTGGCAATGTTGGAAGCAATAAGGCTATTCCTTGCCTTTGCTTCTTTCTAAGGATTCAAAGTATACCAAATGGATGTCAAGTCAGCATTCCTAAATAGTAATTTGAAAGAAGAAGTCCATGTTGAACAGCCCTCAGGTTTTGTTGATCCACTTTATCCTGATTATGTTTATAGGCTTAAGAAAGGCTTATATGGTTTGAAACAAGCCCCTAGGGCTTGGTATGAAACATTGTCTACCTTCCTCATTGAAACTAAATTTTCACGGGGGAAAATAGACAAGACTCTATTCCTTAGGGAGTCAAAGGGCAAGATGATCCTAGTCTAGATTTATGTTGATGACATAATCTTTGGATCTACAAAAAATAACCTTTGTAGGAAGTTTGCAAAACTTATGCAAGGGAAGTTTGAGATGAGCAGTATGGGTGAGCTGAAATTCTTCTTAGAACTCCAAGTAAGACAGACTGATGATGGCTTGTCCATATCACAGTCTAAGTTCACCAAGGAGTTAATTACGAAATATGGTATGGAGTCATCTACCACCATGAGAACTCCAATGGGGACAAGTATGCCTTTAGGCAAAGATGATGCAGGAAAACCTGTAGATGAGTCTTTGTATAGAGGGATAATTGACTCCCTTCTATACTTAACTGCCAGTAGACCAGACATTATGTATGCTACATGTGTCTGTGCTAGGTACCAAGCAAGCCCTAAAGAATCTCATTATACTGCAGTTAAAAGAATTTTCAGATATCTTAAGGGCACACCTAATCTTGGTCTTTGGTACCCTAAGAATAGAGACTTTCTACTGACTGGTTTTTCAGATATGGACTTTACAGGTTGTAAAGAAGATAAAAAGAGCACCACTGGCACATGTTAGTTTCTAGGTGGTAGATTGGTGTCATGGAGCAGTAAGAAGCAGATAAGTGTGGCAATTTCCACTGCAGAGTCTGAATATGATGCTGCAGGCAGCTGATGTGCTCAGCTTTTATGGATTCAACATCAACTTGAAGACTATGGTCTTTAGGTAAGTAGAACTCCACTATTTTGTGATTCAACAAGTGTTATTTCTATTGCTAAAAATCCTGTATCACATAGCAGAACGAAGCATATAGAAATTAGATTTCACTTCATTAGAGAGCATGTTGAAAAAGAAGATATTTGTTTGGAATTTGTCACCACAATTAATGAAATTGCTGACATGTTTACTAAACCACTAGATGAAACTAAATTCAATTATTTCAAAATTGAATTAGGCATGTTAAACCTAGAGTAACTTAGTAAATCTGACTAAGTAATTCAATGTCTACATATAGTAGTTAATGTCGACACAAAAGGAAGTTTGTGTCGACACATAAGGAAAGTTGTGTCGACACAACAAAATAGTGGTGAGATAGTGGTGTCGACACTCTGAGTTTTGGTGTCGACACGTAGAAGTTCTATCATTTAGATAGTAGTGTCAACACATACAGAAGTCTGTGTCGACACGCAGATGTTATAGTCGACTATTAAGAAGTCTGTGTCGACACATCGCAAACTGTGTCGACACATAGTGTTGTCTGACTCTGTCGAGACATTAGAAGTCTGTGTCGACACAATCTCTATAGTGTCGACACATTAAGTATTTATTACCCTGCCTTTTGACCTCCTGTGTTGACAAACATATAAATAGGTCACAGAACAACATTGTCAACTATGCTCTCAACATTTTCGAGACCAAATCTTTGAGTCGACAAACCTTCATCTCTCTTATCCTCAAATTTCTCATCACCAATGGCGCCAAAGTTGGAGAACAACATCAACGAAGGCTATGAATTAGTTCGTAATGCTTTTGAGAGTGCTGTGACTGAGATCAGAGATGTGATAACCCTAATCAAAGAAAGTGGTTTGGAATATCTAGTTTCAGAACCTACCAAGATCTAGAAGACAGAGGTTCTTGAATTCTATACAACAGCAACCCTGGATTCAACTGGATTGAAGATTAGGTCATCAATTCAGGGAAGAAAGGTGAAACTTACCCAGAAGCGTCTAAGGAAGACACTAAAGTTGCCCAGGACTCAGGAAGATGATGAAGTCACATCTTCATTGACTAAAGAAGCTCTTCAATGGTGTGGACTAGATCCCACCACTAAGATTGAATCATCAATGCAGAGGAAGGGGATGAACTCCCAAGGAAAGTTTCTTTCAGAGATTATGGGAAAATTAATTCTCTGCAAACTAGGAGGACATGATAGGATCTCAGCCTATATGTTCAGCTTAATGACCAGAGTTATTTTCAGAATAAAAACTAACTGGTCTGCTGTGATCTTTGACAAGATCAAGGAAAATTTGAAGAAACCTAATCTAGGAAGAATACTGAATCTATATCTAGCAATGAATTTTCCTGAAGTAATGAACCACACAATAGGATCTAGAATAAACCACATGAGAAGGATGGATATGAAAATACTATCCAGTTGGGAAAGAGTTCTGACAAAGGATGGTTCTACACCATAAAGACAACCACAACTGAAAAAGAAAAAGACTACCCCCAGGAAACTTGATTCTTCTAGTGATTCAGAAGAACAAGTGATCTTCAGTTCAGATGAAGAACAACAAGAATCTATAAGGAAATCATCTGCCCCTCAGAATGCAGATAATAGTCAGATGCAGGGGGAGCATATTCCAAAAAGCACCAACTAACTGGATCAAGTTCAGGATGTGCCTCATCTAGGGGGAGCTAATGAGCTTTCTCCAGCTCAACAAGAGGCCTTGTCTCCAGAAGTTTCTCCTGAGAAAGTGCAAGCTGCATTAGAGCGTCAAATAGCCACTAAAACTATTCTTGAGGTAATAAATGATATTAATCAAACTACACTAGATACTGAGCCAGATACACTAACTATGCTTCTAACTGATGTTGAACAGACACACCATAACAACATCCCTGCACAGGAAATAACAATGCATGATACATCTACATTATATGATGCTAGATTAACTGTATAAGATACAGATGTTCCTCCAATTCAACAGTAACAGGAATTCACTCTTGAGGAATTGTTTCCTGACTTAGAAGAAGTAAGGACTGAGGAAGAGGTGCCAAGGACTGAGGGAGAGGAGCCATGGACTAAGGGGGAGTTGCCAAGGATTGATAAGGAGCTACCCTCTAGTCCAAAGGACACAGTGAACCTTGTAAGTTCTTCTGAATCTGTTGATGGAGAAGCACTCAGAGAAAAGAAGAGAAAACAGATGGTTTACAGGAAGAAAAGGTCATGCTATAAGAAAGCTTTACACACTGCCTCACAACCCTCAGCTCCAGCAGTTGACTTCAGTTCACTGTTGGTGGCTCTGCAAGTTAAAACGGATGAGCAAAGACAAGCTCTTGAAAAATATGTGGATGAAAGCCATAAGGAACTCCAGTTCACCTTGGCACAAGACATTAAATCCATAAGATTTGAAGTCAATCACTATAAGAAGGAAATGACAGATTGCTTCCATAAAGGAGGTAATGTTGTAGTTTATCTGGCCAAGCAGCAACAAGAGGCCAGAAATCAAATTGATGATATAGTAGTTAAGCAAGGATATGTTCTATAAAATCAGCTAAGGATGAATGATAATCTCACTGAATCATATAATGTGATTTTTACAGAGTTAAAGAATAATGCAACTGCATTAACTGAGGAAAGGGCTAAAGAGAAGTCAAAGTTTGATAAGAAACTTCAAGAAGATTTAGCCACTTTCCTATCTGCCATTTAAGCCTCTCAGAAGATCATATCTGCTCAGCTACAGAAGTTTAAAGCTTATTATACAAAAGGAACCTATTATCTAGTTAATCAGATAAGGTTCCACAAGAATGATCTCAGGGATCATGTTGAGATAGAAGTCATGAAGGGGGAGAGATTGTTAGTCAATGCAAGCTCTGAACATACCAAATGGATAACTAATTCTATCAGAGCCACTCTTGGATATCCTCCCTTGTGTGATGATGATAATACAGCTGAGTCTGGCATTCAAGCTGCAGGAATTGAAGGGGGTCAGCAGGAGGTAGCTCAAATTATATACCCCCCTTCTAACTTTGAGGGAATTCAACAACTGGTTGAACAGATGTATAGCCCTACAGAGGCTGCTAAGAATGTTATAATTGAGAAAGTGGAAATGTCTGAGGCTGTATTACAGAGAGAGCAAGAAGCACAACTTTCTAAGAAAAGATTTACAGAGCAGGCTGAATCCATGCCAGATTTTGAAAGATGGAGTCCCACCTCTAAAAATATAATACTCACTACCTGGCAAGCTGTCAAAGACAAAATGCATGATAGAGGCAAGTGGTATTCTGAACTTGAGTGGAGCAAATATCTGTAGAGACAAGATGTTATACATCAGTTCAGAAGGGATCACAACGCTGGGAAAATACCTGCTATAGCTATGGAGCCCAGTAAATACTTTCCCAAGTCATATCACTATTTTGAAAGGCAAAAAGTTAAGGCTGAAGAACTTAAGAAGAAGGATCTCAAAGGCAAGAAGCCAGCTGAAGATACTGAAGCTCCAGTACAAGCAAGGGTCCAGTCTGGCAAAGGCATAATGATCAAGGAGCCTGATCAGCCTTAGGATAGATTGACTAGATTTTAGAATATTGTAATCTTCAGTTTTAAGATCAATGTAATCTGTTGTTAACACATCTTTTTTGATGTTTAAACAAAACAATGATTCATGTTTATTATGTTTGTATCATATTCTATGATGATATAATATACTTGTTTTATTTATATGTTACCCTGTCATTGAATGCTTTTATACATCATATTGTTTATTTTATTATAAGTGATGTATATCATTGACTAAGGGTTATGACTTCTCCAAATAGGGGGAGATTGTTGGGTACATTGGAAAATGTGTACCAGATTTGGAGAAGCCTCACCTAACTCAATGATATGCATCAAGTTGTATTTGATGTTGTGTTGAGTTATCATGTGCAGGTTAAGTAAATGGAAGGAAAATTTTCTAAGTACAAGTGTAGACACTTGGGAATGGCTGTGTCGACACCATGGGCTAGATTGTGTCGACACCCAGAATTTGCGTCGACACACAGAAAATCTGTCGACAACGTTGTGTCGACACCAAGGGCCAGATTGTGTCGACATCATCAGGATTTATGTTGACACACAGAGAAGCTGTCGACACTTTCTAGAATTTTATCGACAACAACTTTGTCGACACACAGAACTTGTGCCGACACACACCAGAATTCTGTCAACACCAACTTTGTCAAGACAAGGAGTGTTTGTGTCGACACACAGGACTTGTATCGACATATTCCATAAAAGGTGTGTCGAGAAGTAAAAATGAAGCTTTGTCGACATCATCAAGACTTGTGTCGACATATGGACTATGTGTGTCGACACATGTGAAGCATTCACTCGACATTTTCTGCTGCTGAGTAAAAGTCCAATGAAGGTTGAAGTAATAAAACTGGAGACTTGACAGCTGTCATTACTGACATTACTATCACATCTGTCAGAGGTGTCAGAAGACCATTTGGAACCAGAGTAGCCGGTAACCATGGATGAAGACTATATATAGATATGCTCTCTCAACAATAAAAAGAAAATCAATTATCGATTGTGAAGAAGTGATCGTGAACACGATCAGTGAATAAAGAATAATCTCTGAAGGATTGAAGATCTATACAAATAGAAAGAAGAAAGAGTCAGCAGATTGTAGAAAGAGAAAAACAAGAAGGAGAGAAGTCCTCATCCAGTGAAGGCAGATCCTGAACAGTCTGCCAGAAGAATTCAAATCAATTCTGAAGAAGAATTCAGATTAATTTTTGAAGGAAGCTGATTGAAGATCAACTCCAACACTAAGAAGATCAACCTTACTTTGTTCAGATTCAAGAAGCTTTGAGGAAGCTAAGACAGGTTGATCCTTAAGTAATCAGTTCTATCAAGAACTGATTAAGAAGCCTTCAACCAATTCTCTCTCCATCTGGTTGAAGATATTATTATATTTTCATCAATAACTTTTGTAGGATCTGTAATAGATCTGAGTGTAGGAGATTTACTTCTCTGAGTTATAAGCCTAAATTATAAAGGTTGAGGTAGGGCTGAGTGCCTGAGGTAGGGGAATCTATTACCTGAGTTGTAGGCCTGTGAAAGAGGCTGAGGTAGGGCTTTTGCCTGAGTTGTAGGATTGGGGTGTCACTCTAAGTTGTAGGCCTGTGGAAGAGGCTGAGGTAGGGCTTGCGCCTGAGTTGTAGGAGTGTGGATTCACTCTGAGTTGTAGGAACCAGTCTTGGTTCTGAGCTGTAAGATCTGTGGATCTAAGAAGAAAGAAGGAAGTTGGACCGAATCTAGTATACTGTTAGATAGGCGAAGGGGGAAAGTGGATATACCCATCATTTGGGGAACCACTATAAATCTGGTGTGCAATCTGTGGAATGTTGTGTGTATGTGAATGCTGTGCTGTGTTTTCTGCTGAATAAGTTGCTAAACTAGATAGATTTGTCTGCCTAAGTTAGAAAAAATTGAACCTATTCACCCCCCCCCCTCTAGGTGTTTAGAACATCTTGAAACCAATACTTTCAACTATGCAAAAGCGATAACTGAAATATTCATCATCACCTGACGTCGAACTATGGTAGTAGTAGTGCGTGGTAACTTCTCCTCAGCTCCTGCCACCTTGGACTGCTGGTCGTGCTAGTGCTCCATCTCCTCGAGCTCCTAAAATTATACTGTCACAATCGACCGTTAGTCATAAATACTAATCCATTTTGTCCTCGCCTCACCCCCGCGACTCCTAAACACCGTGTGGGAGGACAAAAGTGGTGGTCAACAAAACAGAAACAATGAAAACATGTGATAGAGGATCTATTCTATCACGGATATATTTCTAACAGTTATATAATTGAACTAGCAGTTCTATTTAGCACATGTAGAGTAAGTAAGCAGTACTAAAAAGGTGTGCAGTAAGTAAAGTAAGGAAGGAGCAGAAAGTAAACTATCTACCACTACACTAACATCACAGGAGTACCATACAAACTTATGAGTTAAGGTTTAAGAAATTATAACTTATCATATAAACGTGCTCATACAAATTTATATGATAAAGATCTGCATTGCGTATGACCTAGGTATGTATGTATGCTATGATAAGTTATGCGGGTTATGGTTCATATAAGTGCAAGTCCCACACACGACTTTGTGATCACAGACCTTTAGTTCCCACTTTTTGGAGTTAGCTTAACTCTCTAGTACCACCGTTGTGGCTACGACACCAGTGGAGCGGGCGTCTCCACTTCCTATGCGGGTATACACATTACCAGGCCCAAACCCTTCGTATGCCTCTGTATACATCCTAGGTGCACTATAGAGTCTCTGCGTACTAATTTACTGGCAAATCCACCAGTTTTTTTGGTCGGGTATGCGTTTTTGGGGATCGTCCTCTAGACCATAGTATAAACAACCTACTGTCCACTCAAAACCTCACACCTCACCTGAGTCACCGTACTACTATTGGTGTGACGACTACCCAATATGGCATGACCCGCCACTAATATGTTCTATGCACATGCAAGTTATTTCAAACCTGAGCCTCCAGCTCGCAGGACCAACCCGTCCTGAAGTAAACCTCCTGATCCTCCAGCTCAGAGGACTAACCATCCTGATATACAATTTCCCAAGACTCCAGCTCGCAGGACTAACCTGTCCTGATATACAATTCCCAAGCCTCCAGCTCGTAGGACTACCCTGTCCTTATATTAAATACCCAACCCTCCAGCTCGCAAAACTAAACCTTTCCTGAATCTCTCCAACCCTATACAGGTGAGTTTATCATATTGTTCACTTAACCTATTATACTACTCTTGTCTAATTCTTGTCACACATAGCAGTTTAGGGTAATTCCTTGGACTGCCCAAGACATGCCTGGTGAAAGGCTCTCGAGGGCACTAGGAACTACTATAGGCTGAAGCCCAAAGCTCGTTTTCTCAAGGACACTTACATCTTTTATTGTCTACCCATTATTGATACCCCAACTCTCGACGTTGCTCTTGAGTGAACTTAATTACTTAGGATACTTATTAGGAGAGTGATGATGTTTCGCCGGACCCCGCCCTAACTATACTCTTGAGTGACTTGCATTTTAAAACTCGTTACAATATTATGACCTACTTGTGACATCAACCAAGGATTCAACTTCCCAATACACCTATCAATCCAACCATCTGTCATTTCCCTGTGGGTCCTAATGTTACACGACACTTTTGGGTAAGCGCAGCCCACAACCTAATTCTAACCCAAATGAGATGACTTCCAATTCTTTTGGCCAAAGGCCCCTAAATATTTATCATGGGTTTGTCATGTGTATGAAGTTGGCCATTTAGAATTTCATCATTTTTTTAAGTATTTCGGACCATAAATTAAATCATTTAATTAGGTGACCTAAGTCACTTTGTACATGAGCTACTATATCCAATGGTCCATTATGTCTAGATAATTTACCTGGAGTTCATCTAGGTTAAAAAAATGTCTGTTCACCAAAGATAATAATTTTTCCTCTTTATTTACCTTTCATTTTCTATTTATGATTATAATCATAATTATTCCATTTTCCAAATGAAGTACCTAAAATATTCAACTAAAAATTCATAGAAAATTACTTGTGAGTAACATTGTCATTATAATACTCAAAACAGATTTTCATACTCCTAGTCAGTGATTTGACCTAAAATGATTGCAGGTGAACATTATTACAAAAATGTCACTACTAAGGTATTCAACATAAATAATTATCCAAAAATTCTTAAATAAATTCACAAGCGTTTATATCATAAAAATAAGAGTTTATACATTTTTTTATAATTTTCCAAACATTATTACCCCTACTTATAATTTAAATCCCAAATGGGTAGAATTGTAAATATGCTAATTACATAAGAAATAAATCTCAAACTTGCTCCAAAATTTTTCCAAAGATGTGAAATATCATAATATGGCTTGTATCAAAATTGTGGAATTTTCTAAAGTCAGTGACCCTATTTGTTATTTTTAATTCTAAAAGAGCTAATTTTTCAATAAATCAAATTAATGGGATTTTTGATCACAAAATCCCAATATTTCTATTGGAGGTGTATTTAATCCCTAGGAGCCTCCTTCCAAAATATCATGGACATGCATTCGGCCAAATGGGCTAATTTCCTATTTGTTCATTTTTACTATTGGCACACCATTTACAAACCTACCTACACCATGCATATTGTATTTCCCCAATAAGCAGAGCTCCAAATGGTCTTAAAGTTTTACCATAGTTATATGATGACCCTATGTCTATGCCACCCAAATTTGGGGGCATTTGGAAAAGGGAATCTCTATATATTCCTTTTATTTAATAAATAAAATTTTTATAAAAACTATAGAAAAATAACCCCCAAAAATTCTTATTTTTGGGCAGAGCCTAAGTCTAAAGTAAACACATGCATGACCTAAATTTCACTGCATGTTGACTTAGGGTTTGACCTACGCATTCAATTGAATTCTGCCCTATCCTAGGAGCAGTGCTTGGAGAATTGTCCTACAATGATCTAAATTGCTCCAAATTACAAATTTAGGGTGTCAAATCGAAGGTAAGACCTAGATCTACATTTTTCATGTTGATGATTATTTCTGAAATTGCCTCTAAGGGGCCTATATTTAGCATTCAAGATGTTTGTTTAAAGGTTGCAGAAAATCTAATTAAATAAGTAAATTCTATAGTTTAATATAATTAAAACGAGTGGCATCCTTTCATCTTCTCCATTGAGTCGACAACAACAATCTTCCCGTGTTGTACTGACTTGGATCCCTATTTCTCGGCCATCCAGCCACCTCTCCGGTCGGCCACCACCACCACCTTCATTTTAGGTGGGGGCTAACGTTTGGCGGTGACTTGACTGTCGGAGGTGGCTGTTTACGGCGAACCTGAGCACCTCAAAAACTCAAGAAATTCTCCCACACCTCTCATGGAATCGGCCTCAATTGAGCTCTACATCTCTCCTAATTGATCTAGGAAGCTAGCACCGAGGGAGAGGAGGAGAAACAGACCTTTAGACGAGCTTGACGGCGGGTTTGATGGTGGTGCGCTATGGCCGACAACCTCTCTAGCGAGCTAGCTTGTTTCCTGGTTTCTTTGGCTATCTCCTTTCTCCAGCTGTCGATTTCCACTCCTCAAGGCTCACTGAAGGTGATGGTGGGTTTGAATGGAGGTGGGGTTGGATGTTAGTGGAGTATTGTTTAAGGGGGTGGCTGTCCATGAGCATAGGATGCTCCTCCTTTCTGCTAAGTGGCCACCAGCCCCTAAAAACAGCTAGAAATTAGCTTGGGAGCTCAGCCAAGGGCTTGGCCAGAGGGAAGGAAGTCCAAGTGGCCTCCACTCCCTCTTTCCCTCTCTTCTCTCTCTTCCCTTTAGAACAAATTCCTAAAATTCCCCCTTGCATGTCAATACCCTCCAAATTCAAAGGATAGGGGTTGTAAATGAGCACTTGGGTTGCTCATGGTCCTTGGCTCATATGCCTAGCCCATTATGAATGGGCTTGGCCTCTCTTTTCCTTTTTTTGGCTTCATGCTGACTTTGTTTACTTTTTGGGTTGACTTGGTCTACTTGATGAGTGGGCTGGCCCCACTTGATGGTCATGGACCCTATGGCATCACCCAACATGAGTTGGGCCATGTGGTGCCCCACTTGGACTAATTGGGCCTATGTGTTTGGGTTTGACCAAATTAGGGTTGGGGTTGACTTGGGTCAACTTGGGTCAATGGGTGACCCAATGATGTGTCTTTTGGTTCACATAGATTGTTTTTAGGGTTAGGGGCATAGTGGCGGGGCCAATGTGTACCTATGGTTCTACCTTGGGGCTAGTTTGACCTAAGTTTAGCTTGAACCCATAGTGGGACCCATGTGTATTCATCTTAATTCCTTGGGTTAAACCTAGCCTAAGCCCTACTCACCCACCACATGTCCTAACCTAATGTAAATTTAGGGGTCTAGTAGAAATGGGATGTTACAAATCTTAATAAACAAAACAAATAATTTCATCCCCGAAATTCAAGTTTGGGTCTACGGGGTTTCTATGAACAAGAATTTTAAGAAACTTTCAAACATAATTAAAATATACCTGAGGCAAAAAGCTCTAGGTACTGCTCATGCATCAGATACATCATCTCCCAGGTGTGCTCCTCTCATCCGTGATTGGACCACAACACCTTGACCAAGGGAACATTTTTTCTTCCACAGCACTCAAATCGTCGTATCATCGATCCGAACCGGCTCCAAACGAATGGATCTATCAGGTGCTACAAGGCCTGCTGTAGTGGTAATATGCTGCTCTGGCCGAAGTAGAGCTCTTTGAAGCGAGGAGACGTGGAATACATCGTGCATGGTCCCTAACTCTGGTGTCAGTTCCAACTGGTAAGCCAAAGGACCGATCTGCTCCAGGATCAAGTATGGACCCATATATCGAGGGTTGAGCTTCTTGTACCTCTACAAGCGCGAAACATCGTGCATTGGATGTATCTTCAAGAATACCCTATCTCTCACATGGAAATCCACCTTCTAATGCATCACATCTTAGTACTTGGCCTACCTACTCTGTGCCTCCAGCATACGATCCTTGATCAGTCATATCTGAGAATCTGCATCCTCAATGTAATTTGACCGAAGTGCCTTGGGGTCCTCATCCTAGACACAAGATAGTGTGTCCGGCACTTCCTTCCATAAAGGGCATCATATGATGTCTCTCAATGCTCACCCGGTGACTGTTATTGTAGGAGAACTCTATTAGCGGCAACAGTCCTTCCCTGGGATTCCCTGTATCCAATATAAATAAGCGCAGTAGATCCTCCATGTTCTGAATGGTCCACTCCATCTGACCGTCAATCTGGGGGTGGAAGGCGGTGCTGAAAGCAAGTTGAGAACCCAAGTACGCCTGCACCGCTCTCCATTCCCTAGAGGTGAACTGACTGTCACTGTCTGAGACAATCGTAGTGGGGACGTCGTGGTACCTGACGAACTACTCCACAAACAACTTCACCAAAATTGCAACTAGGTTGTCCTTCCTGATCGGTATATATTAGGCCACCTTTGTCAATCTATCGACGATGACCCATATAGAAACATGACCAAAGTGGGAGCGAGGTAATTCGTGTATGAAGTTCATAGCTATGTCCTCGAACTCCACTCTGGGACTGGAAATGACTGTAATAGTCCTCCCGGGCTCTTACACTCTGCCTTAACCTGCTGGAAGGTCTCACGGTATGTAACAAAAGATATGTTGTCCCACTTCATCTCGGGTCAGTACCTGTCCCTCTGTAGGTCTACTATCATCTTGGTGATCCCCAAGTTCACTGAGTACTGAGTGCAGCGTGCCTCTCTGAGAATATCCTCTCGGATCCCACCTCCTGCAGGTATATAAATGCGGCCACGAAAGTGAACGAGGTTGTCACGCAATGTGTAATCCTCTGACTTGCCCCCTTTCAGGGCTCTGAATATGGGCTCCAAGGCTGCAACCTGTCTCTGTTGTGCCCGAATCCGATCCCATATATCACATATAATGCTTAAAGAAGCCATGTACTCATTATAAACCTCTTTCTCAGCCTTGGAAATAACAGAAATGTGCATGTCCTCTATCATTTGCACCAACTCCATAGTCATCACCAGGGGCTCTGACCCAGTAGTGCCGACCCTCCTTGTCAAGGCATCCGCCACGGTGTTCGCCTTCCCTGGGTGATAATGCACGGTGTAATCGTAGTCGAACAAAAACTCATGCCATTTTTAAAATTCAACAAACCCGCAGAGACCTCCTCGGATAGCCTGTTGAAACTCAACAAACCGGAGGAGGACACCTCCACTTATAATGTTGAACGTTTTCCCGGATCTTGGAGAAAGCAGGGGTTATCTCAACAAAGCAGTAACAACCAGCAACAGACGCAGCAAGCAAATATCTTTATTGATCAACAACAAACTTCTTTACAAGGCGAGACATACATGGCGAGACATGATTCGCCAAACCCAACATAGGGAGAGCAGAGACAGATAAAAAGACAAAACCAACACAAGCCGTGCGGTCTCAAACACCAAGCCGCGCGGTTACTGCTGTGGAGTACGCTCAATCCACCAGGTCGCCAGCCGCAACCAAGACGCGCGGACAACCCTTTATTCCAATTCTTAGCTCTTCACCGCCGATCTGCAAGCCGCCTGACCGTAAGGTCGCCTAGCCGCCAGACTGCACACGCTGCGATACCGAATAGAATAGTCCGCCTAAGACAGGCGACTTCCTAAACCCCGAACCAAGTTGCCAAAGAGAAGACCGCTTAGTCGTTGTCCGCGACCTGCTGTTTACCGCCTGTTGCTTAACCACAGAGTCTGCACTGTCCCTGACCGCAATCAGAGCCAAGTCCTGGCTTTCCAGCACTATCCGCACAACCTGCACAGCACAACCCGGTCAACTCTATCAAACCGTGCGGACACCATAGTCCAGTCCGCAGCAACATACGCGAGCTCAAAATTACTGTTCACTTACTTCGGCTCTCTCCCTCTCTATTCTTTCCTGATGTGACATGGGTCCTATTTATAGACACGATGATGAATATGGTCACCGCCCTAGCTGATAGGATAACCGCCACATCCTGCAGTAAGAACAAGTGTGTCCGCCAGCCTGCGAACACACACTCTAGTTCTCCGCTCCTGTGCAGATAGCCAGTCCGCCTAGCTTCTCTAATGCCAGACTCTAATCTCCAGTCAGCCTTGTCACTAAAGGCAAAGCTGCCAAGACATCACAAAGGTCGGACAGCAATCACCAGTCTGCCTTATCACCAAAGGCCAAGCCAGGACTACCACAGCCGGACTCCACAACAACAGTCTGCCAAACCGCGGACACAGCACCAGCCTGCTTAACCCGAGCCTGCAGCCTCGCCACCAAGGCACCTGCCGGACTCAGCGGTCACCCGGCTTCAGTCCGCTACTGACAGCTCTAGTCCGCATTCCCGAGTCCATTGCTTAATCACCAAGGCATTGCCGGACTCAGCGGACACAGCTCCAGTCTGCTAACACAGCAGACTCATAAGTCCGCATCTCCTACAGACTATAATCCACAATTCCTGTAGACTTCTCCAGTCCGCAACTCCTGCAGACTTCTCCTGTCCGCAATTCCTGCATACTCCTCCAGTCTGCAATTCCAGTAGACCTACAGTCCACAACTCCTGCAGACTTCATCAGTTTGTATCCCTGAGTCCATAGCCTCATCACAAGGCTCAATCGAACTCAGCGGACACTAGCTCCAGTCAGCACGCTTGCGCACGCAATCTCCAGTCCTCACATCCTCAAGCTAGCAATCAAGGCAACAGTGCTCCTGCCGAGCTTGATGGACTGAGAGAAATAGTCTGCTCTCCACTGCGCGATCTCCCCGGACTGAGCCAACCTGGACTTGGTGTAATGCCCCCGATTTTTCGATGATTTTATTTGTTTGGGCAACGTCAGATTTATGACGTCGTGACATTACTTTTAACGTCGAGTTGACGGCGCAATGCCGATAAGGCATTTTCGCGTCCGTGCGGTCGAGTAGGCCGAATTCTTATTGTAATGTGAAAATTTTGCATTTGGAATTTAAGTTAAGTAATTTTGGACTTTCTTGTCAAATTTCGTCGCAATCCGAGCATTTTTGGAGTCTCGGTGCGCGATTGAAGTTTTGGATTGTTTATGTTCACCGTATACTTCGAAGATTAATATCTCAGGAATGGCTCATCAGATTCAAATTTTGATTTCGCCGTTAGATTTGTAGCATTAGTGTTCGCCTTCGGTGCAAGTTTCGTTTAATTCGGCACTCGTTTGGGCTTCCGTACTGAGTCTTCTCGAGAAGCTATGGTTCTACTCGATTAGCCCGTTTTAGATTTTACTCGGGCGCCGTTTTGAGGGTCAAAACGGCATTATATCAAAACATGGTCAACATGAAATTCGTTCATCTCGACGAGATCTACAACTTTCATGTTGACCACGTTTCGAATTGAAGCCGTTTTGAACCCCTAATTCTGTTGTTTCTGCAATAACTCGAGTGGTGAGCTGCTACTCGAGTATATGCTGCTTCTACTCGAGTAATTCATGTTTTAACTCGAGTAATGTGCCTCTACTCGAGTATATTATGCTACTACTCAAGTAGGTATGCTACTACTCGAGTAGGTATGTTGTTACTCGAGTAGGTATGTTGTTACTCGAGTAGGTATGCTGCCACTTGAGTAGGCTGTTTCGTTTTACATTCAGACATCGTTTTGAGGGTCAAAACGGCGTCGTATCAAGAAATGGACAACATGAAATTTGTTCGTCTCGACGAGGTCTACAACTTTTAGGTTGATCACGTTTCAATCTGAAGTCGTTTTAAACCCCTAATATCATTTGTTATGCTATAACTCGAGTGGTGAGCTGCTACTCGAGTATATGCTGTTTCTACTCGAGTAATTCATGTTTTAACTCGAGTAATGAGCCTCTGCTCGAGTATATTATGTTACTACTCGAGTAGTTATGCTACTACTCGAGTAGGTGTGCTGTTACTCGAGTAGGTATGCTGCTACTCGAGTAGGTATGCTGCCACTCGAGTAGGCTATTTCTGTCTGCGCTCAGAGGCTGTTTTGAGGGTCAAAACAGCATCGTATCAAACAATGGTCAACATGAAATTTGTTCGTCTCGACAAGATCTACAACTTTCATGTTGACCACGTTTCGATTTGAATCAATTGTGAACCCCTAATTTCGTTTTTTCGCTCATCCGCTCGTAAATAGTACGTTTTTAGACAAAACCTTTCATAAATACTTATATATATATATATATATATATATATATATATATATATATATATATATATATATATATATATATATATATATATATATATATACTTAGAATTAGAAATGGCCCCACTCTTTATTTAGGACTTCTTCTTCTTCTTCTTCACTGAACCAAATCAGAGCTAAAGAAAAGTGAGGACGGTGATGGCAGAGCGTGAGATTTCGTGAACTTTCCGGTGGCCGCTGACGGTACTCCGGTGTTCGAAATCTTCATCTGAACATAGATCTGAAAAGCTCTCGCCGAGAGCTACGCCCTCGTGGTAATTTCTTTCCCGTTTCTTGAGATTTCTCGTTAGAGTATTTCGGCACTAACCTCTATTTTGGCCATTTTTGTCTAAACTTCAACCTCTCCCGCATCCTTTTGCCCCGATCTATGACGTGGAGTGATTTCAGTGGACTTTTCCGGTAAAACCAAGGCAAGTGGTGGTTTCTCCTCGTTTCCCCTTGTCCGATTCGATGGTAACGGCTATGTTTTTCACGTCCCCTAAAAGTTTCTGCAATTATTCTTCTAAATTATTGCTATGATTAACTACTTTGATGATCACATGTTGTTATGATGTTTTGCTGTGCTAAACTCGATCTTGTCTATTTATGTTTAATCGTTCTTGAAGTGTTTTAGCGATGATTTAAGTGCCTTAGCTCTCGTTATCAAATGTTTTATAGTTTAATTAGGGCTGTAAATTGTTCCTAAGGGTTGATCAACCGCGTCTTGAGATCGGTAATGTCTAGTAGAATCTGTCGAGCCAAATCCCGAGATATTTGTGTTATGGTTTCTTTGGGTTTCTTGAATGCGGGAGTTAGTGGACGATTCCACCTCCGCAGTGTTTGTTACCTTCACTAGTGCCCTATGAGAGTCTACCTGGTTTTGATGTTTGCGGTGTATGGTGGAGAGTATGAGACTCCCTCGCAGTTAGACGGATTATGTATCCGTTTTGTTTTTTGGGTGGTTTGTCCAAGAGTGACCACCTCGCCCGTGTTTTGTTTTTGGGTGGTGTGCCCAAGAGTGACCACTTCGCCGTGTTTTGGGGTAGAGTCGACCACAGGTGCCTAATAAAGGTGTTGTATTTTCCTTTCTGGTGAAATATTCATGTAGTCACCTTATAGCCTCGTGTGTCTGGTGTACTCTTGTGGAACGTGACAAATCACGTAGGAGTTCTTTTCCTGTTGATGCCCTGTTTCTTTTGGACTTTGCTTCAGTGCTTTTGGTCTTGGGTTGGTACCCCTGTTGACCTTTGTTTATTTTGGCTTATTACTTTTTCCTGCCACTACTTGTACTTACTTGCTGAGGTATTCTGTTTTTGGAATGCCTCAGGTTCAGAGCAGTAGCGGTTAGCAGTGCTGGTTTTGGAGTTTTATGGGCGGCAGGGTTGGCCGTGTTTGTTGCCTCGTCTCAACGAGGTAGTTTGTTGTTGGTTTAGTTTTACTAGTTCAGACATACTTTTTGTTCGTGGGTTCGTGTCAGCTTGTTGGCGCCCACTGATTTGTTAGTTGTTGATACTTGCTAGCTGCTCATTTATTTAAAAGTGGATGTTTTACTTGCTCTCTGGGAGGATTTATGCTAGGAATGCATGTTAGGTAATTTCAGCTATAAAATCTACTACTATCACTTCATGCATTGCATAATTTGAAACTCTACCTTGTTATTTTTAGCGACCGTAAAAGCGATCTTTCCTAATATAATAAATTTAGAGTCTTTTATAGCATGAGTTGTCCTTTAGGGACGTTTTCACTCATGTAGGATGTTTGAGTTATCTAATCAAGTATTTTTCTGCAGCGTATCATATATTTTAATTCGTGGACTAGATGAGCCACTAAGCCGAGGGATACGGCTAACTTCTTCTCGTAACTGTTTTTCTTTAAAATAACTTGAAAAGAACCTTTCTTCATGTTTAGTTGGTGTCTGCTTCAGCGTTCACAGTTATCCCCTGCTGATGTGGCATCATGACGCGCATTTTCCCTTACTCTGATAATCTTTATTTGCGGTGAAAATGCGGGTTGTGACACTTTTTTCATAACTCACCAAGTCCAGTCCACTGGCCACAAGGGCCAGTCCGCACTTACTGGCGGACACTGGATCTAGCCCGTCATATCGGGCGACCTCCAGCTTCTGTCCGCACTGACCTGCGGTCTCCGTGGCTTCCACTTGCCGCTGCACCATAGCAAGACCAAGGCAACCGCAAAACCAATCTGCCGAGCTCCAGTTCATCAGTCCGTTTTATGTCGGACTCCACGGATAGAGTTTCTATCCTCCTGGTTACTTCCTGGGATTCAACCGCCTGCTGAGTATACACCGGCCAGACAGACTGCTGCTGCTGTCCGCATAGTCCGCGCGAACAGACCTCCCAGGCCGCCATAGAGCAAACCGCCTGCAACATCCCTGTCGACTTAGCAGTCCGCTAACCTTGTCCGCGTAGTCCTCGCGGATGGGTTGCCCAAGCCGTCCATTCACCCACTTTCACTTCATAAATTTCTACACTCCCCCTTGAAGTGAGAAGTGGTGAACAACTCCAGTAGCTCCCGTAACCTTGCACCTGGTCCCTCCGATAGCATCTACGAAGAGATGTCCAAGATATCGTCCTCGCCCCGCATATCATGGACCATGAGGGAGCCCTCCAGCATCTCCCAAAAGGATCCATGCTTCCCTCTGCCTTCTTCAGCTTCAACCTCCACTCATGCATCACAGGAGTATAACCAACTACCTTGGGCACAAAAGCCCAAGCCTCGTTACCTCTGAGAGAAGTCACCTCTTCATCCTTGGTGTCAACCACCTCCTTGATTCTAATGGGGTCATCACAGCTAGAAGTACCTTGCTCGACCTGAGGGATAGCAAAGAAACATGGGACCAAGTCCGCTGTATTTCCTTCGCTATATCGAGCTGGTGGCTTACTGATCCTCTTCGATCTCCGAAGAACCCGATCATGGCTAACCACCTCCGCTGCTCTTGAACCAGCTCCATTCCCGGGCAAACCTGGAACCATGCTCCCCTTGCTCCCTGAACAAGATGCCTCCTCACTGGAACCAGGAGCACCTTGAGCAATGCTTCCCCTGCTACCTGAACCAAAAAACTCCCCTCTTGAAAAAGAACTGCTTGGAACATCACTCCCCCTGCTTCCTGAACCAGAAGCCTCTGCCTTCGCATCAGAAGTACCTGGAGCATCGCTCTCCCTACTTCCTGACCCTGACGCCTTTGCCCCGGAGCTAGAATAACCTGGAGCACCTGGTGACTCAGGCATCTCCACATGAACCTTAGCAGCAGCCTCCTTCATCCCACCATATGACCTGCTCATCTCTAGCTCCATATGAGAGCTACCCTAATATGGCGTCAACTCATCGAAGACAATGTCTCTCGACACGATGAGTCTCTTCGTCATAGGATCCATACATCTCCATCTTCTCCTCTGCTCATCATACCCAACAAAGACTAAATTTGTCTTGAGAGCTCCCGGAGAGTGTATGTAGCAGGTAGATCCAAACACCTGTAGGTGCTTCACACTGGTCTTTACTCCGAACATCAGCTCATAAGGAGTCTTCACTATGATCGGACTAAGAGGCATCCGGTTGATGACATGAGCAGCACAGGGCATCCCTTCCGCCCAAAGAGCTTTCAGAACGCCTTTACTCTGAAGCCAACACTTGCAGATCTCCGTTAACCAACGGATCATCCGAGCTGCAACACTACCTTGTTGTGAAGTATGTCCACAAGAAAGCTCCTTCCGGATCCCTTACTTCCTGCAAAAGTTTGAGAACTCGGTTGAGCCAAACTCACCACCGATGCTTGTCCTCAACACCTTGATCCTTAGGCCATGCTAGCCTTCCACAAGCTTCTTGAACTCCACAAGCAAGCGCATCATGTTAGACTTCTTCTTCATGAAGTATACCCAAGTATACCTTGAATAGTCATCAACCAATATCAGCATGAACCTGCTGCCTCCAAGACTGGCGGTGATGGTCGGTCCCACCAGAGCACAATTGACAACCTCCAACGGTGCTTTACATCTGGATTGTGCTTTATAAAACATGAAGAGATAAGCTTCACTTTGCTTACATACTGCACACCCCTGACCATTGTCATAGGATGACAATCTAGGCAAGCCTCTTACGAGTCTTCTTTCCGCCATTGCTTTCAGCTTGTCCATCCCTACATGCCCCAATCTTTCATGCCAGATAGCTGCACTATCACTGACCTTCATCCGATCAGCTCCAAAACTTGTTGATAACCCAACAATGTTCTTCTCCTTCCTCCCTACTTGAGCAACGTTCGCTGAGAGCAAGATAAACTTGCACTCCATCTTGAGATGACCTTGCTGTCTGCATTTATAGCACCTTGGCCCTTCCTTCCTCTTCCTATCACCCCTAGGAGAAACACTCCTTTCTTCCTGATATGAAGTAGAGGGACCATCTTCTGCAGCAGCCTTCACCTCCTTCCTGAACAACCCAACAAGGGAAGTCCAAACCTCCGCAGCTGACCGACATCGACTGATGTGGTCCAAGAGCTCTGATGAGATCACTTGCCTGAGAATCGACTCCGCTCTCGCATTTGTCTTTTTCCAAGCTCTCATCTCTTCAGCATTGCCAGCAGTAGCCTCTTGTCTTCCTGCTCCGCATACAACCTCCCAAAGGTCCTCGCCAAGAAGAAAGCTCTTCATACAAGACTTCCACCTTTCAAAGTTCATCTCTGTAAGAAGATCAATTCCAAGATAACTTGCATCTTCCGCTGCCATGGTTCTACCACTGGTTTCCTCTTCACAAGAGCAACTACTTCCATTAATCACTGCTTGACCACTCCAACCTGGCTCTGATACCATGTTAAAATTCAACAAACACGCAGAGGCCTCCTCAGATACCCTGTTGAAACTCAACAAACCGGAGGAGGACACCTCCACTTATAATGTTGAACGTTTTCCCGGATCTTGGAGAAAGCAGGGGTTATCTCAACAAAGCAGTAACAACCAGCAACACATGTAGCAAGCAAATATCTTTATTGATCAACAGCAAACTTCTTTACAAGGCAAGACATACATGGCGAGACATGATTCGCCAAACCCAACACAGGGAGAGCACAGATAGATACAAAGACAAAACCAACACAAGCCGCGCGGTCTCAAACACCAAGCCGCGCGGTTACTGCTGTAGAGTCCTCTCAATCCGCCAGGTCGCCAGCCGCAACCAAGACGCGCGGACAACCCTTTATTCCAATGCTTAGCTCTTCACTGCCGATCTGCAAACCGCTTGACCGCGAGCTCGCCTAGCCGCCATACCGCACACGCTGCGATACCGAATAGAATAGTCCGCCTGAGACAGGCGACTTCCTGAACCCCGACCCAAGTTGCCAAAGAGAAGACCGCCTAGTCGCTGTCCGCGACCTACTGTTTACCGCCTATTTCTTAACCACAGAGTCTGCACTGTCCCTGACCGCAATCAGAGCCAAGTCCTGGCTTTCCAGTGCTATCCGCACAACCTGCACAGTATAACCCGGTCAACTCTATCAAACCGTGCGGACACCATAGTCCAGTCTGCAGCAACTTACGCGAGCTCAAAATTACTGTTCACTTACTTTGGTTCTCTCCCTCTCTATTCTTTCCTGATGTGACATGGGTCCTATTTATAGGCACGATGATGAGTATGGTCACCGCCCTAGCTGATAGGATAACTGCCACATCCTGCAGCAAGAACAAGTGTGTCCGGCAGCCTGCGGACACACACTCCAGTTCGCCGCTCCTGTGCAGATATCCAGTCCGCCTAGCTTCTCCAAGGCCGGACTCCAATCTCCAGTCCGCCTTGTCGCCAAAGGCAAAGCTACAAAGACATCACCAAGGCCGGACAGCAATCTCCAGTCCGCCTTATCTCCAAAGGCCAAGCCAGGACCACCACATCCGGACTCCGTAACAACAGTCTGCCAAACCGCGGACACAGCACCAGCCTGCTTAACCCGAGCCCGCAGCCTCGCCACCAAGGCACCTGCCGGACTCAGCGGACACCCGGCTTCAGTCCGCTGCTGACAGCTCTAGTCTGCATCCCCGAGTCCATTGCCTAATCACCAAGGCATTGCCGGACTCAGCGGACACAACTCCAGTCTGCTAACTTCTCTTGTTTGCAACTCCTGCAGACTTCTCCAGTCCGCAATTCCTGCAGACTCCTCCAGTCCGGAATTCCAGCAGACCTCTAGTCCACAATTCCTGCAGACTTTATCAGTCCACATCCCCGAGTCTATAGCCTCATCACAAGGCTCAATCGGACTCAGCGGACACTAGCTCCAGTCTGCACGCTTGCGCACGCAATCTCCAGTCCGTGCATCCTCAAGCTAGTAATCAAGGCAACATTGCTCCTGCCGAGCTTGGTGGACTGAGATAAACAGTCCGCGCTCCACTGTGCGATCTCCCCGGACTGAGCCAACCTGGACTTGGTTCAGAACACACCAAGTCCAGTCCACTGGCCACAAGGGCCAGTCCGGACTTACTGGAGGACACTGGATCTAGCCCGCCATACCGAGCGACCTCCAGCTTCTGTCCGCACTGACCTGCGGTCTCCGTGGCTTCCACTTGTCGCTGCACCAGAACAAGACCAAGGCAACTGCCAAACCAATCTGCCGAGCACCAGTTCATCAGTCTGTTTAATGCCGGACTCCGCGAATAGAGTTTTTATCCGCCTGGTTACTTCCTGGGATTCAACCGCCTGCTGAGTATACACCGGCCTGACAGACCGTTGCTGCTATCCGCGTAGTCCGCGCGAACAGACCGACCAGGCCGTCATAGAGCAAACCGTCTGCAACATCCCTGCCGACTTAGCAGTCCGCCAACCCTGTCCGCGTAGTCCGCGTGGATGGGTTGTCCAAGCCGTCCATTCACCCACTTTCACTTCACAGATTTCAGCAGCCATCTCCTTTGACACAAGTTCAGATCCTTTTGTGTGTCAATATACTTAAGGTTTTTGTGATCCAAGAAGATATCACAATGAACCCCGTATAGGTAATGTCTCCAAATCTTCAACGTGAATACCACTGCCCCGAGCTCCAAATTATGTACGGGGTAGCTCTGCTCATTCTTATTTTGCTATCTAGAGGCATATGCCATGACGTGTCCATGCTACATCAGTACTGCACTCATCCCCTGATATAATGCATCGGTATAAATGTGAAATCCTTCCTTCCCAGATGGAAGTGCAAGGATGGGGGAAGAGGTGAGCATGTCCTTCAACTCCTGTAATGTTCCCTCGCACTTCCCGGTCCATGTAAAAGTTGCATCCTTCTTCGTCAAGGACGTGAGGGGGAGTGCTATCCTCGAGAACTCCTCTATGAACTTGCGATAATATCCCTCTTGTCCCAAGAAGCGTCGGATGTCTGAAGCTTACTTCGGCCGCGGCCAATCTCTCACTGGCTCGACCTTGGACAGGTCCATGGCCAACCCGACTCCACTAATCGTGTGTCCTAGAAAAGCTACCTCCTGAAGCTAGAACTGGCACTTGAACAACTTAATATACATCTGATGTTCCCTCAACTTGCTCAACAGCAGTGCCAGATGCTGGGAATGCTCCTCCTTCTCCTTGGACTAAATCAAGATATCGTCGATGAAGACTATGATGAACCTATCTGTCAGAACCCGCATTTCCTCAACGAGTATATCGTATCAGAGTAAGAGGAACTACATGTTATTATGCCACGTCGTGTAGGGGATAACTGCACACGCTCAGGCAAACACTCGACGCTTCCTTTAGTAGTTGAAAACCATCAATTTTATGCAAGAAAATTGTTTAGTTTGATGGTTGTATCCCTCGGCCTTATGGATCAAAACGTGTGTTTGTACGAGGAGGAAAATACTTTAGTTTACTTATGACGATCTCCTATATGCATCCTAGATTTATAATCATATAAGAAATCATCCTTTTTTACGTTGTTTGGAAAATACATCTTAGTTTATCAAAACATGTATGCATGATATAGGATAATAGGTTTGTTTTATCTTGAAAATATCTAATGCAACCTAGCATAAATCCTTCCCAAGAGAAGGAGACATCATCTCATCCAAATGAGTCACATTAGCAGTCTAGCATTCATAAATCACAAGTAAAGAAAGCCACCAATGGGCGCCAACAAGCTGACACGAACCCATTGGGGCAAATGTATGTTTGTACAACAAAGTAAAGAACTACCTCGCTAAGTAAGCTTGACTAGCTCCAAAGAAACTCTACCCAAGCACTAGCCGCTCAACCGGCTACAACCTGCACTTGAGGCATTCAAGAAAGAACACCTCAGCAATCATCAAAGCTACACAATAGAGCATGAAGTTCATAAAATATGACGAAGGGGCTTACCGACCCCGTAGCAATTTTTCAGGCAAAACGAGTGAAAAGAACATGTGGAAAACAAGTGTTCAACACTGTCAACCCAAAGTGTCAAACGCACCAAGTGCGTGCAATTCTCATCAAGTCCTGCTCAACCCGCAGGAGCAAAAAGGCAATATACATGCCCATTCCATCATTTTATTATAACAAGAACCACTATACTAGTGAAACATAAGCAGCGATTAAGTTTGATTCCGCAAGGGTCTTTTGGTGGCGGCCCTCAAGTGGAACGCACCAATAAAAGCCAGCCCAAATCGGGGCCAAAATGGTACTCTATACCATAAAACAAAATCCGGTGGCCACCAAGGCTGAAACCACACCACCCCTTATAGAATCCTCATACAAACGCTCCTTCCATGGTTCACAATTCGCCTCGCAAAACTCACCATAACCCAAGCTAAACACGTTTCATTTCATCGTCCTCACTCATGACCACACATTACCCATGTTAGGTCAAACTTATTAGCGTTTGGATTTCTACTTACTCCACAAAGGACAACGCTAACCAAACCAACAAGCGTATTCTAACATGATTATGACATGAACAAGAAAGAACCACATGAACAAGAAAGGCTACATGAATCAAATGAGCATAAGAATTAATTGAGCATAGGGAAAATTCGATAATTAGGCGGCAAGCATGTAAGACTTGAAGGAACAAGAGGATTCATGTTTGTGAGTACTAAACAAAAACAAGAGTAACAAGGCTAATAAAATTGAACAAGCTAGTAAAATTGAAAGAGGAAATCTAGCTAAACTTGCACAATCAAAGAACAAGAAAACAAGATTGGCTAGGGTGAAGAACACCGCTTGCCTGAACCGAGACGACACCGCGACGGCTGTGATGCAGGGTATATCCTAGAGATTCGTCACGGAGGCCACGATAACGCTTATGACACGATCTACGCTCTCTATTCCACACGCTAACGAAAACGCAGCCACAAAAATTATTTTATTTATCGCTCGCGCTAACAATACGGATCGCCGTTCCGCAAATAGATCGAATGTTGGCTATAGGCCAATTTCTTTCCGGCTAAATGGGATAATCTTGATCCCGAACGAGCTTTTGGGTTGTACCAAAATAGATCCACCAAGAACAAAATGATTCGAAAGATGGTAGGATCTATCCCAACAAAAAAGAAAGCGAGGATCGCCAATCCTCTTACGAATCTTTCGGAAATCCAAACGAAAAATACCGATCTATTATTTGATTAACCGCGAAGAAAAACAAATCGGAAAATAACGCAAAAATTCGTCCACCACAAGAACTATCTAGAGAAAGAAAACTCTAGGTAGAAATTTTCGTTACCCCTCTCGGATTTGTAGATCCGTGATGCGTGGATCCACCAAGTTTGATCGCTCCTCCGTTGAAAGTCCACGGGGAAGCGCGCTACGGATGATGAACGTGCTAATCTCCTTCACTTCACGCCGTGGAGGAAACCCCTATCTTCTTCCTTGCAAACAACCTCTCATGCATGGGCCAAAGTATCCTTGGAGAGAGAGGATCTCGGGTGGCCGTGAGCAAGAGGGAGATGAGAGTATCCGAGCACTAGAGAGAAGGGGGCGGCCGAGAGCAAGAGGGAGAGAGGAGATGGCGATTTGGAGGAAGGAAGAAAGAGGGGGGCGACGGCTAGGAGAAGAAGAGAGGGAAAATTAGGGTTTGGCAAATTCCAATTTTGATTTCAATTAAAGTCTACCATCAAATGAAAAGTTCAAGGCCTTATATAGGCTTACATCTCAAAGCAAATAACAAGTGGCTAAAGGCACACCACATAAAGAAAATGCAGAAATTAAATAATGTTTTTTTTAAAGAGCCATCATGAAACGGCTATTAGCACACCAAAGCTAAAATATCAAATATGAGTGTTCTTGCGAGGGCGAAGCTTGTAACCATGACCGCTACGACGTCGCACGTCCTTTGACGGCACATCTTCAACATAGTCATTCCCAAGTTGGCCGTCCTGGTGGCCGTCTTCACCACCGTCGCCATCACTGTCGCCATCAATCCTCCGCCGCTCAAAAGGACTCATTTCCGATGAGCGGGCTGAAATATAACGACGTACGAGGTCCGCGTCAAGAAGATCCACATGTGCAGCAAAGAGCCAAGAGTCGTCCAAAGTCGGACGACCACGCCAACGAACCAAAAACCTGTGAATGTTGCCGTCGGGAGTTGGAAACACATCATCCTGCAAAATCCTGTCAGGCAAGAAATCCGTCCGGGGAAACCTCGGAAAAACATTAGGTGAAGTAGAAAAACAAGTTTCATCATCAATAGACGGCATATCTCCCATAGATTTTGAAGGAGAAAGCGATCCAGAATTGAGCTCACCCCCCACCCCATTAGATTGTATAGTGGGATTATTAAACGGAGAGACAGACAGTTCAGGTGGTGGAGCAACAAAAAGCGTTAAATCTGAAATGTTAAACCCAGGGGAGATTCCCCAATCAACGGGTAATTCTAACAAATAAGCATTTTCGCCTAATTTCTTCAAAATTAGAAAAGGACCGGCTTTCTTGTTCGCTAATTTTTATATGGTGCCCGAAGGCATCCGTTCAGGGATAAGACGAACCATAACCAAATCGCCAATGTTCAAGGAGACTGCTCGCCTATGTACGTTAGCATTCGATTGATAGATAGAATATTGCTTAGCTAACGTCTTGCCAATATGCTCATGGAGAGTGTGAACGTGTGAAGCGAAGTCTTGTGCAAATTGACTTGACTTAAAAGAAGGCGGTAACGGAACCAAGCCAAGAGGCATTGGCGGCTTATAACCATGCACTTTCTCATTCGGAGACAAACCAGTGGACCTATTCTAGCCCTGTTCAGGGATTGATGGCGACGGTGATGGCGACGGTGATGACGACGGCCACCAGGACGGACAACTTGGGAATGACTATGTTGAAGATGTGCCAGCAAAGGACGTGCGACGTCGTAGCGGTCATGGTTACAAGCTTCGCCCTCGCAAGAAGACTCATATTTGATATTTTAGCTTTGGTGTGCTAATAGCCGTTTCATGATGGCTCTTTTAAAAAAACATTATTTAATTTCTGCATTTTCTTTATGTGGTGTGCCTTTAACCACTTGTTATTTACTTTGAGATGTAAGCCTATATAAGGCCTTGAACTTTTCATTTGATGGTAGACTTTAATTGAAATCAAAATTGGAATTTGTCAAACCCTAATTTTCCCTCTCTTCTTCTCCTAGCCGCCGCCCCCCTCTTCTTCCTTCCTCCAAATCGCCATCTCCTCTCTCCCTCTTGCTCTCGGCCGCCCCCTTCTCTCTAGTGCTCGGCTACTCTCATCTCCCTCTTGCTCACGGCCACCCGAGATCCTCTCTCTCCAAGGATACTTTGGCCCATGCATGAGAGGTTGTTTGCAAGGAAGAAGATAGGGGTTTCCTCCACGGCGTGAAGTGAAGGAGATTAGAACGTTCATCATCCGTAGCGCGCTTCCCATGGACTTTCAACGGAGGAGCGATCAAACTTGGTGGATCCACGCATCACGGATCTACAAATCCGAGAGGGGTAACGAAAATTTCTACCAAGAGTTTTCTTTCTCTTGATAGTTCATGTGGTGGACGAATTTTTGCGTTATTTTCCGATTTGTTTTTCTTTGCGGTTAATCAAATAATAGATCGGTATTTTTCGTTTGGATTTCCGAAAGATTCGTAAGAGGATTGGCGATCCTCGCTTTCTTTTTTGTTGGGATAGATCCTACCATCTTTCGAATCATTTTGTTCTTGGTGGATCTATTTTGGTACAACCCAAAAGCTCGTTCGGGATCAAGATTATCACATTTAGCCGGAAAGAAATTGGCCTATAGCCAACATTCGATCTATTTGCGGAACGACGATCCGTATTGTTAGCGCGAGCGATAAATAAAATAATTGTTGTGGCTGCGTTTTCGTTAGCGTGTGGAATAGAGAGCGTAGATCGTGTCATAAGCGTTATCATGGCCTCCGTGAATAATCTCTAGGATATACCCTGCATCAATTTAACCTCGCTTTGATACCAAATTGATGCAGGGTATATCCTAGAGATTCGTCACGGAGGCCACGATAACGCTTATGACACGATCTACGCTCTCTATTCCACACGCTAACGAAAACGCTGACACAACAATTATTTTATTTATCGCTCGCGCTAACTATACGCATCGTCGTTCCGCAAATAGATCGAATGTTGGCTATAGGACAATTTCTTTCCGGCTAAATGGGATAATCTTGATCCCGAACGAGCTTTTGGGTTGTACCAAAATAGATACACCAAAAACAAAATGATTTGAAAGATGGTAGGATCTATCCCAACAAAAAAGAAAGCGAGGATCGCCAATCCTCTTACGAATCTTTCGGAAATCCAAACGAAAAATACCGATCTATTATTTGATTAACCGCAAAGAAAAACAAATCGGAAAATAACGCAAAAATTCGTCCACCTCAAGAACTATCTAGAGAAAGAAAACTCTTGGTAGAAATTTTCGTTACCCCTCTCGGATTTGTAGATCCGTGATGCGTGGATCCACCAAGTTTGATCGCTCCTCCGTTGAAAGTCCACAGGAAGCGTGCTATGGATGATGAACGTGCTAATCTCCTTCACTTCACGCCGTGGAGGAAACCACTATCTTCTTCCTTGCAAACAACCTCTCATGCATGGGCCAGAGTATCCTTGGAGAGAGAGGATCTCGGGTGGCCGTGAGCAAGAGGGAGATGAGAGTAGCCGAGCACTAGAGAGAAGGGGGCGGCCGAGAGCAAGAGGAGAGAGGAGATGGCGATTTGGAGGAAGGAAGAAAGAGGGGGGTGGCGGCTATGAGAAGAAGAGAGGGAAAATTAGGGTTTGGCAAATTCCAATTTTGATTTCAATTAAAGTCTACCATCAAATGAAAAGTTCAAGGCCTTATATAGGCTTACATCTCAAAGCAAATAACAAGTGGCTAAAGGCACACCACATAAAGAAAATGCAGAAATTAAATAATGTTTTTTTTAAAAGAGCCATCATCAAACGGCTATTAGCACACCAAAGCTAAAATATCAAATATGAGTCTTCTAGCGAGGGCGAAGCTTGTAACCATGACCGCTACGATGTCGCACGTCCTTTTGCCGGCACATCTTCAACATAGTCATTCCCAAGTTGTCCGTCCTGGTGGCCGTCGTCATCACCGTCGCCATCACCGTCGCCATCAGGCTGCTCCTCTCTTTCCTTGCCTTGCTTTAGCTTTTCTCACTTGCTTTCTCTTTGAGAATGAAGAAGAGGATGGAGAAAGGGATAAGTGAGGAGAAAGAATCTCTGTCTCGACCTTATTCCCTCCAGAACAGAGTTGGACCGTTAGATCCAGAATCAGAGAAATGAACGGCACAAAAAACTGAAAAAAGTCGATTTTCGGCACTATCAAGCCCTGTGACACGCCCATGTCACAGGGCGTGTACATTAAGCGCCGTAGACGCCAACAATTTCCAGCTTATCCACAAGGTACACGGCCGGGTACACGCCCGTGACGGGTCGGTCACGCCCGTGACCTAGGGCGTGTAGCCCGTGTCTCGACATCTCGTCGACCAAAAGTGTCGACACTTCGACAAAGCTTGACATGCCCTGTGACACGCCCATGTCACAGGCCGTGTCCCCTCTCTTGACACCCGACACTCGACATGCGACACTCGACACTCGACACTCTACACTCGACGTAGCGGGACACGGCCCGTGATATGCCCGTGTCACGGGGCGTGTACCCCATTCGTCAAGCTCAACTCGACGCAAGAAAATTCGTCGAGTCAAGGAGGTCACGCCCCAGGTCACGCCCTGGGTCACGCCCCGACACACCCGTATCGGGGGGCGTGTTCCTCCCGAAACTTCATCGAACGAAGTTCGACGACCACAAAGCCAAACCGCATCCCGAGCTGGACATGCCCTGGGACACGCCCGTGTCCCAGGCCGTGTCACTAAAAAACTGACCATTTTTCACTGTTTTGAAAAGTGTTTATTTCTCCTCCTAGACCATTTTTTCCTTAAGGACTTTTTACCCTTTTTTGTTTTATGTACACATCTTCCATACAATCAACCCGTTTTGAGCAACCTTACCCGGGCTCGAAAAAGTGCAAGCATTCCCTAAGAGGCCTCACCGAGTCCCCAAATTGGACTCCGGCTTGATGGGGAATCGTGCAACTCGGCTACCAAAACAGCCACTCGCAAGCTCGCGGGAAAACCATGCTCGAACAACGGTCAAAGCCAACGTAACACCCATCAAGCGTATGCAATCATTCAACGAAAATAATATGGGGCGTTACAGTCACTCCCCATAACAAAAAGTTTCGCCTCGAAACTTTTCAATCATATTGATATAAATCAAATGAGTAATCAAACAAAAACACTAATTCAACAAAAACACCAATTCACATACCAGCTTATTTACGGGAAAAAATGAGGGTGAGCCGCCCTCATCATTGACTCGAGATCCCACGTCACGCTTTCCACATTCTGATTTTTCCATAGCACTTTGACCATAGGAATCTTCTTTTTCCGCAACACGCGCTCTTGGGAGTCCAAAATACGGATGGGCATCTCTACATACGAAAGGTTTGGCGCCAACTGCGGCACAAAGTCCAAAACTTGCTTATCACTCCGCACACACTTACGAAGTTGGCTGACATGAAACACGTCGTGAACACCAGGAAAGTTCACGGTTAATTCTACTTTGTAAGCGGATGCACCAACTCGCGCAAGAATCTTGAAGGGACCCACAAATCTTGGGTCTAATTTGCGTTCTTTTCCAAACCTTTTAATTCCAACCATTGGGGAGACTTTCAGGAAGACAAAATCCCCCACAACAAACTCTAACTCCGACCTTCGTCGGTTGGCGTACTTTTCATATCGCTCTTGGGCGATCCGGAGCTTCTCCCGAATAAGTCGTACGACAACTTCCATGTCCTCGAGCGCCTTTGGACACAACAAAGGCCGCTCGCCAACCTCAGCCCAAAATAGGGGAGTCCGACATCGTCGCCCATATAAAGCTTCGAACGGAGCCATTTGCAAGCTTTCTTGATAGCTGTTATTATATGCGAATTCCATAACCCGTAAACGTTCATCCCATGCTCCGCCATACTCAAGAATATATCATCGAATCATATCTTCCACGATTTTGTTTACTCGTTCCGTTTGGCCATTCGTCTGAGGGTGGTAAGCAATGGAATGTCTCAACTCCGTCCCCAAACCCTCTTGTAGACTCTTCCAGAAACGAGAAGTAAATCGGGAATCCCGGTCTGAAATGATACTGACTGGCACACCATGCAGTCGGATGATCTCGTTCACATATAACTCCGCTATTGTCTTCATCGGGTAGTTAATCTTAAATGGTATGAAGTGAGCACACTTGGTCAAGCTATCCACGATCACCCATACAAAGTCATGTCCTCGTGGAGATCTTGGTAAGCCTGTAATAAAATCCATTGAAATGCTTTCCCACTTTCATGTTGGAATCTCCAATGGCGTCAACTTGCCACCAGACCTCCCATGATCAGCTTTTACCCGCTTGCAGGTATGACATTTAGATACAAATTGCGCTATATCTCTTTTAATGCCATACCACCAGACAATTTGTTTCAAATCACGGTACATTTTTGTTGAGCCTGGATGGTAGGCCATACTTGAGCCATGTGCTTCCCTACACACCATATCGCGAATGTCTCCAACTGCGGGAATACAAAATCGACCGCGATATTTTAACGTGCCCCCATCATCAATAGCAAAATCCGGTAAGTCACCTTTTTCAGTCCGAAGAACTAAATGTAAAAGATCAGGATCATTTCTTTGATGTTGTCTTGCAAGCATCATCCATTAAGGTTCTTCTACTGCCAAATGACTTTGTGGTTCATATCTCCCCACGACAATATCCATCAATAGAAATTCCTCCACTAGACGGTCGGCTGTAAGATGGAATAATTTACCTGTCTTCCGACTCAAAGCATCGACCACAACATTAGCTTTCCCGGGATGATATTGAATTTCCACATCATAATCAGCTACATATTCAAGCCATCGCCGTTGGCGCAGATTAAGTTCCTTTTGCGTGAAGACGTACTTCAAACTTTTATGATCCGTAAAGATTTTACACTATACGCCGTAAATTAAGTGTCTCCACAACTTCAATGCAAATATCACCGCTGCGAACTCCAAATCATGCGTCGGGTAGTTCTTTTCATGACATTTTAACTGCCGAGACCCATACGCAATGACTTTTTGGTCTTGCATTAATACACATCCGAGTCCAACGTGCGATGCATCCACAAAAACCTCATAATTTATCCCTTCTGTCGGCAAGATCAACACAGGAGCGGTATATAACCTGTTCTTGAGTTCAAGGAAGGACGCCTCACACTTGTCATTCCAATCAAACGCCACATTATTCTGGGTTAAGCGAGTTAAAGGTGCAACCAACGTTGCAAAACCTTCTACAAATCTGCGATAATAGCCGGCCAATCCCAAGAAGCTCCAAATCTCCTTGGGTTTCTCCGGTCTCCTCCACTCCATGACTGCAGCAATCTTTTCAGGATCCACGAAAATTCCATGTTGATTAATAACATGACCCAGGAATGCAACCTGAGGCAACCAAAACTCGCATTTGCTTAGCTTGGCGAACAACTTTTGTTCTCGCAAAGAGGCTAATACCAATCGCAGATGCTGTTCATGCCCCTCCGCACTACGGGAGTAGACGAGAACGTCGTCAATAAAAACCACCACAAACCTATCTAAGTAGTCCTTGAACACCCGGTTCATCATATCCATGAAGGCTGATGGTGCGTTGGTCAAACCAAACGACATCACAAGAAATTCAAAATGTCCATGTCTTGATCGAAATGCAGTCCGCGGAATATCCGACTCCCGAACCTTTAGCTGATGATAGCCCGAGCGGAGATCAATCTTCGAAAATACTGAACTGTCATGCAGTTGATCAAACAAATCATCAATTCTTGGCAGTGGGTACTTGATCTTAATCGTCACCTTGTTCAACTCCCGGTAATCGATGCAAAGTCGCATCGACCCATCTTTCTTCTTCACAAATAACACCGATGCACCCCAAGGTGATGAACTTGGCTTGATAAACCCCTTTGCCAATAAGTCATCCAGCTGGGTACGCAACTCTGCTAGCTCACGCGGGGCCATTCTGTACGGCGCTTTCGCAATAGGCCGCGTACCCGGCTCCAAATCAATGACAAACTGGACATCACGATCAGGTGGAAGACCAGGAAGATCAGTAGGAAACACATCTGGAAATTCACGCACAATAGTAATCTCCGCCAAAAACGGAAAAACAGCACTAGTCCCCACAACTGAGACTAGACAAGCAAAGCAGTCGGAAACAAACAATGTCCGAACACATACCGCCGAAATCCCTGGAGAATCCTGGCATGAATCACCATAAACACTTCCCGGCTGACCATTGTCCTTGATAAAATCCAAGCGCTTTCCTTTGCATTGTATGACAGCGTCATAGCGAGATAACCAGTCCATGCAAAGAATGACGTCAAAATCTTCCAAATCGATCACCTTGAAATCAGCCTTTGCTAAGAAATCCCCCAACAAAATGGGACAATCAAGAAGACCCCAGTCTGCAACCACAGAAACACCGGAAGGAAACTTCACCAAAAAGGCATTCCCCACTCGATCTGGTGTCAAATGATACCGATCCAAAATGGTTCGAGCCACAAATGAATGGGTCGCGCCAGAATCAAAGAGAACACGCGTCCAACGGTTCTTTACCTTAAAGTTTCCTATAAGGGTACATATGTAGCTAAGAACTATGCGTAAGAGGCATAAACAAAATGTAACATCCCATTTCCAACTAGACCCCTAAGAGTGGTTTTGGCCATGACTAGGTCATGACAAACCCTAGGAAGCCAGAAATGGGCCAAGAGATAGGAGGCCAAGGTAGGGATCACCATGGTCTGCAAATAGTAGGATTTTGAACAATGGTTTAGAATGGCAATGGGGCTTCACCATGGACCCAAGACCCTACCACAACACTCCCAAACATTTTGGGAGACCCATTAGAACCAAAAAGACCCATTAGGGCCAACCCAAGAGGCCCAGTTGACCAAGGTCAACCCTAGCCCTGAATGGGTCAACCTAGCCTACTTAGGGCCAATTGACCCACTCCTATTCTAGAGGACCCCACCTATGCCCTCCTAACCCTAAAGAGAGGTCAATGGGTCACTAAGGACACATTGGGGTCAGCCCTAGAGGCCAGGTTGACCCAAGTCAACTCAAGCCCTAATCTGGGCAAAGTACCCTTACTAAGGGTATGTGACCTCCAAAGTGCAGGGCAACCCTACATAACCCTACCTAGACCCTAAGGGAAGTCAATGGGTCACCAAGGATCCATAGGGGTGAACCCTAATGGTCATGTTGACCCAAGTCAACTCTAGCCCTAAGATGGTCAAAGTGACCTTACCAAGGGTCAAGTGACCTTTAAGGTGCCAAGACAACCCTACCCAACCCTACATAGACCTTAGGGGAGGCCAAGGAATCACCCAGGACCCAATGGGGTCAACCTAGATGGTCAAACTGACCAAGTCAACCCTCATTGAGGGTCAAGTCAACTTAGACCAAAAAGGGCTAACCCAAGCTCAAGCCACTTCTCCTTTAGGCTAAACCCATTCCCATGACCATCATAATCCAGTGGGCTGCCTTTAGCTTATGAGGTTGACTAGTCAACCAGAGGTGACTAGGAGAGAGAAAAGAGCTCCTCTCCATGATAATGGAGGAGAGAGAAAATGGGGAAGAGAGAAGGGAGGAGAGAAGCCGGCCAAGGAAGGCCAACAGCCACCAGTTATGGCTGTAATCAACTCCTCTAGGGGAGAGGAGTTGATTCCAGCCGTTTCCCGGCCACCAAGGGGTGGGTTCAGCCCCCCTCCACACAACCCGAGCCACACCTTTAATGGTGTTAATGGCCATTGAAGAACCAGCCTCTCCTCTCCCCCATTTGCCATTTAAACACCTTCAGGGAGCCGAGGGGATCATTTTGGAGCGTTTACCTGGAGGAGACGGGCCATTCCACTGTGCAGTTACAGAAGCCGAGCGCCGCCGTCGTCGTCAATGGCATCCCGCCGCTCCTCTCGCATCCAGGCCGCCAGGAAGGTCCTCCTCCTCTCCTTAACTCGCGGGTAGATCCTAAGAATCATTAGGCTTGAGTTTCGGGCTCAATTGAGCCCGATTCAATCCGGGATTTCTCCTGGTTTCGGCAAGAAAATCTCTTGCTTTATCCGCCGGAAAACGCCTCTCCGGCGGCGGAGCCGCCGCCTGACGATAGCCACCACCTCGACGGAGGTGATGGTGGCGATGGCCGGCCGGGGAAGGGGCTGGATCGCCGGCGGCAAGGCTTGGAAATCGCTCCAGGTGGGACGAATCTCAGCCATTGGCTCAACGGGGACGATGACCAGATGCCGTTGATTCTTGCGCCAAGATTCGCGCTGCATCAAAATCAAACTATAGGAAATTAATGATATTTATTTCATTCTGTCACACTTTTGATATTTAATGTTTTAAATTCTTAAAAATAGCCAGAGGCTCTGTATGGGAAAATGGTCAACACATGAATTGTAGCCCTGCCTGTCTACTGTTTTTTAAAATTGGTTTGAACCCATTTAGGCTTCTGGTTAGACCAGGGCACCCATTTTGGTGGGATATACCCTTAGGGCTAGGCAGTCACAAAATTGAGTGCCCACTCTTCACCCCTAGCCAAAATTAGCTGAAATTTTGGCAGAGAGTCTATCTTAGACATACCTAGGGCCTGCCCAAAAATGGGAATTTTTGGAGAAAATATTTCTATAGTTTTTGTAAATATTTAATAATTATTAGGTAAATTAAATAAGTGCCCTAAACACCTCCAAACCCTCCCAAATTTTGGTGAGTGGCCCCTGGTTTCCAATTAGGTACCTGTATAAAATTTCATTTAATTTGGATGTGTTTTGAATAGGTTTTGACCCAACCCTATTTATACCCTATAAAGGCCATTTTGGTCAAAAGTTGCACTTTTGGTTTTGAGTGACCAAATCACCTCAACAGAGGCTGAAATTTTGGCCACTGATATAACTTGACTTTTTACACTCACTTATGGAGTTTGGAGTGGATTGGACTAGGGTAGCCCTAAAATTTTAGGGTAGGCCCTTTAGGGTAAATTTCTAGGGTTGGAAGAAATTGGGGTCAAAAGACCTTGGATGGACTTGAAACTTGGGAATGATGCCCATAGGGTTACTATGGTCTTGTGGTTAAAATTTTAGGGCATTTGGAAGACTTAAAACCCTTTAAATCCATAACCCTAGTTTAGGGCACTAGCTTGAAACCATAAGATCTAATACCAAAACTCTCTGAAAAGGCCTAAGTCTTTGAATGGGTAGTTGCTTAGGGTATATATATCTCTGGAAATTTTATGATAAATTTTGGATGAATATTTTTGGTACTTTATTCACAAAGTCATGTTTTACAATTTTCACTTAGGAATTTTTGGAGAAAAATATACTTGATTAAACCTGATGAAACTTAGCAAAGGGGCTTGTAATCATGGTACCCATCTCTGTAATTGTTTTTATGAAATTTTTGAAGAATGATATTTAGTAGTTGCTTCTTTAATTATTTAATTCTATGGAACTTTGGTAAATTTAATAATGACATTTAGATTGTCTGAAAAATTCTAATTTCTTCATCATGATGTTTCTAGTTCCTTATGAAGCCCTAGTAATTTTTACATAATTATTGTAGACATATTTGTGACACTTCCTTCATTATATTTGATTTTAGGAATTATTTTAATAAATCCTTTAGAGGTCAAGAACTATCTGGAAAATTATGAAAATTGGCAACCAATAATATTCCCCTGTTATTTAGTGAATACCAATTTTAGGAGGCCATTACCTGAGAAAATCTTATGGTTCATGTTCAAATTGACTATGGCCTAGTTTTTGAGGAAAATTCAATAAATAGTAGATTAATTGGGAAAAAATATGATGTTCTGAATTTAGACTATATTTATCATAATAGACCTCTAATATTTATCATAAGGGTACTGGATGAGTATTTCATATACTTCCCTTTTTACGGGTCATGTAGCTTAAGTGGTCTGCATATAGCAAAACTGCAGAATTTCATTTGGATGTGAATTAGGGCAAGTATGATGAGTCCTGATGGTTTGTTGTAAGGACAAGTGGAATGGGCTGCGTCTTTGGAAGATGAGTGAGTAAGGTGTGGTTCTGTCTAGGGTTATAGGCGTTCGGGTCCGACGAAAGATCGTCCTACCCAAGGAGAGTTGGAGTCAAATTACCCTAGGATTAGCATATCGAAATATGAGAAAATAAAGGGTAAGGGAATCAACCAATAATAAAATAAGTACCTTGCGAAAGGGAACGCTGGGCGTAATCCCAACATAGTTCCTAGTGCCCCTTGAGAGCCCTTCACAGGGAATACCGGGGGCAGTCCTGGGTTAACGTAAACTGTTTAACAAGCTGAAAGAGTAACTTAGTAATTAGGGTTGCACATTCCACAACACTAATGGCACCAGAGGTTGGATAGGAGCTTCGGCTCGGATGGTTAAAAAGGCGGACTTTGGGTCCGGGGAGCTTCGGCTCGATTGCTTGAGTCGGACGTGTTGGTCCGGGGAGCTTCGGCTCGATTTTTGATTACGCTAAATTGCATGTGCATAACAGGAAAGAAAATTAAGGTGGTGGGTCTTCGGTATTGGAGGGTCGATGCACCGACGCCAATACGTTGACTCGGCAAGTGTGGTTAGCACTTCGCCAACAGAAGTCCGGTGCGCCAGCCGGCAAGAGTACGCAGGAGTCCGCTTCGTGCACCAAGCGTTGAGGCGTACGATAGGTCTGACCGGTAGTGCTTTACTGGTTTAGAGGTGGGCGAGGCCCAACCCACCGCTTCCGTCTGCCACTACGGAGGTATCCTGGGAGGTTACGGCTCCAGAAAGGGGGAACTAAAGGTCTGTGTGCACAGAGTCGGGTGTGTGTGTTGCACTTGCATGTCCATCATACCCACTTGCATGTCATGGCATAATCGTTACCTTTAACCTTGACACCTAAAGTATAAGTGGAATGGGACGCTTATACCTTAGGACCTGCTAAACGACCCCTTAGTCTATAAGCTTGTGTGGGCAAGTTTATAAATTAAGGTTAATTTTGATATATTTAGTTACTGCTGTTTGACCACCGACACCCCAGCGTATAAATCGGTATGGGACTTTTTATACGATGGGAGCCTTGCAAAAGACCCCTTGGCTTATGTGTTTTTCACATAAGTGAAGGTTACATTTCATATTACAGCTTATCGACTTTATATACCATAGAACTTGCTAGAATAGGACCGCTGCCATCTGTTTTGACATTCTCCACCTTCAAGTCCTCCCCTTTCTTCCTCTCCGCTCGGTGCCTAGGAGCCGTGGGGGAAGGGGTGGGGGATGATAGGACTTAGTCTTTTAGACTAACGGTTTTCGAACCGCATCATTTAGGGGATCGCGGAGACCAGCATGGAGGAGCAGCCCCAGAGACCGGTGCGCTTGGAGGTGGGGCAGTCTAGCTCCGGAGTTCACACAGCCGGGACCGTGAGTCTCGACCCTGAGCAGTTTTCTACTTTTGTTTCTGCATGAGAGATCTTGTAGTGAGGATTTGATGTACCGGGCATAAGCCCGTTTTGCTACTCTGATGTTATTTTCTGTGGACACTCCCTTCGTGGAGTTATATTTATTATGTCATGTGATTTTCTGTGGACAGATAGCTTACATTTACTTCATTATTCTGCTACTTTTCTGTGATCGAATTGGCCGGCAGAATCGGCGCTTTGTGGTGATGACTCTTCAGGGCGTGAAGGAGTCACCGCAAAACGGCGGTTCTGGGCCTAAGACCCCGATGTCGAAAAAGAAAAAAAAAAGGGGGTCTTACAAGTGGTATCAGAGGCAAACCTCGATCGAAAAGTAGCCGTCCACAACCCTGGGTCACCCCCGCGCGGGTTTAGTTTGGGGACAAACTAAGCAGCGGAAGCAGTGGTGTGCCCATACGGGGGGGAAATCACATGTAAGTTGTCCACTTTCATTAGGCATTGAGTCGATTATCTACTAATGTAGTTCGTTTTGCAGCCCCCAGCTCAGCCCACCCCACAAGGTGGAGCTCAGCAGACTCCAGACATTGCACCACCTCCCATGGTCCCCACACCTTTCCTCCAGTCAGACATGGGGCAGACCCTTACAGCTATCCTTGAGGCCTTCCGAGCTCAGCAAGCCCCAGCCCAGCAGCCAAATCCAGGGGCCAACTGGATGAGCACCTTCCGAGGACTCTCTCCCCCCATCTTACTTGGGGACAGAGTCGGCAGTACGGACAGAGGAGTGGCTGGATGTGATGTACGAGATGTTGACTGGGATACGATGCCCTTGGGAGGAGAGGGTGGCCCTAGTGGTATCTTGCTTGGAGTCACATGCCAAGCGGTGGTGGAAGACGCTGTTGGACACGACCTTTGCTGATAGAGAGATTGCAGAAATCACTTGGGAAGAGTTCAGGGCCACGCTGCTGGAGCACTTTGTTCCTCAGTCGGCCAGGGACGAGTTGGAGGAGCGGTTCTTGCAGCTGAGGCAGGGCACCAGGACAGTGGTGGAGTACCACCGAGAGTTCGATCATTTGGCCCGATACGCGGGCTCCTATCAGCTGGATGAAGCAGGATACGTCAAGAGGTTTTATAAGGGCCTAAAAGAGGAGTTGAGGGAGGCCCTGCTTTTTGTCTCTGACGGGCCCATCTCCCGGATTTTGGAGATGGCGAAGAGGATTGAGGCCGATTGGCACACCACTCGGGGCCGGAAACGGCAAACGGAGGACCAGGGCCGGAGGGCCCGAAATGATCAGCGGCGAGGCATCGTACCAGATGGAAGAAGGGCAGAGGAGCAGCCTCGTCAGGAGTTGAGGCAGGAGCCGAGAGAGCAGGTGGTCTTGGCCCCTCAACCTCTCCGGATCCAGGAGATGCAGAGACCCCGGGGTATGGCGTATCCCCCGCCGGAGTGCTTCCACTGTCACCAGGTGGGACACCTCCGGAGAGACTGCCCTATGAGGGGGGCACCACCTCCAGCACCACGGGGTGGCCCACCGGCCCAGCATTTCGGAGGCCGAGGACGCGGCCGAGGTCGTGGTTACCAGGGAGGCGACCGCAGGCAGAATGGGGAGCAGATTTACGCTTTGGACTTAGCACAGCCCCGGAACCCGGACAGGGTTATTGCAGGTATGAGAGTAATCTTAGTTTTGGACTTATTCTTTGCTCATATTAAGTGTTGATAGAACTACTACACAACCTAGGTTAGAAAACCTTACACCAGAGTTTTTCTTTCAAAACTGATTTAGGAATGGTGATGGTGTGCGACAAACCTGCCCATACCCTGTTCGACACGGGGGCATCGCACAACTTTGTGTCGGAGGATTTCGTCAAGGACCTGGATCTGATTCGATGCTATACGGGACTACCCAGGAGGGTGCGCCTCCCCAATGGGATGGAGATCCAGTCCACAGAAAAGTGCCTCCTGGAGGTTACCATAGACGGGTTGGCACTCGAGGCCCCGACGACGATCCTGAGGATGCCGGACTTCGACCTCGTCTTGGGCATGACATGGCTTGTCTGGAACCATGCCCAGATTGATTGCCCGGCAAGGAGGGTCGTGCTCAGCCACGGCGATACTTATGCGACATTCGAAGGTACTACACCGGTCTCGCGTCGCCTGCTTTCTTCTATTCAGGCCATTAAGGCTCATATGCAAGGGGACGAGGTATATCAAGTATTATTCGAGATGACTGAGGAGAAGGACCTGATTGCTAATATTCTGGTGGTTCGTGACTACGCCGACATTTTTTCGGATAAGCTGCCAGGACTACCTCCGCATAGGGAAAAGGACTTCCAGATTCAGTTGGTACCAGGGGCTAAGCCGGTATCCAAGGCCCCTTATCGGATGGCTCCGAAGGAGTTGGCGGAGTTTCGGACGCAGTTGCAGGAGCTGGTGGAAGCAGGATTTGTTAGGCCGAGTTCCTCATCATGGGGAGCTCCTGTCCTATTCGTAAAGAAGAAGGACGACACTTTACGCCTGTGCATCGACTATCGAGCACTAAACAGGCTGACCGTCCGAAATACCTATCCGCTCCCCAGGATAGACGAGTTGTTCGATCAGCTGGAGGGAGCCCATTATTTTTCGAAGCTGGACTTGAGATCAGGCTACTACCAGCTGCGGATCCAGGAGGAGGATATTCCGAAGACGGCCTTTAGTAGCCGATATGGATTGTATGAGTTCATCGTGATGCCCTTCGGGCTCACGAACGCTCCGTCGGCATTTATGAGCCTCATGAACCGGGTCTTCGAGGCTTATTTGGATGTGTTCGTCATAGTGTTCATAGACGACATCCTTATCTATTCTAAGACGGAGGAGGAGCACACGCGGCATCTAGCATTGACCCTGGAGAGACTGCGGGAGCATCGTCTTTATGCGAAGTTCAGTAAGTGTCAGTTCTGGCTGAAGGAGGTGGCTTTCTTAGGTCACATTATCAGCGGAGCCGGGCTGGCAGTGGACCCGGCAAAGATTCGAGCTATTTCGGAGTGGCCGCAGCTGAAAACAGCCACTGACGTACGGAGTTTTCTAGGACTTGCCGGTTACTATCGGAAGTTCGTGGAGGGATTCTCTCGAATCGCCCTCCCGCTCACATCCTTGACAAAGAAGGAGGTACCGTTCGTGTGGACCCCGCAGTGCCAGACAGCTTTCCAGGAGCTGAAGGATCGGCTGACCTCGGCTCCCATTCTTACTCTCCCCTCGGGGAGGGAGGGATTCCAGGTCTACACCGACGCATCATATCAGGGGATGGGAGCAGTACTGATGCAGAACGGACACGTCATAGCTTATGCTTCCCGCCAGCTGAAGACCCATGAGAAGAACTACCCAGTGCATGACCTGGAGATGGGAGCAGTTGTATTCGCACTAAAAATATGGCGGCATTACCTATATGGAGTCCACTGTGACATATACTCCGATCATAAGAACCTTAAGTACGTGGACACACAGAAGGAACTAAACATCAGGCAGAGGCGGTGGGTGGAGTTCCTTTCTGACTATCAGTATGAGATGCATTACCACCCGGGGAAGGCGAACGTGGTAGCGGACGCACTGAGTAGGAGAGCTGCCACAGCAGGAGCAGAGCCTCAGCTGATGTCTATGGAGCTGCTGCAGAGACTAGAGGACATGCACATTACCCTGGTATCGTCCGATGATCCTGAGCTCTATGAGGAGTACTTGGCCGCGGTAGGCGTTACCGATGACATCAGAGACCGAGTCAGAGAAGGGCAGAGGCAGGATGCCAAGTTAGAGCCCATCTTCCAAGCTCTGGAGGCAGGCACTGCAGGAGACTACACACTGAGGGACGACCTGGTGTGCTTCAGAGGACGGGTGTATGTACCGGAGGGAGGCCAGATCCGGGAGGATATTATGATGGAGGCGCACTGCAGCCGGTATTCTGTACACCCGGGGATCACAAAGATGACGGCTGATTTGAAGAAGACGATGTATTGGCCGGGCATGAAGAGGGATGTCTCACACTTCGTGACCCATTGTGAGGCATGTCAGCTAGTGAAGGCGGAGTGCAGGAACCCCGCGGGATTATTGCAGCCACTCCCGGTGCCGGAGTGGAAGTTTGATGACATAGCCATGGACTTCATACATGGGCTTCCCCGGTCTCGGACAGGGAATGACTCGATCTGGGTAATCGTCGATCGGTTGACCAAGGTGGCTCGATTTATACCGATCAGGAAGGATGATTCAGTAGGAGTACTGGTGCGAAAGTTTGTGGAGCAGTTCGTTCGTTATCATGGCGTGCCCAGGACGATAGTGTCGGATCGGGATGGCAGGTTCACCTCCAGGGAGTGGAGATCCGTGCAAGCTTACTTAGGCACGCGATTGACTTTCAGCACTGCATTCCACCCCCAGACAGACGGGCAGACAGAACGCACCAACCGGACGCTGGAGGACCTTTTGAGGTTATGCATCTTGGACCGCGGGGAACCGTGGGAGAAACTCTTGCCCCTTGTCGAGTTCTCCTATAACAACAGCCACCAGTCCAGCATCAGGATGGCGCCTTACGAAGCCTTGTACGGGAGGAGATGCCGGACCCCGCTTTCTTGGGTGCAGAACGAGGATCCGAAAGTGTTGGGGTCAGAGTTTGTTGAAGACACCGAGGCACAGGTGAGGCTGATCAGGGACAGGATGCTCGAGGCACAGAGTAGACAGGCTAAGTATTATGACGCCCGACATCGGCAGGTGGAGTTCCAGGTGGGGGACCGGGTGTTTCTGAAGATCCGGCCCATGCATGGAGTTTCACGGGTGCGTGGTCGGAGGAAGAAGCTCAGCCCTAGGTACATGGGCCCTTACAGGATCCTGGAGCGGATCGGACCCCTAGCCTACCGGCTGGAGTTACCACCAGAGCTGGAAGCGCTGCACGACGTCTTCCACATTTCTTCTTTGAGGAGGGCTCTGCTACGCCCGGAGCAGCAGATTCTGACTACCGAAGGGCCGGTAGCGTCAGATCGGTCGGTTCATTTGGAGCCTGTGAGGATCGACGACCGAGGAGTGCGGGTCTTGCGACGCAAGAAGGTCCCACTAGTCAAGGTCCTGTGGAGGAACCACGGCCAGGAGGAGCATACCTGGGAGCCACAGGACCTGATGCGACAAAGATACCCCGAGCTATTCAGTCAGGTATACCTCTCGGACCCCTCAAGATGTTAATTTATTTTTCCTGCTTTAAGTATACTAAGGGCTGCTCTAGGTAGATAGGGGCTTATCTTTTGTTTATTGGGGCTTAACCTTGTTTATTGGGATTTTGGTTCGCTGTTTGGGCGAAAGGGGTCTTAGATCTAAGTTTTTCCATAAAATCAAATTCAACGAACGAGGCGTCATAATGGGATGTTACAAGACTCTTTCCTTCGGTAATAAGACCCGTAGGTCCAACCTTGATTTCGGGGACGAAATCTTTGTTTTGTTTATTGGGATTTGTAACATCCCATTTCCAACTAGACCCCTAAGAGTGGTTTTGGCCATGACTAGGTCATGACAAACCCTAGGAAGCCAGAAATGGGCCAAGAGATAGGAGGCCAAGGTAGGGATCACCATGGTCTGCAAATAGTAGGATTTTGAACAATGGTTTAGAATGGCAATGGGGCTTCACCATGGCCCCAAGACCCTACCACAACACTCCCAAACATTTTGGGAGACCCATTAGAGCCAAAAAGACCCATTAGGGCCAACCCAAGAGGCCCAGTTGACCAAGGTCAACCCTAGCCCTGAATGGGTCAACCTAGCCTACTTAGGGCCAATTGACCCACTCCTAGTCTAGAGGACCCCACCTATGCCCTCCTAACCCTAAAGAGAGGTCAATGGGTCACTAAGGACACATTGGGGTCAGCCCTAGAGGCCAGGTTGACCCAAGTCAACTCAAGCCCTAATCTGGGCAAAGTACCCTTACTAAGGGTATGTGACCTCCAAAGTGCAGGGCAACCCTACATAACCCTACCTAGACCCTAAGGGAAGTCAATGGGTCACCAAGGATCCATAGGGGTGAACCCTAATGGTCATGTTGACCCAAGTCAACTCTAGCCCTAAGATGGTCAAAGTGACCTTACCAAGGGTCAAGTGACCTTTAAGGTGCCAAGACAACCCTACCCAACCCTACATAGACCTTAGGGGAGGCCAAGGAATCACCCAGGACCCAATGGGGTCAACCTAGATGGTCAAACTGACCAAGTCAACCCTCATTGAGGGTCAAGTCAACTTAGCCCAAAAAGGGCTAACCCAAGCTCAAGCCACTTCTCCTTTAGGCTAAACCCATTCCCATGACCATCATAATCCAGTGGGCTGCCTTTAGCTTATGAGGTTGACTAGTCAACCAGAGGTGACTAGGAGAGAGAAAAGAGCTCCTCTCCATGATAATGGAGGAGAGAGAAAATGGGGAAGAGAGAAGGGAGGAGAGAAGCCGGCCAAGGAAGGCCAACAGCCACCAGTTATGGCTGTAATCAACTCCTCTAGGGGAGAGGAGTTGATTCCAGCCGTTTCCCGGCCACCAAGGGGTGGGTTCAGCCCCCCTCCACACAACCCGAGCCACACCTTTAATGGTGTTAATGGCCATTGAAGAACCAGCCTCTCCTCTCCCCCATTTGCCATTTAAACACCTTCAGGGAGCCGAGGGGATCATTTTGGAGAGTTTACCTGGAGGAGACGGGCCATTCCACTGTGCAGTTGTAGAAGCCGAGCGCCGCCGTCGTCGTCAATGGCATTCCGCCGCTCCTCTCGCATCCAGGCCGCCAGGAAGGTCCTCCTCCTCTCCTTAACTCGCGGGTAGATCCTAGGAATCATTAGGCTTGAGTTTCGGGCTCAATTGAGCCCGATTCAATCCGGGATTTCTCCTGGTTTCGGCAAGAAAATCTCTTGCTTTATCCGCCGGAAAACGCCTCTCCGGCGGCGGAGCCGCCGCCTGACGATAGCCACCACCTCGACGGAGGTGATGGTGGCGGTGGCCGGCCGGGGAAGGGGCTGGATCGCCGGCGGCAAGGCTTGGAAATCGCTCCAGGCGGGACGAATCTCAGCCGTTGGCTCAACGGGGACGATGTCCAGATGCCGTTGATTCTTGCGCCAAGATTCGCGCTGCATCAAAATCAAACTATAGGAAATTAATGATATTTATTTCATTCTGTCACACTTTTGATATTTAATGTTTTAAATTCTTAAAAATAGCCAGAGGCTCTGTATGGGAAAATGGTCAACACATGAATTGTAGCCCTGCCTGTCTACTTTTTTTTAAAATTGGTTTGAACCCATTTAGGCTTCTGGTTAGACCAGGGCACCCATTTTGGTGGGACATACCCTTAGGGCTAGGCAGTCACAAAATTGAGTGCCCACTCTTCACCCCTAGCCCAAATTAGCTGAAATTTTGGCAGAGAGTCTATCTTAGACATACCTAGGGCCTGCCCAAAAATGGGAATTTTTGGAGAAAATATTTCTATAGTTTTTGTAAATATTTAATAATTATTAGGTAAATTAAATAAGTGCCCTAAACACCTCCAAACCCTCCCAAATTTTGGTGAGTGGCCCCTGGGTTCCAATTAGGTACCTGTATAAAATTTCATTTAATTTGGATGTGTTTTGAATAGGTTTTGACCCAACCCTATTTATACCCTATAAAGGGCATTTTGGTCAAAAGTTGCACTTTTGGTTTTGAGTGACCAAATCACCTCAACAGAGGCTGAAATTTTGGCCACTGATATAACTTGACTTTTTACACTCACTTATGGAGTTTGGAGTGGATTGGACTAGGGTAGCCCTAAAATTTTAGGGTAGGCCCTTTAGGGTAAATTTCTAGGGTTGGAAGAAATTGGGGTCAAAAGACCTTGGATGGACTTGAAACTTGGGAATGATGCCCATAGGGTTACTATGGTCCTGTGGTTAAAATTTTAGGGCATTTGGAAGACTTAAAACCCTTTAAATCCATAACCCTAGTTTAGGGCACTAGCTTGAAACCATAAGATCTAATACCAAAACTCTCTGAAAAGGCCTAAGTCTTTGAATGGGTAGTTGCTTAGGGTATATATATCTCTGGAAATTTTATGATAAATTTTGGATGAATATTTTTGGTACTTTATTCACAAAGTCATGTTTTACAATTTTTACTTAGGAATTTTTGGAGAAAAATATACTTGATTAAACCTGATGAAACTTAGCAAAGGGGCTTGTAATCATGGTACCCATCTCTGTAATTTTTTTTATGAAATTTTTGAAGAATGATATTTAGTAGTTGCTTCTTTAATTATTTAATTCTATGGAACTTTGGTAAATTTAATAATGACATTTAGATTGTCTGAAAAATTCTAATTTCTTCATCATGATGTTTCTAGTTCCTTATGAAGCCCTAGTAATTTTTACATAATTATTGGAGACATATTTGTGGCACTTCCTTCATTATATTTGATTTTAGGAATTATTTTAATAAATCCTTTAGAGGTCAAGAACTATCTGGAAAATTATGAAAATTGGCAACCAATAATATTCCTCTGTTATTTAGTGAATACCAATTTTAGGAGGCCATTACCTGAGAAAATCTTATGGTTCATGTTCAAATTGACTATGGCCTAGTTTTTGAGGAAAATTCAATAAATAGTAGATTAATTGGGAAAAATATGATGTTCTGAATTTAGACTATATTTATCATAATAGACCTCTAATAATTATCATAAGGGTACTGGATGAGTATTTCATATACTTCCCTTTTTACGGGTCATGTAGCTTAAGTGGTCTGCATATAGCAAAACTGCAGAATTTCATTTGGATGTGAATTAGGGCAAGTATGATGAGTCCTGATGGTTTGTTGTAAGGACAAGTGGAATGGGCTGCGTCTTTGGAAGATGAGTGAGTAAGGTGTGGTTCTGTCTAGGGTTATAGGCGTTCGGGTCCGACGAAAGATCGTCCTACCCAAGGAGAGTTGGAGTCAAATTACCCTAGGATTAGCATATCGAAATATGAGAAAATAAAGGGTAAGGGAATCAACCAATAATAAAATAAGTACCTTGCGAAAGGGAACGCTGGGCGTAATCCCAACATAGTTCCTAGTGCCCCTTGAGAGCCCTTCACAGGGAATACCGGGGGCAGTCCTGGGTTAACGTAAACTGTTTAACAAGCTGAAAGAGTAACTTAGTAATTAGGGTTGCACATTCCACAACACTAATGGCACCAGAGGTTGGATAGGAGCTTCGGCTCGGATGGTTAAAAAGGCGGACTTTGGGTCCGGGGAGCTTCGGCTCGATTGCTTGAGTCGGACGTGTTGGTCCGGGGAGCTTCGGCTCGATTCTTGATTACGCTAAATTGCATGTGCATAACAGGAAAGAAAATTAAGGTGGTGGGTCTTCGGTATTGGAGGGTCGATGCACCGACGCCAATACGTTGACTCGGCAAGTGTGGTTAGCACTTCGCCAACAGAAGTCCGGTGCGCCAGCCGGCAAGAGTACGCAGGAGTCCGCTTCGTGCACCAAGCGTTGAGGCGTACGATAGGTCTGACCGGTAGTGCTTTACTGGTTTAGAGGTGGGCGAGGCCCAACCCACCGCTTCCGTCTGCCACTACGGAGGTATCCTGGGAGGTTACGGCTCCAGAAAGGGGGAACTAAAGGTCTGTGTGCACAGAGTCGGGTGTGTGTGTTGCACTTGCATGTCCATCATACCCACTTGCATGTCATGGCATGATCGTTACCTTTAACCTTGACACCTAAAGTATAAGTGGAATGGGACGCTTATACCTTAGGACCTGCTAAACGACCCCTTAGTCTATAAGCTTGTGTGGGCAAGTTTATAAATTAAGGTTAATTTTGATATATTTAGTTACTGCTGTTTGACCACCGACACCCCAGCGTATAAATCGGTATGGGACTTTTTATACGATGGGAGCCTTGCAAAAGACCCCTTGGCTTATGTGTTTTTCACATAAGTGAAGGTTACATTTCATATTACAGCTTATCGACTTTATATACCATAGAACTTGCTAGAATAGGACCGCTGCCATCTGTTTTGACATTCTCCACCTTCAAGTCCTCCCCTTTCTTCCTCTCCGCTCGGTGCCTAGGAGCCGTGGGGGAAGGGGTGGGGGATGATAGGACTTAGTCTTTTAGACTAACGGTTTTCGAACCGCATCATTTAGGGGATCGCGGAGACCAGCATGGAGGAGCAGCCCCAGAGACCGGTGCGCTTGGAGGTGGGGCAGTCTAGCTCCGGAGTTCACACAGCCGGGACCGTGAGTCTCGACCCTGAGCAGTTTTCTACTTTTGTTTCTGCATGAGAGATCTTGTAGTGAGGATTTGATGTACCGGGCATAAGCCCGTTTTGCTACTCTGATGTTATTTTCTGTGGACACTCCCTTCGTGGAGTTATATTTATTATGTCATGTGATTTTCTGTGGACAGATAGCTTACATTTACTTCATTATTCTGCTACTTTTCTGTGATCGAATTGGCCGGCAGAATCGGCGCTTTGTGGTGATGACTCTTCAGGGCGTGAAGGAGTCACCGCAAAACGGCGGTTCTGGGCCTAAGACCCCGGTGTCGAAAAAGAAAAAAAAAAGGGGGTCTTACACAAAACGTGAACCAGAGGAAGGAATTGAACCTGAGATAACCTGAAGTGACATCTGAGCTTTCTCTGACGAGATCACATTTAACTTCCATTTTTCTTTGTCCAAACACGGAGGCGGAGGCAAAGCCTGGAGTGGCATTGGCTGCAGCACGGGCTGGTTTTGTGGGCACCTTGCCTTGAGATGTCCCTGTTTGCCACACTGAAAGCACACCTTGTGTTTGACCCAGCAGTGGCCCACATCATGACCTCTTCCCCCACAACTTGTACACTCCAAGTCTCTGGTTGGCGCACCCTGAATGGCGTTCACCTGGTCCTTCTTCTGCATCCCCAACCGCTTGAAACATTTCTCAAATGGGTGGCCTGACCGGCCACAGAGGATACACGCCTCCTTATTCTTCTTCCTTACGTCTGATTCTTGGGAGCTTTTCCCTCCCACCAGCTTTTTCTTATCCTTCCTCATCAGCTGCCTCTTTGTTTTGCAGTTTCTATAGCTTCCACCTTCAAAGAAACCTCAACCACACTATTGTAACTTGTCGCTCCATAAGCGCTTGCAAACTGCTGAACATCGCTTCGGAGTCCGCCAAGAAATCTCTTTACTCGGTCAGCTTCCGTAGTCACCAAGCTCGGAGCGAACCGACTTAACTTGCTAAACTCAATTTCATACTCACTCACTGTGAGTTTCCTCTGTTTCAGGTACAAAAAGTCATTCATCAAGCGGTCCCTTTTAACTGACGGTAGAAACTTGCACCGTAACATTTCTTTAAAGGCTTTCCACGAACATCCGGCCACTAGGCTTTCCTTTTCTCACAACCACCAACTTTTAGCCAACCCTTTTATTTGATAGGCGGCAAGCATCACCTTTTGGTCTTCGGTAACGCTAGAATAGACAAACATCTCTTCCAACGTGATCACCCAATCATCCAAGATCACAAAGTCCGCTTTTCCATCATAGGTAGGTGGTCCAAGTCGCTAAAACTGCGAGATAAAAGTCATTGCAAGAGGAACCACAACTGGGGGTATCAATACCACGGAAGGAGTAGAAATAGTGGGACCTCTGACAGTCTCTTGCACTGTTGGTGCCAGCCCAGACATCGCTGATGACATAGCTTGGAGCTGGGACTGAACTTCCTGCACCTGCCTCGTCAAAGCCTCATTACTTTGGTGTAGACTATCCATCAAGGCATTATTCTGCGCGCCCGAAGATTCGCCCTCACATTGGGGAGTCTGCCTTGTCACTGGACGCTTCGACATCCTACAAACACGTTCACCCTTATCAAGCTCCAACCCAACTAAACACAAAACTGCTATGTACAGACAATACATGTAGAAATATGAACATCAACTGCTAACTTGCTCTGGGAGTTTGAGAATGATGTTATGCCTAGCCTGTGATGAGTCACTGTCATCCCACTAACTTGTGACTAAACCATGAATGCATGAATTTCGTTGACCCAAAACCATGTGTGTACAGGTGTCATCATGTAAATCTTAGCTTGACACGTTGTGCTCATGCAATGTTATGTTATGTGTGTTGTGCTATGCAGTCTAGTAAAAGCCTTAATGCATGCCATGAGCGGTCGTACGCATAACAATGCTATGCATCTCATACTACATAGCATTGCATGCAACGAAGAAAAGAAAACGTGCTAGTCGCATCCATGTGGTGAGCTTATGCATCCCATACTACATAACATTCACATGTTGCCCCTATGGTGGATCCATATACAACCACATACTATGCATCCCATACTTTATAATATGCCCCGTATACTTCTGTTCATGCCATGAGTGTAGTGTTCGTGCTTCGGCCAAGATGTACGGGTGGCACCTCGGTGTGTGTATCCTATGATGATGATTAGTAATGTTTACGACAAGGACAGTTTGCCCAACCAATTGTCAAGCAAACCTACCTCTGATACCAACTGTCACAACCCGCATTTCCTCAACGAGTATATCGTATCAGAGTAAGAGGAACTACGTGTTATGATGCCACGTCGTGCAGGAGATAACTGCACACGCTCAGGCAAATGCTCGACGCTTCCTTTAGTAGTTGAAAACCATCAATTGTATGCAAGAAAACTGTTTAGTTTGATGGCCGTATCCCTCGGCCTTATGGATCAAAACGTGTGTTTGTACGCGGCGGAAAATACTTTAGTTTACTTATGACGATCTCATATATGCATCCTAGATTTATAATCATATAAGAAATCATCCCTTTTTACGTTGTTTGGAAAATACGTCTTAGTTTATCAAAACATGTATGCATGATATAGGATAATAGGTTTGTTTTATCTTGAAAATATCTAATGCAACCTAGCATAAATCCTTCCCAAGAGCAAGGAGACATCATCTCATCCAAATGAGTCACATTAGTAGTCTAGCATTCATATATCACAAGTAAAGAAAGCCACCAATGGACGCCAACAAGCTCACACGAACCCATTGGGACACATGTATGTTTGTACAACAAAGTAAAGAACTACCTCGCTAAGTAAGCTCGGCTAGCTCCAAAGAAACTCTACCCAAGCACTAGCCGCTCAACCGGCTACAACCTGCACCTGAGGCATTCAAGAAAGAACACCTCAGCAATCATCAAAGCTACACAATAGAGTATGAAGTTCATAAAATATGACGAAGGGGCTTACCGACCCCGTAGCAATTTGTCATGCAAAACGAGTGAAAAGAATAGGTGGAAAACAAGTGTTCAACACTGTCAACCCAAAGTGTCAAACGCACCAAGTGCGTGCAATTCTCATCAAGTCCTGCTCAACCCGCAGGAGCAAAAAGGCAATATACATGCCCATTCCATCATTTTTTTTATAACAAGAACCATTATACTAGTGAAACATAAGCAGCGATTAAGTTTGATTCCGCAAGGGTCTTTTGGTGGCGGCCCTCAAGTGGAACGCACCAATAAAAGCCAGCCCAAATCAGGGCCAAAATGGTACTCTATACCATAAAACAAAACCCCGTGGCCACCAAGGCTGAAACTGTTGGGTACATTGGTTTAAATGTACCTGATTTGAAGAAGCCTCACCCAACTCAATGATATACATCAAAAATGTATTTGATGTATTTTGAGTTTACTTGTGCAGGTTAAGTATTTACAGGAAAGAAGAAAAAGTTTCTAAGTTCATGTGTCGACACCCAGAGGCAAAGTGTCGACACTTAAGAAGACTTGTGTCGACACCTAGGCAAGCAGTGTCGACACTTGGAGTATTTGTGTCGACACCAGGGATGCAGAGTCGACACCAGACAGAAAGTGTCGACACAAGGAGCTGTGTCGACACTCAATAAAGAAGAGTGCAGTGAAGCAGTGTCGACACATAGCAGTTGTATCGACACCCAGTGAAACTGTGTCTACAATAGAAAGTGTCGACACTTGGAGGCTGTGTCGACACTCAGCAAAAGTCAGCAGAGACTAAGTATAAGTGTCGACACCCAGAGCAATGTGTCGACACACAGCAGAAGAGTCAACACATGAAGAAAGTGTCGACACAAGAAAGAATGTGTCGACACTCAGCTGAAGACTCAACACTTGAAGAAAGTGTCGACACAAGGAGCTGTGTCGATACTTAGCAAAGTTCAAGAATATTCTAAGTACAAGTGTCGACACAAAGGAGATGTGTCGACACACAGCAAAAGTCTCAAGAGTAGAAGAATGTGTCGACACAAGGAGCTGTGTCGACACTCAGCAAGTTCAACACATGAAGATGTGTCGACACAAAGGTGTTGTGTCGACACTTAGAAGAATTCAGCAAAATACTGAAGTACAAGGACTTGTGTCGACACACATTACCAGTGTCGACACATGAAGAAGAAGTAGTGTCGAGATGTAAAATCTACTACACAAGGAGTTGTGTTGACACCTTGTAGGTTAGTGTCGACACTTAGACAACTTATGTTGACACTTGGTCTATAAGTGTCGACACTCAAAGACAGACAGTCTCGACACTTTCAGATAGTTACAGAATTTTCAAGAACTGACTGGATGACTTGACAGCTGTCATTCCAGCCGGTCTACTGCACCTGTCAGAGTTGTCATAAATCAGTTATGAACCAGACCAGTCGGTTACCATGAAGAAGGCCTATAAATAGGGTTATACTGTCTACAGAAAAAGATGATCAACACATCAAGATATACAAAGAAGATCTAGCTATTCCTTGAAAAATCTAGTGAAGATCTAAGTAGTTGGAGAGAGAGAGCTCCATCCAAGAAGTCAGCCGTTGGAACCAGGCTGAGAAGAAGGGTTCAGATTTGTTCTAAATCTTAAGTAGCAGAGATCAAGGATCAACTACAGAGGAGGTCAATCTTATTGAGTTCTACATTCAAGAAGTTTTGAAGAAAGCCAAGTCAGATTGATTTCAGCTGAGTTCTTCCAAGAACTCATCAAGAAACTCACAACTCTTCTCTCTTTTCTCTGAGTTGTTGAGTTAACATTTTGTATTCATATTATCTTGTAGGATCCTTAGGGATCTGAGTTTTGTAAGCCTGTAATTATAAAGGCTGAGTGTAGGGCTTGAGTGCCTGAGTGTAGGAGATTTGAATCTCCGAGTGTAGGCCTATTGTGGCCGAGTGTAGGCCTTGGTGGCTGAGTGTAGGCCTTGGTGGCTGAGTGTAGGCTTTGTGAAGAAGCTGAGTTGTAGGGCCTTGGGCCTGAGTTGTAGGAACCTGATTTGGGGTTCTGAGTGTAAGATCTGAGGATCTGAGATAGTGGAGAAGTTTGGACGAATCTAGTACACTGCTAGATAGGCGAAGGGGGAAAGTGGATGTACCCAAACCTTGGGGAACCACTATAAAACTGTGTGTCTACTGGTTGCTTGTGTATTTCTGTGATTACTGCTTGTGTGCTGTGATAAAGAAACTAGAACTCTGTGATATTATCTGAATTCTGCCTAAAAAAGTTAAAAAGATTTAAGTCACCTATTCACCCCCCCCCCTCTAGGTGATTAGGTACAATATCTTTCAAGTGGTATCAGAGCCAGGTTGCTCGAAAAAAAAGGACATAACTGTCTGAGTAGATCCTGTTGGCAGATTCAGTATAAGTACATTACAGATTCAAGAAAATCAAGAACCATGGGTTCCACTGAGAATCATAAGGAATTGGGATCCATGAAGCTACCCATTTGCAGAAAGGAAATCTTTGGCATTTGGAAGGAAAGGGTGAGACTGTTTATGGAAGCCTCAGACCCTAGGATTTATATCACAGTGAAAGAAGGGCCATATGTGCCCATGAAGGTTTCAGTCTTAGATGCAAATCAGAGAACACCTAAGGATTTCTCTGAAATGACAAAGGATGAAATTGTTCTAGCCACAATGGACAAAAGGGCTCAGAATATTATAGTGAGTGCTATAGATGATGCTACTTTTCAGAATTTGATACACTGCAAGACATCCAAGGAAATGTGGGATACTCTTATTGTGTATATGGAGGGTTCTAAAGAAGTGAGGCAAGACAGAAAATCCTTGCTCAATCAAGAATATGAAAGTTTTAGACAAGGTAAAGCTGATAGCATAACTGAATGCTATAAGAAGTTCTATAGGATTATGAATGAGCTTATGTCCTATGGCAGAGAGTTCAGTAATTATGCGCTTAATGATAAGTTTCTAAGGTCCCTAACAAAAGATTGGGATACCAAGATCTGTGCTATTAGGGAAATGACAAAGTTGGCAGAAATTCCTCCACCAACACTGTTTGGCAAACTGCTGTCCTATGAAATGCAGTTAATGGTGAGGAAAGAAGAGGAGAAATCAACAAGAAGTGAACATAAAGAAAGGACAATGGCCTTCAAAACAGAAGCCCCCAGAAAGTACAGAGGTAAGTCACCAACTCCACCACCAAAAGTCGTTGAGACTGAGTCAGAAGATTCAGAAAGTAGAAAGTCTGAAAGCAGTGAAAGTGATGAGGACTTTGCTGCCTTCACAAGACATTTTCAGAAGTTCTTAAAGAAGAAACAGTGGAGGACAAGGCCATCTACTTCACAGGGTAAAGAAGTCTATTATCAGAATAAAAGTTTTCAAAGAAAGACAGAAAAAAGTCCAAGTCTAGCAAAGCATCACTATCAAAAATTGTATGTTATTGCTGTAATAGATAAGGACATGTTGCAGATTGTCCAGAAAAAAGGAAGGAGTCTAATGATAAGAAAAAGACTCAATTCAAAGGCAAGAAGGAAAGATCTTTTGTTGCCAAAAAGGACAAGAGCCTGTCAGATATTTCTTCATCAGAAACTGAGTCAGATGCTGAGGCATATATAGGACTGTTTGCTGAGGAGGAAGAAGAAGAGTTCATTCAGATTATGAATTCTATATATGAACAAGAGGACAGTCAGTGCCAAGGACTGATGGCATTGACAGAAAGTGACAAAATCCTGTAACAGCCAGGACCTAGTAAGGTACAACATTATTCATAAAGTTCAATTTCTTGTGCTAGTTCAGAATTAGATTCATCATCATCAAGTGATGAAAGTGCATCTGAGTCTGAAGAGGATATTCATCAGTTGATAGATGAATAAAAAGTTCTGTTGCAAGAATTTAAGAAATGCAAATCCTTGGCTAAGAATCAAGCTAAGGAGATTGCAAGTCTCAAAATAGCTGCAATTGATTATGAGAAGATGTTTGATCAAAAGCTAAATGAGATAGCCAGACTGAAGCACATAACAGTGATTCAGATGGGGACTATATCATTTAAGAATGATCAAATCAAGAGTCTGGAGATTAATCTTCAGAAGGAGAAAGACTTAGTTGCTAGGTTTTCTAAACCTAAGTCAGTTCTACCCTTAATTGATGAATTTGTTCATCACAAAGGTAAAGTTGGACTGGGATTTACTAAACCAGCAATGACTGTCAAGTCCAAGTCCAAGGGCAAAGCTCCAACTCTCAACAAGTCAGCTGTAGATAAAACAGTTAAGACTGTACCTAAGCAAAGGTACAATAAGTTTGAGTGTTGGTGCTGTGGCAAGGTAGGCCACTTTGCAATGGATTGTTGGCACAATGCTAGTGTCATAGTGAGTAGCAAACTGCCTGTTGGAAAACCTACAGGTAGCTTTGTTAGGAAGCAAACTAACCATTACCAAGGACCCAAGAATTCTTTGGGTTCTAAGGTTCACTAATCTGTTTTGTAGGTGAGTCCAAGTGGCCATGCCCCAATATGGTACTTGGACAGTGGATGTTCCAGACATATGACTGGAACAAGGAGTTTACTAAAGGACTATACACCTATAAAGGATGGTCCAAAAGTCACCTTTGGTGCTTCTGAAAAAGGGATCATCAATGGTTTTGGTAACATATCTAACTCCTATATTACAATTACTCAAGTGGTCTATGTTAAAGGTTTGAAACATAACCTTATTAATATAAGTCAATTGAGTGATGTAGGATATGCCATCTCATTTGTCAAAAATGGTTGTCATATCAGGAGGTCAAATGATCAAGAGATCATTTTGACTGGTTATAGAAAAAGAAATGTCTACTGCTTAGACATTATGGTTGAGAACAATGGTTCTCCAGTGTGTCTAGTAGCTGATGAGACAGTCTCTCATTGTGTCAAATGGCTCAAGAGGCTAGCCCATCTAAACTACAAGACAATTGGCAAACTCTTTAGCAAAGAGTTAGTGAGGAAAGGTCCTCAAGTTAAGTGTATTAAAGATGGTATTTGCTCAGCTTGTCAAAAGGGCAAGCAGACTAGATCCACCTTTAGAAGCATTGAAAACAAAGATGCTGTGAGGTGTTTATACCTCGTGCATATGGATCTCTTTGGTTTAATTCCAATTCACAGCCTAGGTAGGAAGGTCTATACCTTTGTAGTTGTAGATGACTACTCAAGGTTTTCCTGGGTATTCTTCCTTAGACAGAAATCTGAAACACCTAGTGTCTTCTATAGCTTTGTCAAACAAATTTAGAATGAACTAGACAGTACAGTGGTCAAGATAAGAAGTGACCATGGTACTGAATTTCAGTCTGATAGCATGACAAAACTATGTGAAGAATTTGGGATATTTCAAGAGTTTTCTTCACCAAGGACACCTCAGCAAAATGGCATTGCTGAGAGGAAGAATTGAACCTTGATTGGGCTGGTAGGACCCTATTAAGTGATACATCACTACCAGAATATTTCTGGGCTGAAGCTGTCAACACTGCATGCCATGTTATTAATAGGGCTACCATTACTAAAAGTCTCAACAAGACCCCCTATGAGGTTGTGAAAGGCAGGAAAACAAACCTATCCTACTTCAGGATCTTTGGTTGTAAGTGATTTATACTTAACAATGGAAAGTCTTACTTGACTAAGTTTGCTGCCAAGTCCCAAGAGGGGATCTTTGTTAAGTACATCAACAACAGTAAGGCTTATAGAGTCTACAACTTGTCTACTCAAGTTGTAGAGGAATCTGGACATGTAGTATTTGATAAAACTAGACTTATTAACAATGAGTTGTCTAGTAGTGTATGCAGCTCCACAGGAATAACAAAGAAGATGGACAAGCTCACTATAAAAGAAGAACCTACTGCAAGGCAGTAAGTAGAAGATAGTGGCTGCTGTCCAGGGGGAGTACTACATGTACCTAATGCAGAAGAAGTACAAGGAGTACAACAAGATGAAGAAGTTGAAGAAGTTCAACCTGAAGCCAGGATGCCTCCAGCCAATAGGAATCTAAGAGATCATCCAGCTGAACAAATCATTGGTGATCCAAGACAAGGGGTACAAACAAGGAGCAGAAACCTGAATGCAGCAATCTACTCCAGTTTTCTATCCCAAGTTGAACCAAAGAAGTTTGAAGAAGCCATCCTAGACCCTCATTGGATTGAGGCAATGCAAGAAGAGCTGAATCAGTTCAAAAGGTGCAAGGTATGGGAGCTTGTTCCTAAACCAAAAGACCACAACATAATTGGAACCAAGTGGATCTTTAGGAACAAGATGGATGAACATGGAGTCATCATTAAGAACAAAGCAAGATTGGTTGCTAAAGGATATAGACAGGAAGAAGGTATTGATTTTGATCAAACCTTTGCTCCAGTAGCCATACTGGAAGCCATAAGGATGTTCCTGGCCTATGCAACCTTTCAAGGATTTAAAGTTTACCAAATGAATGTCAAGTCAGCATTTCTGAATGGTAATCTAAAAGAGGAAGTCTATGTGGAACAACCATCAGGTTTTGTTGATTCAACTCAAACTAATCATGTCTATAGACTTAGGAAAGCATTATATGGGTTAAAGCAAGCCCCTAGAGCTTGGTATGAAACCCTGTCTAGTTTCCTCAATGAGAATAAGTTCACAAGGGGGAAAATAGACAAGACTCTATTCCTTAGGGAATTCAGAGGCAAAGTAATACTAGTCCAAATATATGTAGATGACATAATATTTGGGTCTACAGAAAGTAGTCTTTGCAAAAAGTTTGCAAAACTAATGCAAGGACAATTTGAGATGAGTAGTATAGGAGAACTTAAGTTCTTCTTGGGTCTCCAAGTAAGACAGACTGAGAATGGATTATCCATATGCCAGTATAAGTTCACCCTAGAACTCATAAGGAAGTATGATATGGATTCATCCAGTACCATGAAGACTCCTATGGGGTCAAGTATGTCTCTTAGCAAAGATGATGCAGGGAAACCTGTAGATGAGACTTTGTATAGAGGGATAGTTGGCTCCCTATTATATTTGGCTGCAAGTAGACCAGATATCATGTATGCTACATGTGTCTGTGCAAGGTATCAAGCATGCCCTAAGGAGTCTCATTTGACAGCAGTCAAAAGGATATTGAGATATCTAAATGGCACTTATTATCTAGGCCTCTGGTACCCTAGGAATGGGGATTTTGAACTAACAGGTTATTCAGATGCAGACTTTGCAGGATGCAAGGAAGACAGAAAAAGCACAACTAGAACCTGTCAATTCCTAGGTGGAAGACTGATTTCATGGAGTAGCAAAAAGTAAACAAGTGTGGCTATCTCCACTGCAGAGTCAGAATATGTGGCTGCAGGAAGTTGCTGTGCTCAACTTCTATGGATACAACATCAGCTTGAGGATTATGGATTTCAGGTAAGTAGAACTCCACTATTTTGTGATTCTACTAGTGCTATATCAATTGCACATAATCCTGTTTCCCATAGTAGAACTAAACATATTGAAATAAAATATCATTTTCTTAGGGAGCATGTAGAGAAAGAAGATATTCTACTGGAATATGTTAAAACAGATAATCAACTAGCTGATATGTATACTAAGCCCTTAGAAGAAACTAAGTTCAATAGTTTTAAAATTGAACTAGGTATGATAAACTTAGAATAAGTTTATAGAAATGGCTAAGTAAAAAGGTGTCGACACACAGAGATATCTGTGTCGACATAGAAAAGTGGTGTCGACACTTCAGGGAAAAGGTGTCGACACATCTAGGAAGTTGGTGTCGACACTTCAGAAAATTAGTGTCGACACATGACAAGTAGGTGTCGACACATCCAAGGTGGTGTCGACACTTAGTTTTTACTCAGAATTATCTAAGTAAAGACTCGAATATGTGTCAAGTTAAGTGGTGTCGACACATAAACAAGTGTCGACACATATTATCTGTCGACTAAACTTGTGTCGACACAGTGTGTCGAGACATTATAAGTCAGTGTCGACACTTATCGACAGTGTCGACACTTATCGACAGTGTCGACACAATTTAAGTTAGCTGCCCGCCCTTTCATCTTCAAACCTAGAAAGGTATAAATAGGATTTTGCCTTAGTCTGTCGACACGCTTTCAAAAGTTTCGAGACTAAACTTGTGTGTCGACACCTCTCTTCTCTCAGTTCAAATTCTTCAAACCCTAATGGCGCCAAAGCTCGAGGAGAACGCCAATGAAGGCTATGAACTGGTGCGAGACGCGTTTGGTGATGCAGACCTAGAGATCAAGACTGTGATAACCCTAGTCACAAACTCAGGGTTGTAATTTCTTATTTCTGAGCCAACAAAGATTTGGAAGAAGGAAGTCTTAGAATTCCTAAATGGAGCTAAAGTAGACGAATCTGGACTCAAGAACAAGTCTAGGGTCCATGGAGAAAAAGTGAAGGTCTCATCAAAGAGTTTGAGAAAGGTTCTACACCTGCCAAGGACAAAAGAAGAGGATGAGGTTACTGCTTCTAAGACCAGAGAAGCTTTAACTTGATGTGGTCTAGATTCAAAGATGAAAATTGGATCTGTTTTTAATAGAAAGGGGATGAACAGCGAGGGGAAATTACTTTCTGAAATTGTTGGCAAGGTAATCTTAAGTAAGCATGGAGGTCATGATAGGGTATCAGCCCATATGTTCAGTATTCTGACAAGAATAATCTTCACTTTGAAAACAGATTGGTCTGTTATAGTCTTTGAAAAGATCAAGGAAAGTCTGAAGAAACCCAACTTGGGTAGGATCTTAAGTTTATACCTAGCTAGTAGCATACCAGAGGTTATGAGTCAAGCTGCAGGTACTAAAATCAATCATATGAGAAAGATGGACTTGAGGATATTCTCTAGGTGGGACAGGGTTTTGTCTAAGGAGATGCCAACCCCTGAGAAAATAACTTCCGAGAAAGAAACACCTCTAAAGAAGAAGAAGAAAACTGCCCCAGTGGCTCAGGTTTCATCTAGCAGCTCTGGCAATGAAGAGCAAGTTGTCTTCACGCCTGATGAGAATGAAGGAGGGACTGTTGAGAAGTCTCCAGCTCAACAAGTATTTGCTGAAAGACAGGGGGAGCTACCTCAAGCTATCCCCATACACCAGGATTCAGTCTAGGGGGAGCCATTAGTTGTAGAAGAGCCAACTCCTCTTGAGAGTGAGCAAGCAACTAACATCATCCTTGAGGTAATCACTGAGCTTAATGCTTTAGATCTCCTTAAAGTGGATACTGTTTTATCTGATCCATTAAATAATGTTAATCATCAAACTCAGCTGGATAGCCAACTCCCAGATGTTCTCATGGAAGACACATCTGTTACAGTTCAAGTAGTTTCTGATCTAGTGGTAGATGAGCCAAGAATTTCTCCAACTCATTCTCCACAAGAATATACAATGGAAGATCTTTTCCTAAATCTGGATCAAACAGATTTTGACAAGGAATGTACTGCTGCTGAGGGGGAGAATGCTCCAGTTGAGGGGGAGCAAGTGCAAATTCTGGAAGAACCTGCAAGGCAAGAACCTGAGAAGGCACCAGAAGTGCAGAAGGAGTTACCTCCAAGCCCTAAGGAGAGGGTAGATATAGCCAGCACCTCAGCTTCTGAAGATGAGGAGGCAACAAGAGCTAAGAAAAAGAAGTTTCAAGTTTTCAAAAGAAGAAGTCAGAATTATAAGAAGGCTATGCAAACCATAGCTCCACAGCCTATATCACAGCCAGCACCAACTGTTGATTACAGTGCTTTAATGGTTGCAATGCAAATTAAGCTTGATGAGCACAGGCAAGCCATTGAGAAGTATGTGGATGAAGGGGAAAAATTATTGTAGTTTGATCTGGCCCAGGATATAAAGTCTATAAGATTTGAAATGAATCTTAATAAGAAGGAGATGACTGACTGCTTCCACAAGCGAGGGAATGCAGTGGTAAACTTGACTACACATCAGGAGAAGATTAAAGCTCAAGTGGATGAACTTGAAGTCAAGCAAGGCTATGTACTTGAAAATCAAATTAGAATGAATGATAACTTGACTGCTTCTCACAATGCCATAGTAACAGAGATGAAGAATCTAGCTGCAGGGCAGACTCCAGCTAATGCTACAGCTAAAGCAGACTTAGACAAAGCCTTCCAAGAGGAAATTACTACTGTTAAGACTGCCATACAAGACTCTCAGAAGATCATAACTGACAAACTCCAAAGGTTGAAACCTTACTTTAAAGATGGAGTCAACTATTTGGATGCCCAAATAAGATTTCAAAAGGATGATTTGAGGGATCACATGGTTAGAGAAGTCATAAAGGGGGAGAGGGTGTTAGTCAAAGCCAGCTCTGATCATGCTAAATGGATTTCTAATTATATCGGAGCTACTCTTGGATATCCTCCTCTTTGTGATGATGATAATGTTGCAGAATCTGGAATACATCCTGCATATCTAGGAGGGGAGCAACCTGAAGTGGCTCAAGTCATCTACCCTCCTCCAGATTTTGATATGGTTCATGCTGATATACACTCAATGTATAGCCCACCTGAGGGAAAAGAACATGTCATCATAGAGAAAGTTGTTCAGCCAGTCTCTGAAGCTATGCAAGAACCTCTGCAGAAAGAAGAAGAAGCCAGACTATCTAAGAAGAGGTTCAGGGAGCAAGCTGAACTAAGACCAGACTTTGAGCAGTGGAGCCCCACTTCAAGAAATATTATCTTAACTGCATGGAAAGCTGTAAAAGATAATATACAAGACAGAAATAAATGGTTTTCTGAACTTGAATGGAGGAAACATGAGACAAGGCAAGAAGCAATAGTCCAATATAGAAGGAAGGCCAAGATGGGAAAGCTACCTCCTACTGCTCAGGAGCCTAGCAAGTACTTTCCCAAGGCTTATCATTATTTTGAAAGGCAAAAGATTAAAGCTGAGGAGCTTAAGAAGAAGGAGCTGAAAGGGAAGAAACCTGTTGATACTGAAGCTGCTGAAGCTCCTATGCAAGCCAAGATTCAGTCTGGAAAAGGGATAGTGATCAAAGATGCTGATCAAAAATAGTATAGAAATTTTCTTAAGTTTACTATGTAATCTTTTGATGTTAAACATTCTGTAAACTTTTGAAATATGAATATGACAAAGCTGTTAGAACAATATACTGTGTGATAAATTTGCGATGTGATAAATTTATTTCATAATTGTTCTGAGAAAATGTCTATGTATATATGTTTGATTAATACATATTATGTGTTTTCCTGCTATATATAATCCTGCTTTACATCATACTTGATTTTATTCTGTATGGTGTATATCATTGACTAAGGGTTATGACTTCTCCAAATAGGGGGAGATTGTTGGGTACATTGGTTTAAATGTACCTGATTTGAAGAAGCCTCACCCAACTCAATGATATACGTCAAAAATGTATTTGATGTGTTTTGAGTTTACTTGTGCAGGTTAAGTATTTACAGGAAAGAAGAAAAAGTTTCTAAGTCCATGTGTCGACACACAGAGGCAAAGTGTCGACACTTAAGAAGACTTGTGTCGACACCCAGGCAAGCAGTGTCGACACTTGGAGTATTTGTGTCGACACCAGGGATGCAGAGTCGACACCAGACAGAAAGTGTCGACACAAGGAGCTGTGTCGACACTCAATAAAGAAGAGTGCAGTGAAGCAGTGTCGACACATAGCAGTTGTGTCGATACCCAGTGAAACTGTGTCTACAATAGAAAGTGTCGACACTTGGAGGCTGTGTCGACACTCAACAAAAGTCAGCAGAGACTAAGTATAAGTGTCGACACCCAGAGCAATGTGTCGACACAGAGCAGAAGAGTCAACACTTGAAGAAAGTGTCGACACAAGAAAGAATATGTCGACACTCAGCTGAAGACTCAACACTTGAAGAAAGTGTCGACACAAGGAGCTGTGTCGACACTTAGCAAAGTTCAAGAATATTCTAAGTACAAGTGTCGAAACAAAGGAGATGTGTCGACACACAGCAAAAGTCTCAACAGTAGAAGAATATGTCGACACAAGGAGCTGTTTCGACACTCAGCAAGTTCAACACATGAAGATGTGTCGACACAAAGGTGTTGTGTCGACACTTAGAAGAATTCAGCAAAATACTGAAGTACAAGGACTTGTGTCGACACACATTATCAGTGTCGACACATGAAGAAGAAGCAGTGTCGAGATATAAAATCTACAACACAAGGAGTTGTGTCGACACCTTGTAGGCTAGTGTCGATACTTAGACAACTTGTGTCGACACTTGGTCTATAAGTGTCGACACTTAAAGACAGACAGTCTCGACACTTTCAGACAGTTACAGAATTTTCATGAACTGACTGGATGACTTGACAGCTGCCATTCCAGCCGGTCTACTGCACCTGTCAGAGTTGTCAGAAATCAGTTATGAACCGGACCATTCGGTTACCATGAAGAAGGCCTATAAATAGGCTTATACTGTCTACAGAAAAAGATGATCAACACATCAAGATATACAAAGAAGATCTAGATATTCCTTGAAGAATCTAGTGAAGATCTAAGTAGTTGGAGAGAGAGAGAGCTCCATCCAAGAAGTCAGCCGTTGGAACAAGGCTGAGAAGAAGGGTTCAGATTTGTTCTGAATCTTAAGTAGCAGAGAACAAGGATCAACTGCAGAGGAGGTCAATCTTATTGAGTTCTACATTCAAGAAGCTTTGAATAAAGCCAAGTCAGATTGATTTCAGCTGAGTTCTTCCAAGAACTCATCAGGAAACTCACAACTCTTCTCTCTTTTCTCTGAGTTGTTGAGTTAACATTTTGTATTCATATTATCTTGTAGGATCCTTAGGGATCTGAGTTTTGTAAGCCTGTAATTATAAAGGCTGAGTGTAGGGCTTGAGTGCCTGAGTGTAGGAGATTTGAATCTCTGAGTGTAGGCCTATTGTGACTGAGTGTAGGCCTTGGTGGCTGAGTGTAGGCCTTGGTGGCGGAGTGTAGGCTTTGTGAAGAAGCTGAGTTGTAGGGCCTTGGGCCTGAGTTGTAGGAACCTGATTTGGGGTTCTGAGTGTAAGATCTGAGGATCTGAGATAGTGGAGAAGTTTGGCCGAATCTAGTACACTGCTAGATAGGCGAAGGGGGAAAGTGGTTGTACCCAAACCTTGGGGAACCACTATAAAACTGTCTGTCTACTGGTTGCTTGTGTATTTCTGTGATTGCTGCTTGTGTGCTGTGATAAAGAAACTAGAACTCTGTGATATTATCTGAATTCTGCCTAAAAAAGTTAAAAAGATTTAAGTCACCTATTCACCCCCCCCCCCCTCTAGGTGATTAGGTACAATATATTTCAGAAACCACACCACCCCTTATAGAATCCTCACACAAACGCTCCTGCCATGGTTCACAATTCGCCTCGCAAAACTCACCATAACCCAAGCTAAACACGTTTCATTTCATCGTCCTCACTCATGACCACACATTACCCATGTTAGGTCAAACCTATTAGCGTTTGGATTTCTACTTACTCCACAAAGGACAACGCTAACCAAACCAACAAGCGTATTCTAACATGATTATGACATGAACAAGAAAGAATCACATGAACAAGAAAGGCTACATGAATCAAATGAGCATAAGAATTAATTGAGCATAGGGAAAATTCGATAATTAGGCGGCAAGCATGTAAGACTTGAAGGAACAAGAGGATTCATGTTTGTGAGTACTAAACAAAAACAAGAGTAACAAGGCTAATAAAATTGAACAAGCTAGTAAAATTGAAAGAGGAAAGCTAGCTAAACTTGCACAATCAAAGAACAAGAAAACAAGATTGGTAAGGGTGAAGAACACCGCTTGCTTGAACCGAGACGACACCGCGACGGCTGCTCCTCTCTTTCCTTGCCTTGTTTTAGCTTTTCTCCCTTGCTTTCTCTTTGAGAATGAAGAAGAAGATGGAGAAAGGGATAAGTGAGGAGAAAGAATCTCTTTCTCGGCCTTATTCCCTTCAGAATAGAGCTGGACCGTTAGATCCAGAATGAGAGAAATGAACGGCACAAAAAAACTGAAAAAAGTCGATTTTTGGCCCTGTCACGCCCTGTGACACGCCCGTGTCACAGGGCGTGTACCTTAAGCGGCGCAGACGCCAACAATTTCCAGCTTATCCAAAAGGTACACGGCCGGGTAAACGCCCGTGACGGGTCGGTCACGCCCGTGACCTAGGGCGTGTAGCCCGTGTCTCCACATCTCGTCGACCAAAAGTGTCGACACTTCGACAAAGCTTGACACGCCCTGTGACACGCCCGTGTCACAGGCCGTGTCCACTCTCTTCACACCCGACACTCGACACGCGACACTCGACACTCGACACTCGACACTCGACACTCGACATAGCGGGACACGGCCCGTGACACGCCCGTGTCACGGGGCGTGTACCCCATTCGTCGAGCTCAACTCGACGCAAGAAAATTCGTCGAGTCAAGGAGGTCACGCCCCAGGTCACGCCCTGGGTCATGCCCCGACACGCCCGTGTCGGGGGGCGTGTTCCTCCCGCAACTTCATCGAACGAAGTTCGACGACCACAAAGCCAAACCGCATCCCGAGCTGGACATGCCCTGGGACACGCCCGTGTCCCAGGCCGTGTCACTAAAAAACTGACCATTTTTCACTGTTTTGAAAAGTGTTTCTTTCTCGTCCTAGACCATTTTTTCCTTAAGGACTTTTTACCCCTTTTGTTTTCTGTACACATCTTCCATACAATCAACCCATTTTGAGCAACCTTACCCGGGCTCGAAAAAGTGCAAGCATTCCCTAAGAGGCCTCACCGAGTCCCCAAATTGGACTCTGGCTTGCTGGAGAATCGTGCAACTCGGCTACCAAAACAGCCACTCGCAAGCCCGCGGGAAAACCATACTCGAACAACGGTCAAAGCCAACGTAACGCCCATCAAGCGTATGCAATCATTAAACGAAAAAAATACGGGGTGTTACACTATCCAAGGCTCAAATACCCGGTTCATCAGGATCATGAATGTGGAAGGGGCATTCGTGAGCCCGAAGGGCATCACTGTGAACTCGTAGAGTTCGTAATGCGAAATGAAGGCCGTCTTCCGGATGTCCTCCTCCTGAATCCATAGCTAGTAGTATCCTGACCTTAAGTCAAACTTGGAGAACCAGAAGGCTCCCTATAACTGGTCAAATAACTAATCAATCCGCAGCAGTGGGGACGTGTTCCGTACAGTCAACCGGTTCAGCTCCGGGTAGTCTATGTAGAGCCGCAACGATCCATCCTTCAACTTCACAAATAACACTGGTGCTCCCCATGGCGATGAACTTGGCCGGATAAAACCCAAATCTACCAGCTCTAGCAACTGAGTCTGGAATTCTGCTAGCTCCTTGGGCGCCATCCGGTAAGATGCCCGAGATACGAGCCTCGCTCCCGACACCAACTGTATCCGAAATTCACATCTCTAGGCGGATTTAACCCATGCAATATCTTCGGGAATACATCGGAGAAATCCCGAACTACTGGAATTGCGGCGACAGTGGCTTCTGCTTCCATCATCTTGAAGCAGATCATGTACACATCGTCACCTTACTCGTAGGCTTTAACAGCCTATACAGATGATAATAGGGTACGGGAAATAGGTCTAGTACCTTCAATGATGATGTCGGTGTCCCCGGGTTGTAAGGTGAGCCTCCTTGATGGGCAATCGATCTGGGTGTGGTTCCAGTGTAACCAAGTGATGCCCAGGATAAAACCGAAGTCTGTCATCCTCAAGATCATCGCCGGCACCTCGAATACCTTTCTTCCAATCTCTGCCTCCATGTTGCACTTAGTAGATGATGAGAGCTCTGATCCATCTGGAATACACACCCTCCTGGTCATGCCGGTGAATCGTTCTACGCCTTCCAGTCCCTCCAAGAAGTCTTCAGTCACGAACGAGTGCGAAGCACCCGTATCAAACAAGGTGTGGGCGGGCTTGCCGCTAATAAAAACTATACCTGAGGTTTGTGGTTTGAGTTAAATTATCGTAGTTATCCTATGAGGTCGGAATACTATAATTAAACTTTTAAATTTATAATAACATTTAAGTACCTGTGATGACCTCCTCGGGGTTCGTTGGCTCGGCGAGGTCCAATGCATACATCTGCTCCGGTCCCCGACCTCTACCATTATGTACTCAACCTCATACTCATCCTTGTCCTTGCCCTCGGTGTTTTGGAGGGGTTGTTGGGGGTGGAGGAGGAGGGGGTGGATGAAATTACTGAGGGCAGTCAGCTCTGACGTGCCCCGGCCTTCGGGACCTAAAGCAAATCACTGGTCGGTGGCTGCGGTCATCCTGTCTCATCGGCTCATGTATCTATAGTGGTGGAGGAGCTAATGCTGCAGGAGGCCTCTGCTCCTGCCTGAAGTTGGGACGGTAGCGTCCTCCACCCCTCTTGTGACTCATCACTCTGCATCTTTGTGAGCCCCGACTGCTCTCCCTAAAGGACGACCCATCAGACAATCTCTTTCCCCTTCACTGTACCATCAACTGGTATGCCTCATGCTTCTTGGGCATCTCTATGATCTGAACCGAAGTGTCATGAGAGATGAATAGTAATGCATGTCTCAATTTATCTCTAAGGCCCTGATAGAACCTCTTCGCATACCTCCTGTCGTCCAAATCATAAATCCTCGCGAACTTGGCCAGATTGGAGAACTCCCTCTGATACTTTATCACTTATTTTCTCCCCTTCCCGAGGTTCAAAAACCTCTCCTCTAACTCATCTCTATCCGTAACAGACACGAAGTGATCTAAGAAGACCTCACTAAACTCCTCCCAAGTGATGTCTGACAGCTCCCGATCAGCATACGTGGAGTCCAGCACGGACTTTCACCACCTCTTTGCATGAACGTCTAGTGTGGATGTTGCTAAGGAAACTGTTGGATCCCTAGTTGATTTGGCTAGGTTCACTAACTTAGGATGTGACCCACCATGTATAGCCGGGGTCAAATTTGTGTCCTAGAGTCTAGGCCAAGTCCTTAGAGTCAATATCAGATGGACCAGCTATCAACAAGATCATCAGAGACTCAAGACTTAGAAGATTTCAAGACTAAGTAAAATGAGTTCCACGTTCGTCGAACTCAGGTCGACGAAAGGCATTCTTAGCTCAATGATCTTGAGATATTTCTCTTAACTGAGCTCGACGATCTTCATTCTCTGGTCGACGAAAACTGGGACACTTCAACAAACTGAAGACAGGGTAACTTCAGATTATTCTAAGTCCAACTTCAGACTTTGGTCGACGAACAAGATTCTTAGCTCGACGAATTTGGACCTCGAGTTCACAACAATCTTCTGTTAGAAGATCTCAAGTCGACGAAGTCAACTTCTCAGGCCGACGAATCCTCAGGTCGACGAACTGTGTTATTTGGTCGACGATTTCAGGAACCAGAAGATTTGTGTTGTAGGGCATGTGTCGACACCTACCATGTCAACACCAAAAGACTTGTATAAACACCAAGATTAATCAGTCGACACCCACCTGTGTCGACACCAGAAGTTTTCATGTCGACACACAGAATATCAGTCAATACAAACTATTTGACTAAGTCCAAATTGTTGCTGAACTCCAGTCGACGAATGCAATTGTCAGCTCGACGAACTTCAGACAGAAACGGCAAAGTTCTGAAGCATGCAAGTTTTGTTATCAGCTCGATGAACTTGGAACTCTGCTCGATGAACAGAAGCTGTCTGGTCGACGAATATAAAATCTCAGTTCGACGAACTAGTAACTGAGCTCGACGAATTCTGTTATTCGTTCAACGATTCAAGACTTAGCCATTTCCGGCATTCAATCCTCACTCGAATGCCATAATTCCTGACAGATTAAATACTCAAACATTCTCTGAATGTAGCCATTAGAGGAAGCATTAATTACAGTTTTCTTCAGGAATATTTCTTGCTTATTTTCCACGGGACAGTTGAGGAAATGAGTAAATGCCGATTATTCTCAAGGCGTCAGCATTTATTTCAGAGGATTCAAATTTTTGAAAACATAGAAGAAAATAAGATCATCAATCAGAAAGAAGAGAGAACAAGAAAATACTCGGTCAGAAAAACACAGACAGATAGACTGACTGCAAGATTTCATACAGCACCAGAAAAGTTCACACAAAACTCATACTGAAGCTTACAGTGATAGGCAGTGATATTGATTCAGAAGAAGAAGAATCAACTATACTATATCAAGAGTCTTCTTCTTCAACATTCTCTCCAGGACTTCCAAGGACAAAATATATCAAATCAGTCAAGAAGATCCTGCATCACTGCTTGTCAAGAACTCTAATTGAAGACCTATCACCCTGCAGCAAAGCTCCAGATCTTCCCTGAATCATTCTACATCTCAGGGGGAGCTGTTTGCTAACATCATTCTACTTAAGTCTTCTCAATTTATTGAGAAAGAGAAGACATAATCACTCTCTCACCCCCTCCTGTATAATGGGTTGTCATCTCCCTTCAAAAGTGATTCCTGGTTGCAAGTCTCCTTACCAAAAGACTTGAGTTGGTTTTTGGGGACCTGATCAAAACCCATTGGTGTCAGGCACCTGATCAGAAACCTGAGTGGATTCCTACCAAGGGTGGTAGAAGAGTGGACTACCCAGATTTGGGAAACCACTATAAATTTCTTGTGTCGTCTGGTTGCTTATCTTTTTCTTTTTGTTTCTTGTTGTGTGGCTGTGATTAGGTTTTATCTTATTTGTTTTTCAGTTTTCTATTTACTGCACTTCTTTTATTTACAGCAAAAGTTGTAGCAACACTTTTATTGTGACCTAACAATATTTAAATATACTCTATTCACCCCCCCTCTACAGTATTATTGATCTAAGCCCACACTTTCAATTGGTATCAGAGCAAGGTTCCTTTGGTTGCACAAGTTAATCCTTGAACCAAAGATCCTGTGTTAGATCTACATATCACTTTGTTCATATTTTAAAGTAGAACCACAGCCATGGCACAGAACAAAGATTATGCAAGCACCAGACCTCCAGTTTGCAACTTGCAAAAGTTTGGAATCTGGAAGGCAAGAATCAAATTGTATTTGAATTCTATTGGTGAAGATATCTTTGCTTCCATCTTAACAGGAGTACCTCAACCACCTGCAGCACCTCCAAGCACTTCCACAAATATGACTGCAGTACCTCCTACAGCCTATAATGATGCTTACAGGAAAGCCAAAATGGCTGATGCAAAAGCCATGAACATATGACAGACAATATCTGATGATATTTTCCAGAAGGTTGCTGAGTGCACATCAGCAAAGGCCATTTGGGATTCCCTGAACCAAATGGTTGATGTATCAGCTGATGAAAGGAAGGATAGGAGATCAAATCTCATATCCCAATATGAGAATTTCAAGAAGCAGGAAGCTGAAACAGTCTCAGAGATGTACAATAGACTAATCTCAGTCATTAATGAGCTAAAAACTCTGGACAAGGTCATCACTCTCACTGAAGTGAATGACAAAATTCTGATGTGCTTCCCAAGCTCACGGGACACAAGAATCTGGCCTATCAAGGAGGCTAGATGCCTAAATGAGATATCAACTGAATCTCTATTGGGCAAACTGAAATCTTATGAGCAGTTAATTAAGTCAAGGGAAGCTACTGAACAAAGAACACCTCTTGCAGCCAGAAGAGATCAGAACAAAGAATTCAAAGCCTCAGAAGAATCAGAGACTTCAACATCAAATGAAGAACTTATAAGTCTCTTGGCTAAGAGATTTTTCAAGATGGCTAGAAAAGACTTCAGGAGGAAGTCAACAAGAAAGGATGACAGGCCAAAGTATGAAAAGACACCAACAAAGGAAGTGGTGTGTTATGGATGCAGAAAGCCTGGGCACTTCCTCTCTGAGTGTCCAGAGAATCAGAAGAAGGAGAAGAGAATAGAAAAGTAAAAGGATTCCAGAAAACATTTCACCAGCAAACCCTCTTCCAGCAAATACAAGAGGAAGGAAAAGGGGTTTGTAGCTGAGTCCTGGAGTGAGACTGAAGAGGAGTCAACATCTTCAAGCTCCAGTGAAGATGAAGAAGAGGAAAGAGCAAAAGAAGTTTGCCTCATGGCAATTGATGTCTCAAGAAGCAACACAGAATAAGGAGAGTTAGACAATGAGGAAGCTTCTGAATCAGAAGCTGATCAGGTATTATCATTGTTTGATTATAATTCAGAATCTTTTAAATTAGAGTTTAAAATCATGTGTTTGGACTTAATCAACTCTGAGAAGGAAATCAAACTTCTCAGAGATAAGCAAGTTAACTATGATAGTTTAGTATTAGAAAATACTAAATTGAAAATTGAAATAAATATGTTTAGTGAACAAATCACCCTTCTGAAAGATGAATTAAATAAGGCAAAACAGCTAGAAGAATCACTGAATGGAAGAAGCAAACAACTAGCAGTAATCACCAACATATCTAATGCTAGGTTTAATGGAAGTAGGTTAGGATTAGGTGCATCATCTAGTGAACCACCTGTTATTCAGAAAAACCACCTGTTACAACCCATCAATTTTATTTCTGAGAAAGGAAAGAAGAATACTGAGCAAGTATATAAAGTAAATAAAATTCTGGAACAAATTAAAACTAAGGACAAAATGGAAAAACAGAAAACACCAAATAAAAACAAAGTTCAGCAATTTTCGTCGACCTCAGATCGAAGAAAAGGAGCCAGTTCGTCGAACCCAGATCGACGAACTCTAAACGCCAACTATAGCTATTATTATTCGTGTAACTGCTATCAACGAACTTTGTATGGTTCGTCGAGCAGAGATCGACGAACGTGGGGCACAGAGAATGAACATGTTTATTCTCTAGGCAGAGATCGACGATCTCAACCCATTTCGTCGAACCCTGGTCGACGAACTTACATAAATTCGTCGAACCCAGGAAGACTTAACCAAAACTATAACTTTAACAGAAACTTAAATACTTCTAAGAAATCATTTAATCCCCTAGCTGACTGGACCATTCCACCTAGAAGATTCCACCCCCTAGGATATAAATCCTAGACAGAATTTTCTATTATTTTCAGTTTCTCTTATCAGCCATACAAAGGGCTCAAGGTAACCTGGGTCAAAAATCACTAATTGTTTATATTGCAGGTGAAAAAGTGTCCAGGGGTAAATGAACCTTGGTACCTGGACAGTGGCTGCTCCAAGCATATGACTGGCAGCAAGGACATCTTATTCAACTACAAGTCCAAATTGGGGCCAAAGGTTATCTTTGGTGACTCAAAATGTGGTCAGTCAGAAGGAGTTGGAGAAGTAAGAATAGGAGCTGTCACATTCAAAAAAGTGACATATATAACTGGACTGAAGCATAACCTCATCTCCATAAGTCAATTATATGATGATGGTTATCAGGTATACTTTAACCCTTCTACTTGCTCTATCATTGATAAAAATAATCAAACTGTTTTAACTGGAAGTAGACAAGGAAACATTAACTTAGTAAACTTTTCTTCTGCCACAACTGATATCTGCTTACTGAATTTAACTAGTAATCAGAATGATTTATGGCACAAAAGACTAGGACATGTAAATCTGAAAAATATTGCTAGGTTATCTAAGCACAACCTTGTTAGAGGTCTACCTTCCGCTCCTTATAAGAAGGAAGGTCTCTGCAGGGCTTGTCACTTAGGCAAGCAAACTAAAACTAGCTTCAAATCAATTAATAAGAGTGATTCACCTAGGATCTTATACTTGCTACACTTGGATATTTTTGGACCCATTGCAGTACAAAGCCTAGGAGGGAAATCCTACACCTTGGTTATTGTGGATGACTTCTCTAGGTTCGGTTGGGTATTCTTTCTGAGAACAAAGTCAGATATATTAAAGTTTCTTACAGATTTTCTCAGGACCATACAGATTGAGTTCTCTACTCATGTTGCATTGATCAGAAGTGATCATGGCACAGAGTTTGAGTCTCTTCTTATGCATGAGTTCTGTGAGAAGGAAGGTATCAGGCATTGCTTCTCAGCTCCTAGAACTCCCCAACAAAATGGGGTAGTTGAAAGGAAAAATAGAACACTCATTGAAGCTGCAGGTACATTACTTGCTGATGCATACATGTCACTAACCTTTTGGGTAGAGGCTGTAAGCACAACAAACTATGTCCTGAATAGGAGCTTAATTCAAAAACTAAAGAATAGGACTCCCTATGAATTGCTCAAAGGGAAGAAACCTAAAATTAGCTATTTTAAAGTATTTGGTTGTACATGCTATATACACAATAACAACAAGAAATACATTAGAAAGTTTGAAGCTAAGGCTGAAGTGGGAGTTTTTCTAGGATACTCCCAAGTAAGCAACGCTTATAGGGTATTAAATAAATCAACATTAAAAGTAGAAGAGTCAATTCATGTTTCTTTTGATGAAACTAACATGTATTGTAAGGAGAAAGAAGTTTCTACCATTAGCAACTTGCAGGTACCCCACTTGTGTGAGGCATTGGATGGACTAAACCTCACCCAAGAGGTTCCCACTCATCCCTCTCCACAGGTCATTGAAGATAGTGAAGAAGATGAAGCTGAAGAACATGAGCCTCAACTAACAGCAAACATAACTCCACAAGAGGAATTTATTCAAAATGCTGTTACACAACCAACTCCACCCACTGATTTTGTCACACTTAGGGATCACCCCAGATCTCAAGTAATTGGAGACATTTCAGCAGGTGTACAGACAAGGCATCAACTCAACCAAGACTTGATGCAAGCCTGTTTTCTCTCTCAGGTTGAACCTCTAACCATTCATGATGTTGAGCAAGATCCCCACTGGATCCTTGCAATGCAAGAGGAACTAAATCAATTTGAGAGATGTAGAGTTTTGGATTTGGTTCCAATATCCCAAAACTATCCAGTTATTGCAACCAAATGGGTTTTCAGGAATAATCTTGATGCCCAAGGAGTCATTATGAGGAATAAGGCTAGGCTTGTTGCTCAAGGATATAGGCAAGAGGAAGGAATTTACTGTGATCAAACCTTTGCACCTGTTGCAAGGTTGGAAGCTATAAGGATTTTCCTTGCCTATGCAGCATTCAAAAGGTTCAAAGTCTTTCAAATGGATGTGAAAAGTGCCTTATTAAATGGAGTGCTACAAGAAGAGGTTTATGTAGAACAACCTCCAGGTTTTGTTTCTCCAACTTATCCCTCTTATGTTTTTAGATTAAATAAGGCTCTTTATGGTCTAAAGCAAGCTCCAAGAGCTTGGTATGAGATCTTAGCAAGTTTCTTATTAGAGCATAAATTTACAAGAGGAACTATAAATAAAACTCTTTTCACTAGACATCATAAGGACCAAATTTTGTTAGTACAAATCTATGTAGATGACATCATATTTGGCTCTACAGATTCAAAATTGTGCAAGAGGTTTTCTGACCTCATGTATTCTAAATTTGAAATGAGTAGCATGGGAGAGCTTTCATATTTCCTTGGTCTCCAAGTGAAACAACTCCCTGATGACATCTTCATCTCAGAAGCAAAATATGCTAAAGAACTTCTAAAGAAGTTTGGGATGGCTGATGCCTCAGCAAAGAAAACTCTCATGGCTACAAATGCTGTTGTGGACTCTGATATACCAGAAAAACATGTAGATCGGAAACTTTATAGGGGCATTGTTGGGTCCCTATTATACCTCACAGCAAGTAGGCCAGATATTATGTTTGCTACATGCCTTTGTGCTAGGTTCCAAGTGAACCGTAAAGAATCTCATCTAATTTTCTTAAAAAGGATTTTAAGATATATAAAGAGTTGTCCTGATCTAGACCTATGGTATGCTGTTGAATCAGAATTTGAGTTAACTGGATAATCTGATGCTGATTTTGCTGGATGCAGGGTAGATAGAAAAAGTACTTCAGGAACTTGTCAGTTTCTGGGTATGAGATTAGTATCATGGTTCTGTAAAAAGCAAACATCAGTGTCAACTTCAACTGCTGAAGCAGAATATATTGCAGCAGGCAGCTGTTGTTCACAGATGCTCTGGATACAGAATCAGCTCCTAGATATGGGTTCAACTTAAATAATTCAACAATATTCTTTGATAATACTAGTGCTATAGCCATAGCACAAAATCCAGTTCACCATAGTATGACAAAGCATATTGATATAAGACATCATTTCATTAGGGAGTGTGTAGACAAAAATAAGATTAAGCTTGTCTATATCTACACTGATTTACAAAAACCTGATATATTCACCAAACCTCTGGATGAGAAAAATCATGCTTTCTTTCTAAATCAGTTGGGAATGATCAATGGAGAAGACTTAGCTTAAGTTCTGTCTGTATTCGATGAATTTTCCAAAGTTCATCGAACGGAGTTCGACGAACCGGGGAAGGTTTGATAGATATTCGTCGAACGGAGTTCACCGAATTCTCTGTGCGAAATAATTTTCGTCGACCGGAGCTCAACGAACTTTGCTTCAGAAGATATTCGTCGACCGGAGTTCGACGAATTGTCTTCAAGTCTTCTGAATGAGATCGACAAATTATTTATTATTAACTCATTTCGTCGACCAAAGTTCGAAGAATTAATTTCATTTTCATGGAACAGAGTTTGTCGATTCATATTCAGGAAAACCTTATATCTAAGTTTTCTTCGACCTCCATCCCGTGCTTTCTGTTCCCTTACACTTGATCGACGTTTTCTCTGTCTTTCTTGCAGGTGATCTAAATGGAGATTCCAGTAGGAGCTCTAGCCGCTATGAAGTTTGACACTGGCTTTGATGTCGACTTCGAATCATTCCAGCACTCGGATCCAATCTTTCTATATATTCTAGAACTTCTGGAAGAACAGAATCTGAAGAACCTGATGACCACCAGGATAGAGTTGGCAGGAACAGAAATCAGATAATGGGTCTATACTTCAACCACTCCTGAAGACAATGCTATGACAGGATCAATCACCGGTAACACTATCTCCTTAACCCCCGCGGTTTTAACTGAAATATTTGGTCTGACAAATGGAGAAACAGAATTAGAAATTGATTCAGAAGAGTTTAATGTGATGCTCAATCTGATGGGTTATGCTGGTGACAACCCACATAAATTGTTGAAGAGGCATTTGTCTGCCGCATACAAGTTCCTAGTAGACATTGTTGGGAAGGTCTTGCTTGGCAAGCATACTGCCCATGACTACATCACAAGATATCAGTTCTTGGTCATGTGTGCAGTAATAAACAAGAAGCAAATAGACTGGTTGTAACGCCCCGAAACTCAAAGGAGCAAAGGGGGACGTTTTGGGTCAGTTTGGGTTCTGGCTGTAGGCACACGGCCTGGGACACGGGCGTGTCGCAGGGCGTGTCGACCCGTGTCGACACTTAGCCGCGGAGTCGTCGAGTTATACTCGACGAATCGTCGAGAATGGGCACACGGCCCGCGACACGGGCGTGTCGCCGGGCGTGTCGACCCGTGTCGACGATCGTCCCGGGGAAGTCGTCGAGATTCGCTCGACGATCGTCGAGACAAGGCTCACGGCCTAGGACACGGGCGTGTCCAAGGCCGTGTCATCAAGTCGTCGAACTGCACGCGACGAAATGTCGAGACCATGTACACGGCCTGGGGCCCAGGCGTGTCAAGGTGACACGGGCAAGGACACGGGCGTGTCCTATAACCCGTGCAGTGCTCGGGTTGAAAATGGGGAAAAATCATGGGGTACACGGCCGGCTACACGGCCGTGTCAGCTGGAACACGGGCGTGTCAGCTCGAACACGGGCGTGTTCGATACCCGTGTGAGGGTCCAGGAGATTCGATTTTTACGGCGAATGCGGCACACGGCCCTGGACACGGGCGTGTGCTAGGCCGTGTTCGGTCCAGATTGGGCATTTCAGCCCCGAATCAAAGCCGTTCGTTTCCTTAGGTTGAGATCCAACGGCTGGGGGTTGTTCCTGAGAGGATATACCCGTGAGTTGACTTAGAAATCCATCACTTTCTTACCTTTTCATCTCTCCAAGTCCTTGGAGAAAGAGGAGAGCCATTGGAGGAAGAAGAACTAGATCCCGCCATTGGAGGAGCTTCGGAGCTCCGAATCGCGAGCCGACTCCGGATCCACGGAGGCAACGCAAGTGCGGTGATTTCCATCCGATTACTTTTCAATGGCGCCAAAGAGGAACTCAAGGGTAACGATCCTCATCTTGAGCACGAATAGCTCTCTTTCCTAGCATAGGAAGCCCGCTCTCGCAAGTTTGCGGAGAGTTGGAGGCGTTCCTTCGGGTAGATATGTGAAGTCCCCGTTGTTTAGAGTCCGTATGCGAGAACGGACATAGGCATGATGTGTGAAGCCTACCCGGACATTTTAGTCTGGATCGGTGATGTTGCATTGCATAAGGCCGGAGAAGACTCCGTGCTATTGGTTGTTTTCGGGTTTTCTACGTGGTAGATTACAGCAGGGAGCCTTGGGGACTAACCCAAAGGTGCACCCGAAAAACTGGGCGGATACGAGATCTTGCCAACTTGTTGGCCTGAGAGCCAACTTGAACATAACCGAGTTATGTGACTTGCGATAGAATCGGACTCGACGAAAGTTTGACCCGCGCAAATGACTTAAATTGTCGTTGCGATGTGAGCACGGGTTAGATGGAACCGTACCCGCTCTATGTCGTTCGGGTTAGAGAGACCTAAGGTTACGTGGCACTCGCCGTTGGCATAGATGTTAGTCTTCGGCGGTCAATGGCTTAAACTGACGTGACCCATGCCAAGAAGACAAATTGCTCATAGGTTTGGCCGTCTTAGTGGCGGTGGTGAGTCCGGAATGTTAATGGCTTTAATTGACGTGACATCGACCGGTTCACCGAGAATGTGCCCTGAGTGCACGGGGCGTGTGGCCGTGCGAGCCAACGTCTGTGTTGAAATGGCTATGGATATATACATTGCTCGCTTATGCTAATGAAATGCAGGGAAGGAGCATCGCCGCCCCGAGTTGGGGGCGGGATCGTTATAATTTGGTCAGCATTGCTGACCGTTGCCTTGTTTTGCCACCGTGCGGTGGTTTATTGCTTGCAGGTGCAGCTGGACCAAACGGACAATAGCGGGCTCAAGCCCTTTTTGCGTAGCTGGCCCTCGAAGGCCCAAGTAGAAGTGTTACTGCTTTATTCATGTATGACCGGCCTGCGTGCCGTGGTTTGTAAAACATGTAATTTTCAAGTGAAACACTTTGTAAGGCCTTAAGGCCGGTTTTGGGTATTTTTGTATAACATTCCTTTTGGTATTAGTGGACATTCATGCTCCTATGCTGGGTTCTTGTTTACAACTCTTATAAACTGCTTCCGCTAGAATGCTCTGTGTAGGACGTTGAGATTGGTTGGATGGTTTCCATACGTAACCACCCGGTATGTCTGTGGTATATGGCGTCGTGCCCCGGCCGGACCTACTGCTATATACTATGCGACGGATAGGGGGTGTTACAATTTGGTATCAGACTACTGGTTTTGGTCGGACTTAAGCTGAATTCGTGGTCGAATTCTTTTTAAGGGGTGGTGAGCACATTGTGTGCGTCATCGTTATAACGGTAAAAGAACCCATGAATGTTCACTTAGGAATGAAAATACTCGTGTTTGAGGAACCTGCGTGTTCCTATAATTGCTGTTCGCAATTTTATTTGGTCGCCTGACGGTGTTTTGTACCACTATAGGTGACCAGAAGCGGTGCTGGACAGCCAGAATGTCCGGTTTCTGAGGAGCATAGTGCACCCGGTGAGGTGTTTGAGCCTCCTCCTTCGTATGAAACCGTTAGAAGGATTGTAGAAGCGGTGTTCGCTGTGACGGGTGCATAGCTAGGAGGAAATGTACAACCCTGCGCCCCTGTTGGGGCTTCAACGCCGGTGGGCGCGACGCAACAGATGACCTTTGGTAGACCTTTGGGGCAGCAGCTGAATATGCATTTAGTGCAGGGAGCGCACACGGTTGAGGAATATTTGCAAGCATTTCTTCTGATAAGTCGCTACCCATGCTTCGAGTTGGATAACGAGCAAACTACAATCGATAGATTTTATAATGGCCTGCGTGCCGAGTTACGAGTTCTACTACTAGGACCAAAGTTATTGGGGTTCCGAGCCTTGGTGGAATCAGCTAGATCATTGGAGGCAGAGTTGAAGAAGACCCTCCCGATGCCAGCGACCATGGTATCGAACTATACGAACCCCATAAGGGCTGCATCCAGCAGAATGCTGGAGAAAGGGGTTATGAAATCGACTAGTAAAGCTACTTACACTTGTTATACTTGTGGAAAGAAAGGGAACTTTGCCCGAGACTGTTGGAATGGTGCTCGGAAGGGTAAGAAACCTATGTCAGGAGCAGTCAAGGATGTCAGTGCAAAGGAAACGACATTCAAAGTGCCGAACACCTCAAAGTCGGCATATCGAAAATGGTATAAGAAGCATAGGACTTCGGGTCCAGCTCCTTCTGGTACTTCTGGGGCGACTACGGGTCAGACCCCGGGCACATGTTTCAGCTGTGGCGAGCCGGGGCATTATGATCATGAGTGCCTAAAACCCTGGTGGAAGCACGTCGTCGTGACGACAGGTATGGTTTAAAGATAGTTTTGCTTTAAATACTTGTTATGCATATTAGCTTAGGACTACTGTGCTAAGCTTTGTTGCGACTTTACTTTATCTGCGAGAGCACCGTTCGTTTAGGGAGCTTCGCGTTCCTTTATTAGAAATTTTATTGTGCCTTGGAGTACCTCCTTCGATGGTAAGAGATAAATTGGATGCGTTATAGTCCAATGGTGCTCTTTCGGCGAGGGTAGAATTCGTTGCTCTTAGTTTGTGGTTTGGGAATTAGGAGTACGATCTGCAAGCGTCTTTACTTCCATTAGTGGAGTTCGACGTCATATTTGGCATGGACTGGCTCTCGGAGCAGCAGGCCCATATAGATTGCGGTAGCAAGGAAGTCAAGCTGGGAGCAAGTCGTGAGACGACTTTTACGGGCTTAAAGGGGTCGAGCAAGACGTTGATGTCTGCTCTTCAGGTGGTGAAGGCGGTTCGTGCCGGAGCAGAACTGTTCTTTACACTAGTGGAGGTTGCAAAGCCGAAGCCCGCTTTGGATTGTATTTCAGTGGTATCGGAATACCCTGATGTGTTCCCCGCAGATCTTCCTGGAGCCCCGCCTCAGCGGGAGATAGATTTTACGATCGAGCTAGTGCCAGGTGCAAAGCCTGTGTCACGATCTCCGTATCGGCTAACGCCTAAAGTAATGGCGGAGCTGAAAGTTCAACTGTAAGAGTTGTTGGAGCAAGGGTATGCGCGTCCAAGTCCTTCGCCTTGGAGTGCACCGACCCTCTTTATTAAGAAGAAGGATGGAAGGTTGAGGCTGCATATTAATTATCGGGAGGTCAACAAGTTGACGGAAAAGAGCAAGTACCCAAGCCCAAGGATCGATGATCTTTATGATCAGTTGGTAGGGTCAACGACGTACTCTAAATAGATAAGGGAGAGTGATATCCCTAAGATAACGTTCAGTACAGGACACAGGCGCTACGAGTTTACGGTCATGCCGTTTGGGCTGACTAATGCGCCGTCAGTGTTCATGGATTTGATGAACAGGACGTTCATGGAGTACTTGGACCGTTTCGTGATCGTCTTCATCGACAATATTTTGGTGTACTCGCAAAGTGAGGAAGATCACTTCAAGCATCTTCATTTGGTGTTGGAGATGCTAAGGAGAAATCAGTTGTATGCCAAGTTCTCGAAGTGCGAGTTTTGGCTATCCTCAGTGGCGTTCCTCGGGCATATAGTGAGTGGAGAGGGTATTGCGGTGGATCCGGCGAAGATTGTTGCGATACGAGAGTGGCCTGAGCTGGCTACGGTAGCGGAAGTCCGGAGTTTGCTGGAGCTTGCCGGCTACTATAGGCGCTTCGTGGAGAACTTCTCGCGGATAGCGTTACCTCTCACTACTTTGACGAGGAAGGAGCATAAGTTCTTTTGGACGCCGGAGTGCGCACGAGCTTTTGAGGAGTTATAATGTCGGTTGACTACGACGCCTGTGCTGACTTCGCCAAGTGGAACCGAAGGCAATGAGATTTTTAATGATGCGTAGGGCAGCGGTTTGGGTTGCGTGCTACTGCAACACGGAAGCGTAATAGCGTATGGCCATGAGTTTTGCCTTGAAGCTATGGAGGCATAATTGTATACGGTGTGAAAGTCGATCTCTACGCCGGTCACAAGAGCGTGAAGCATCTGATTGATCAGAAGGATCTGAATATACGACAGCGTAGATGGATGGAGTTCTTGGGAGACTATACATTCAAAATCCACTACGCGGCTGATAAAGGGAATGCGGTTGCTGACGCGGTGAGTCGCCAAGCCCCAACTCGAGCCCATTGGCTATCGGTGCAAGATGAGCGGTTGGTGCGAGAGTTGGAGGCATTGGGGATCGTTTGTATGGATAAGCAATCAAGTGCTGAAGCAGTTCATGGTAGAGGCTCTGGATGGGCCAAATTCCCAATTCATCGTGGAGGACGGATTGCTTTGGAAAGACGGTCGATTGTGCGTCCCAAGTGTGGGCAATTTACGGGTGGAGTTGTTGTACGAGGCACACCATACCAAGTACTCGATTCACCCGGGGAGCACAAATATGTACCGTGATGTGAAGAAACTGTTTTGGTGGTCGGGTTTAAAGAAGGATGTGGCGCTATACGTGGCGAAGTGCCAAACTTGCGCCTTGGTAAAGGCGGAGTGCCAAAAGCCGGGAGGATTTCTTAAGTCCTTGCCTATTCCGGAGTGGAAATTCGACGACATATCTATGGACTTTGTGCACGGTTTGCCAAGGTCGAAAAAGGGGAACGACGCCATTTGGGTGATCGTGGATCGATTAACGAAGGTGATACATTTCATTCCGCATAGGAAGGATGATCCGGTGGAGAAGTTAGCAAAGCTTTATGTGGATAACATAGTACGGCTTCATGGTGTGCCACGCAACATCGTGAGTGACCGAGATGGGCGGTTCACGTCCAATGATTGGAGGCTGGTGCAACAAATGTTGGGAACAAAGCTGAAATTTAGCACAACCACCCATCCGCAAACGGATGGGCAGACCGAGAGGGTCAATAGAACCATGGAAGACATGCTCCGCATGTGTGTCTTGGATTTTGGGAAGCAAAGGGAAGACCACCTTTATTTGGTGGAGTTCGCATACAACAACAGCTACCAAGCGAGTATTCAGATGGCGCCCTTCGAGGCCCTATATGGTAGAAGATGTCGCACGCCGTTGTCTTGGTTAGAAACGGGTGAGTCAAAGTTATATAAGCGATCGGAAGTGGAGGAGTCTACTTCTTTGGGGAGAACCATTCGGGAGAGGTTGCTTATCGCTTAGGACCGACAAGCAAAGTACTATAATGCCAAGCACAGGAATGTGGAGTTCGCTATGGGCGATTAGGTATACTTAAAGATCAAGCCGTTCAAGGGTGTCTCGCGGGTGCGACGAGTGAAAAAGCTAAGCCCGAGATACCTTGGGCCGTTTGAGGTTCTGGAGCGAGTTGGCTAAGCGACCTATAGGTTGGAGCTAAGTGGTTTACATGATGTATTCCATATTTCGGTGCTTTGGAAGGTGGTGCAAGAGCCTACACAAGTGATCGCGGTTGATCAAGTACCGGTGGATAGTGGGCTAACGACAAAGGTCAAACCCGTGTGGATTGAGGAGCTCTCTTGGGAGCGAGAGCAGACTATGCTTGACGAGTATCCGGAGTTGTTCCGCTCAGGTACAAATTTTGTTTTTGTATGTCTTTCCTTTATGTAATTTCGTGGGCGAAATTCTTTTAAGAGGGGGAGAGTTGTAACGCCCCGAAACTCAAAGGAGCAAAGGGGGACGTTTTCGGCCAGTTTGGGTTCTGGCTGTATGCACACGGCCTGGGACACGGGCGTGTCCCAGGGCGTGTCAAGCGTGTGCGACACTTAGCCGCGAAGTCGTCGAGATTTTCTCGACGATTCGCTGAGAATGGGCACACGGCCTGCGACACGGGCGTGTCGCAGGGCGTGTCGACCCGTGTCGACACTTAGCCGCGGAGTCGTCGAGTTATACTCGACGAATCATCGAGAATAGTCACACGGCCCGTGACACGGGCGTGTCGCCGGGCGTGTCGACCTGTGTCGACGATCGTCCCGGGGAAGTCGTCGAGATTCGCTCGACGATCGTCGAGACAAGGCTCACGGCCTAGGACACGGGCGTGTCCAAGGCCGTATCATCAAGTCGTCGAACTGCACGCGACGAAATGTCGAGACCATGTACACGGCCTGGGGCCCAGGCGTGTCAAGGTGACACGGGCAAGGACACGGGCGTGTCCTAGAACCCGTGCAGTGCTCGGGTTGAAAATGGGGAAAAATCATGGGGTACACGGCCGGCTACACGGCCGTGTCAGCTGGAACACGGGCGTGTCAGCTCGAACACGGGCGTGTTCGATACCCGTGTGAGGGTCCAGGAGATTCGATTTTGACGGTGAATGCGGCACACGGCCCTGGACACGGGCGTGTGCCAGGCCGTGTTCGGTCCAGATTGGGCATTTCAGCCCCGAATCAAAGCCGTTCGTTTCCTTAGGTTGAGATCCAATGGCTGGGGGTTGTTCCTGAGAGGATATGCCCGTGAGTTGACTTAGAAATCCATCACTTTCTTACCTTATCATCTCTCCAATTCCTTGGAGAAAGAGGAGAGCCATTGGAGGAAGAAGAACTAGATCCCGCCATTGGAGGAGCTTTGGAGCTCCGAATCGCGAGCCGACTCCGGATCCACGGAGGCAACGCAAGTGCGGTGATTTCCATCTGATTACTTTTCAATGGCACCAAAGAGGAACTCAAGGGTAACGATCCTCATCTTGAGCACGAATAGCTCTCTTTCCTAGCATAGGAATCCCGCTCTCGCGAGTTTGCGGAGAGTTGGAGGCGTTCCTTCGGGTAGATATGTGAAGTCCCCGTTGTTTAGAGTCCGTATGCGAGAACGGACATAGGCATGATGTGTGAAGCCTACCCGGACATTTTAGTCTGGATCGGTGATGTTGCATTGCATAAGGCCGGAGAAGACTCCGTGCTATTGGTTGTTTTCGGGTTTTCTACGCGGTAGATTGCAGCAGGGAGCCTTGGGGACTAACCCAAAGATGCACCCGGAAAACTGGGCGGATACGAGATCTTGCCAACTTGGTGGCCTGAGAGCCAACTTGAACATAACCGAGTTATGTGACTTGCGATAGAATGGGACTCGGCGAAAGTTTGACCCGCGCAAATGGCTTAAATTGTCGTTGCGATGTGAGCACGGGTTAGATGGAACCGTACCCGCTCTATGTCGTTCGGGTTAGAGAGACCTAAGGTTACGTGGCACTCGTCGTTGGCATAGATGTGAGTCTTCGGCGGTCAATGGCTTAAACTGACGTGACCCATGCCAAGAAGACAAATTGCTCATAGGTTTGGCCGTCTTAGTGGCGGTGGTGAGTCCGGAATGTTAATGGCTTTAATTGACGTGACATCGACCGGTTCACCGAGAATGTGCCCTGAGTGCACGGGGCGTGTGGCCGTGCGAGCCAACGTCTGTGTTGAAATGACTATGGATATATACATTGCTCGCTTATGCTAATGAAATGCAGGGAAGGAGCATCGCCGCCCCGAGTTGGGGGCGGGATCGTTATAATTTGGTCAGCATTGCTGACCGTTGCCTTGTTTTGCCACCGTGCGGTGGTTTATTGCTTGCAGGTGCAGCTGGACCAAGTGGTCAATAGCGGGCTAAAGCCCTTTTTGCGTAGCTGGCCCTCGAAGGCCCAAGTAGAAGTGTTACTGCTTTATTCATGTATGACCGGCCTGCGTGCCGTGGTTTGTAAAACATGTAATTTTCAAGTGAAACACTTTGTAAGGCTAAGGCCGGTTTTGGGTATTTTTGTATAACATTCCTTTTGGTATTAGTGGACATTCATGCTCCTATGCTGGGTTCTTGTTTACAACTCTTATAAACTGCTTCCGCTAGAATGCTCTGTGTAGGACGTTGAGATTGGTTGGATGGTTTCCATACGTAACCACCCGGTCTGTCTGTGGTATATGGCGTCGGGCCCCGGCCGGACCTACTGCTATATACTATGCGACGGATAGGGGGTGTTACACTGGGCACAACTTCTGTTTGACTTGATTAAGAAGAAGAATACCAAGAAGGAAGTTTGTTTTGGAAGGATCCTAGGGATCTTCCTCAAGTAAAAGGCTGTTGAATCACTGGTCTCCCAGACCATATTCATTAATGCCAGTAAAAGGCTCACCTGTGCCATATTTGGCAGGTGGGAGAGGACAATCACCAATCCCACTAAGGTTTCTACCTCTTCCACCCCAGCTTTTGAAGGCATTAGGGCTGTTAAAGCCACTTCCACACTTGCTGAAGAGATTCATCCCACTCCACCATCTCTTCCAGCACCCCTTCCAGCAAAACAACTCACTTTCTCTCCCATTATTTCTTCAACACCCCAATCACCACAGCATACTCATATTCCTACTCAACCTCCATCTCCACCACTTGACATCACTGACATTCCATCTACCCCTCTTCAAGAAAATCCACAACCAACACCTCCTGAATCACCTCAAGACACCTACATTCCTACACCACCACAGTCTCCCCTTCCCCCACATTTATCTTCCATACCATCCTATATACTACCATCAGACACCATAATGCAAGATGCCACCCTTCCATCCCCATCAACATCTCACCTTAACATATCTGATGCTCTACCCTCCATTCCATCACTAGTTGCCACCCCTTCCACACCAACTACAACACCATCCACAACTTTCTCCCTAGACCCCTCTACCATCTCTTCTATCATCACCCTCATCACTCCCATTCTTAAATCCCTTATAGTAGAGGCCATTACACCACTTTCTACAACCATTCAATCTTTATCTGCTCAAATATCTGCTCTTACTGTTGCCCCCTCCTCAGTCAGGGGCCTTGCCTCAGTTCCCACTGAAACCAGGCATGGGAGATGCTTGATGTTGAAGCAGCAGCCACAGCTTCAGACACTTCAGCTCCAGCACCAGCAGATATTTCAGTCCCCACAGCAGCATATATAGACTGTATAGATAAAGATTTAATTGATTTTATTGATACTGACATGGATTTTGAGTCAGATTCTGAAGGACTCACAACTGTTGGTGATCTTATCCTCAATCCCATAGTTAATTTACAAGAATTGCTGAGAACTTTTGATACTTTATATATGCATCCTCCTCCAGCACATTTCACTAAGCCACAGTTGGCTATTGTTCCTTATACTCCTCCTATCAGTCTAGAAGTTTCTAAGAAACTATGTGACAGTTTTGAAATTCCAGTTTCTGTACCAACCTCTACAGTCATTCTATCCTCTCTAGAAGCTATCTCAGCACCAATCTTTGTGATGGATGACTCCCCTATGTCAGATCTAGATGAGTTGATCTTGGATGATATTGAAGAAGAAAATAAGGCAGCAGTTGAAAGCTCTGTCCCAGATACTTCTGATTCTTGTATAGTCTCTTCTTCAACTACTGCTGAAACTCCAGCTTGTGAAACTTCTGCTCCTGCTCCAGAAAAGACTGCTATTTATGATAAAGCCTTGAAAGCATTGCATGCTCTATATGATAACCCTCAGGGTTCTGCTGGTGATTCAGATGAAGATGATGATGAAGAAGATTCAGATGAAGAAACTGCTAAGAAGAAGAAGAAAATGTTGTCAAAGAAAAGGAAAGCCCCTCCTCCTCCTGCTGCTAAGCCAAGCTCAAAGAATGACACCCCATTCTATATCCTTCAAAATATCACTCCTTATAAAGGAATGCCAGCATGGATGTGGCTGTCTAAAAATCAGCAAAAGGATTGGAAAAGAAGTAGGAAATATTATCCTCCACCAGTTCAGAGATACAGAAGAGATCCACCGCCTCCACCTCCTCCAGCAGCTGGTGTCACTGGCTCTAGCTCTCAGAGATCTGCTCCTATGCAAACTTATCTGAGACATCAAGGGAGATCTTCTGGAAGCAGTCATCAAGGGCATCATTCTTCAGGAAATCAACAACAACAACATCAACAACATCAACAACCTCAGCAGCAACAGCAAAGTATCCCTGCAGATCAGAAGGCTAACAGTCCTGAAAGACCATATTCACCTCCTGTTCCTTTTGAGGATCCTGAGACACCAAACACTACTAGAATGGCTAGATTTCAGGATATTGTTGGTCTGTCCTTGATAAATAAAGCAAAAGCTGAAGGGAAAGATACATCAGGATATTCCACCATGTCCAAATACAGGAAGGAAGAACTTAAAAGATTTGACAAAGCAAATAAACTGTTCAATGTTGATGACTACATGAAGCTACATCCTGAAGCAGTTGTACCCAGAACTACATCCCTGAAGATTATTGGGGCAGCTGACATGACAATGACACAGGCACAGGCTTTGGATCCAAAGAGAGAAATTATCTTTACCAAGCCAGGAGAGAAGCCTAAAGAGGACAAGACCATAGAGAAGAAGCAGAAGAAGTAATCTTTACTTTGTTTTAATTTCTTTCTGCATTTGCTTTCAAATCATGTTATCTGATTAAACAAAGCTTATGTATATATATATCTGCTGCATGTGTTGGTAATTCTCTGCCAGATATATCTTTTTCTTGCTTTGTTTATCTTTATGTTTATGTTATGAGTCTATTAGTGACCTCACCCAAGTAGGGGGAGATTGTTGGATCCCTAGTTGATTTGGGCTAGGTTCACAAACTTAGGATGTGACCCACCATGTATAGCCAGGGTGAAATTTGTGTCCTAGAGTTTAGGTCAAGTCCTTAGAGTCAATATCAGATGGACCAGCTATCAACAAGATCATCAGAGACTCAAGACTTAGAAGATTTCAAGACTAAGTAAAATGAGTTCGACGCTCGTCGAACTCAGGTCAACGAAAGGCATTCTCAGCTCGACAATCTTGAGATATTTCTCTGAGCTGAGCTCGACAATCTTCATTCTCTGGTCGACAAAAACTGGGACACTTCAACAAACTGAAGACAGGGTAACTTCAGATTATTCTAAGTCCAACTTCAGACTTTGGTCGACGAACAAGATTCTGAGCTCGATGAATTTGGACCTCGAGTTCACAATAATCTTCTGTTAGAAGATCTCAGGTCGACGAAGTCAACTTCTCAGGCCGACAAATCCTCAGGTCGACGAACTGTGTTCTTTGGTCGACGATTTCTGGAACCAGAAGATTTGTGTCGACACTTAGGGCATGTGTCGACACCAACCATGTCAACACCAGAAGACTTGTGTCGACACCAAGATTAATCAGTCGACACCCACCTGTGTCGACACCAGAAGTTTTCATGTCGACACACAGAATATCAGTCAATACAAACTATTTGACTAAGTCCAGAATTGTTGCTGAACTCCAGTCGACGAATGTAATTGTCAGCTCGACGAACTTCAGACAGAAAAGGCAAAGTTCTGAAGCATGCAAGTTTTGTTATCAGCTCGATGAACTTGGAACTCAGCTCGACGAACAGAAGCTGTCTGGTCGACGAATACAAAATCTCAGTTCGACGAACTAGTAACAGAGCTCGACGAATTCTGTTATTCGTTCGACGATTCCAGACTTAGCCATTTCTGGCATTCAATCCTCACTCAAATGCCATAATTCCTGACAGATTAAATGCTCAAACATTCTCTAAATGTAGCTGTTAGAGGAAGCATTAATTACAGTCTTCCTCAGGAATATTGCTTGCTGATTTTCCACGGGACAGTTGAGGAAATGAGTAAATGCCGATTATTCTCAAGGCGTCAGCATTTATTTCAGAGGATTCAAATTTTTGAAAACATAGCAGAAAATTAGATCGACAATCATAAAAAAGAGAGAACAAGAAAATACTCAGTCAGAAAAACACAGACAGATAGACTGACTACAAGATTTCATATAGCACCAGAAAAGCTTCACACAAAACTCATACTGAAGCTTACAGTGATAGGCAGTGATATTGATTCAGAAGAAGAAGAACAACTATATTATATCAAGAGTATTCTTCTTCAACATTCTCTCCAGGACTTCCAAGGACAACAGATATCAAATCAGTCAAGAAGATCCTGCATCACTGCTTGTCAAGAACTCTAATTGAAGACCTATCACCCTGCAGCAAAGCTCCAGATCTTCCCTGAATCATTCTACATCTCAGGGGGAGCTGTTTGCTAACATCATTCCACTTAAGTCTTCTCAGTTTATTGAGAAAGAGAAGACATAATCACTCTCTCACCCCTTCCTGTATAAAGGGTTGTCATCTCCCTTCAAAAGTGATTCCTGGTTGCAAGTCTCCTAACCAAAAGACTTGAGTTGGTTTTTGGGGACCTGATCAAAACCCATTGGTGTCAGGCACCTGATCAAAAACCTGAGTGGATTCCTACCAAGGGTGGTAGAAGGGTGGACTACCCAGATTTGGGGAACCACTATAAATTTCTTGTGTCGTCTGGTTGCTTATCTTTTTCTTTTTGTTTCTTGTTGTGTGCCTGTGATTAGGTTTAATCTTATTTGTTTTTCAGTTTTCTATTTACTGCACTTCTTCTATTTACAACAAAAGCTGTAGCAGCGCTTTTATTGGTACCTAACAATTTTTAAATATACTCTATTCACCCCCTCCCCCCCACTAGACTATTGTTGATCTAACCCACACTTTCAGAAACCGCCTTGCTAACCGGGCAGTTGATTCCTACCAGCATCTCCGGAATGGTCTCTAGCCACTCCTCCACCTTCACTGAAATCTCTGGCCCGTAGTACATCGGCGGAGACAAACTCTTGAATGCATTTAGAAAATTTGATTCTGGATTTGGCTGCTAGATTGGGGCCCGCTGGTTCCTGAAGGCCTTGAGAATGGCCGTCAAAGTGTGCCCGATCTCCGTCTACTGGAAAGGTGTGGCAATCGGAGGGGAAGGAACGACATCCGGTGGTACGGAGACCTATGGGGGCTACACAAAGTTAGGTTTATATTAGGATTGGCCTAACTCATTATTTTAAATGGACTGTTTTCTGTGGCTTTTTACACATGGGCACACCATTTCTTTCGCTGCATAGTTTGTCCGCAAACTAATGCTTGAGCAGGGTGAACCAGTATTGTGGACTTCTTTCTCATATGATCATTTGTCAAGTGATACCAGTTTGTAAGACCCCCTCCCCCATACCAAGGTGTTACCTGATCTTATGCCCAGAACCGCCGCCTTATGGTGACACTAACGCACGGGCTAGTCGACTTTGCAAGATGTCGATCCTATTGGCTAGTACGATCATTTACCTGTAGGACAATTGAGAATAAAAGTATGACAAGCAGTTATATAAAAAGCTAGCAAGTCCATAAGTCACAGCCATGACATCACAATATATATAGATGAAAAGTACAAAAGTCCACAATGAGTACAAAAATAAGAGAAGGGCTTATGCCTGGTACATGCCAAATAGAATCAAATCTCTCTCTCACTATAACACTATGCAGAAGCGGTAACAGAAACACTCATCATCACCTGATGTTGAACTTTGGTAGTAGTGCGCAGTAACTGAAAGTTAATCATAAAGGTAGTTAAACACCTAGAGGGGGTGAATAGGTGTCTTTTGATGTTCTTTGTCACTTAGATTGAATGTTCAGTTGATACTTGAAAGATTAACCACACAATAACTCAGCATAATCAAACAACATAACACAGTACCAGCAATCACAGCACACAAAAAATTTATAGTGGTTCCCCTATCTAGGGTACATCCACTTTCTCTCTTCTTCCTCACTAGCAATGTGCTAGATAAGGTTATAACTTCTCCTTTTCAACTCAAATCCAAAGATCTTACAAACTCAGTTTCTATTAAGATACTTACACTCAGACCAACAGGTCCTACCTCAGATATTCACCTAATCTCCTGCCTCAGGTCCCTCAAGAACCCTACCTCAGCCTTTATAACATAGGCTTACACCTCCGTGATCCCACTCAAACCACCTACCTTAGGTCCCTCAAGAACCCTACCTCAGCCTTTATAAATTAGGCTTACAATTCAGAGATAAAATCTCCTTCCCACTTAGATCTCAAGGAGATTGAAAGTGCAAGCTAGATCTGATATACTCTAGAGGGGGGGGGGGGGTGAATAGAGTATGGTGCTTGGTAAAAATGTTTTATAACAGTTGTTGTATTCTTATGTGAACAGGGAAGCAAATAATATCAAATAAATCTAAACAGAAAATAATCACAGAGCAATCACAAACCACAACCAGAAAAAATAAATAAAGACAAGCAACTAGAAGACACAAGGAGCTATAGTGGTTCCCCAATCAACCTGGGTACATCCACTCTTCTACCACCCTAGGTGGGAATCCACTGCAGGATGAGTTGATCAGGTGTCCTGGGCACCAATGAGCTTTTGATAAGGTGCTCAAAAACCAAACCAGATTTTTTGATCAGGTGTCTTGCCACAACTGAGTGTTCATAAGGTCTCAAAAACAAAACACAAACTTTTGAAGGGAGTTTGAAAAACCCTTTACAGCAGAGAGAGAGAGAGGGATGAGAAGATCTTCTCTGTCAACAGTCAGAGAGAAGATTGTGGATGTTGTCAAAGCTCCCCCTGAGATCTTGAGTTATTCAGGAAGTGAAGCTTTGCACTAGGGTGATAGGCCTTCAGAAAATTGATCTCCAGCAATTGATGATTTCAGCAACAGCTGAAATGTGAGGTGTCTGGAGTCTTGAATGATGATGGACTTGGAACACTTGAATCAAGAGAGATCAGAAAATTTCAGTTGGTTGATCTCCTTTGGTGATGTGTTCTTGTATGAATCTTGAGACTGAGAATGTCTGCAACTCTCTTTCTTTCTCTTGTGTGATTGTTGTTGTTGTGAAAGATGTTGTTGCAGAGAAATGTTGTTTCAGAATAATTTTCTAACTTCTTGTTCTTCTATGGCAGGAATTGAAAAATCTGATCTTTTATTCCTTTGGTTCTGAATAGAAATGATCCATTGTCCAAGATAGCCGTTAGCCTGTCATTAATTACTTCCTTAATTGTTTTTGTCTTTTGGAGGAAAGTCCAATAAAACATTCCTTGAAAATTCCTTGAAACTTGCTCCAGAATAAATGAAAACGGCTACAAGATCTCTAAATTAATTGCTGACAATAATTCCTCAACTGTCTATATTTTGAATCTTGAAAATCATTGAACTCTTCAAAAAAACGTCGAACTGAGCTCCACTATCGTCGAACTGAGCTTAGAGCCTGGACTTAGACAGAAATAGAGATCGTCGATCTGAGCTCAACTATCGTCGAACTGAGCTCAGAGATTGAGAATCAAACTGTAGTCAAGATCGTCGATCTGAGCTCGAAGATCGTCGAATGGAGTTCGACGACTTGTTGAAGTTGAGCTCAGCGATCGTCGAATGGAGTTCGACGATCCGTCGAAGTGAGCTCAACGATCGTCGATTGGAGTTTGACGATTCGTCGTACCGAGCTCGACGAAATGACTTAGTCTCTAAACTGAAAAACCTGGTCTTGAGAGCAGCTTCCAAACCTAAACACTAACCCTTAGACTCAATTCTAATTGACCTTTAGATCTATACAATGAGGTCAAAACAGGTTTCCTAAAGAGACATAGTGATCCAGAACCAAATCAGTAATAGGGTGTTCCAACAATCTCCCCCTATTTGGGTTAGGATTACTATTTATAGATATTGGAAAATTAAAAACAACATACAAAGCAACAATATAACAAACAAGAACATTGCAGAATCACAGATATTGTCACAAATAGTTCAGAAATCAAAATAATTATCACCTTACAGAATTACTCTTTTTCTTTGCTCTTTATCAGTACTATTTCTCTATTTGGATTGAGAGCTTCCTTTTTGGATCTTCTGTCATCTGCTGCACCTAAAGAGGTTTGTTGTTTAGGCATGGGCACTACAGTTTCAGGGTGCAGCTTTATATAGCTTTCAGAATCAAAGAACTTGCTGGATGAATATCTTTCAAGTTCTTTTTTCCTTTGATCAGATAGAGTAGTGATACTGGAGGTGTCCTTGCCTTGTTCTCTGGCTTTCTTGATCTGATCCAAAGCAGCTAACTCTTTCATCCTAGCTGTCCAGGAAGTTGGATTGTTCTCTGGATCCTCAAAAGAAACTGGAGGCTCATATCTTGTTGGGTACATTGGTTCAAATGTACCTGATTTGAAGAAGCCTCACCCAACTCAATGATATACATCAAAATGTATTTGATGTATTTTGAGTTACATGTGCAGGTTAAGCAGGAAATGATGAAAAAGTTTCTAAGTCCATGTGTCGACACCCAGAGGGAAAGTGTCGACACTTAAGAAGACTTGTGTCGACACCCAGGCAAGCAGTGTCGACACTTGGAGTCATTGTGTCGACACCAGGGATGCTGAGTCGACACCAGACAGAAAGTGTCGACACAAGGAGCTGTGTCGACACTCAGTGAAGAAAAGACAGTGAAGCTGTGTCGACACTTAACTGTTGTGTCGACACCCAGTGAAGCTGTGTCTACATCAGAAAGTGTCGACACTTGGAGGCTGTGTCGACACTCAGCAAAAGTCTGCAGAGACTAAGTACAAGTGTCGACACCCAGAACATGTGTCGACACTCAACAGAAGAGTCAACACTTGAAGTAAGTGTCGACACCCAGAACAATGTGTCGACACTTAGCAGAAGAGTCAACACTGGAAGTAAGTGTCGACACCAAGAACAATGTGTCGACACTTAGCTGAAGACTCAACACTTGAAGAAAGTGTCGACACAAGGAGCTGTGTCGACACTTAGCAAAGAACAGCAAAGTTCAAGAGTATTCTAAGTACAAGTGTCGACACTAAGGGAATGTGTCGACACTCAGCCAGAGTCTCGACTGAAGATGTAAGTGTCGACACCCAAAGCAATGTGTCGACACTCAACAAGTATCAACAATAAAGACATGTGTCGACACCAAGAAGCAGTGTCGACACTTGACAGATTCAACACATGAAGATGTGTCGACACAAAGGTGTTGTGTCGACACTTAGAAGAATTCAGCAAAATACTGAAGTACAAGTACTTGTGTCGACACTCAATCTCAGTGTCGACACATGAAGAAGAAGTAGTGTCGAGATAAAGAATCAACAACACAAGGAGTTGTGTCGACACCTTGTAGACTAGTGTCGACACTTAGACAACATGTGTCGACACTTGGTGTATAAGTGTCGACACTTAAAGACAGAAAGTCTCAACACTTAAAGACAGTTACAGAATTTTCAATAACTGACTGGATGACTTGACAGTTGTCATTCCAGCCGGTCTACAGCACCTGTCAGAGTTGTCAGAATTCAGTTATGAACCGGGCCAGCCGGTTACCATGAAGAAGGTCTATAAATAGGCATATACTGTCTAAAGAAGAGATTAATCAACAAGTTATTGAAGAGATTGAACACAAGTCCAAGTTCAGATTTAAAGAAGATCTAGCTATCAAGTGAAGATCTAAGAAGTTGGAGAGAGAGAGCTCCATCCAAGAAATCAGCTGTTGGAACCCAGCTGAGAAGAAGGATTCAGATTAGTCTGAATCTTAAGAAGCAGAGATCAAGGATCAACTGCAGAAGGAGTCAATCTTATTGAGTTCTACTTTCAAGAAGCTTTGAAGAAAGCTAAGTCAGATTGAGTCCACCTGAGTTCTTCCAAGAACTCATCAAGAATCTCACAACTTATCTCTCTTTCATCTAAGTTGTTGAGTTTATACATTTTGTATTCATTGTAACTTGTAGGATCCTTAGGGATCTGAGATTGTAAGCCTGCAATTATAAAGGCTGAGGGTAGGAGAGTGAAATCTCTGAGTGTAGGCCTTGGTGGCTGAGTGTAGGCCTTGGTGGCTGAGTGTAGGCCTTGGTGGCTGAGTGTAGGCCTTTGTGGCTGAGTGTAGGCCTTTGTGGCTGAGTGTAGGCTTTGTGGAAAAGCTGAGTTGTAGGGCCTTGGGCCTGAGGTGTAGGAACCAGTTTGGGTTCTGAGATAGTGGAGGAGTTTGGCCGAATCTAGTACACTACTAGATAGGAGAAGGGGGAAAGTGGATGTACCCAAAGCTTGGGGAACCACTATAAAACTCTGTGTCTACTGTGTGATTGTTGTTGGCTGTGATTGTTGCATATGTGCTGTGTTATAGTAGATAGAATTCTGTGAAATTAACTGATTGCTGCCATAAAAGGTTAAAAAGAATTAGGTCACCTATTCACCCCCCTCAAGGTGTTTAGGTACTATATATTTCAAGTGGTATCAGAGGGAGGTTACTCAAAAAGGACTAACAGTCTGAGGAGATCCTGTTGGCAGATTCAGGTTAAGTCAATTACAGATTCAAGAAAATCAAGAACCATTGGTTCCACTGAAAATCACAAGGAATTGGGATCCATAAAACTACCTATATGTAGGAAGGAGATCTTTGGGATCTGGAAGGAAAGGGTGAGGCTGTTTATGGAGGCCTCAGACCCTAGAATTTATATCACAGTAAAGGAAGGGCCATATGTGCCCATGAAGATATCAGTTCTAGATGCAAATCAGAAAACACCAAAGGATTTCTCTGAAATGACAAAGGATGAGATTGTCCTAGCCACCATGGACAAAAGGGCTCAAAACATTATAGTGAGTGCCATAGATGATGCAACTTTTCAGAATCTAATACACTGTAAGACAGCCAAAGAGATGTGGGATACTCTTATTGTGTATATGGAGGGTTCTGAAGAAGTAAGTCAAGATAGAAAATCCTTGCTAAATCAAGAGTATGAAAGTTTTAGACAAGGAAAGGGTGATAGCATAACTGAGTGCTATAAGAAGTTCTATAGGATAGTGAATGAACTCATGTCTTATGGAAGAGAGTTCAGTAATTATGAACTAAATGACAAGTTCCTAAGGTCCCTAACTAAAGATTGGGACACCAAGATCTGTGCCATTAGAGAAATGGCTAAGTTGGGAGAAATTCCTCCACCTACACTGTTTGGCAAATTGCTGTCATATGAAATGTAGTTGACAGTGAGGAAAGAGGAAGAGAAATCAACAAGAAATGAACATAAGGAAAGAATAGTAGCTTTCAAGACAGAAGCCACCAGAAAGTACAGAGGTAAGTCACCAACTCCACCTCCAAAGGTTGCTGAATCAGAGTCAGATGAGTTAGTCAGCACAAAATCTGAAAGCAGTGAAAGTGATGAAGACTTTGCTGCCTTCACTAGACATTTTCAGAAGTTCTTGAAGAAGAAACAGTGGAGGTCAAGGCCTTTTACTTCACAGGGAAAAGAAGACTTTTATCAGAATAAAAAGGCTTCAAAGAAGGACAGGAAGAGGACTAAATCTAGTAAGGCAACTGTTTCAAAAATAGTGTGCTATTGCTGCAATAGACAAGGTCATGTTGTTGCAGATTGTCCAGAAAAGAGAAAGGAGTCTAGTGACAGAAAGAAGACTCATTTCAAAGGCAAGAAAGAGAAGTCTTTTGTTGCCAAGAAGGAGAAGACTCTGTCAGATATTTCTTCTTCAGAAACTGAGTCAGATGCTGAGGCATACATAGGGCTATTTGATGAAGAAGAAGAAGAAGAATTCATGCAGATTATGGATTCTATATATGAGCAAGAAGACTGTCAGTGCCAAGGACTGATGGCATTGACTGACAATGACAAAATCCTGGAGCAGCCAGGACCCAGTAAGGTACAAAGTTCAACTTTAAGTTCAGTTTCTTGTTCCAGTACAGAATCAGATTCATCATCATCAAATGATGATAGTGTATCTGAGTCTGAGGAAGATATTCATCAGCTGATAGATGAATATAAAGTACTGTTGCAAGCTTACAAGAAGAGCAAGTCCCTAGCCAAAAGTCAGGCAAAGGAAATTGCTGATCTCAAAGCTGCTGCAACAGATTCTGAGAAGTTATTTGATCAAAAGCTTAATGAGATAGCCAGACTGAAACACATAACAGTGATTCAGATGGGGACTATCACCTATAAGAATGATCAAATCAAGAGTCTGGAGATCAATCTTCAGAAGGAGAGAGAGCTTGTTGCTAGGTTTTCCAAACCTAAGTCAGTGTTACCCATAATTGATGAATTTGCTCATCCCAAGGGTAAAGCTGGACTGGGTTTTATTAAACCTGCAAGGACTGTCCAGTCCAAGTCCAAGGGCAAAGCCCCAACATTCAATAAGTCAGCTGTAGATAAGACAGCAAAGACAGTACCTAAGCAAAGGTACAATAAGTTTGAATGTTGGTGTTGTGGCAAAGTTGGCCATTTTGCAATGGATTGTTGGCACAATGCTAGTGCCAAAGTGAGTAGCAAACTGCCTATTGGAAAACCAGTAGGTAGCTTTGTCAGGTTGCAAAATAACAAGTACCAATGACACAAGAATTCTTTGGGTTCTAAGGTTCATTAATCTGTTTTGCAGGTGAGTCCAAGTGGTCATGTCCCAACATGGTACTTGGACAGTGGATGTTCCAGACATATGACTGGAACTAGAGGATTACTAAGGGACTACATTCCAATAAAAGATGGTCCTAAAGTCACCTTTGGTGGTTCTGAAAAAGGAATCATCAAAGAATTTGGTAATATTTCTAGTAACTTGGTTACCATTACTCAAGTGGCTTATGTTAAAGGGTTGAAACACAACCTAATAAGTATAAGTCAATTAAGTGATGTAGGGTATGACATCTCATTTGTTAAAAATGGTTGTCATATCATGAGGTCAACTGATCAAGAGATCATTTTGACAGGTTATAGGAAGAGGAATGTCTATTGCTTAGACATTATGGTTGAGAACAATGGTTCTCCAGTGTGTCTTGTAGCTGATGAGACAGTCTCTCATTGTGTCAAATGGCACAAGAGGCTTGCCCATCTTAACTACAAGACTATTAGCAAACTCTTTAGCAAAGAGTTAGTGAGGAATGCTCCTCAAGTTAAGTGTGTTAAAGATGGTATTTGCTCAGCTTGTCAAAAGGGCAAGCAGACTAGATCCATCTTTAGGAGCATAGAAAACAAAGATGCTGTGAGGTGTTTATACCTCTTGCACATGGATCTCTTTGGTCCAATGCCAGTTCACAGCCTAGGTAGGAAGGTCTATACCTTTGTAGTTGTAGATGACTACTCAAGGTTTTCCTGGATGTTCTTCTTAAGACAGAAATCTGAAACACCTAGTGTCTTCTATAGCTTTGTCAAGCAAATTCAGAATGAACTAAATAGTACAGTGGTCAAAATAAGAAGTGACCATGACACTGAATTTCAGTCTGATAGCATGACAAAACTATGTGAAGAATTTGGGATATTTCAAGAATTTTCTTCACCTAGAACACCTCAGCAAAATGGCATTGCTGAGAGGAAGAATAAGACCTTGATTGAGGCTGGTAGGACTCTATTAAGTGATACATCACTACCAGAACATTTCTGGGCTGAAGTAGTTAACACTGCATGCCATGTTATAAATAGGGATACCATCACTAAAAGCCTCAACAAGACCCCCTATGAGGTTGTGAAAGGCAGGAAACCAAACCTATCCTACTTCAGGATCTTTGGTTGCAAATGCTTCATACTTAACAATGGACAGTCTTACTTGACTAAGTTTGCTGTCAAGTCCCAAGAGGGAATTTTTGTTGGGTACAGCAATAACAGTAAGGCATATAGAGTCTACAACTTGTCTACACAAGTTGTAGAAGAATCTGTACATGTAGTATTTGATGAGACTAAACTTATTAATAATGAGTTGTCTAGTAGTGTATGCAGCCCCACAGGTTTAACAAAGAAGATGGACAAGCTTACTATAGAAGAAGTACCTACTGCAAGACAGCAAGTAGAAGACAGTGGCTGTTGTCCAGGGGGAGAACTACATGTACCTATTGCTGATGAAGTTCAAGGAGTACAACATGATGGAGATGCTGAAGAGGTTCAACCAGAAGTCAGGATGCCTCCAGTCAATATGCATCTTAGAGATCATCCAGTAGAGCAGATTATTGGAGATCCAAGACAAGGAGTACAAATAAGGAGCAGAAACCTGAATGCAGCAATCTACTCCAGTTTTCTATCTCAAGTTGAACCTAAGAAGTTTGAAGAAGCCATACTAGATCCACAATGGACTGAAGCAATGCAAGAAGAGCTTAATCAGTTCAAGAGGTGCAAGGTTTGGGAACTAGTTCCTAAACCTAAAGACCACAATATAATAGGAACCAAGTGGATCTACAGGAATAAGATGGATGAACAAGGGGTCATCATTAATAATAAAGCAAGACTGGTTGCTAAAGGATATAGGCAAGAAGAAGGTATTGACTTTGATCAAACCTTTGCTCCAGTAGCCAGACTGGAAGCCATAAGGATGTTTCTTGCCTATGCAACCTATCAAGGATTCAAAGTTTACCAAATGGATATCAAGTCAGCATTTCTGAATGGTAATCTTAAAGAAGAAGTCTATGTGGAACAGCCATCAGGTTTTGTTGATTCAACTTTACCTAATCATGTCTATAGACTTATAAAAGCTTTATATGGGTTAAAGCAAGCCCCTAGGGCTTGGTATGAAACCCTATCTAGTTTCCTCATTGAGAACAAGTTCTCAAGGGGGAAAATAGATAAGACTCTATTCCTTAGGGAATCTAGAGGCAAAGTTATACTAGTCCAAATATATGTAGATGACATTATATTTGGGTCTACTGAAAGCAGCCTTTGCAAAAAGTTTGCAAAGCTAATGCAAAGTCAATTTGAGATGAGTAGTATGGGAGAGCTAAAGTTCTTCTTGGGTCTCCAAGTAAGACAGACTGAGAGTGGTTTATCCATATGCCAGTCCAAGTTCACCCAAGAACTCATAAGGATGTATGGTATGGATTCATCCAGCACCATGAAGACTCCTATGGGGTCAAGTATGTCTCTTAACAAGGATGATGCGGGGAAGCCTGTAGATGAAACCTTGTATAGAGGGATAGTTGGCTCCCTATTATACTTAACTGCAAGTAGACCAGATATCATGTATGCCACATGTGTCTATGCAAGGTATCAAGCCTGCCCTAAAGAGTCTCATTTGACTGCAGTCAAGAGAATATTGAGATATCTAAAGGGCACTCCCTATCTAGGCCTCTGGTACCCTAGGAATGGGGATTTTGATCTAACAGGTTATTCAGATGCAGACTTTGCAGGATGCAAAGAAGACAGAAAAAGCACTACTGGAACCTGTCAATTCCTAGGTGGAAGACTGATTTCTTGGAGTAGCAAAAAGCAAACAAGTGTGGCTATCTCCACTGCAGAATCAGAGTATGTGGCTGCAGGAAGTTGCTGTGCTCAACTTCTATGGATACAACATCAGCTAGAGGACTATGGAATTCAGGTAAGTAGAACTCCACTCTTTTGTGATTCTACTAGTGCTATTTCAATAGCTAATAATCCTGTATCCCATAGTAGAACAAAACATATTGAAATTAAATATCATTTTCTTAGGGAGCATGTAGAAAGAGAAGATATTTTACTTAAATATGTTAAAACAGATGAACAACTAGCTGATATGTACACTAAGCCCTTAGAAGAAGCTAAGTTCAATAGGTTTAAGATTGAACTAGGAATGATAAACTTAGAGTAAGTTTATAGTAATTGAAATTGGCTAAGTAAAAAGGTGTCGACACATAGAGATTTCTGTGTCGACACAGAATAGTGGTGTCGACACTTCAGGAAAAAGGTGTCGACACATCTAGGAAATTGGTGTCGACACTTCAGAATATTAGTGTCGACACATGACATGTAGGTGTCGACACATCCAATGTGGTGTCAACACTTAGTATTTACTCAGAATTCTCTAAGTAAAGTCTCGACTAAATGTCGAGTTAAGTGGTGTCGACACATAACCAAGTGTCGACACATATAATTGTTGACTAAACTTGTGTCGACACATATGTGTCGAGACATTATAAGTCAGTGTCGACACTTATTGCCAGTGCCGACACAATTTAAGTTGGCAGCCCGCCTTTTCATCTTCAAAAGTTGAAAGGTATAAATAGGGTTTTGCCTTACTCTGTCGACACGCTTTAAAAAGTTTCGAGACCAAAACTTCTGTGTCGACACCTCTCTTCTCTCAAGATAAATTCTACAAACCCTAATGGCGCCTAAGCTAGAGGAGAACGTCAACGAAGGATACGAGCTGGTGCGCGGTGCTTTTGAGGATGCTGATCAAGATATCAAGAACGTGATAACCCTAGTAGCAGATTCAGGGTTAGGATATCTTGTTTCAGAACCGACAAAAATCTGGAAGAAAGAGGTACTAGAATTCCTCAATGGAGCTAAGATAGACGAAACTGGATTCAAAATCAAATCCAGGGTTCATGGTGAGAAGGTGAAAGTATCACCTAAAAGTCTGAGGAAGATTTTACAGCTACCAAGAACTAAAGAGGAAGATGAGGTTACAACATCAAAGACCAGGGAAGCTCTAACCTGGTGTGGACTAGATTCTAAGATGAAGATAGGATCTGTGTTTAACAGGAAAGACATGAACAGCCAAGGCAAATTCATGTCTGAGATTGTTGGAAAAGTAATTCTCAGTAAGCCAGGAGGGCATGATCGGATATCTGCCTCTATGTTCAATGTTATGACCAGGATTATCTTCACTCTAAACACAGACTGGTCAGTTATAGTGTTTTAGAAAATCAAAGAAAGCTTGAAGAAGCCCAACCTGGGCAGGATTTTAAGTCTATACCTAGCTGGTACCATACCAGAGGTTATGCAACAAGCTGTTGGAAGTAAAATAAATCACATGAGAAAAATGGACATGAGGTTGTTCCCTAGATGGGAAAGGGTGTTGACTAAGGAGATGCCAACCCCTGAGAAGATAGTTTCTGAGAAGGAGATTCCACTAAATAAGAAAAGGAAAATTGCCCCAGTGGCTCAAGAGTCCACTAGCAGCTCAGATCGTGAAGAACAGGTTGTCTTCACTCCAGATGAGAATGAGGAAGAGCCTGCTGTGAAGTCTCCAGCTCCTCAAGATGATGCTGAGATCCAGGGGGAGCTACCTCAAGCTAGCCCCATACACAAGGATCAAAGCCAGGGGGAGCTTCCAGTTGTAGATGAACCCACTACACTGGAAAGTGAACAAGCAACCAGCATTATCCTAGAGGTAATCTTTGAACTCAATACTTTAGAATTTCCTATGGAAGATACTGATTTGTCTGATGTTCATCAGCAAACTCAGCTGGATAACCAAGTCCCAGATGCTGTCATGGAAGACACATCTGTTGCAGCTCCAATAGTTCCTGATTCAGTGGTTGAAGAGCCAAGACTTTCTCCTGCTCATTCTCAACAAGAATACACCATGGAAGATTTATTTCTAAATCTAGATCAAGAAGATTTTGATAAGGAAACTACTGCTGAAGAGGAGAATGCTCCAGTTGAGGGGGAGCAAATTGTATTTCTTGAAGAGCCTGCAAGAAAAGAAACTGAGAAGGCACCAGATGTGCAGACTGAGAGGCCCCCAAGCCCTAAGGACAGGGTAGATATAGCCAGCTCCTCAGCTTCTGAAGATGAGGAGACAAAAAGAGCTAAGAAAAAGAAACTTTATGTATTCAAGAGAAGGAGTCAAAGTTATAAGAAGGCCCTACAATCTATTGCACCACAGCCTATAGATCAGCAAACACCATCAGTTGATTATAGTGCTTTAATGGTGGCAATGCAAATTAAACTGGATGAGCACAGACAGGCAATTGAGAAGTATGTAGATGAAGGGCAGAAATCATTGCAATTTGATCTGGCCCAGGATATTAAATCCATAAGATTTGTGATGAATCTAAACAAGAAGGAGATGACTGAATGTTTCCACAAGGGTGGAAATGCAGTGGTGTATTTGGCTACACACCAGGAGAAGATAAAAGCACAAGTTGATGACATAGCCCTGAAGCAAGGATATGTCCTTGAAAATCAACTTAGAATGAATGACAATTTGACAGAATCTCATAATACAATTGTCACAGAAATAAAGAATATAGCTGCTGGACCTTCTACCTCTACTGCTACTGTTAAAGCTGAATTTGACAAAGTATTTCAAGAAGAAATCTCTGCTGTTAAGACTGTCATTCAAGACTCCCAGAAGGCCATATCTGAACAACTTACAAAGCTCAAACCTTTCTTTAAAGATGGAGTCAGATAGTTGGATAGTCAAATCAGATTCCAGAAGGATGATGTCAGAGATCACATGGCTAGAGAAGTCATAAAGGGGGAGAGAGTTTTAGTCAAAGCTAGCTCTGATCATGCCAAATGGATATCTAATTCCATCAGAGCTACACTGGGTTATCCTCCTCTTTGTGATGATGACAATGTTGCTGAATCTGGAATTCATCCTGCATATTTAGGAGGGGAGCAACTAGAAGTGGCTCAAGTTATCTATCCTCCTCCAGATTTTGAAATGGTGCAAGCTGATATTCATCACATGTATAGACCAACTGAAGGGAAGTCCAATGTCATTCTAGAAAAAGTGGTTCAGCCTATATCTGAAGCCATGCAAGAGGCACTACAGAAAGAAGAAGAGACAAGATTGTCTAAGAAGAGGTTTAGGGAACAAGCTGAACAAAGACCAGACTTTGAACAGTGGAGCCCTACCTCCAGAAATATCATTTTGACTGCCTGGAAAGCTGCCAAAGATAATGTGCATGACAGGAACAAATGGTTTTCTGAGGCTGAATGGAGAAAACATGAGATAAGGCAGGAGGCAATAGTCCAATACAGGAGAAAGGCCAAGATGGGAAAGCTACCTCCTACTGCTCTGGAGCCTAGCAAGTACTTTCCTAAGCCTTACCATTACTTTGAAAGGCAGAAGATTAAAGCAGCAGAGCTTAAGAAGAAAGACTTGAAAGGCAAGAAGCATGCTGAAACTGAAGTTGCTGAAGCTCCTGTTCAAGCTAAAGTTCAACCTGTGTTGGGTACATTGGTCAAATGTACCTGATTTGAAGAAGCCTCACCTAACTCAATGATATGCATCATAATGTATTTGATGTTTGTTTGAGTTACTTGTGCAGGTTAGGTATTCACTAGACTGAAGCTAAAAGTTTCTAAGTCCATGTGTCGACACCCAGAGGAAAAGTGTCGACACTTGAGAAAGCTTGTGTCGACACCCAGACAAGCAGTGTCGACACTTGGAGTCATTGTGTCGACACCTGGGATGAAGAGTCGACACCAGACAGAAAGTGTCGACACTTGGAGCTGTGTCGACACTCAGTGAAGAAGTATGCAGAAAAGCAGTGTCGACACTTAGCAGAAGTGTCGACACCTAGAAGAGCTAAGTCTACACCAGAAAGTGTCGACACTTGAAGATGTGTCGACACTTAGCAAAAGTCTGCAGAATCTAAGTACAAGTGTCGACACTCAACACAATGTGTCGACACTATGCTGAAGAGTCAGTATTTGAAGAAAGTGTCGACACTCAGCACAATGTGTCGACACACAACCAGGAGAGTCAACACTTGAAGAAAGTGTCGACACTCAGCACAATGTGTCGACACTTAGTTGAAGACTCTACACTTGAAGAAAGTGTCGACACAAGGAGCTGTGTCGACACTTAGCAAAGAACAGAAAAGTTACAAAATATTCTAAGTACAAATGTCGACACTAAAGGAATGTGTCGACACTCAGCTGAAGAAACATAAGTGAAGACTTGTGTCGACACCAAGAAGCAGTGTCGACACTTGACAGTTTCAACACATGAAGATGTGTCGACACAAAGAACATGTGTCGACACTTAGAAGAATACAGTTAAAGAATGAAGTACAAGTATTTGTGTCGACACTCAATTTCAGTGTCGACACATGCAGAAGAATCTGTGTCGAGACATACAAGGAATTGTGTCGACACCTTGTAGACTTGTGTCGACACTTACACAACATGTGTCGACACTTAGTCTATAAGTGTCGACACTTAAGAACAGAAAGTCTCGACACTATCTGACAGTTAGAGAATTTCAAGAAGTGACTGGTTGACATGACAGCTGCCGATCCAGCCGGTCTACAGCAACTGTCAGAGAAATCAGAAGTTTGTTATGAACCGGACCAGCCGGTTACCATGAAGGAAGCCTATAAATAGGCATCCATAGTTTACAGAAACAGTGGTTGTGATTGAGAAACAAGAGTTACAGCTTGAGAGAATATTTAAAGTAGTTGATCAGATTAAATCAAGAAGTGATACACAGAGGATCAACACAAGAAGATCTGTCAGTCCAACTGCAGATCTAAGAAGTTGGAGAGAGAGAGCTCCAATCAAGAATTCAGTCTTTGGAACTAAGGCTGAGAAGAAGGATTCAGAAACATCTGGATCTCAAGAAGCAGAGGTCAAGGATCAACTGCAGAGGATTCAGACTAATTCAGTTCTAACTCAAGAAGCTTTGAAGGAAGCTAAGTCAGTTTGGATCTAACTGAGTTCTTCCAAGAACTCTTCAAGAAACTCTCAACTCCTCTCTTATTTTCTGAGTTGTAGAGTTAGCAATTGTATTTCTATTTTAACTTGTAGGATCCATTGGATCTGAGAGAATTGTAAGCCTATATTATAAAGGCTGAGGGTAGGGCTTGATTGCCTGAGTGTAGGAGTTGAAGAACTCTGAGTGTAGGCCTTAATTGGCTGAGTGTAGGCCTGGGTGGCTGAGTGTAGGCCTTAGTGGCTGAGTGTAAGGCTTTGGGCCTGAGGTGTAGGAACCTTGTTGGGTTCTGAGATAGTGGAGAAGTTTGGCCGAATCTAGTACACTGCTAGATAGGCGAAGGGGGAAAGTGGATGTACCCAAAGATTGGGGAACCACTATAAATTAGTGTGTCTGCTGTGGTGTGCTGAGCTGTGCTGTGGATTGACTGTTTGATTTCTGTAATTGCTGTTAGTTGTAGTAATCTGTGAAATAACTGTTGTGCTGCCAACAAAGTTTTAAAAGGTTTAGGTCACCTATTCACCCCCCCCCTCTAGGTGTTTAGGTACCATATCTTTCAAGTGGTATCAGAGCCAGGTTACTCAAAAAGGACTAACTGTCTGAGGAAATTCAGTTTGGCAGATTCAGTATAAGTTAGCACACAGTTTCAAGAAAATCAAGAAACATGGGTTCTTCAGAGAATCACAAGGAATTGGGTTCAATGAAACTGCCCATATGCAGAAAAGAGATTTTTGGAATCTGGAAAGAAAGGGTAAGGCTGTTCATGGAGGCCTCTGACCCTAGGATCTACATCACAGTCAAAGAAGGGCCTTATGTGCCCATGAAGATTTCAGTCTTGGATGCTACACAGAGAACTCCAAAGGATTTTTCTGAGATGACCAAGGATGAGATTGTCCTAGCTACAATGGACAAAAGGGCACAGAACATCATAGTTAGTGCAATTGATGATGCCACCTTCCAGAACCTTATTCACTGTAAAACAGCAAAAGAAATGTGGGATACCCTCATTGTCTACATGGAAGGTTCTGAAGAAGTAAGACAAGATAGGAAGTCCTTGCTTAATCAAGAGTATGAGAGCTTTAGGCAAGGAAGAGGAGATAGCATCACTGAATGCTACAAAAAGTTCTACAGAATTGTTAATGAACTCATGTCCTATGGAAGAGAGTTCACAAACTATGAACTGAATGATAAGTTCTTAAGGTCCCTAACTAAAGATTGGGACACCAAGATCTGTGCCATAAGGGAAATGGCAAAGTTGGGAGAAATTCCTCCTCCCACACTGTTTGGCAAGTTGTTATCTTATGAAATGCAGTTGTCTGTGAGAAAAGAGGAGGAAAAGTCAACAAGGACTGAGCACAGGGAAAGGCCTGTTGCCTTCAAGACAGAAGTACCTAGAAAGGGAAGGACTAAGTCATCAACTCCTCCTCCAGAGGTAGTTGAATCAGAATCAGATGAGTCTGTGAGCACAAAGTCTACAAGCAGTGAAAGTGATGAAGACTTTGCTGCATTCACCAGACATTTTCAGAAATTCCTGAAAAAGAAACAATGGAGGTCCAGACCTTCATTTTCCAAAGGGAAAGAAGTTCAGTATCAGGAGAAGAAGCCTTCAAAGAAGGACAAGAAAAAGACAAAGACTAGCAAGGCAACTGGGTCTAAGATAGTATGTTACTGCTGCAATAGACAGGGGCATGTTATTGCAGATTGTCCTGAAAGAAGAAAAGAATCCAGTGACAAAAAGAAGACTCACTTCAAAGGAAAGAAGGAGAAGTCCTTTGTTGCAAAGAATGAGAAGACTCTTTCAGACATTTCTTCTTCAGACACTGAGACAGATGCTGAAGCCTACATAGGGCTATTTGCTGAAGAAGAAGAGGAGTTTATGCAGATCATGGAATCAATATATGAACAAGAAGAGTGTCAGTGCCAAGGACTGATGGCATTGACTGAAAGTACCAAAATCCTGGAGCAGCCAGGACCTAGTCAGGTACAAAGTCCAACTCAAAGTTCAGATTTCAGTTCTAGTTCAGAGTCAGATTCATCTTCATCAAGTGATGAAAGTGTTTCTGAATCTGAGGGAGATATTCATCAGCTCTTAGATGAATATAAAGTACTGTTGCAAGCCTATAAGAAAAGCAAGTCCCTTGCCAAAAGTCAGGCAAAGGAAATTGCTGATCTAAAGGCAGCTGCAACAGACTTTGAGAAGGAATTTGATCAAAAGCTCAATGAGGTAGCCAGGCTGAAACACATTACTGTGATTCAGATGGGAACTATCACTTATAAAAATGATCAAATTAAGTTACTGGAGATCCATCTCCAAAAGGAAAAAGAGCTAGTTGCTAGGTTTTCAAAACCTAAATCAGTGCTACCCTTGATTGATGAATTTGTTCATCATAAAGGAAAGGCTGGATTAGGTTTTATTAAACCAGCTAGGACTGTTCAGGATCAGTCCAAGTCCAAGGGCAAAGCCCCAACATTCAACAAGCCTGCTGTAGTCAAAACAGCAAAGGTTGTACCTAAGCAAAGGTACAACAAGTTTGAATGCTGGTGTTGTGGCAAGGTTGGCCACTTTGCCTTGGATTGTTGGCACAATGCCAGTGCCAAGTTGAGTAGCAAGTTACCTGGTGGAAAGCCAGCAGGTAGCTATGTCAAGTTGCAAACTAACAATCACCAAGGACCCAAGTTTACTTTGGGTTCTAAGGTTCATTAATTTGTTTTGCAGGTGAATCCAAGTGGCCATACCCCAACATGGTACTTGGATAGTGGATGTTCCAGACATATGACTGGAACAAGTGGACTACTGAAGGACTATATTCCAATCAAAAATGGTCCTAAAGTGACCTTTGGTGGTTCTGAAAAAGGAATCATCAAAGGGTTTGGTAACATTTCTTCAAACCTTGTTACCATTACTCAAGTAGCTTATGTTAAAGGGTTGAAACACAACCTTATTAGTATAAGTCAGTTAAGTGATGTAGGGTATGACATCTCATTTGTTAAAAATGGTTGTCATATCAAGAGGTCAAGTGATCAAGAGATCATTTTGACAGGATATAGAAAGAGGAATGTCTACTTTCTAGACATCATGATTGAGAACAATGGTTCTCCTGTTTGTCTTTTAGCTAATGAGACAATCTCTCATTGTGTCAAGTGGCACAAGAGGCTAGCTCATCTTAACTACAAGACTATTAGCAAACTCTTTAGCAAAGAGTTAGTGAGGAATGGTCCTCAAGTTAAGTGTGTCAAAGATGGCATTTGCTCAGCTTGTCAAAAGGGCAAGCAGACTAAATCCACCTTTAGAAGCTTAGACAACAAAGATGCTGTGAGGTGTTTATACCTCTTGCATATGGATCTATTTGGTCCAATGCCAGTTCATAGCTTAGGTAGGAAGGTCTATACCTTTGTAGTTGTTGATGACTACTCAAGGTTTTCCTGGGTGTTCTTCTTAAAGCAGAAATCTGAAACACCTAGTGTCTTCTATAGTTTTGTTAAGCAAATTCAGAATGAATTGAACTGTACAGTGGTCAAAATTAGAAGTGACCATGGTACTGAGTTTCAGTCTGAAAGCATGACAAAGCTGTGTGAAGACTATGGGATATTTCAAGAATTCTCTTCACCTAGAACACCTCAGCAAAATGGCATTGCTGAAAGGAAAAATAGGACCTTGATAGAGGCTGGTAGAACCCTATTAAGTGATTCATCACTGCCAGAATATTTCTGGGCTGAAGCAGTTAACACTGCATGCCATGTGATAAATAGGGCTACCATCACTAAAAGGTTAAATAAGACCCCCTATGAAGTTGTGAAAGGCAGGAAACCAAATTTATCCTACTTTAGGATCTTTGGTTGTAAATGCTACATACTTAACAATGGAAAGTCTTACTTAACTAAGTTTGCTGCCAAATCCCAAGAGGGAGTATTTGTTGGGTACAGCAATAATAGTAAGGCTTATAGAGTCTACAACTTGACTACACAAGTTGTAGAGGAGTCTGTGCATGTAGTTTTTGATGAGACACAACTAATTAACAATGAGTTGTCTAGTAGTGTGTGCAGCCCCACAGGTCTTACTAAGAAGATGGACAAGCTAACCATAGAAGATGTACCTGCTGCAAGACAGCAAGTAGAAAAGATGGCTTATGTCCAGGGGGAGAACTACATGTACCAGGAGCTGAAGAAGTACAAGAAACTCAGCTTGATGAAGATGCTGAAGAAGTTCAACCAGAAGTAAGGATGCCTCCAGCCAACAGGCATCTAAGAGATCATCCAGTAGAGCTGATCATTGGAGATCCAAGACAAGGTGTTCAGACAAGGAGCAGAAATCAGAATGCTGTAGTATATTCAAGTTTTCTGTCTCAAATAGAACCAAAGAAATTTGAAGAAGCTATACAAGATCCACAGTGGACTGAAGCAATGCAGGAGGAGCTTAATCAGTTCAAAAGGTGCAAGGTTTGGGATCTGGTTCCTAAGCCTAAAGATCACAATGTGATAGGAACAAAGTGGATCTACAGGAACAAGTTAGATGAACAAGGTGTCATCATTAAGAATAAGGCAAGACTGGTTGCAAAAGGATATAGGCAAGAAGAAGGTATTGATTTTGATCAAACCTTTGCTCCAGTAGCCAGACTGGAAGCCATAAGGATGTTCTTGGCCTATGCAACCTACCAAGGATTCAAAGTATACCAAATGGATGTGAAGTCAGCATTCCTTAATGGTAATTTAAAAGAAGAAGTATATGTGGAGCAGCCTTCAGGTTTTGTTGATCCTACTCTTCCACATTATGTCTATAGACTTAGGAAAGCATTGTATGGGTTAAAGCAAGCTCCTAGAGCTTGGTATGAAACCCTATCTAGTTTCCTCATTGAGAACAAGTTCACAAGGGGGAAAATAGATAAGACTCTATTCCTTAGGGAATCTAGAGGCAAAGTCATACTTGTCCAAATATATGTAGATGACATTATATTTGGGTCTACTGAAAGTAGCCTTTGCAAAAAGTTTGCAAAGCTTATGCAGAGTCAATTTGAGATGAGTAGTATGGGAGAACTGAAGTTTTTCTTGGGTCTCCAAGTTAAACAGACTGAAAGTGGTCTATCCATATGTCAGTCTAAGTTCACCTTAGAACTCATAAGGAAGTATGGTATGGATTCTTCCAGTACCATGAAGACTCCAATGGGGTCAAGTATGTCTCTTAGCAAGGATGATGCAGGGAAACCTGTAGATGAAACCTTGTATAGAGGGATAGTTGGCTCCCTACTATATTTGACTGCAAGTAGGCCTGACATTATGTATGCTACATGTGTTTGTGCCAGGTATCAAGCCTGCCCTAAAGAGTCTCACTATGACTGCAGTCAAAAGAATTTTGAGATATCTAAAGGGCACACCCTATCTAGGCCTCTGGTACCCTAGGAATGGAGATTTTGATCTAACAGGCTATTCAGATGCAGACTTTGCAGGATGCAAAGAAGATAGAAAGAGCACAACTGGATCCTGTCAATTCCTAGGTGGAAGACTCATTTCATGGAGTAGTAAGAAGCAAACCAGTGTGGCCATCTCCACAGCTGAGTCAGAATATGTAGCTGCAGGAAGTTGCTGTGCTCAACTTCTGTGGATTCAACATCAGCTAGAAGACTATGGATGTCAGGTAAGTAGAACTCCACTTTATTGTGATTCTACAAGTGCTATTTCCATAGCTAATAATCCTGTATCACATAGTAGAACTAAACATATTGAGATTAAATATCACTTTCTTAGGGAGCATGTAGAAAGAAATGATATTGCACTTGAATATGTTAAAACAGATAATCAGATAGCTGATATGTTTACTAAGCCCTTAGAAGAAGCTAAGTTCAATAGGTTCAAAATTGAACTAGGTATGATAAACTTAGACTAAGTTTACAGAACTAAAAATTGGCTAAGTAAAAAGGTGTCGACACATAGACAAGTCTATGTCGACACAGAATAGTAAGTGTCGACACTTCAGGAAAATGGTGTCGACACATCTAGGAAGTTGGTGTCGACACTTCAGAATGTTAGTGTCGACACATGTCGAGTAGGTGTCGACACATCCAATGTAGTGTCGACACTTAAGTTTTACTCAGAATTTTCTAAGTAAAGTCTCGACTACATGTCGAGTATAGTGGTGTCGACACTTAGCCAAGTGTCGACACATAAAATCTGTTGACTAAACTTGTGTCGACACATGTGTGTCGAGACATTATAAGTCAGTGTCGACACTTATTGACAGTATCGACACATCTTTAGAAATTCATCCCGCCTGTTCGTCTTCAAACAAGAAAGGTATACATAGGGTTCTGTTTGTGTTTGTCGACACGCTTTCAGAGTTTCGAGACCAAACTACTGTGTCGACATTTCTCTTCTCTAAAGACTAATTCTCAAAACCCTAATGGCTCCCAAGCTGGAAGAAAACGTTAACGAAGGCTATGAACTGGTGCGTGGCGCATTCGACGACGGCGATCAAGAAATCAAATCGGTGATAACCCTAGTCACCGATTCAGGATTGGAGTTCTTGGTTTCAGAACCAACCAAAATTTGGAAGAAGGAAGTTATTGAATTCCTTACTGGAGCGTATGTAGATGACTCAGGCTACAGAATTAAGTCAAGGGTGCATGGCACCAAGGTCAAGATTTCACCCAAGTCCTTGAGAAAGGTACTTCAGCTACCTAAAGTTCAAGAAGAAGAGGAAGTGACCACATCTAAGACCAGAGAAGCACTTACCTGGTGTGGTCTTGATCCTAAGATGAAAATAGGATCAGTTTTCAACAGGAAGGGAATGAATAATCAAGGCAAATTCCTGTCTGAAGTTGTAGGCAAAGTTATACTAAGCAAACCAGGAGGACATGACAGGGTGTCAGCCTCTATGTTCAGTATTATGACCAGAATCATCTTCAACCTCAAAACAGACTGGTCTATGATTGTGTTTGAGAAAGTGAAGGAAAGTCTGAAGAAGCCCAATCTGGGCAGGATACTAAGTCTCTACCTGGCTGGATCAATTCCAGAGGTAATGAGCACTGCTGCTGGAACTAAAATCAATCACATGAGGAGAATGGATTCAAGGATATTCTCTAGATGGGAAAGAGTGCTGTCCAAAGAAGTTCCAACCCCAGAAAAGCAAGTTTCAAAGAAAGACTCTCCTCCCAGGAAGAAGAGGAAGACTGCTGCTGTGACTCAGGAGTCTTCCAGCAGCTCAGGCAGTGAAGAACATGTTGTTTTCACTCCTGATAGTCCAATAGATGTGGCTGCAGAGAAGTCACCTGCTCCACAAGAGCCAGCTGAGATCCAGGGGGAGTTGCCTCCAGCTAGCCCCAAGGATCCAAGCCAGGGGGAGCCACCAGCTGTAGAACATCCCTCTACCTGAGCAAGCTACACTTATTATCCAAGAGGTACTTTCTGACCTTAATACATTAGATTTTTCTGTAATGGATTCTGATTTGTCTGATGTCCATCAGCACATTCAGCAAGCAAGTACAGAACCAGATGTTGTTCTTCAGGACACATCTGCTGTTGTGCCACAAGTTCCTGATAAAGTAGTTGATGAAACCAGTACATCTCCTGCACAGTCACCCCCAGAATATACAATGGAAGATCTATTTCTGAATTTAGATCAAGAAGATTTTGATATGGACAAGACTGCTGCTGATGAAGTAAAGGGTGCTGCTGCTGAGGGGGAGAACTTGGAAGTTCAGGATGAGCCTATAGGGGTAGACACTGAGAAGGCACTAGATGTGCAAGCTGAAAAACCATCAAGCCCTAAGGACAGGGTTGATATTGCCAGTACTTCAGAATCTGAGGAAGATGAGGCTGCACAAGCTAAAAAGAAGCAATTCTTTGTTTTCAAAAGAAGGAGTCAGAGCTACAAAAAGGCTCTACAAACTGTTGCTCAACACTCCTTAGTCCAACAAGCTCCATCAACTGATTACAGTGCTCTACTGCTTGCAATGCAAATCAAGATGGATGAACAAAGGAAGGCTATAGAAACTTATGTTGATGAAGGGCACAAGGCACTTCAATCAGATCTGGCACAGGACATCAAGTCAATAAGGTTTGAAATGAACCTTAATAAAAAGGAGATGACTGATTGTTTTACAAAGGGTGCTAATGCAGTGGTCTATCTGGCAACCCACCAAGAGAAAATAAAGACTCAAGTGGATGATATAGCACTAAAGCAAGGCTATGTGCTGGAGAATCAATTGAGGATGAATGATAATTTGACTGCATCTCACAATGCAATAGTCACTGAACTCAAGAATAAGTCTGATGAACCTTCAACATCCTCTGCTGCTGCCAAAGCTGAATTTGATAAAGCTTTCCAAGCAGAAATTGCTGCTGTCAAGACTGCAATCAAAGATTCACAGAAGGTCATTTCTGAACAGCTTACCAAGCTTAGACCTTATTTTAAGGAAGGAATCAGGTACTTGGACAGTCAGATACGATTCCAAAAGGATGATGTAAGAGACCATGTTGAACAAGAAGTCATAAAGGGGGAGAGGGTGTTAGTCAAGGCAAGTTCTGAGCATGCAAAATGGATATCAAATTCCATCAGGGCTACACTGGGCTATCCTCCCCTGTGTTATGATGATAATGTAGCTGAATCTGGTATTCAAAGTGCATATCTTGGAGGTGAGCAACAGGAAGTAGCTCAGGTGATCTATCCACCTCCAGATTTTGACATGGTTCATGCTGAGATAAGCACAATGTATAGCCCAACTGCTGGCAAGCCAAATGTTATTCTGGAAAAGGTTGTTCAACCTATTACAGCAGCCATGCAAGAGGATATGGACAAAGAAGAAGAGACAAGGCTGTCAAAGAAGAAGTTCAGGGAACTGGCTGAGCAAAAACCAGATTTTGAACAGTGGAGCCCTACTTCTAGGAACATCATTCTCACAGCCTGGAAAGCAGCCAAGGACAATGCACATGAGAGGAACAAGTGGTTCTCAGAGGCAGAATGGAGGAAGCATGAGAGTAGGCAGGAAGCCATTGTCCAGTATAGAAGGAAGACTAAGTTAGGAAAGCTACCTCCTACAGCTGTGGAGCCTAGCAAGTACTTTCCTAAGCCCTATCATTATTTTGAAAGGCAGAAAATCAAGGCTGAAGAACTTAAGAAGAAGGACTCCAAAGGCAAGAAGCCTGCTGATGCTGAGCCTGCTGCTGCTGCTGCTGTAAAAGCCAAAATACAAGCTGGGAAAGGCATAGTTATAAAAGAACCAGAGCAGAATTAGATTAAGATTAGACTGAAGAATGTTGTAATTTGCTACATCTAAATATTTTTGTAAATCATTGACAATGTATTGAACACAATGTTTGGACAGTTTTTGATAAATATATTTCATGATTGCTTCAGTAGAATGTGTCTAATTCTTGGTTGTTCTGTAATGCTGAATGAGTATACATGTGTGCTTTATTACATGTTTAAGTATACCCTGTTGATATATATCTGCTTTACATCATTCTCTAATTTTTAATTATGAGTGATGTATATCATTGACTAAGGGTTATGACTTCTCCAAATAGGGGGAGATTGTTGGGTACATTGGTCAAATGTACCTGATTTGAAGAAGCCTCACCTAACTCAATGATATGCATCATAATGTATTTGATGTTTGTTTGAGTTACTTGTGCAGGTTAGGTATTCACTAGACTGAAGCTAAAAGTTTCTAAGTCCATGTGTCGACACCCAGAGGAAAAGTGTCGACACTTGAGAAAGCTTGTGTCGACACCCAGACAAGCAGTGTCGACACTTGGAGTCATTGTGTCGACACCTGGGATGAAGAGTCGACACCAGACAGAAAGTGTCGACACTTGGAGCTGTGTCGACACTCAGTGAAGAAGTATGCAGAAAAGCAGTGTCGACACTTAGCAGAAGTGTCGACACCTAGAAGAGCTAAGTCTACACCAGAAAGTGTCGACACTTGAAGATGTGTCGACACTTAGCAAAAGTCTGCAGAATCTAAGTACAAGTGTCGACACTCAACACAATGTGTCGACACTATGCTGAAGAGTCAGTATTTGAAGAAAGTGTCGACACTCAGCACAATGTGTCGACACACAACCAGGAGAGTCAACACTTGAAGAAAGTGTCGACACTCAGCACAATGTGTCGACACTTAGTTGAAGACTCTACACTTGAAGAAAGTGTCGACACAAGGAGCTGTGTCGACACTTAGCAAAGAACAGAAAAGTTACAAAATATTCTAAGTACAAATGTCGACACTAAAGGAATGTGTCGACACTCAGCTGAAGAAACATAAGTGAAGACTTGTGTCGACACCAAGAAGCAGTGTCGACACTTGACAGTTTCAACACATGAAGATGTGTCGACACAAAGAACATGTGTCGACACTTAGAAGAATACAGTTAAAGAATGAAGTACAAGTATTTGTGTCGACACTCAATTTCAGTGTCGACACATGATGAAGAATCTGTGTCGAGACATACAAGGAATTGTGTCGACACCTTGTAGACTTGTGTCGACACTTACACAACATGTGTCGACACTTAGTCTATAAGTGTCGACACTTAAGAACAGAAAGTCTCGACACTATCTGACAGTTAGAGAATTTCAAGAAGTGACTGGTTGACATGACAGCTGCCGATCCAGCCGGTCTACAGCAACTACCAGAGAAATCAGAAGTTTGTTATGAACCGGACCAGCCGGTTACCATGAAGGAAGCCTATAAATAGGCATCCATAGTTTACAGAAACAGTGGTTGTGATTGAGAAACAAGAGTTACAACTTGAGAGAATATTTAAAGTAGTTGATCAGATTAAATCAAGAAGTGATACACAGAGGATCAACACAAGAAGATCTGTCAGTCCAACTGCAGATCTAAGAAGTTGGAGAGAGAGAGCTCCAATCAAGAATTCAGTCTTTGGAACTAAGGCTGAGAAGAAGGATTCAGAAACATCTGGATCTCAAGAAGCAGAGGTCAAGGATCAACTGCAGAGGATTCAGACTAATTCAGTTCTAACTCAAGAAGCTTTGAAGGAAGCTAAGTCAGTTTGGATCTAACTGAGTTCTTCCAAGAACTCTTCAAGAAACTCTCAACTCCTCTCTTATTTTCTGAGTTGTAGAGTTAGCAATTGTATTTCTATTTTAACTTGTAGGATCCATTGGATCTGAGAGAATTGTAAGCCTATATTATAAAGGCTGAGGGTAGGGCTTGATTGCCTGAGTGTAGGAGTTGAAGAACTCTGAGTGTAGGCCTTAATTGGCTGAGTGTAGGCCTGGGTGGCTGAGTGTAGGCCTTAGTGGCTGAGTGTAAGGCTTTGGGCCTGAGGTGTAGGAACCTTGTTGGGTTCTGAGATAGTGGAGAAGTTTGGCCGAATCTAGTACACTGCTAGATAGGCGAATGGGGAAAGTGGATGTACCCAAAGATTGGGGAACCACTATAAATTAGTGTGTCTGCTGTGGTGTGCTGAGCTGTGCTGTGGATTGACTGTTTGATTTCTGTAATTGCTGTTAGTTGTAGTAATCTGTGAAATAACTGTTGTGCTGCCAACAAAGTTTTAAAAGGTTTAGGTCACCTATTCACCCCCCTCTAGGTGTTTAGGTACCATATCTTTCAACCTGGAAAAGGAATAGTGATTAAGGAGCCAGAACAGAAATAGATTTAGAATTTTCTTGAAGTTTACTTTGTAATCTTTTTGATGTAAAACATTTTGTGAACTTCTGAAAAAGAATATGACAGATATTAGAACAATGTGTTATATGTTAACTCTATTTCATATTTGTTCTGTGATGATGTCTATGTCTATTTCATATTTGTTCTGTGATAATGTCTATGAATACATGTGTGATTGATACATGTTTATGTTTACCCTGCTTTACATAATCCTGTTTACATCATTTTATAATTTTATTATGAATGGTGTATATCATTGACTAAGGGTTATGACTTCTCCAAATAGGGGGAGATTGTTGGATACATTGGTTCAAATGTACCTGATTTGAAGAAGCCTCACCCAACTCAATGATATACATCAAAATGTATTTTGATGTATTTTGAGTTACATGTGTAGGTTAAGCAGGAAATGATGAAAACGTTTCTAAGTCCATGTGTCGACACCCAGAGGGAAAGTGTCGACACTTAAGAAGACTTGTGTCGACACCCAGGGAAGCAGTGTCGACACTTGGAGTCATGGTGTCGACACCAGGGATGCTGAGTCGACACCAGACAGAAAGTGTTGACACAAGGAGCTGTGTCGACACTCAGTGACGAAAAGACAGTGAAGCTGTGTCGACACTTAACAGTTGTGTCGACACCCAGTGAAGCTGTGTCTACATCAGAAAGTATCGACACTTGGAGGCTGTGTCGACACTCAGCAAAAGTCTGCAGAGACTAAGTACAAGTGTCGACACCCAGAACATGTGTCGACACACAACAGAAGAGTCAACACTTGAAGTAAGTGTCGACACCCAGAACAATGTGTCGACACTTAGTAGAAGAGTCAACACTGGAAGTTAGTGTCGACACCAAGAACAATGTGTCGACACTTAGTTGAAGACTCAACACTTGAAGAAAGTGTCGACACAAGGAGCTGTGCGACACTTAGCAAAGAACAGCAAAGTTCAAGAATATTCTAAGTACAAGTGTCGACACTAAGGGAATGTGTCGACACTCAGCCAGAGTCTCGACTGAAGATGTAAGTGTCGACACCCAAAGCAATGTGTCGACACTCAACAAGTATCAACAATAAAGACATGTGTCGACACCAAGAAGCAGTGTCGACACTTGACAGATTCAACACATGAAGATGTGTCGACACAAAGATGTTGTGTCGACACTTAGAAGAATTCAGCAAAATACTGAAGTACAAGTACTTGTGTCGACACTCAATCTCAGTGTCGACACATGAAGAAGAAGTAGTGTCGAGATAAAGAATCAATAACACAAGGAGTTGTGTCGACACCTTGTAGACTAGTGTCGACACTTAGATAACATGTGTCGACACTTGGTGTATAAGTGTCGACACTTAAAGACAGAAAGTCTCGACATTTAAAGACAGTTACAGAATTTTCAAGAACTGACTGGATGACTTGACAGCTGCCATTCCAGCCGATCTACAGCACCTGTCAGAGTTGTCAGAATTCAGTTATGAACCGGGCCAGCCGGTTACCATGAAGAAGGTCTATAAATAGGCATATACTGTCTACAGAAGAGATTAATCAACAAGTTGTTGAAGAGATTGAACACAAGTCCAAGTTCAGATTTAAAGAAGATCTAGCTATCAAGTGAAGATCTAAGAAGTTGGAGAGAGAGAGCTCCATCCAAGAAATCAGCTGTTGGAACCCAGCTGAGAAGAAGGATTCAGATTAGTCTGAATCTTAAGAAGAAGAGATCAAGGATCAACTGCAGAAGGAGTCAATCTTATTGAGTTCTACTTTCAAGAAGCTTTGAAGAAAGCTAAGTCAGATTGAGTCCAGCTGAGTTCTTCCAAGAACTCATCAAGAATCTCACAACTTATCTCTCTTTCATCTAAGTTGTTGAGTTTATACATTTTGTATTCATTGTAACTTGTAGGATCCTTAGGGATCTGAGATTGTAAGCCTGCAATTATAAAGGCTGAGGGTAGGAGAGTGAAATCTCTGAGTGTAGGCCTTGGTGGCTGAGTGTAGGCCTTGGTGGCTGAGTGTAGACCTTGGTGGCTGAGTGTAGGCCTTTGTGGCTGAGTGTAGGCCTTTGTGGCTGAGTGTAGGCTTTGTAGAAAAGCTGAGTTTTAGGGCCTTGGGACTGAGGTGTAGGAACCAGTTTGAGTTCTATGATAGTGGAGGAGTTTGGCCGAATCTAGTACACTACTAGATAGGCGAAGGGGGAAAGTGGATGTACCCAAAGCTTGGGGAACCACTATAAAACTCTGTGTCTACTATGTGATTGTTGTTGGCTGTGATTGTTGCATATGTGCTGTGTTATAGTAGATAGAATTCTGTGAAATTAACTGATTGCTTCCATAAAAAGTTAAAAAGAATTAGGTCACCTATTCAACCCCCCCCCCCCCCCGCTCTTGGTGTTTAGGTACTATATCTTTCATATATGTTAGAGGGATTATCTGGAGGAGCTCTGGAGGTGACTAATTCTTTAAGCTTGTAGGGAAAGGGACCTGAAGTAATATCAGATGGACCTTGTCCTTCCCTTGAATATGGGTGTTGCCTAGAATAGCCTTTTGAATAGACTTGAAGTTCTCTTTGGTTTTCTCTATTGTTTCCTCTCCTTGATTGATAGCCTCTGGATTGGATTCCCCTATATTGAGATCTACCTTGAGGTTGATAAGGGGTTTGGCTTCTGGTAGAGGGTTGAACAGCTGAACTACCACCTGCACCTGCATCAGGTGAAGGAGGAGGAGGAGGAGGAGGAGGATGGAACTTAGAGGAACCTTTCTCATACTTTCTCTTTTTCTTCATAGCCTTCAATTGATTTTTGGAATATTGCATCCAGTGTTCTGTGATAGGACAGCTATGCAGAATGTAGTAAGGAATATCATTTGTGTCTTTTACTTTGGCTGGGGGGGACTCTTTTCATAGCCTTGCTTCTGGCTTTTCTTTTTCTTGCAATAGTAGCTGAGGAATCATCTGAATCAGTTCTGAACTGATCACTTTCTGAGCTTTGAGCATCATATAGTGCATTAATCCTTTTAAGGTAGTCTTTCTGTTGTTGTGATTGAGCAGGAGAAACAGTAGTGACAGCAATAGTGGCAGCAACAATAGCAGGAAGTGGTGTAGAAGTAACACTGGCAGAAGAGGTCATGTCAGCAGCAGTAGATACAGTAGTAGCTGGGGCAGCAGATTCAGATACAACATATTCAGCAACAATAGTTTCAGAAATAGAAACAACAGCAGCAGTAGTATCAGTGGAAAAATGTATAGAAAAACTATAGAAAAATGTATAGACTCTTATTTCTATGATATAAACCCCTGTGAATTTATTTAAGAATTTTTGGATGATTACTTATGCTGAAAACTTTAGTTGTGATATTTTTGTAATAATGTTCACATTTAATCATTTTATGTCAAATCACTGGCTAGGTGTATGCAATTCTGTTATGAGTATTTTAATGACAACGTTAATCACTAATAATTTTCTATGAATTTTTAGTTGAATATTTTAGGCACTTCATTTGGAAAATGGAATAATTGTAATTATAATCATAAATAGAAAATAATTGGTAAATAAAGAGGAAAAATTATTATCTTTGGTGAACAGTCATTTTTTAACCTTGATGAACTCCAGGTAAATTATCTAGACATAATGGAACATTGGATATAGTAGTTCATGTACAAAGTGACCTAGGTCACCTAATTAACTAATTTAATTTATGGTCCTAAATACTTAGAAAAATGATGAAATTCTAAATGATCACCTTCATACACATTATAAACCCATGATAAATATTTAGGGGCCTTTGTCCCAAGGAATTGGAAGTCATCTCATTTGGGTTAGAATTAGGTCGTGGGCTGCGCTTACTAAAAAGTGATGTGGAACATTAGGACCCACAGGGAAATGATCGATGATTGGATTGAGAGGTGTACTGGGAAGATGAAACCCTGGTTGGTGTCACAAGTTGGTCACAATATAGTAACTAGTGTTAGCGTCAAGTAGGTTGGAGAATTCTCAACTATTATGTCATCCTATTTTTTAGAGCTTGAACTTTCTTATTTTTCAAAGCTCGAAAAATAGGATGACACAATAGTTGAGAATTCTCCAAGGCCCTCACCTGGAACCGGTGATCAGGTCCAGGGGAGAATGTACAAGAGTAGGATCAAATTGAGGGGGAGAACCGAAAATGTACTGCCAGAAATAGATATGGATAATGTTAACGCTATTGTAATGGAAGTAGTACAAGAGCTAGACACTGATCTCAAGCAAGCAGAGGTTCCTGACCAAGAAATGCCTGACAGAGAGATTGAGGATACAATCTCCGAGGAAATTGAAGAGGAAATTTTTCTGAATACAGATCTAGATATCCATGGTGATATAACTACTACTCTAGAGGACCCTGTTCCTGATGCTGAAGTTCAGGAAAATGAGGCTAACATGGAAAACATCAATATTGATGAATAAGGTGCAAGGATTGAGGGGGAGTTAGCAGATCAGGCCCCAACTACCGAAATAGCTAAAGAGCATACATATGTTGAGGTGGTTAGTTCATCAGAATCTGAGGAGGAAGAACCCTCTCAGTTAAAGAAAAGAAAATTATCTGAAATTAAAAAGAGAAGTAGAAGTTATAAAAAGATTATTCAGTCTGGACCAACATCTGCTCCTACTGTAGATTTAAGTTCACTTATAGTTCAACTGCAAATAATGCTTGACCAACAAAGAATTCAACTTGAGAAGTATGTAGATGAAAGCAATAAAGAGTTGCAGTTTCAGCTGGCTCAGGACATAAAATCTATTAGATTTGAAGTAAACTTCCTAAAGAAAGATTTGACTGATTTTTTTGAGAAAGGAGCTAATCCTGTAGTTTATATTGCAAAACAAAAGCAAGAATCAAAGAAAACTGAAGAAGAAATAGCTGTAAAATAAGGATATGTCCTTGAGAATCAAAATAAAATGAATGAAAACATGATTGAATTAAATAATGCTTCACTGGTTAAGCTGGCTGAGTAGACTACTGCTTTGGAGACCAAGATAACATCTACCTTCAAGGATATTGAAACACAGCTAACCTCTCACTCAGCCTCTTTGATTAAGGATATCAAGGCTTCTGACAAAGATTTGGATGAACATTTACTCAAAGTAAAGAACACTTTAATCTCAGGAATCAATTATCTAGATGGTCAAGTAATATTTCACAAGAATGACTTAAGAGATCATGTTGAAGGAGAAGTCATAAACGTGGAGAGAGTAATGATAAAGGAAAGCTCTGAGCATGCTACTTGGATTTCAAATAGCATCAGAGACACTCTAGGCCATCCTCCCATATGGTATAATGGAGACCAAACTGCTGAGTCTAGTTGCCAACCAGCTCCTTTTGAGGCTATTCAAACTGCTTCCAGTCCATGTACAGTCCTCCACCACATATTCAGAATGTAGTATGTGAGGAGGTGGAGATGACTGATTCTGCATTGTTAAAGGATAAAGAAGCTCAACTAGCATATAAAAGATTTAGGGAGCAAGCTGAAGCTAAGCCCGATTTTGAGCAGTGGAGTCCAAAATGTAGATCAATTATACTTATTGCATGGAAGACAGTCAATAATAATGCAACTGATATGGGTAAATTATATTCAGAGCAAGAGTGGGCCAAGCACACAAAGCAACATGAGATCATCTAGAAATTCAGAAATGATCTGAAGGCAGGGAAGATTCTAGCTGACTCAATGAGCCCAGTAAGTATTTCCCCAAGCCCTATCATTATCATGAAAGACAAAGAATCAAGCAAGAAGAAATTACTAAAGCCAAGAATGCCAAGGGAAAGGAGAAGGTGGCTGATGACAAGATGCAGAAGTCAAAGCTAGAATACAATCGGGAAAAGACATTGCCATCAAGAAGCCAGAAAAACCTTACGATATTATTTCTTTTTCTAAGAATTATGTAATTTTGTTTTTATAACCTTGTAAAAATTAAAAATTGTAATCTTTCTTCATATTATAATGAAAAAAAGTTGGTTGCATTATGCGATATCTGTGTTATCATTGTTGTTTCTTTATAATTTTGTTCAGTACCTATCCTGTCATCTTAATTATCATATTTTAGTATTATGGTGTATATCATTGAATTGAGGTTATGACTTCTCCAAATAGGGGGAGATTGTTGGGTACATTGGAAACAATGTACTTGATTTGAAGAAGCCCTTTCAACTCAACGATATACATGTTGGGTCCATTGATCCCAATGTCCTGGATTTGAAGAAGGCCTAACAAATAATGTATACACATGTAGTAATCTAACTTATGATCAAGTTTAGTGATTGCATGGATGTCCTAGCAATAATGATGGGATAGGTAGCCTAAGTGGCTAGGTCAGGGAAACACTTACCTAAAGAGTGGATAGACAGAATACTTTCCAAGTCCACAGACGTTGAGTGATGGTCATTCAATCAACTCCAGATGACTTATAGCGCTGAGTGGAGCCTATACAGTCAAAGCCAAAGTAGTGGAAAACTGACAAACTGGATAAGTCCATAGGGGTTGAGTGAAGTCAACTCACTCAATGCCATACAGCAAAAGGCTGTGAGACAGGCTAATGCCATAAAATCCAAAGGAGAAATGTGTAGAAAAGTGGCTAAGTCCGTAGGCGTTGAGTGAGTATCATGCACTCAATGCCATACTCTATATTCGTTGAGTATTGCCTTATAAGTCAAAGCCACAAAAAATCTGTGCCGATATTTGGCTAAGTCCAAATGCGTTGAGTGTAGCTTACTCACTCAACTCCAGTTAAACAGAATAAAATCTGTTAAGTAGTTTGGCGTTGAGTGAAGCTTACTAACTCAACGCTAAGGAGCAAAAAAATCTGGTTAAGCAAGTAAGCATTGAGTGAGCCATGCTCACTCAACACTGTCAACGCCATGATTCAGAAAATCTGTCTAAAGCAAAAAGCGTTGAGTGAGGCGTGCTCACTCAACGCTCTCAATGCTTAAGATGCCGAAGAAACAGGAAATTGGTTAAGGCAGAAAGCATTGAGTGAGGAGTGCTCACTCAATGCTCTCAACACCTAAACTACAGATAGCATGGCTAAGGCACAAGGCATTGATTGAGGCGTTCTCACTCAATGCTCTCAATGCCAAGCATGTAGAAAAGGCTGAAGAATAAGCTAAGGCAAAAAGTAATGAGTGAGGCTTGCTCACTCAACGCTGTCAATGCCTAGATAGACAGAATTCTGTCTAAGTTCCTTGGCATTGAGTGAAGTTCATTCACTCAACGCCTACTCTACTAATGCTTGATTTTGGGTAAGTCCACATGCGCTGACATTAGCAAGTCAACAAGTCAACATTATTCAAACTGATAGCGGGAAAGCTACACTACATGACAAAAAGCGCCGCATAGCTACTATACGACAGTTGATGTTAAAGCAAGGTTGCAGCTGGCCATTAATGGTGTAGGACCCACTGCTAAAAGTGACATTGGGTTATAATCAATAAAAGGAGAAGCATTTTTATAGAAAAAGGGCCGTTGCTGTTGTTCTTCATCATCTACATTATTGATGTGACTGAATAACAGGAAGCTCAAGACAGCAAGACTGAAAGCTAAACAAGTTAGCTAACTGTCTTCTCCATCGACATCAGCAAGATCAGAGTAAATCTCTTAAGGAAGAAAGCAGGATAGCTGGTGCTATTTTCCATCTGCACCAGCAAGTTCTTCACAGATCCAGCTATAAAACTCTGAAGAACATTTACTGGAGGCTGTGAAGAAGAAGTTAGAGCTGAATCTCCTCAGCCCAGGAAAGAAAGAAGGAGCAGAATAGTTGTCTCCAAGCTTCTTCTAGCACAATCCAAAGCAAGATCTTCATCCTTGTTACTGTGAAGAAGTTGGGCTGGGATTCTCTCCGCTCAGGTAGCAGCAAGTTTTGCTGCAGTCACTTCTCAGTCCCAGCATGAATAATCCCTAATGTTTAGAAGAAGAAGCTGGGACTGAGTATATCTTAGTTTAGGTAAAAGTAGACTTAGGAAATATATTCCTGTAGTCATAGTGGGGCTGAGTTTACCTCTGTCCTGAACCTTGGCACAGAGAAACATCTCTTGTGTCAAGATCAACCACACAACCCACTTCCATCTTGTAGGATCTAATTGGATCTGAGTGGTAGGCGCAAATTTGCTCTGAGGTAGGATTATGTTGAGAATTTGAGCTGTAGGACTTGGTTTCAAGCCTGAGGTAGGTGAGTCATTCTCACTGAGCTGTAAGGCACTCGTGCCTGAGGTAGGATCTGACTACAGATCTGAGGCAGAGACTTTGTACCTGAGATTGTAGTAGAGTCATTCTATCTGAGCTATAGGGTCCCTTGTGGATCTATGGTAGGGCTATCCTCCCAGCCTTAGTGTAGGGCCTTTGGCCTGAGGTAGGTGATCTGCTGATCACTGAGTTGTAGGCCCTTGTGTCTAAGCTGTAAGACTTGGAGGAGACTGAGAGATCCCGAGGGATCTGAGGTGTAAGCTCCTTGGAGCAGAGTTCTGGAGAAGTGCCTAGCCTAACAAGATAGTTGGATAGGTGGGAGGGAAAGTGGATGTACCCTTGTTAGGGTAACCACTATAAATCTTGTATGTGCTTTGTGTGTTTGTTGTGTTGCAGGTTACATATCTTGAAAGCAAAGTCCAACCAACTAATAAAGCACCTAAAGTAAAGAAAATAAAAGATAACTCACTAAGAACTAAGAAACCTATTCACCCCCCTCCCGTCTAGGTGAATTAACTATCCTTGAAAATAAAGACTTTCAAGTGATATCATAGAGAGGTTACTCAAAAAGGACCTAACAGTCTGAGTTGACCTCCAAGGATAGATAAAAGGTTTGCACTTATGAGTTCAAGGGTAAACCATAAGGTGTGGAGCTCAAAGGAGCTCCAAGTCTGCAGAGAGAACACAAAAACATTGGGCTATTGACAGCTCTTGTAGAAGACAAAGTCTATCCAGATGCAAGAGCAAAGATCAGGGCCCCTCTATCACATTCAGATAGTGACTCAGAGGTGGATGAAGCTGAGGAAGGTGAATGCAGATGCTATGGGCTGACAACTACACCAGAAGAAGAATTCTGCCAGGATCAGCCTGGATAAAATCAGGTATATTCCCTATCTAGCCCTTTCTCAGAGTCAGGATATGGATCCTGTATAGACTTTGATGCATCCTCATCAAGTGATGATGAGAGTGCTCTTTTAGAAGATGATATCAATCAATTAATTGAAAATCATGGTGTAATTCTGAAGACCTTCAAATAAAGCAAGATGCTTGTTAAGAAACAAGCAGAGGAAATTGCCTCCCTACAACTAGCTGCTTCCCATCAAGAGAAGACTTCAACTTTGCTATATCTAAAAGTGAGGAAAGTAGCCCATCTGATGACCATGGTTGATATCCATATTGAGTCCATTAAATATAAGGACTATATTATCAAGGATCTTGAAGAGAAAGTTGAAAGAAAGAAGAGGATTGCGACTAATTTCTCAAAGTTAGATGCTATCAAGAGAAAATCTGAATCTGAGTGGATTTTTAAAGTTATCCAATCTTAGAGGAGAGGCCAAGCTCCTATCAGGCCTTAGTCAACCTCTCACAAAGTAATTCTCTCATCCAACAGGTATAAACAAGACTATAAGTGTGGTCACTGGAGGTATGAGAATCTTCCTTTTAAGATTACAAATGTACCTTACAATGGAAGAACAAAGGTCATGGGATTGAGTGTACAGAAGGCTCCCCATGTAAAAGTCCAAAAGGCCAATGCTGGACCTTTTGTATTTAGTGCCTCAGCCTCCTCATTCAAGGATAAGGCAGTGGTCTATTCTAAGGTTCTTCCAACAAGAACTCCAACCAAAGGTAAGTTAGTCAGTGGTCCTGACTTGGCTGCCTCTGAAGCCATTATGAACATGCCAACTGCAAAGAAGGCTGTTACTAATGATGTTCAAAGAAAGCCAAGTGCTTCTACTGGAAGACTAACGTTTGGTCAAGCTCTTGCTGAAAGAAATAAGAAGATGGCCTAAGTTCTCCTCACTGAATAGTCAGCCTGTAGTGGCTTGCACTCCTCCAAGAGTGTTCAGAAGAGGAGGCACAACATCCATGAATATTGGTGCTGTGGCAAAGTGGGGCACTTTGCCATAGATTGTTGGCACAACCCCAGTGTGCCAAAGGCAAGACAGTGTGTTCCTGACATGACTCCTGTAGGTAGATATATGCATTCTTATGCTAACAGGAACCTAGGACCCAAGTCAGTTTGGGTTCTTATGGTAAGGTAAATCTTATTTTGCAGGATAGTTCAAGGGGCCATGCCCATTTATGGTCCTTGGACCGAGATGTACCAGATCTAGGACTTGGTACAAGGAATGGAAGAATTGGCCATCATGCACAAGATGTCAAGACATATACAATCGCTGAGGGGGAGCTTGCAAAAGAAAACAGATGCACATCAATGGCTAAAGTTTAGGAGCAAGGAAGCTAGTGTGTTCAGAGACTGAATCCAGCATCTGCTCCTAGTCTACTAGACAGAGATAATTTGTAACGTCTCATTTTGTGCTAGGCCCCCTCGCGCGCGTTCTGAGTCAAGAAACTTGACTCAGGCTCGGGATGCACTGGCAAAAGGTGTCGAGTGTGTTGGGTGGAGTGTTACCCAACGAATCGAAGGAGAATGTCTAAGTGAAATTTATAGGATATCACTGGTGATATCCGACAAATTCGTCGAGTATGGTCACCATTCGTGGAGTATCACCGGGTGATACTCGACGCACTCGACACCAGGATTTGGAGAAATAGCTAAGTGAAATTCGTCGAATATCACTTGAATTCATCGAATATCGTCGAAGGAATTCGACGGGATTGAAATTGGAATTTAGGCCAAGGAGAATTCGTCGAATATCGCTAGGGATATTCGACGAATTCGACGAATATCACTAAGCCGATTCGGCGGGACTGAAGGAGGATTCGTCAAATATACTCGATTATACTCACCAATTCGTCGAGTATGGCAGATTTATACCCGCTGAATTTGACTTGTGCGTTTTTCGATTCAGGCAGAATTCACTGGCTTGGTTAGGCGGGTTGGACCGGACTTCGAGATTCTTGCTGGATGATTTCTTGGAACGGTACTTTCAATAAGACCTAAATTAAGGTAATAAATGGGTGGTATAATGACACGACGACACGTTGCAAGTAAGTTAAATCTAATACATGATATAAAATGGAATGAAAGCCGAAGCCTAGCCATCTCTTATCGTTCTTGCCGAGCCGTTGCTGTACGAAAACGTCAAAGAGTAAGAAATCGCCAGAGTCCTCCGTTCAGTGGAAAACGCCGCCAACGGAGAGAAAGCCATGCCGCCAAGGAGAATGATTAGATCCATGGCCGAAAATCTCGGAACCGTCGGAAATGAGGTGAGCTTCCTACCCTATCCCTTGGTGCTAGATCTCTAGTTATTCCTAGGAAAGATATCGACTCAAAGGAGTCTCGATTCGTGAGGAGTTTCCTAGGAGAAGGCGATGCTAGGACCTGTGTCCTAGAGATAAGATGTCTTCGACCACTCCTTCCTTCTATGTGAAGATGAGGACTTGGTTTCGTGAAGAAAGTTGGTTTTTAAGAGTGAATAAGGGCGGAGGAATTCTGGATGTAATTTGGGATTATCGGTTGGAGGAGGAAGACGAACCAATGACGTTTGTTTCGCTTTAAGATGCACACAGAAATCTATTTTCTGCACGTAACGAACTTTAAGGCCGTTTTCGGGTATGATACAACCATATCTGGGCTTTCGACTAAACATGAAATCGTAGCCCTTGGAAATACCTTTCCAACGAGTGGTTACACATCCTCATGTGAGGTCTCTAGCAACAGGAACATTTGATCAAACTTGCTGGTTGACAAGTTAAACGTACATAAACTATTTTTTGAACGTAGTAGATTTCGAAGCCGATTTCAAGGGTGTTACATTCTGATCAGGGTGATGGACCGAATATCAAAGTTGTAGTCCTCGGAAATACCTTTCCAACGTATCATTACATGTCTTCATACGAGTCCCGTAGACTCGGGAATGTCCGATCAAAGTGGCTGTACAGTCAAGTCTTGTATTTAATACTCTCGGGTTAGTAAAGTATTGAGCTTGATTCTGAGTAAAGAAATGGTAAGAATAATTGTTGGGGTTTTGAATGAATTTGGCCCTATGAGAATGTATTAAACAAATGGTTTGGAAACACAGTTAGGCATGATTATAATTTGTGTAATGGAACATGTTTGTAAGAAGGTGTGACGCTTGGTAATTGAACGAGTAAACTGTGTATTCATGTTAATAAAAAGGGGTGAACTATTTTATGCTGATGAGATTACCGCGACAGAAGCATAGCAGTAGATGGATGTTTGATCCTTATAAGAAATTGGAAAAGGTCGATGCACGGTCATGAGGCTTGTCAAATAAGGAAAGAGTAAAGTGGTCCACTGCTTAGAGTCGTGTCTCCATACGGGTTGTTGTGTGGATTGTATGTTGTATGAGGTGGTTTTCTACCCGTATTGATGATGAACCCTTAAGTGCCTTGGGGCACGAGAATTTGAAAGGGTGTAAGTGCGGGTGATTGACTGCATTAGTTTGGAAATGATGAAAAGAGTCTTTGGGCGGTTGGGCTTGGTTCTCGTTGTTTACTTCCCAAGGCCCCTTCCATGCCAAGAGGACGACGGGGCTTGGTTCTTTGGAGATATGCTCCCATAGGATCCTTCCATGCCACGTTGACATAAAATTGCATGCGGTGTGAGTCGACATGCAGTGTCATAATCCTAGATCGTGTGGCAGGTCTACGAGCTCGCCAATCGTCACACCGAAGGGAGTTGATAGATAAACCTTGGGCGGTTGGGCTTGGTCCTCAGTGCTCATTCCCGGGGCTCCTTCCGTGCCAAATGGATGATTGTGCTTTGGTTCTGTGGTAATATGCTCCCATAGGCTCCTTCCATGCCACAATATAGCCCAGTTGGGCTTGGTCCTCGGTGCACATCTACCCGAGGTTCCTTCTGGGCCGTAGTACACATGCGGGATCTGCTATTGTGTTCTTAGCAATGGGGCATATGGAGGCCTAGGCTTGGTAGTGTGGATACCTGCCTAGTAGTCGAAAAGCCAGTTCTACTGTCACTGTCTGGCCACGACGGTTGATGCTTGAGAGGCTAGCTACCTGCTCGAAAAGTGGGAACTACAAGTATGTGTTGACGTAGGAATTGCATGTGCGTGTTCATGGGTGAGTCATTGCATTGAATTCATATCATTTCATTACATTACATGCACAAGATCCTTATCATATAAGTTTGTATGAGAACTCTTATACGATGAGTTACTTTTCTATTGAACCGATCCTCAACTTATATATCTATATGGCCATTCGTATAAGTTGAGTTACTTTCTGTCGTAGTTCTATATTTTATACTGTTGATGATGGTAGAACTGGTAGATTAGATTGTTTACTTATTTGTTATATTTACTCTGATATGCACTGATATTGTTTTTACATATACCACTTGCTTGTACTACTATTTATATATCAATATTGTACCCTTATTCCTTTCTCCGCCCAATGCCGAGGAGTCACCGGGGAGCGGATGTGATAGCCACTTAGTCTTTATGACTAACGGTTGCTATGTGTTCCTTTTTAGGAGGGAACCCCGCAGATATAGCAGCAGTAGGTTACGCATGAGGACAGCCAGGTTAGGGCGACAGGGCCTGATGTGATGGTACCGTCGTTGCCGTGAGTGACTGATGTGAGTGTTTTATAGAGAGACTCTTTTGTAGCCCCTTTGGGCATGTACTCTGATATTTTAGAAGTCTTGGTTGCTTCTTATTTTTGTTGTACTCGTGGACAATGTACTAGTGTGTATTTTGACTTCTGTTTTTATATTTTTTATGATGGGTTGGCATGGATGATATGATTAGCCAGCAGGATAGGCTCTTTGTAGTACATGTTAGCCCGTGTGCTAGCACTACCGCAAGGCGGCTGTTCTGGGCATACGTCTCCCCTCGTGTCGTGTTTTGTGTTCCGGGAGAGGGGGGTCTTACATAAGTTGAATTCACCTAGCTCTTAATTCTACTAAATATTTACTAAATTGCTAAAACTATACATTTTAGAGATAAGATAGTTGAGATTAAAGTCTGAGAAGAAGTAAGACAATTGTCTAAAATCTTGTCTCAATAAGTAAGTTAGTGACTCTCATGCTCACTATGCCACTAGATGCAACTATAGTCAACATCCTCAAACTTGACATAGGCATGTTAAATTTATGGCTAGTTGCACTCCACTAGGACACACATTAGAAATATATATTGCAAAAAAATTTTAATCCCGCAGGATTGGTTGACCCAGTAAGACTCATGATTATGCAAAAGTTGTCCGTGGGCGGCTAAGTAAAAGGACTAAACCCAGTCGTTGATCAAAATTTGATCACAAAATAGATAAGTGTCTTTCCGCCTTCTCTTTATAATTCACTATAAATAGAAAATCTTGTGCATAAAGCAATGTCACTGTTCCTTGACCTCTCCCGCCCGCATTCGCCGAATAGATGGAAGACAATTCTTGCTAGCCCTCACAAATTTTCTAGCAAAATGGCGCCCAAAAGTCAGGATTTTCTCTTTGAGGGAGAAAGGTTGTTTGCAATGGATTCAGTGACGCTCCTGAAGAGGTTCAGCATGTGCTTCATCTTCCGCAGAAAACCGACCTAGCTTTTGTCTTGACTGAGCCCTGTCTGCTGTGGAAGAGGGAAGTGTTAGAATTGTTTGCAAATGCCAAGGCAGATGCATCAGCAGGCAAGGTCAAGACTATAGTAAGTGGGAAGAAGATAAAGATTACCCCAGAAGGCTTAGCAAAGCACTACAGTTGCCAAAGTTCTCAGTGAATGACGACAAATATGAACTGGCGCAGGATGATATTAAAACTGCAATGAAATAGTGCGGGTTGTCCAAGCACTCCACCAGCTCAATCTTAAGGAAAGAACTCAACCTAAGGGGTAAGTTCTTAGCTGATATCATTGGAAAAGCCTTGCTCTGCAAAACCGGCTCCCACGATAAAATATCAAAGTAGATGTTTGAGTTAATCGCAAGAATTATCTTGTCAAAGAAGACCGACTCGGGGAGAATCCTATTTGAAAGGATTATTGAATGCATCAATGAACCAAACTTAGGGAGAATTCTATCCCTATTTTTGCGACAAAGTGTCCCAAAAATACTGAATATAAAGCTTGGGGAGAGAATACATCACATGCGGAGAATGGACATTAAGATGCTATATCGATGGGAAAGAGTTCTTCAGCCTCGTGGACCATCAACAGTAGAGAAGAAAAGAAAGAAGGTTGCAGCTCTAGAGCTAAGCAACTCGAGCAGTTCTGCTGAAGATGAGGAAGAGACTTAAGATTCAAGTCCAACAGGGTCTGATTAAGAGATAAGGAGGGACAGAGGTGCACAGGATCAGTTTCCTCTGATTATGCTGCCAAAAATCAGTTGAGCGGTGCTCAGTCTAAAGAATCTCCTGATTAGGATGATGACTTGCCTTCAGTTGAAGTTGCTGAGCAAATTGCTGAAACTATTGTTACTAAGATTTCAGCTAGGATGGAAGGAGGGGATTTTTGGTCTGATGATGGAGTTGATCACCTGTCAAATCCAGATGATGCTGATGTTCCTAAGACTCAGAGAGAGGGGGTGATCAATTTGACTTCTGAATTGGAGATAGTAATGTCTGAAGGTGAGCAACTCCTAGCTCAAGTTATGGATGCAACATTTGCTGAGGAAAAGAATGCACTAGTTGAAGGGGAGAAACTGATAGAAGAGATAATACAAGATGCATTATTTGTGAGGGAGCAGCTACAGGTCCCTCTAAAAGTAGTTCAGACCGCTGCTAGTGATATAGATTCTGCTGCTGCTATTATACTGAATACCAATGAAGGCATGACAGAGGTTGAGGGGGAGATTCAATATGAACTCCCTGATCATATAGAAGTTCACAACATTGATTCCTCAATGATAGAAGAAGAGACAGATGCTCCAGAAAAAGAGATAGCTGAAAATAAGACTGACTCTGGTGAGATGGAAGAGATCAGACAAAATCTAGAACCTCATGTTGAAGGCACCCCTACTCAAAAAGACCAGATTCCACCTATCTTCCTTGCCCAAATGAAAGGTATGCTGGATGAGCAGAGGAGGGCATTAGAAAATTTTGTGGATGATGCCCTTAAAGATATCAGAAATGATCTATCCACAGAAATCAAATCAATCATATTTGAAGTAAACTTACTGAATGGAGAAACTGTCAAGTTCTTTAAAAGAGCTGCTCTAGATATGGACTACACCATGGAGAAGCTGGATGTATCAAGCCAAAATCTTGTCACTGCCATAGAGAATCAAAAGATTCAGGCTCAGAACACACTGACCATTCATAATAATGATAAAGTTCTGAGGTATAAACAGGATACTAAAATCTTTACCAAGATGGATGCTTGTACTGAGCTGCTTGATGACCATATGCTGGAAGTCAAGAATCATGTTACTGGTCGAGTTAACTATCTAGAAATAGAAAGAAGCAAGGCATGCACCTCCCAGACCAGTCAAATAGTTAAAGAAGTCAAAAAGGGGGAGAGTGAGGCAATAAGAACTAATACTGAAAACATGGTCTGGGCAACCAATGTGGTGAGAGGCTCATTAGGAATGAAGCAAGTTCAGTATGATAACATCCCAATGATGCCTTCCCATGTCTAAGATACCTTGAACAGAATGTATGCTCAGAAATATAACCAGGTGTATTGATAGTATATAGAAGAAGGTGATAGTACTGGTGATCTGTGTGGACAACAATCTAATGCTGCTGAGATTCCTTCCTTCATCCCCACTATAGACCAGCTGCTAAAGTCAAACAAGATGATTGTTACTGGAACAGAGCAAGAAATTTGGCTAAGGAAAAGGAAATACATAGAAGAAATGGAGAAGAGGCATGATTTCGAACAATGGAGCCCTGAGTCCAGATCCATCATTCTGCTTGCTTGGGATCAGGTCAAAAATAAGATGTCATACAGAGGAAAGTGGTACATCAAAATGGAATGGGACAAGATGGAAAAGAGGTAAATTGAAAGGAGAATTTACTGGAAGAACAAGAATGCTAACAGTTTATGTCCTGGTGCAGTTGAACCCTCCATCCAAGTACTTCCCCAAGCCCTTCAGGTATTTTCAGAGGCAGAAAGATAAAGCAGAAGCTGAAGCTGAAGTAGCTAAAGCAGACAAGAAAGATAGCAGAGGAAATAAGAAGGCAGTTGATGAAGAGAAAGAAGTCAAGAAGCCAAAGGGAAGTGAGATTGTGTTAAGGGAACCTGAAACTTGAAAAGTCTCAGGTTCTGCTTCTAGGGCTTAAGGAATGTGTGTTGTTTTGTTAAATGCACAAGAACAGGTATTCATTAAAAGTTAAATGAAAATCATTTTGTTGATAATCATTATTTTTGTTTGATGTAATTTATTGGTTATTATTTATATTGCATAGTTGTGTTAGTGTATACATTAGCTTAGGTTTTGACTTTTTCAAATGGGGGGAGATGGTTGGGTCCATTAATCCCAATGTCCTGGATTTGAAGAAGGCCTAACAAATAATATATACACATGTGGTAATATAACTTGTGCTCAAGTTTAGTGATTGCAGGGATGTCCTAGCAATAATAATGAGACAGGTAGCCTAAGTGGCTAGGTCAGGTAAACACTTGCCTAAGGTGTGGATAGACAGAAAACTATCCAAGTCCACAGGTGAAGGATAGAGGATAGATCTGATTAATCTAGAGGGGGGGGGGGGTGAATAGAGTAATTTTAAACTTTTGACTGTTTTTTTTAAATTATCAGAGTAAAATAAGTGATACCAATAGTAGTAATAGAAAAATGAAAACAGCCAAAAGTTTTAAGTTACTCTATTCACCCACCTCTAGAGTAATCAAATCTATACCCTATCTTTCAATTGGTATCAGAGGGATATTCCTTTGATTGTACAAGCTAACACTTGAATCAAAAGATCCTTGTTAGATGTGATTTTCTTTTCTCTTAGTTTTTCGGTTTATTTCATAGCATGACACAGAACAAAGAATATGCAAGCACCAGACCTCCAGTTTGCAACTTGAATAAGTTTGCTATCTAGAAGGGAAGAATTAGGCTTTACATGAATTCTATTGATGAATAAATATACAATTCTATTTTGACAGGTCCCCCTCAACCTACAGCTGCTTCTACATCTACCAGTACACATACTGTTCCACCACCTTAGTGGATAAATGCACAGAAGAAGTCCAAAATAGTAGATGCCAAGGCCATGAATATTCTGGATCAAACTATGTCAGATGACAAATTCCAGAAGGTGGCTGAGTGCACATCTGCCAAAGCTATCTAGGACTCTCTCAACCAGATGGTTGCTGGATCAGCAGTTGAGATATATGATAGGAGATCAACTCTCATCTCCCAATATTAAAATTTTAATAAAGATGAATCAGAGTCTGTGACATATACAACAGACTAAGCTCAATCATTAATAAGCTAAAGACTCTAGACAAAGACATCACTCTCATAGAAGTTAATGACAAAATCCTCATGTGCTTCCCTAGCACATGGGATTCCAGAATATGGCCAATCAAGGAGGCCAGAAGTTTGAATGTGATTTCCACTAAATCTCTTCGTGGAAAGCTCAAATTATATGAGCAACTAATAAAGACAAGAGAAGCTGCAGAGCAGAAGACTCCTCCAGCAGCAAGAAAGGAGCAAAGCATAGCTTTCAAAGCATCAGAAGAAACAGAAGCTCCAAAAGCAAGTGAAGAACTCCTAAATCCCCTAGCCAAGATATTTTACAAAATGGCAAAGAAGGACTTCAGAAGAAAGTCATCTAGGCAAGATGACAAAGCAAGGTATGACAAGACTCCAACTAAAGAGGTTGTCTGTTTTGGTTGCAAGAAATCAGGACACTTCATATCAGAGTGTCCCGAGAATCAAAAGAAGGAGAGAAGAAGAGAAAAAGACTCCAGAAAACAACACTATAGTAAGCCCTCCTCCAACAAGCATAAAAGGAAGGAGAAAGGATTCATTACTGAGACCTGGAGTGACACAGATGAAGAATCCTCATCTTCCTGCTCTAGTGAAGATGAAGAGGAGGCAAAGGCAAAGGAAGTTTTCCTTATGTCTATCAATGCCTCCTACAGCCTATCTGAAGCAGAAGAGTTAGACAACGAAGAAACATCTGAATCTAAGGCAGATCAGGTACTATCCTCTTTTGATTATAATTCAGATAGTTTTAAAAATGAATTTAAATCAATATGTATTGATTTAATTAACTCTGAAAAAGAGATTAAAACGTTTAGAGAAAAATTGTCTGAGCAAGAAAACTTTATTTCTGAAAACATTAAGTTAAAAGATGAATTAGCCCTAGCCAAAGAATAAATCATATCATTAAAAAATGAATTAGCTGAGGCAAGGCAACTTGATGAATCCATAAATGGGAGAAGTATCAAGCCGATGGACATCACAAGCATAGTGAATGACAGGCTAACTAGCAAGTTGGGCTTAGGTGCTTCATCAAGCCAACCCCCACTGATTCTGAAGTACATCTTAACAACTCCTATAAAATTTTTTTCAGAAAAAAGTAAAGAAAAGATAGATGACAACAATAATGCTAAACAAACAGAATTAAAACAAAAGAATAAGAAAAAGAATAAGAATAAGAAAAATCCTAATCATAATAATGTTCAACAGATTTCGTCGAACTCAGATCGACGAAATGCGTACAGTTCGTCGAACTCAAGTCGACGAACTCCGAACGCAAATGTTAATTATAATTATTAGTTGAACTACGATCGACAAAACCAGTATGGTTCGTCGACCCGAGATCAACGATTTTGGGGCCCATAGAATGAATACTTTCATTCTCTGAGTGGAGTTCGACGAACTCATCCCCATTCATCGACCTCAGATCGACAAACTTACTTGAATTCATCGAACCCAGTTCACTTTAGCAAAAACTTTAATTTTACTAAAACTTATAATCAACCAAGATCTTCCTTTAACCAATTTAATCAATTGATAATTCCACCAAGAAGATATCATCCCTTAGGTTATAAATGTCAACCAGAATACTCTTATATTTCCAGTTTTAATTATATAATGAAAGAAGGACCCATGGTAACCTGGGTCAAGAATAGCTAATCTGTTTTATTGCAAGTGAAATACTATCGCACCACAGAGCAATAGTGGTATTTGGATAGTGGCAGTTTAAAACATATGACTGGAAACAAGGACAACTGATGAGTTATAAATATACCTATTTTGATGTACATTAAATTAGTCGTTTTAGTTTATTTTTGTTCTTTTTGTTTATTTTTCTTGAATAAATTGCTTCCTTTTTGTAAATATTTCCTAACTTATGTTTATTTTTATTTCCTGAAATTTTCAGAAAAAATGTCAAAAAATTGCAAGTTCACGCCCGTGTACTATGGGTCACGCCCATGACCCGGGCGTGATACGTCAATTTCCCGTGAAATCAACAAATTTCTGAAGAAATGTGTTACACGCCCTGTCACACGGCCATGTCAAATGTGACACGGCCGTGCACTGAACCGTGTTAGCCTGCTCGACGCTTTTCTGCTCGATGATTTTCCGCTCGACATTCATAGACCCAATGTTATGCCCGTGTCCCATGACCGACACGTCTGGGGCATGTGACATGCCCTGTGCCGAAGCCCGTGACCATCTCTCGAAATTTTTCACTCGACATTCGTCGACTCAGCCCGACATGCCCGTGTCAAGATGCGACACAGGCGTGTACCTCCAACTGGCCCGACAAACCGCCGACGACGACTTTTGACGCAAATGACGCCCAGCTCAACATCCCCGTCATGCCCGTGTACTTTCGGTCACGCCCATGACCAGGGGTGTGACTTCCACGTGGACCTCCCGAAGTCAACAACCCCATCAATCGCCGAACGACACGCCCACCGTCACGCCCGTGACCTGGGGCATGACCGCCGCGTTTTCAGCCGGCAAGTCAAATCTCAAATCAAATCGGACGGCCACCATTTAAATAGTGTTGACACGCCCCATGACACGCCCGTGTAAGAGGACATGTACTTTTGAAAATTTTTTCTATAAATTCCCCACTTCTTTATGAGTTCAGGGTTCCCCTTTTTGAACCACTTTGCTCAGGATAGGGCTGTTCTCGGGGGGGGGGGGGGGGGGGGGTTTATGCAATATAAGTGAATTTTCTCTCCCCTCTTTTATGTATTTGTGTTTTTTGACTCTGTTGTAACTTTTTTTTTACTTAATAGAAATGTTTCTTTTCACCTCTATATTGTATGAAAATCCGTCAAAGCGTCCTACCTTAAGTCATTTTTAGTTCCTCTTTTTGTGTTTTTTATGTTTTTCTTTAGCTTTCATAACTAGTTTAACTTAGAAATTTATCAATTTTCTAGCCATTGTAATTGCAATATTATTTTCATGTTCCATGCTTGTTTAGGTTTTGTTATAATTTTAACTTTGTTTTCATTCCTATGGGTTTATAAAAATGGTTTAAAAGGTGGTTTTTAATTTTCTTTAACTTAGCCTATTTAGGACCGCAAAACTTTTCGTTCTCTTTTAGTTTTATGTCCACTTTTTACGCGTTTCTATAAAGTTATAAGAATGAAAACGTAATCGTTTTAATTTTTAAAACACTTCATTTTTGCTTTTATTTTCAAAAACATTTTGCCTATTTAATTTGTCTGACTTCGTTTTATTCATTTCTACCGCATTCTAGCGGTAGAAATGTAGTCGTTTTAATTTTTCGAGCACTTGTACATTTTGTTTATTTGCAAAGTTTTTTGCTCCTTTAAATTTTATTTTCACTTTTTATTCATTTCTACCACATTCTAGCGGTAGAAATGTAGTCGTTTTAATTTTTCAGTCATTTAGTTTTTCTTAATTTTGTACGTGTGCGTGTGTGTATGAGTTCGTTTTTATAGTTTAATTTCAATTCATGTAGAATGTGTGCGAGTGCTGTATTTATTTCCGCCTACTCGTTAAGAGTTAAATGGTCGGTCTTTATTTTCAATCTACTAATTTGAGTAGTATTTGTGTGTGTGAGTATTTAATTTCTGTAGAGTGTGAGCATTTATTTTCTCCTACTTGCTTGAGTAGGACCCGCTTTTATTTTCTCCTACCCATTTGAGTAGGACTTGTGTGCGTATTTCAATTCAAGTAGAGTGGGTGTGTTTTACTTTCAAGTAGAGTGCGTGAGTGTTATTTATTTCCGCCGACTCGCTAGAACTTAAATGATAGGATTTTATTTACCGCCTACACATTTGAGTTAAATGGCAGGTCTTTATTTTACTGTAATTAATTGAGATGGACGTGTAATTGCATTTATTTCTCCTACTCGTTTGAGTAGGACTCGCTTTATTTTGTCCCACTCACTCTTTTGAGGAAGGACTTGCAATTTTCCTGCCTTCATTTCAGTCATATTCATTTGAGTAGGACTTGTTATTTACTGCTTTATTTTACTGCTTTATTTCCTGCTTTATTTACTGCTTTATTTTATTGCTTTCACCGCTTGCTGTCCCCATTCCGATGAGTGGCTAACCCTTCTTAGCCCTCAGTATCGAAGAGTATTGGGACAAATAAAATTGCTTTAAATAATAAAAGGTCCTATTTTTCTAATTAATTAAAATTAACTTAAGGTTTGCCTCGGGTTTATGACGTGTAGGACCACATAATCGATGTGTGAGCCCTATTTCCGTAGTCCATACACTAGCTAGCTGAGAGGCCGTGCGTATGGACCGATCGCCCCTTGGTAAATGGAGTTCCGCACTAACCCTCGAGAGAGGAGGCGCGCAAACTCTACTGGATTGGGTTCCCCACCCAATAGTGGGGTTCTTAGCGTAATGCGAGGATTAAGAGGAATCCTTCGTCAGACGAGAGCCCGGTCGAATAGTCTTAATGTTCAGGTGAGCGATATTCCTAGAGATAGGTGAGCTCATTTTAGTGGAACCTCCATGGCCAAGTCTCCGCCTTAATTTTTTAGAAATTTAGGAGCTCTTTTTATTAAAAGTTTATTTTAGTTCAATTTTATTCGGTGTCCTCGAGCTAAGCTCTTCATCGGCTCCATTTTTTAAAGCTCTTTATTTTCTGCTTTTTTTCCTTTATATATATAAAATTACCTGACAAGTAATTATCGGTAAAATAATAGTCTCATCCAGGGAAGAGTAGAAATAATCGAACCGACCCCAAAAACAATACGACCTCGATATTCCACACCGGAATATCCTGTACTACACATGATAGGTGCACTTGCCTGCTTTCGTTAAAACTCGATTTCACTATTTTATATCCAATTAATAAATCCGCGCACCCTGCTTTCTAAATAAAAACCAAATCCGGCTTTTCCAAATAAAACCGCCGGGGCGCCGCGTGACAGTAATAATTTTTGGAGTTTTGACCCGCATCAAGTTTTTGGTGTCGTTACCGGGGAGTATTCATGTCGTTATTTCGAACTCTGGAATACTATTAATTTTACCTATATATATATATATATATATATATATATATATATATATATATATATATATATATATAATGGCCAACCAAAATTAAATTAATAATAAGTATTATTAATAAAAACTTAAAAAATAAAAAAAAATTACTAAAAAAACAAACAAATACTTTTTAAAAAATTATGATATTATTATCAATAAAAACATATAAATAAAATGACGTCGTTTTCTACTAACAACAACTAACAAACTAAAAAACCGAAAAAAAAACTTAAAAACTCAAAAATCTAAAAAAAACTTAAAATCTAAAAAAATACAAAATTCTAAAAAACTTAAAAAACTACAAAAAACTCGACAACCTAAAACACTAAAAACTACAAAAACCCAAAAAATAAAAAACCTACAAAAACCTGCAAAACATAAAGATTCCGTATATATGTCATTTTTTAACTTGTTTTATTTCTTTTCAGAAACCAAAAAATTGTACCAAAAAGATAATAATAATAATAAACACTTGAAATCAATAAAAATGTTCTATTAGTAAATTATATATATATATTATCACTTCGGTGCACTTTAGACTTTTGTGCGCGCTAGGGGATCGCTTTTCTGTCACGCTCAAAAGCTAAGACATTAGCTTCGAGTCACCCACACATTTGCCCCCTACCACCTACAATCTTTTGGCCGAGTTTATCTTTTTCGTTTTATTTTTTCTGTTATATTTTTTGCTACTTCTTCTAAAAAATGCAGGGTTTCAACCCGGGCCTCCCCGAACTCATGTAAGGGTAGTTCCAACCCCCCTCCCCTTTTATTTTGTACATATTTTATTTTGTCTATTATTCGTTCCACATACTTAGATTGCAACATTGAGGACAATGTTGGATTTAAGTATCGAGGTGTATTCTTAGTTTACTATTCTGAACTTATATTTTTGCACCCATCCAAAAATACAAAAAAGAATTACAAAAATCAAAAACACAAAAACATTTTCTTGTTTTTACAATCAAAAACTCAAAAAAAAAAACATAAAACACAAAAATCACAAAAAAATTATAAAACAAAAAGTTCAAAACAGTTTTTCTTTTTGTAAAAACATCTCTCTTTCCCCTCTTCTTTTCCTTTTTTGTAAAAAACAAAATCTTTCTCTTTCCCCCCACCTCTCTCTTCTTATTTGCAAAAAACTCGCTTTTTAGCAAGTCTGCGACGTTCAACTCATCGAACCAACCACCTAAATAAGAGTCTGTTCGCGGGCCAATCACTAAAAAAATTCAAAAAAAATTTGTTTACTTTGTAAAATTTTTGTGAAAATTTTTTTCTCTTTCCCCCTTTCTTCTTTATAAATAACACCTCTTTCTCTCTCCTTTTTGTAAATAATTTGATAAAAAACTAAAAATTCCAAAAATTTGAAAATCCAAAAACCTAAAAAGATAAAACTCAAAAATCCTAAAAAGATGATAAACAAAATTCAAAAAAAAGATGATAATAAAATTCCAAAAAAATGATAAAAACCCTAAAAATCCAAAAAATATTTTTTTAATTATCTAACGAATAAATCAATTATCTCATTCTTAACCCTTTTCGCTCTTTGAAAATTTAGTTGAGAGTTAATTTATAAGCGAATTTTAGTTATTCTTTGCTTACTATTCGTTTATTAATTGGAGATCGATAGATTTAGATATCTGGGGTTAAGTTTTAAAAACTTTTTGTATGCCTTTTTTTATTTTTGAGACCTGTTTTCAGCACTACTTCTACTTATCAAAATAGTTACACATTTCTTTTGTTAGAAAATAACAATCTTAGATTTCAAGTTATGTTACTCCAAGTGTTTTTTCGAAATATAGAAACGTTTAATTTATCAAGGTTGCTCTCAAAAACTTTTTATTAAACCTAGTTTTATGTTTGAACAAAACCTAGCAGCTTTTTTTCATGTCATACTTGACATGATTTCGATCCTTAAAAGATCCTATGTCAATAGAAATAAGATTTTGTTCCGTAAACATAGGCATCCAATATTTAAAAAGATTATATGTCATGGAGTAAGAGGATAAAATTCATTACTCCTATACATATACATTGGATTATTTTGAAGATGTTAAAAAAAATTTTGTTATAAAAAATAATATTTCGTTTTCCTAACATCCATTTTCAAGCCAAAAAATTCATTGGAGGTTCGAGCGAAAAAATATACCCTCGCCTCTAAAATTCAAGCCTTCTTCATATACCACGATATCCTACTCCGCCAATTTCAAAAAGAATCTAGATTTAATTTTAAAATCTTTTTGAGAGCATAATTTGTAAATTAAATTATTTCCTATAATTCTTACAAGCTTAAGTTTTTATAATCCAATCTATTTTTGTTAAACTAACAAATAAACGTTTTTGCTATCTATTCGATCATATTAGAAGTTTTCAGCTGAAACTCTTCCTTCATTTAAATTTTTAGCATAATTTAGGATTTAACTCTTATACCCTGAATATTCATTTTGATCTTTATTTTAATTAATTCAAGCGATAACAAAACTTAGGATTTCTTTGATTCCTTATAAGTTCATCTCCAACTTTTGCTCCGGAATAGCAAAATCTTAATTATGGGGGTATTTGATGTGTTGTAAATATACCTATTTTGATGTACATTAAATTAGTCGTTTTAGTTTATTTTTGTTATTTTTGTTTATTTTTCTTGAATAAATTGCTTCCTTTTATAAATATTTCCTAACTTATGTTTATTTTGATTTTCTGAAATTTTCAGAAAAAATGTCAAAAAATTGCAAGTACACGCCCGTGTACTATGGGTCATGCCCGTGACCCAGGCGTGATAAGTCAATTTCCAGTGAAATCAACAAATTTTTGATGAAACGTGTGATACGCCCTGTCACACGGCCGTGTCAAATGTGACATGGTCGTGCCCTGACCCGTGTCAGCCAGCTCGATGCTTTTTTGCTCGACGATTTTCCGCTCGACATTCATCGACCCAATGTCACGTCCGTGTCCATGAGCGACACGCCCGGGGCATATGACATGCCTCGTGTTGAAGCCCATGACCATCTCTCGACATTTTTCGCTCGACATTCGTCGACTCAGCCCGACACGCCCGTGTCAAGATGCGACACGGGCGTGTACCTCCACCTGGCCCGACAACCCGCCGGTGGTGACTTTTGACGCAAATAACGCCCAGTTCATCCTCCCCGTCACGCCCATGTACTTTTGGTCACTCCAATGACTAGGAGCGTGACTTCCACGTGGACCTCCCGAAGTCAACAACGCCATCAATCGCCAAATGACATGCCCACCGTCACGCCCGTGACCTGGGGCGTGAACGCCGCGTTTTCAGCTGCCAAGTCAAATCTCAAATCAAATCGGACGGCCGCCATTTAAATAGTGTTGACACACCCTGTGACACGCCCGTGTCAGAGAGCGTGTACTTTGAAAATTTTTTCTATACATTCCCCACTTCTGTATGAGTTCAGGGTTCCCCTTTTTAAACCACTTTGCTCAGGATAGGGCTGTTCTTGGTGGACTTTTTATGCAATGTACATGAATTTTCTCTCCCCTCTTTTATGTATTTGTGTTTTTTTTACTCTGTTGTAACTTTTTTTTACTTAATAGAAATGTTTCTTTTCTCCTCTATATTGTATGAAAATCCGTCAAAGCGCCCTACCTTAAGTAATTTTTAGTTCCACTTTTTGTGCTTTTTATGTTTTTCTTTAGCTTTCATAACTAGTTTAACTTAGAAATTTATCAATTTTCTAGCCGTTGTAATCGCAATATTATTTTCATGCTCCATGCTTGTTTATGTTTTGTTATAATTTTAACTTTGTTTTCATTCCTATGGGTTTATAAAAAGGGTTTAAAAGGTGGTTTTTTAATTTTCTTTAACTTAGCCTGTTTAGGACTGCAAAACTTTTCGTTGTCTTTTAGTTTTATTTCCACTTTTTATGCGTTTCTATAAAGTTATAAGAATGAAAACGTTATCGTTTTAATTTTTCAAACACTTCATTTTTGCTTTTATTTTCAAAAACTTTTTGCCTATTTAATTTTTCTGACTTCATTTTATTCATTTCTATCGCATTCTAGTGGTAGAAATGTAATCATTTTAATTTTTCGAGCACTTGTAATTTTCGTTTATTTGCAAACTTTTTTGCTCCTTTAAATTTTATTTTCACTTTTTTTTCGTTTCTGCCGCATTCTAGCGGTAAAAACGTAGTCGTTTTAATTTTTCAGTCACTTAATTTTTCTTAATTTTGTACGTGTGCATGCGTGTATGAGTTAATTTTTATAGATTTATTTCAATTCATGTAGAGTGTGTGAGTGTGATGTATTTAATTCCGCCTACTCATTAAGAGTTAAATGGCATGTATTTATTTATTTCTGCCTACTCGCTAGGAGTTAAATGACCGGTCTTTATTTTCCACCTGCTCATTTGAGTAGGATTTGTGTGTGTGAGTATGTAATTTCTGTAAGAGTGTGAGCATTTATTTTCTCCTACTCGCTTGAGTAGGACCCACTTTTATTTTCTCCTACTCATTTGAGTAGGACTTGTGTGCGTATTTCAATTCAAGTAGAGAGGGTGTGTTTTACTTTCAAGTAGAGTGTGTGAGTGTTATTTATTTCCGACTACTCGCTAGGAGTTAAATGACAGGATTTTATTTACCGCCTACTCATTTGAGTTAAATGGCAGGTCTTTATTTTATTGTAATTAATTGAGATGGACATGTAATTGCATTTATTTTCTCCTACTCGTTTGAGTAGGACTCGCTTTATTCTGTCCCGCCCACTCGTTTGAGCCGGGACTTGCAATTTTCCTGCTTTCATTTCAGTCCTACTCATTTGAGTAGGACTTGCAATTTACTGCTTTATTTTACTGCTTTATTTCCTGCTTTATTTTATTGCTTACACCGCTTGTCGTCCCCATTCCGATGAGTGTCTAACCGTTCTTAGCCCTCAGTATCGAAGAGCATTGGGACAAATAAAATTGCTTTAAATAATAAAAGGTCCTATTTTTCTAATTAATTAAAATTAACTTAAGGTTTGCCTAGGGTTTACGATGCGTAGGACTACATAATCGATGTGTGCACCCTATTTTCGTAGTCCATATGCTAGCTAGCTGAGAGGCCGTGCGTATGGACCGATCACCCCTTGGTAAATGGAATTCCGCACTAACCCTCGAGGGAGGAGGCCCGCAAACTCTACCGGATTGGGTTCCCCCCCCCCAATAACGGGGTTCTTAGCGTAATGCGGGCATTAAGAGGAATCCTTCGTCGAACGAGAGCCCGGTCGAATAGTCTTAATGTTCAGGTGAGCGATATTCTTAGAGATAGGTGAGCTCATTTTAGTGGAACCTCCATGGCCAAGTCTCCGCCTTAATTATTTAGAATTTTAGGAGCTCTTTTTATTAAAAGTTTATTTTAGTTCAATTTTATTCGGTGCCCTCGAGCTAAACTCTTCATCGACTCAATCTTTTTAAAGCTCTTTATTTTCTGCCTTTTTTCCTTTATATATATAAAATTACCCGATAAGTAATTATCGGTAAAATAATAGTCCCCTCCAGGGAAGAGTAGAAATAATTGAACCGACCCCAAGAACAATACGACCTTGATATTCCACACTGGAATATCCTGTACTACACACGATAAGTGCACTTGCCTGATCTCGTTAAAACTAGATTTCACTGTTTTATATCCAATTAATAAATCCACGCGCCCCGCTTTTTAAATAAAAACCAAATCCGCCTTTTCCAAATAAAACCGCCGGGGCGCCGCGTGACCGTAATAATTTTTGGAGTTTTAACCCACATTAACAACCTAATCAACTATAAGTCAAATCTAGGACCCAAAGTAATATTTGGTGATTCTAATTGTGGCCAGACTGAAGGATATGGAAAGGTCAAAATTGGAGCAGACCTTCAGAAAGGTAGCTTATGTAAGTGGACTGAAGCACAACCTTATATCCATAAGTCAGTTATGTGATGAAAGGTTTCAGGTATCATTTAATAAAACTTCCAGTGTTATTGCTTCTATAGATAACCATTTAGTATTGACAGGTACTAGAGTAGGAAATATTTATGTAGTCAATTTTAAATCTGCTAAAACAGAAATATATCTATTTAATCAAACTAGTAATAATAATGACCTTTGGCATAGGAGATTAGGACATATTAACTTGAAAAATATTGCTAAACTCTCTAGGGACAACCTTGTTAGAGGATTGCCTTCTTACCCCTATAAAAAGGAAAGCTTTTGCAGGGCTTGTCAGTTAGGCAAGCAAACAAAGAACAACTTTAAATCTGTAAATAAAAGTGACTCACCTAGAATATTGTACTTGCTACATATGGACCTTTTTGGCCCTATTGCTGTACAAAGCCTAGGAGAGAAATCTTATACTTTAGTGATTGTAGATGAATTCTCAAGATTCACTTGGGTATTCTTTCTGAGATCTAAGTCAGATAACTTCAAGGTTCTTACATATTTTCTCAAGAATATACAGATTGAGTACTCTACTCCAGTGTCATTGATCAGAAGTGATCATGGTACTGAGTTTGAGTCTCTCCTTATGAAAGAGTTCTGTGAGAAGGAAGGTATCAGGCACTGCTTCTCAGCTCCTAGAACTCCTCAAAAAAATGGGGTTGCTGAAGGGAAAAATAGAACCCTAATTGAATCTACAGGCACATTACTTGCATATGCTCACTTGCCCCTATCCTTTTGGGCAGAGGCTGCGAGCACAGCAAACTATGTACTGAACAGAAGTCTGATACACAAGCTCAAGAATAAGACTCCTTATGAGCTACTTAAAGGGAAGAAACGTAAAGTATATTATTTTAAAATCTTTGGTTACATTTGTTACATTCACAACAATAACAAGAAACACATTAGAAAGTTTGAAGCCAAGGCTGGAATAGGAATTTGTTTAGGATATTCCCAAGTAAGCAAGGCTTATAGGGTCTATAATAAATCAATCATGAAAATAGAAGAACCTATTCATATTTCTTTTGATGAAACTAACATGTTTTATAAGGAGAAGATTCCTTCTACCAGTGAGACTTGGAGGAACCAAATCTGTGTGAGAAGTTGGATAAATTGACCCTCACAATGAGGCTGTTTGTCATCCTTCTCCACAAATTGCTGAAGATAATGAAGATGAAGACACTGAACTTAATATAGAGCCAACAACAGCTATAATTCCACAAGAGGAATTAATTCCCCAAGCTGTTGCTCAACCAACTCCTCCTACTGAATTTATCACACTTAGAGATCACCCTATATCTCAAGTGATTGGAGACATTTCAGTTAGTGTGCAGACAAGGCATCAACTCCACCAGGACATGATGCATGCCTGCTTTATATCTTAAACTGAGACCCAATCCATCAAAGATGCTGAGCAAGATCCACACTGGATCATTACAATGCAAGAGGAGCTTAACCAATTTGAGAGATGTAGAGTTTGAGATTTAGTTCCAAGACCCAAAGATTACCCAGTCATTGGAACTAAATGGGTATTTAGAAACAAGCTAGATGCTCAAGGTCTTATCATAAGGAATTGTTGGGTACATTGGTCAAATATACCTGATTTGAAGAAGCCTCACCTAACTCAATGATATACATCATAATGTATTTGATGTTTGTTTGAGTTACTTGTGCAGGTTAGGTATACACTGGACTGAAGCTAAAAGTTTCTAAGTCCATGTGTCGACACCCAGAGGGAAAGTGTCGACACATGAGAAAGCTTGTGTCGACACCCAGACAAGCAGTGTAGACACTTGGAGTCATTGTGTCGACACCTGAGGTGAAGACTCGACACCCGACAGAAAGTGTCGACACTTGGAGCTGTGTCGACACTCAGTGAAGAAGAATGCAGAAAAGCTGTGTCGACACTTAGCAGAAGTGTCGACACCTAGAAGAGCTGAGTCTACATCAGAAAGTGTCGACACTTGGAGTTGTGTCGACACTCAGCAAAATTCTGCAGAGACTAAGTACAAGTGTCGACACTCAACACAATGTGTCGACACTCAATCAGTAGAGTCAACATATGAAGAATGTGTCGACACTCAGCACAATGTGTCGACACACACTCAAAGGAGTCAACACTTGAAGTATGTGTCGACACTCAGCACAATGTGTCGACACACAACCAGAAGAGTCAACACTTGAAGAAAGTGTCGACACCCAGCACAATGTGTCGACACTTAGTTGAAGACTCTACACTTGAAGAAAGTGTCGACACAAGGAGCTGTGTCGACACTTAGCAAAGAACAGAAAAGTTTACAAAATATTCTAAGTACAAGTGTCAACACTAAGGGAATGTGTCGACTCTCAGCTGAAGAAACAAAATTGAAGACTTGTGTCGACACCAAGAAGCAGTGTCGACACTTGACAGTTTCAACATATGAAGATGTGTCGACACAAAGGAGATATGTCGACACTTAGAAGAATTCAACAAGTTATAGAAGATCAAGTACTTGTGTCGACACTTAATTTCAGTGTCGACACTTGAAGAAGAATCTGTGTCGAGACATACAAGGAGTTGTGTCGACACTTTGTAGACTTGTGTCGACACTTACACAACATGTGTCGACACTTGGTCTATAAGTGTCGACACTTAAGAACAGAAAGTCTCGACACTATCTGACAGTTAGAGAATTTCAAGAATTGACAGGATGACATGACAGCTGCCGTTCCAGCCGGTTTACAGCACTTGTCAGAGATGTCAGAAGTCAGTTATGAACCGGACCAGCCGGTTACCATGAAGAAGGCCTATAAATAGGCACAGACTGTTTACAGAAAAAAAAAGTTGATAAGGTGTTAATAAGAAGTTGTTGAAGCTATTTTGAAGTAATAGATCAGATTATTCAAGTAATCAAAAAAGTGGTACACAGAGTATCAACACAAGAAGATCTGGCAGTCCAACTGCAGATCTAAGAAGTTGGAGAGAGAGAGCTCCAATCAAGAAATCAGTCTTTGGAACTAAGGCTGAGAAGAAGGATTCAGAATCATCTGGATCTCAAGAAGCAGAGGTCAAGGATCAACTGCAGAGGATTCAGACTAATTCAGTTCTACTCAAGAAGCTTTGAAGGAAGCTAAGTCAGTTTGGATCTAGCTGAGTTCTTCCAAGAACTCTTCAAGAAACTCTCAACTCCTCTCTTATTTTCTGAGTTGTAGAGTTAGTTATTATAATTCAATTTTAACTTGTAGGATCCATTGGATCTGAGTGAATTGTAAGCCTATATTATAAAGGCTGAGGGTAGGGCTTGGTTGCCTGAGTGTAGGAGTTGAAGAACTCTGAGTGTAGGCCTTAATTGGCTGAGTGTAGGCCTGGGTGGCTGAGTGTAGGCCTTGGTGGCTGAGTGTAAGGCTTTGGGCCTGAGGTGTAGGAACCTAGTTGGGTTCTGAGATAGTGGAGAAGTTTGGCCGAATCTAGTACACTGCTAGATAGGCGAAGGGGGAAAGTGGATGTACCCAAAGATTGGGGAACCACTATAAATTTGTGTGTCTGTTGTGCTGTGCTGTGCTGTGGATTAGCAGTTTATATTTTGTTATTGCTGTTAGCTGTAGAAATCTGTGAGATAACTGTTTTGCTGCCAACAAAGTTTTAAAAAAGGTTTAGGTCACCTATTCACCCCCCCCCCCCCTCTAGGTGTTTAGGTACCATATCTTTCAAGTGGTATCAAAGCGAGGTTCCTCAAAAAGGACTAACTGTCTGAGGAGATCCAGTTTGGCAGATTCAGTGTAAGTCAGAACACAGTTTCAAGAAAATCAAGAAACATGGGTTCTTCAGAGAATCACAAGGAATTGGGTTCAATGAAACTGCCCATATGCAGAAAAGAGATCTTTGGGATCTGGAAAGAAAGGGTTAGGCTATTTATGGAGGCCTCTGACCCTAGAATCTACATCACAGTCAAAGAGGGGCCATATGTGCCCATTAAGGTTTCAGTTTTGGATGCTACACAGAGAACTCCAAAGGATTTCTCTGAGATGACTAAGGATGAAATTGTCCTAGCCACTATGGACAAGAGGGCACAAAACATTATAGTAAGTGCCATTGATGATGCCACTTTTCAGAACTTAATTCACTGTAAAACAGCAAAAAAGATGTGGGATACTCTCATTGTCTATATGGAAGGTTCTGAAGAAGTTAGGCAAGATAGGAAGTCCTTGCTTAATCAAGAGTATGAGAGCTTTAGGCAAGGAAGAGGAGATAGCATCACTGAATGCTACAAGAAGTTCTATAGAATTGTTAATGAACTCATGTCCTATGGAAGAGAGTTCACTAACTATGAATTGAATGATAAGTTCTTAAGGTCCCTAACCAAAGATTGGGACACCAAGATCTGTGCCATCAGAGAAATGGCAAAGTTGGGAGAAATTCCTCCTCCCACACTGTTTGGCAAGTTGTTGTCTTATGAGATGCAGCTGTCAGTGAGAAAAGAGGAGGAAAAATCAACAAGGACTGAGCACAGGGAAAGGACTGTTGCCTTCAAGTCAGAAGTACCTAGAAAGGGCAGGACTAAGTCATCAACTCCTCCTCCAGAGGTAGTTGAATCAGAATCTGATGAGTCTGTTAGCACAAAGTCTACAAGCAGTGAAAGTGATGAAGACTTTGCTGCATTCACCAGACATTTTCAGAAATTCCTGAAGAAGAAACAGTGGAGGTCCAGACCTTCATTTTCCAAAGGGAAAGAAGTCCAGTATCAGGAGAAGAAGCCTTCAAAGAAGGACAAGAAAAAGACAAAGACTAGCAAGGCAACTGGGTCTAAGATAGTGTGTTACTGCTGTAATAGACAGGGTCATGTTATTGCAGATTGTCCTGAGAGAAGAAAAGAATCCAGTGACAAAAAGAAGACTCACTTCAAAGGAAAGAAGGAGAAGTCCTTTGTTGCAAAGAATGAGAAGACTCTTTCAGACATTTCTTCTTCAGACACTGAGACAGATGTTGAAGCCTACATAGGGCTATTTGCTGAAGAAGAAGAAGAGTTTATGCAGATCATGGAATCAATCTATGAACAAGAAGAGTGTCAGTGCCAAGGACTGATGGCATTGACTGAAAGTACCAAAATCCTGGAGCAGCCAGGACCTAGTCAGGTACAAAGTCCAACTCAAAGTTCAGATTCCAGTTCTAGTTCAGAGTCAGATTCATCTTCATCAAGTGATGGAAGTGTTTCTGAATCTGAGGGAGATATTCATCAGCTCTTAGATGAATATAAAGTACTGTTGCAAGCCTATAAGAAAAGCAAGACCCTAGCCAAAAGTCAGGCAAAGGAGATTGCTGATCTCAAGGCAGCTGCAACAGATTTTGAGAAGAAATTTGATCAAAAGCTCAATGAGGTAGCCAGGCTGAAACACATTACTGTGATTCAGATGGGAACTATCACCTATAAAAATGATCAAATTAAGAGACTGGAGATCAATCTTCAGAAGGAAAGAGAGCTAGTTGCTAGGTTTTCAAAACCTAAATCAGTGCTACCCTTGATTGATGAATTTGTTCATCATAAAGGAAAGGCTGGATTGGGTTTTATTAAACCAGCTAGGACTGTTCAGGATCAGTCCAAGTCCAAGGGCAAAGCCCCAACATTCAATAAGCCTGCTGTAGTCAAGACAGCCAAGTCTGTACCTAAGCAAAGGTACAACAAGTTTGAATGCTGATGCTGTGGCAAAGTTGGCCACTTTGCCTTGGACTGTTGGCACAATGCAAGTGCCAATGGGAGTAGCAAGCTACCTGGTGGAAAGCCAGTAGGTAGCTATGTCATGTTGTAAACTAACAATCACCAAGGACCCAAGTTTACTTTGGGTTCTAAGGTTCATTAATTTGTTTTGCAGGTGAATCCAAGTGGTCATACCCCAACATGGTACTTGGATAGTGGATGTTCCAAACATATGACTGGAACAAGGGGACTACTGAAGGACTACATTCCAATCAAAAATGGTCCTAAAGTGACCTTTGGTGGTTCTGAAAAAGGAATCATCAAAGGGTTTGGTAACATTTCTTCAAACCTTGTTACCATTACTCAAGTGGCTTATGTTAAAGGGTTGAAACACAACCTTATAAGTATAAGTCAGTTAAGTGATGTAGGGTATGACATCTCATTTGTTAAAAATGGTTGTCATATCAAGAGGTCAAGTGATTAAGAGATCATTTTGACAGGATATAGAAAGAGGAATGTCTACTGTCTAGACATCATGATTGAGAACAATGGTTCTCCTGTTTGTCTTGTAGCTGATGAGACAGTCTCTCATTGTGTCAAGTGGCACAAGAGGCTAGCTCATCTTAACTACAAGACTATTAGCAAACTCTTTAGCAAAGAGTTAGTGAGGAATGGTCCTCAAGTTAAGTGTGTTAAAGATGGCATTTGCTCAGCTTGTCAAAAGGGCAAGCAGACCAAATCCACCTTTAAAAGCATTGAGAACAAAGATGCTGTGAGGTGCTTATACCTCTTGCATATGGATCTCTTTGGTCCAATGCCAGTTCACAGCTTAGGTAGGAAGGTCTATACCTTTGTAGTTGTTGATGACTACTCAAGGTTTTCCTGGGTGTTCTTCTTAAGGCAGAAATCTGAAACACCTAGTGTCTTCTACAGCTTTGTCAAGCAGATTCAGAATGAACTAAATAGTACTGTGGTCAAAATTAGAAGTGACCATGGTACTGAGTTTCAATCTGAAAGCATGACAAAACTATGTGAAGACTTTGGGATATTTCAAGAATTCTCTTCACCTAGAACACCTCAGCAAAATGGCATTGCTGAGAGGAAGAATAGAACCTTGATAGAGGCTGGTAGAACCCTACTTAGTGATACATCACTGCCTGAGTATTTCTGGGCTGAAGCAGTTAACACTGCATGCCATGTGATAAATAGGGCTACCATCACTAAAAGGTTAAATAAGACCCCCTATGAAGTTGTGAAAGGCAGGAAACCAAACCTATCCTATTTCAGGATTTTTGGTTGCAAATGCTTCATACTTAACAATGGGAAGTCTTACTTAACTAAGTTTGCTGCCAAGTCCCAAGAGGGAGTGTTTGTTGGGTACAGCAATAATAGTAAGGCTTATAGAGTCTACAACTTGACTACACAAGTTGTAGAGGAGACTGTGCATGTAGTTTTTGATGAGACAAAACTTATTAACAATGAGTTGTCTAGTAGTGTGTGCAGCCCCACAGGTCTTACTAAGAAGATGGACAAGCTAACCATAGAAGATGTACCTGCTGCAAGACAGCAAGTAGAAGAAGATGGCTTATGTCCAGGGGGAGAACTACATGTACCAGGAGCTGAAGAAGTACAAGGAACTCAGCATGATGAAGATGCTGTAGAAGTACAACCAGAAGTAAGGATGCCTCCAGCCAACAGGCATCTAAGAGATCATCCAGTAGAGCTGATTATTGGAGATCCAAGACAAGGTGTTCAGACAAGGAGCAGAAATCAGAATGCTGTAGTATATTCAAGTTTTCTGTCTCAAATAGAACCTAAGAAATTTGAAGAAGCTATACAAGATCCACAGTGGACTGAAGCTATGCAAGAAGAACTTAATCAGTTCAAAAGGTGCAAGGTTTGGGAGCTGGTTCCAAAGCCTAAAGACCACAATGTTATAGGAACTAAGTGGATCTACAGAAATAAGTTAGATGAACAAGGGGTCATCATTAAGAATAAAGCAAGACTGGTTGCAAAAGGATATAGGCAAGAAGAAGGTATTGATTTTGATCAAACCTTTGCCCCAGTAGCCAGACTGGAGGCCATAAGGATGTTCTTGGCCTATGCAACCTATCAAGGATTCAAGGTATACCAAATGGATGTGAAGTCAGCATTCCTAAATGGTAATCTAAAGGAAGAAGTATATGTGGAGCAGCCTTCAGGTTTTGTTGATCCTACTCTTCCACATCATGTCTATAGACTTAGGAAAGCATTGTATGGGTTAAAGCAAGCTCCTAGAGCTTGGTATGAAACCCTATCTAGTTTCCTCATTGAGAACAAGTTCACAAGGGGGAAAATAGATAAGACTCTATTCCTTAGGGAATCTAGAGGCAAAGTCATACTAGTCCAAATATATGTAGATGACATTATATTTGGGTCTACTGAAAGCAGCCTTTGCAAAAAGTTTGCAAAACTTATGCAAGGTCAATTTGAGATGAGTAGTATGGGAGAACTGAAGTTTTTCTTGGGTCTCCAAGTTAAACAGACTGAAAGTGGTCTATCCATATGTCAGTCCAAGTTCACCCTAGAACTCATAAGGAAGTATGGTATGGATTCATCCAGTACCATGAAGACTCCTATGGGGTCAAGTATGTCTCTTAGCAAGGATGATGCAGGGAAACCTGTAGATGAAACCTTGTATAGAGGGATAGTTGGCTCCCTTTTATACTTGACTGCTAGTAGACCTGACATCATGTATGCTACATGTGTTTGTGCCAGGTATCAAGCCTGCTCTAAAGAGTCTCATTTGACTGCAGTCAAAAGGATTTTGAGATATCTAAAGGGCACACCTTATCTAGGCCTCTGGTACCCTAGGAATGGAGATTTTGATCTAACAGGCTATTCAGATGCAGACTTTGCAGGATGCAAAGAAGATAGAAAGAGCACTACTGGATCCTGTCAATTCCTAGGTGGAAGACTCATTTCATGGAGTAGTAAGAAGCAAACCAGTGTGGCTATCTCCACAGCTGAGTCAGAATATGTAGCTGCAGGAAGTTGCTGTGCTCAACTTCTGTGGATTCAACATCAGCTAGAAGACTATGGATTTCAGGTAAGTAGAACTCCACTTTTCTGTGATTCTACAAGTGCTATTTCAATAGCTAATAATCCTGTATCACATAGTAGAACTAAACATATTGAGATTAAATATCACTTTCTTAGGGAGCATGTAGAAAGAAATGATATTGCACTTGAATATGTTAAAACTGATAATCAGATAGCTGATATGTTTACTAAGCCCTTAGAAGAAGCTAAGTTCAATAGGTTCAAAATTGAACTAGGTATGATAAACTTAGACTAAGTTTACAGAACTAAAAATTGGCTAAGTAAAAAGGTGTCGACACATAGACAAGTCTATGTCGACACAGAATAGTAAGTGTCGACACTTCAGGAAAATGGTGTCGACACATCTAGGAAGTTGGTGTCGACACTTCAGAATGTTAGTGTCGACATATGTCGAGTTGGTGTCGACACATCCAATGAGGTGTCGACACTTAAGTTTTACTCAGAATTTTCTAAGTAACGTCTCGACTACATGTCGAGTAGTGTGGTGTCGACACATAACCAAGTGTCGACACATAAAATCTGTTGACTAAACTTGTGTCGACACATGAGTGTCGAGACATTATAAGTCAGTGTCGACACTTATTGCCAGTGTCGACACATCTTTAGTAATCCATCCCGCCTGTTCGTCTTCAAACCAGAAAGGTATAAATAGGATTCTGTCTTTGTTTGTCGACACGCTTTCAGAGTTTCGAGACCAAACTACTGTGTCGACATTTCTCTTTCCTAAAGACTAATTCTACAAACCCTAATGGCTCACAAGCTCGAGGAGAATGTCAATGAAGGCTATGAACTGGTTCGTGGCGCGTTCGACGATGGCGATCAAGAAATCAAATCGGTGGTAACCCTAGTCACCGATTCTGGATTGGAGTACTTGGTTTCAGAACCAACCAAAATATGGAAGAAGGAAGTTCTTGAATTCCTTACTGGAGCTTCTGTAGATGACTCAGGTTACAGAATCAAATCAAGAGTGCATGGAACCAAGGTCAAGATTTCACCCAAAACTCTGAGAAAGGTACTTCAGCTACCTAACATTCAAGCAGAAGAGGAAGTGACTACATCTAAGACCAGGGAAGCACTTACCTGGTGTGGTCTAGATCCTAATATGAAGATAGGATTTGTATTCAACAGGAAAGGAATGAATAACCAAGGAAAATTCCTGTCTGAAATTGTGGGGAAAGTTATACTCAGCAAGACTGGAGGGCATGACAGGGTGTCAGCCTCCATGTTCAGTGTTATGACCAGAATTATCTTCAACCTAAAAACAGACTGGTCAATGGTTGTGTATGAGAAAATTAAGGAGAGTCTGAAGAAGCCCAATCTGGGCAGAATACTAAGTCTCTACCTGGCTGGTACATTACCAGAGGTAATGAGCAATGCTGCTGGTAGCAAGATCAACCATATGAGAAGGATGGATATGAGGATATTTTCCAGGTGGGAAAGAGTACTATCTAAGGAAATACCTACCCCAGAGAAGCAAGTTTCTAAGAAAGATTCACCTCCAAAGAAGAAGAGGAAGATAGCTCCTGTGACACAGGAGTCCTCCAGCAGTTCAGGTAGTGAAGAACAAGTTGTTTTCACTCCTGATAGTCAAGAGGAAGTGGCTGCAGAGAAGTCTCCTGCTCCTCAAGAGACAGCTGAAATCCAGGGGGAGCTGCCTCCAGCTAGCCCCAAGTATAAGGATCCAAGCCAGGGGGAGCTTCCAGCAGTAGAAGAACCCTCTACTCTGGACAGTGAGCAAGCCACAATCATTATCCAAGAGGTACTTACTGACCTCAATACTTTAGATTTTTCTGTAATAGATTCTGATTTGTCTGATGTCCATCAGCAAACTCAGCAAGCAAATCAAGAACCAGATGTTGTTCTCCAAGACACATCAGTTATCCTAGAAGTGGTTCCTGATAAAGTAGTTGATGAACCCAGTACTTCTCCTGCACAGTCACAAGTAGAATTTACCATGGAAGATCTATTTCTAAATCTAGATCAAGAGGACTTTGACATGGATAAAGTTGCTGCTGCTGAAGAGAAGGGTGCTGCTGCTGAGGGGGAGCAACTGCAAGTTCAGGAAGAGCCTGGAAGGCAAGCAAGTGAGAAAGCACTAGATGTGCAAGCTGACAAACCATCAAGCCCTAAGGACATGGTTGATATTGCCAGTACTTCAGAGTCTGAGGAAGATGAAGCTGAACAAGCTAAAAAGAAGAAACTCTATGTCTTCAAGAGGAGAAGTCAGAGTTACAAGAAAGCCTTGCAATCCATTGCCCCACAGCCCATAGTTCAGCAAGCTCCCACTGCTGACTATAGTGCTTTACTGATTGCATTGCAAATAAAGATGGATGAACAAAGGAAAGCAATAGAGACTTATGTTGATGAAGGGCACAAGACCCTACAATTTGATCTGGCATAGGAAATCAAGTCAATAAGGTTTGAAATGAACCTTAATAAAAAGGAGATGACTGACTGCTTCCACAAGGGTGGGAATGCAGTAGTCTATTTGGCTACTCACCAGGAGAAGATCAAGACTCAAGTAGATGATATAGCATTGAAACAAGGCTATGTGCTGGAAAATCAATTAAGGATGAATGATAATTTGACTGCATCCCACAATGCTATAGTCACTGAATTAAAGAATAAGTCTGCTGAACCATCTACATCTGCTGCTGCTGCAAAGGCTGATTTTGATAAAATCTTTCAAAAAGAAATTGCTGCTGTCAAGACTGCAATCAAGGATTCACAGAAGGTCATTTCTGAATAGCTTACAAAGCTTAGACCTTATTTTAAAGATGGGATCAGGTATTTGGACAGTCAGATCAGATTCCAAAAGGATGATGTCAGAGACCATGTTGCACAAGAAGTCATAAAGGGGGAGAGGATGTTAGTCAAAGCTAGCTCTGATCATGTCAAATGGATATCTAACTCCATCAGAGCTACACTGGGCTATCCTCCCCTGTGTGATGATGATAATGTTGCTGAATCAGGAATTCAAAGTGCATATCTTGGAGGTGAGCAACAGGAAGTAGCTCAGGTGATCTATCCACCTCCAGATTTTGACATGGTTCATGCAGAAGTCAGCACAATGTATAGCCCAACTGCTGGAAAGTCAAATGTTGTTCTGGAAAAGGTTGTTCAACCTATATCAGCAGCTATGCAAGAGGCTTTGGACAAAGAAGAAGAGACAAGGCTGTCAAAGAAGAAGTTTAGGGAACTAGCTGAGCAAAAACCAGATTTTGAACAGTGGAGCCCTACTTCTAGGAACATCATTCTCACAGCCTGGAAAGCAGCCAAGGACAATGCTCATGAAAGGAACAAATGGTTCTCAGAAGCAGAATGGAGGAAGCATGAGATTAGGCAGGAAGCCATTGTCCAGTATAGAAGGAAGGCTAAGTTAGGAAAGCTACCTCCTACAGCTGTGGAGCCTAGCAAGTACTTTCCTAAGCCCTATCATTACTTTGAGAGGCAAAAGATCAAGGCTGATAAGAAAGATCTCAAAGGCAAGAAGCCTGCTGATGCTGAGCCTGCTGCTGCTGCTGTAAAGGCTAAAGTCCAACCTGGAAAAGGAATAGTTATAAAAGAAGCTGATCAGAACTAGACTAAGATTAGACTAAGAAACATTGTTGTAATCTTTTACATATGAAATATTTTTGTAAAACAATGGAAATGTATTAAAACAATGTTAGAACAATTTTTGATAAATATATCTCATGATTGTTCAGAAGCATGTGTCTATTTCTTATTTGTTCTGCAATGTTTAATGAGTATACATGTGTGCTTTATTACATGTTTAAGTTTACCCTGTTGACATATACCTGCTTTACATCATTTTATAATTTTTAATTATGAGTGGTGTATATCATTGACTAAGGGTTATGACTTCTCCAAATAGGGGGAGATTGTTGGGTACATTGGTCAAATGTACCTGATTTGAAGAAGCCTCACCTAACTCAATGATATACATCATAATGTATTTGATGTTTGTTTGAGTTACTTGTGCAGGTTAGGTATACACTGGACTGAAGCTAAAAGTTTCTAAGTCCATGTGTCGACACCCAGAGGGAAAGTGTCGACACTTGAGAAAGCTTGTGTCGACACCCAGACAAGCAGTGTCGACACTTGGAGTCATTGTGTCGACACCTGAGGTGAAGAGTCGACACCAGACAGAAAGTGTCGACACTTGGAGCTGTGTCGACACTCAGTGAAGAAGAATGCAGAAAAGCTGTGTCGACACTTAGCAGAAGTGTCGACACCTAGAAGAGCTGAGTCTACATCAGAAAGTGTCGACACTTGGAGTTGTGTCGACACTCAGCAAAATTCTACCGAGACTAAGGACAAGTGTCGACACTCAACACAATGTGTCGACACTCAATCAGCAGAGTCAACATATGAAGAATGTGTCGACACTCAGCACAATGTGTCGACACACACTCAAAGGAGTCAACACTTGAAGTATGTGTCGACACTCAGCACAATGTGTCGACACACAACCAGAAGAGTCAACACTTGAAGAAAGTGTCGACACCCAGTACAATGTGTCGACACTTAGTTGAAGACTCTACACTTGAAGAAAGTGTTGACACAAGGAGCTGTGTCGACACTTAGCAAAGAACAGAAAAGTTTACAAAATATTCTAAGTACAAGTGTCAACACTAAGGGAATGTGTCGACACTCAGCTGAAGAAACAAAATTGAAGACTTGTGTCGACACCAAGAAGCAGTGTCGACACTTGACAGTTTCAACATATGAAGATGTGTCGACACAAAGGAGATATGTCGACACTTAGAAGAATTCAACAAGTTATAGAAGATCAAGTACTTGTGTCGACACTTAATTTCAGTGTCGACACTTGAAGAAGAATCTGTGTCGAGACATACAAGGAGTTGTGTCGACACTTTGTAGACTTGTGTCGACACTTACACAACATGTGTCAACACTTGGTCTATAAGTGTCGACACTTAAGAACAGAAAGTCTCGACACTATCTGACAGTTAGAGAATTTCAAGAATTGACTGGATGACATGACAGCTGCCGTTCCAGCCGGTTTACAGCACTTGTCAGAGATGTCAGAAGTCAGTTATGAACCGGACCAGCCGGTTACCATGAAGAAGGCCTATAAATAGGCACAGACTGTTTACAGAAAAAAAAGTTGATAAGGTGTTAATAAGAAGTTGTTGAAGCTATTTTGAAGTAATAGATCAGATTATTCAAGTAATCAAAAAAGTGGTACACAGAGTATCAACACAAGAAGATCTGGCAGTCCAACTGCAGATCTAAGAAGTTGGAGAGAGAGAGCTCCAATCAAGAAATCAGTCTTTGGAACTAAGGCTGAGAAGAAGGATTCAGAATCATCTGGATCTCAAGAAGCAGAGGTCAAGGATCAACTGCAGAGGATTCAGACTAATTCAGTTCTACTCAAGAAGCTTTGAAGGAAGCTAAGTCAGTTTGGATCTAGCTGAGTTCTTCCAAGAACTCTTCAAGAAACTCTCAACTCCTCTCTTATTTTCTGAGTTGTAGAGTTAGTTATTATAATTCAATTTTAACTTGTAGGATCCATTGGATCTGAGTGAATTGTAAGCCTATATTATAAAGGCTGAGGGTAGGGCTTGGTTGCCTGAGTGTAGGAGTTGAAGAACTCTGAGTGTAGGCCTTAATTGGCTGAGTGTAGGCATGGGTGGCTGAGTGTAGGCCTTGGTGGCTGAGTGTAAGGCTTTGGGCCTGAGGTGTAGGAACCTAGTTGGGTTCTGAGATAGTGGAGAAGTTTGGCCGAATCTAGTACACTGCTAGATAGGCGAAGGGGGAAAGTGGATGTACCCAAAGATTGGGGAACCACTATAAATTTGTGTGTCTGCTGTGCTGTGCTGTGCTGTGGATTAGCAGTTTATATTTTGTTATTGCTGTTAGCTGTAGAAATCTGTGAGATAACTGTTTTGCTGCCAACAAAGTTTTAAAAAAGGTTTAGGTCACCTATTCACCCCCCCCCCCTCTAGGTGTTTAGGTACCATATCTTTCAGGAATATGGCCAGACTAGTTGCTCAAGGATACAAATAAGAGAAAGGCATAGACTATGACCAGACATTTGCACCTGTTGCAAGGATTGAAGCAATCAGAATTTTTCTAATTTATGTAGCCCACAAAAAGTCCATAGTGTACCATATGGATGACAAAAGTGCATTCCTAAATGGTGAACTCAAAGAAGAGGTTTATGTAGAACAACCACCAAGTTTTATTTCTTCTACTCATCACTCTTATGTTTTTAAATTGCATAAGGCTCTCTATGATCTAAAACAAGCTCCAAGAGCTTTGTATGAAACCTTAGCTAACTATCTCTTAGAGCATAAATTTTCTAGAGGCATAGTAGATAGGACTTTATTTATAAAGCATCATCATGATAAAATACTGTCAGTACAAATATATGTAGATGATATTATATTTGGTTCTACAGATTCCAAACTATGCAAAAGGTTCTCCAACCTTATTAATTCCAAGTTTGAAATGAATAGCATGGGTGAGCCTCCTACTTCCTTGGTCTCCAAGTGAAGCAGTCACCTGATGACATCTTCTTGTCCCAATCCAAATATGCTAAGGAGCTGATCAAAAGGTTTGGGATGGCTGATGCTTCAGCAAAAAAAATACCTATGACTACCAATGTTGTAATTGATTCTGATGAACATGAGAAACCTGTAGATCAAAAATTATATAGGGCCATTATTGGGTCCCTGTTATACCTTACAGCAAGAAGACCAGACATTATGTTTGCTATATGTGTTTGTGCTAGGTTCTAGGTGAACCCTAAAGAAACTCACCTTATTTTCTTAAAAAGAATTTTGAGATATATAAAGAGTTGCCCTAATTTAGGACTCTGGTATCCAACTGAGTCAGAATTTGAGTTAACTTGATACTCTGATACTGATTTTGCTGGATGTAGAGTAGACAGAAAGAGCACATCATGAACATGTCAGTTCCTTGGTGATAGGCTAGTGTCATGGTTTTGTAAGAAGCAAACATCTATGTCTACTTCAACAGTAGAAGCTGAGTATATTGCAGCTGACAGTTGTTATTCACAGATGTTGTGGATTCAAAACTAACTCCTATATTATGGTGTCAACTTAAATAATTCAACTCTACTTTGTTACAATACAAGTGCAATTTCTATTACACAGAATCTAGTGCATCATCGTAGAACTAAGAATATAGTTGTAAGACATCATTTCATTAGAGAGTGTGTTGACAAAAAGAAAATTAATCTCATCTTTGTCTCTACTGATTTGCAAAATGCAGCTATCTTCAACAAACCCTTGGATGAGAAGAAACATCTGTTCTTTATGAATCAGCTAGATATGATCAATGGAGATACATTAATTTAATTTTATGTTTGTGGTCAAAGAATTTGCCACAGTTCGTCGAAGGAGATCGACGAACTGAGAAAAGTTCTTAAGAAATTCGTCGACCTGAGATCGACGAACTCTCTGCGTGAAGTCGGAGTCTGCCGCATCATATTCTGAAAACCATATATATAGGTTTTCTTCGAGCTCCATCCCGCGCTTTCTGTTCCCCTTGCACTTGATCTTTCTGTTTTCGTTTGCAGGCGAACAATGGCGATTCTGGCAAACTCACTTGCAGCAATGAAGTTCGACACCAGTTTTGATGTTGATTTTGACTCCTTCTCTCACACTAATCAAATATTCATCGACATCCTACAGTTGTGCGAGGAACAGATCCTAATAAGTTCATGATAACCCGAATCAAGATATCAACAAACAAAATGAGGGAATGGGTTTTCACTGCAACATATCCTGACACAGATATCCTGATGGGTACCATCAGTGTCACACAAGTCATTCTGACTCCTGTAGTTTTAACTGAAATTTTTGATTTGTCTACCGAAGAAGATGATATTGAAATAGATACTCATGAATATGCGACTATACTGAGCACTATGGGGCATTCAGGAGGAAACCCCAATAAATTATTGAAAAAGAACTTATCTGTTCAATACAAGTTTCTTGCAGACATTGTTGGCAAGGTGTTATTGGGCAAGCATACAGCCGACGATTATATCACCATGAACCAATTTCTGGTCATGTGTGCTCTGGTTAACAAGAAACAGGTAAACTGGGGACAGATCTTGTTTGAGTTAATAAAGAAGAAGAATACAAAGAAAGAAGTGTGTTTTGCGAGGATTCTGGGAATCTTCCTTCAAGAGAAGGCACCTGAACTACTTGTCTCCCCGACAGTTTTCATTAATGCCTCAAAGAAGCTTATATCTGCTCTTTTCGGCAGATGGGAGAGGACAATCTCAAAGCCATCCAAGGCTTCCTCCTCTTCCAGGACATCTGAGAGCACTAGGGCAGTGACAGCCTCTATTGTATGGATGTATGGATATATGACTGTTGATATATGGATGTGATCTTGGATGCTTGCCGAAAGCTCCTGGTTGTTGTGAGTGGTCAATTGGTAGCAACGCCTGGGGAGCGCGAGTTAAAACCGGCTTGCTACACCACTAAGGTGGGTTGATCTGTATTAGTTAAAGGGTCGATTGGTGGAATTTCCTGGGGAGCCGAGTTAAACACGACTTGCTACTCCACTAGGGTGGGTCGATCTGTATTAGGATGGGAGGTCGATTGGTGGTAATGCCTGGGGAGCACAGATAAACACGACTTGCTACACTACTAGGGTGGGTCGATCTGCTCATGAATGTTGTTAGGTTAGTACCTCTGAGTGGTGTGGACGGAATTTTGCCAGCCTGGGGGATTGGTGGAATAGGACCAGCCAACCAACAAGTTAAACACCTCGGGATCGGCGGTGGATGACGGGTATATCTGGTACACCAATAAGGTGCCCTGAATGCACGGAGCGTCGGGTAGATACAGACATTTGTGACATGGTTGTATTTGGTAGCTTGTTAGATTGATACATATTATGATGGCTATGTATACATGGAATGAACCACTGCCCCGGGTAAGGGGTAGGGTCGTTATAATTGGTTAGCTAATGCTGACCGTTACTTTGTTTACCGCTCTTCGGTGGATATCTAATTGCAGGTGCTGATGCTTGAATTGAATTGAGCAAAATGAAGGATTGCTGCTATAGGACCTTGAATGTCGTACGGAGCGTGTTTGGATTTCATATGTGGCCGGCCTGCGTGCCGATGTATGAAGCTGTTAATGTGTAAAGAGGAACCTGTAAGGCCTTAAGGCTATAAGTGTGTGTGTTGTATACATTCCTGATTTGATATATAAATGTGGAGTTTGTATATTAATGGACATTCGGTGTGCTGAGTTCATATAAATTAAAACGATGTGCTAGAATGCTTTGTGTTAGGATACGAGTAGAAAAGATTTTGATATCCCCACGTGACTCAGCTCGTTTGTCTATAAAATATGGCATGGGCCCCTGGCCGGACCCACTGTTATATTCCATGTGACGGATGGAGGCGTTACTCCCTCTACAAGAATTCCTTCACCTTCTCCACAACAATAACCATCCTCCATTATCCCACCTGCTTCACCTCCTCCTGTACAATCAACTCCACATTCTCCCACAGTCATTCCCGAGGATACTCCATCTCCACCTCCTCATTCTCCACCTCACATTAATATATCTAAAATTCCATCTACCTCACAACCATCTTTCAATCTCCTGTCTCCTCAACCATCTCCATATAACTCTCAAATTTAGGAACCGATCTCCTCACCCACAACCACAGTTACCCCTTCTACCACTAAAATTCCTTCAATTGATATCCCTCCATTCATCCCCACTGACATTCCATCCATTACCCCTTCCACACTTCCAGACTACACCCACATAGACTTCTCACATGCATTCTCTGTGTGTTCAAATTGTGGACATCACACTCCCTACACCTCCTCTGCTCCTGAACTCCTATACCTAAACTTTTCTGATATAGCAAAAGATCTTCCTGCTTTTATTTCTCCCACTCTTGAGCAACTTATAGCTAATGCTATTGCTCCTCTCTCTACTTCCATCCTCTCTCTCTCTCTTCTAGAATTGCTGCCCTGCCTTCTGTTCCTTCTTCTAGAGGACTGTCTTCAGGACCCTCTAAACCCAGTCAGGGGGAGATGTTCTGTGAAGAAGTTCCAGTTCCTCCTTCTATAGCAGAAGTAGCAACAGATTCTGATATGTCTGATGATTAAGCAGAAGCAGCCCCTCCAACAGAAATAATTGATTTGTTTACAAATTTTGATATAGATATGGCTAATATAGTTGTGGTAGAAATAATTACTGTTGGTGATTACATTATAAATCCCACAGTTAATCTAGATTCTTTACTAGAATCTTTCAGTTTTGTTTACATAAATATTCTACCCAGTATTAATAACCAGCAATTTAGAGCTATAGTCCCCTATACTTCTCCAATAAGCCCTAAAGTTGTTAGGCAACTGAAGGCTAGTTTTGCAGACATTGAGCAGCCTCTGACATTATCAGCTCCTTAGGCTATTTCTCCTCTGAAGGCTATCTCCCCTCCTACTTATATAATGGATGATAGTCCTTTACCTAATCTAGATGATATTATTCTTGCAGATATAGAAGAAGAGAATAAATTAGTTTCTGAAAGTGTTGCTGAACTAGAAGTTGCAGAACCTCAAGTGCCTCCCCAAGCTGAAAAGCAAATATCCAAAGATATTCTGAAGGCGATTGATGCTCTATATGACAATCCTCCAGGATCATCTGATGATGACAATGATGATGAAGACTCTGATGAGTCTGATGATTCAAAAGCAAAGAAGAAAGTTGCTAAGAAAATAAAAGCTCCTGCTAAGGCTGTTCCAAAGCCAAATCAAAATACAAACACTCCCTACTATATTTTGCAGAAGATTACACCTTACTCAGGGATGCCTTCATGGATGTGGTTATCTGAGAATGAGCAGAAAGCCAGGAAAAAGAGCAGAAGGTACTCTCCTCCTCCTTCTCAAGGGAATTGGAGAGGTCCTCCTCCTCCTCCTTCTCCAGCAGCTGGTGCTTCAGGGAATATTTCTCAAAGATCTACCTCTTATACTCAGACTTATCAAAGACAACAAGGCAGATCCTCAAGATCTCAAGGAAGCAGTCAGCAGAGATATCCTTCAAGCAGCAGCAGACATCAACAACAACATCAGAAGCCAGACAAGCAACATATAGCATCTGAAATTGATAAATCTGAAAAGATAATAGTCCAAAAAGGCCAGAATCTCCTCCAATCCCTTTTGTGGATCCTGAACAAGAAACAACTATTAGAATGGACAGATTTCAAGAGTTAGTTGGACTCTCCATGATAAACAAAGCTAAAGCTGAAGGCAAAGATTCCTCTCAGTATTCTACCATGTCTTCCTACAAGAGAGAAGAACTAAAAAGGTATGACAAAGCTAATAAGTTTTTTAATGTAGATGCTTATATGAATCTCCATCCAGAGGATGTAGTTCCAACAGCAACTTCTCTCAATATCATTGGAGCAATAAACATGACTATGTCAAAAAGAGAAGCTGCCAATCCCAATAGAGAAATCAAATTAAGACAGCCCTCTAAAAGTTCTGAAAAAGCTGAGAAGGAAAAGCCCAAGAAGAACAAATGACAGTTTTGTTTAGTTTTACTTTCAGAACTCTATTTGATTAAACTGTCACAAAGTTCCTGTTATGTACATATCTGCTGGATATTTCATTTTCTACCAGATATATTTTATTTTGCTTTGTGATTATTTTCTTTTGTTTATATTAGTGACCTCACCCAAATCGGGGGGAGATTGAAAGATAGGGGATAAATCTGATTACTCTAGGGGGGGTGAATAGAGTAACTTAAAACTTTTGGCTTTTTTTTTTAAATTATCAGAGTAAAATAAGTGATACCAATAGTAGTAATAGAAAAATAAAAACAGTCTAAGCTAATCTATTCTATCACAACAAGCAATCTATCGCAGTAAAGCAAGAACAAAATAGAAAATGATCAACTAGACGACACAAGAATTTTATAGTGGTTCCTCAACCTGGGTACATCCACTCTTCTACCACACTGGTAGGAATCCACTAACAGGTTTTTGATCAGGTGACTGCCACCACAATATCTATTTCCAGAGAGATCTCACAACCCTTTAGGCTTTTGATCAGGTGCCCAAAAACCAAGAATAAACTTTTGAAGGGAGTTAATAAACCCTTTATATAGGAGGTGAGAGAGGTGCTGGTGTCTTCTCTTTCTCTAATCAACAGAGAAGACTAGTGGATTGCTGTTTTCAGGGCTCCTTTTGAAATGACTTAGAGCCTTGCTCAGGCTGTAGGTCTTCAGCCTTGTCTTGAAATGATGTCCAGGAACTTTCTGACTGATTGAAGGTTTTTATACTTGAATGTTCCTATAGTAGAAGTTGAAGAAGACACTTGTTATCTGTTTTTTGTTCTGCTTCAGTCTTCAGTAAGAACAAGTGGAAAACAGGTTGTTTTCTGCACAGAGAAGAAGCAAATATTCTTCTGTATGTTTCTGTAATTCTTCTCTATTAGTTCCTTATGTCTGAAAAAAGAGAAATCTCTTTTATATTCTACTGTCGAATTCTCCTTTGAAATTTTGAATTCCAAGCATTGATTGCTGATCTGTCTGGAGAATTAAAAACGGCTGGAGAATATAATCTTTAATGAGTTTCCCTAACTGTCCCAATAAATTAAGCAAGTAATTAACCATGATGAAGACCATAATTAATGCTGTCAATAACGACTATATTCAAGAGAATATGAGCATTAATTACTCAGGAAATCACTGCTAAATAATATATAGAATAAGGACAGAATGAGAAAAAACTCTAAGTCTGGCAGTAGACAGAAATCGTCGAGCTCTGAACAGATTTCATTGACTGGAGATCCAAGTTCGTTGAGCTGAGAAATCCGGTTCGTCGACCTGCGCTCAGCGAACTGCATTCTGGAAATAACTTGCCAAATCTGCGGTCCAAGTTAGTCGAGCACAGAATCTGTCTTCGTCGAGCTGAGTTCAGCGAAAATAAACTGGAAAGAATCTGTTGAAGCTGAACTATAATTTCATCGATCTGAGCTCGAATATAGTCAAGCTCAACTCAGAGAATTAACTTTGAGTTCGTCGATCTGCGATCGATAATCGTTGAGCTGAGTTCGAAGAATTTCGAACTAATAATTTGAAGACTGAATTCTTCTAAGTCTTGAGTCTCCTGAAGTCTTCTACTGGCTAGTTCATGAAGGTTGAACCTAATGACTAGCCTAAACTCTAGGACTCAAGAACTTGACCCTGGCTATACAATGTGGGTCAAAACTCAACCTAATTAGTAAACCTAGCCAAAATCCAAACTAGGGATCCAAAAACTGGCGTTGAGTGAAGGTCATTCACTCAACGCCAGATGACTTATAGCGCTGAGTGGAGCCTATACAGTCAAAGACAAATTAGTGGTAAGCTAATAAAGGGGCTAAATCCACAGGTATTGAGTGAAGTAAACTTACTCAATTCCATACAATAAAAGGCTGTGAGACAGGCTAATGCAATAAATGCGTAAGGAGAAATGGACAGAAAAGTGGCTAAGTCCACCGACATTGAGTGAGTATCACCCACTCAATGCCGTACTCTATATTTGTTGAGTATTGCCTTATAAGTCAAAGCCACCAAAAATCTGTATTGATATTTGGCTAAGTCCAAATGCGTTGAGGGTAGCTTACTCACTCAACGCCAGTTAAACACAATAAAATCTGTTAAGTAGTTTGGCGTTGACTGGAGTTTACTCACTCAATGGCAAGGAGCAGAAAAATCCGGCTAAGACAGAAAGCGTTCAGTGAGACATGCTCACTCAACACTCTCAACACCATGATTCAAAAAATCTAGCTAAAGCAAAAAAGCGTTGAGTGAGGCATGCTCACTCAACGCTCTCAACACTTAAGATGCTGAAGAAGCAGGAAATTGGTTAAGGCAAAAAGCTTTGAGTGAGGTGTGCTCACACAACACTCTCTACCACTAAACTACAGATAACATGGCTAAGGCACAAGGCTTTGAGTGAGGCGTGCTCACTCAAAGCTCTCAACGCCAAGCATGTAGAAAAGGCTGAAGAATAAACTAAGGAAAAAGCATTGAGTGAGGCTTGCTGACTCAACGCTGTCAACGCATAGATAGACAGAATTCTGTCTAAGTGCCATGGCGTTGACTGAAGCTCATTCACTCAACTCCTACTCTACTAATGCTTGATTTTGGCCAAGTCCACACAAGCGCTGACGCCAGCAAGTAAACAAGTCAACATTATTCAAACTGATAGAGGGAAAGCTACAATACATGAGAAAAAGCGTCGCATAACTAATGTACAATAATTGGCGTTAAAGTAAGATTATAGCTGGCCATTAATGTTGTGGGACCCACTGCTAAAAGAACCGTTGGGTTACAATCAATAAAAGGAGAAGCCTTTTTTACAGAAAAGGGCAGTTTGTATTATTCTTTATCATTGCCATTATTGCTGTGACTGAGAAACATGGAGCTCAAGACAGCAAGTCTGAAAGCTAAACAAGTTAGCTGATTGTCTTCCCGATCGACATCAACAAGATCAGAGAAAATCTCTAAAGGAAGAGCAGGATAGCTGATGACATGTTACATATGCACCAGCAAGTTCTTCACAGATCCAGTTGTATAACTCTGAAGAATATTTACTGGAGACTGTGAAGAAGAAGTTAGGGCTGAATTTCCTCAGCCCAGGAAAGAAAGAAGGAGCAGAACAGTTGTCTCCAAGCAGCTTCAAGCACAAGCTAAAGCAAGATCTACATCCTTGTTGCTGAGAAGAAGTTGGGCTGGGATTGTCTCAGCTCAGATAGCAGCAAGTTTTGCTACAGTCACTTCTCAGTCCCAGCAGGAAAAATCCCTCGTTTTGAGAAGAAGAAGCTAGGACTGAGTATATCTCAGTTCAGTTAAAAGTAGTCTCAGGAAATATATTCCTGGAGTCAAAGTGAGGCTGTGTTTACCTTTGTCCTGAACCTTAGCACAAAGAAACATCTCTTATGTTAAGAACAACCACACAACCCACTTCTATCTTGTAGGATCCAATTGGATCTGAGTGGTAAGAGCAAATTTGCTCTGAAGTAGGTTCTGTTGAGAATCTGAGCTGCAGGACTTGGTTTCAAGTCTGAGGTAGGTGAGTCATTCTCACTGAGTTGTAGGGCACTTGTGCCTGAGGTAGGATCTGGCTGCAGATCTGAGGTAGGGCCTTTGTGCATGAGATTATAGGAGAGTCATTCTCTCTAAGCTGTAGGATCCCTTATGGATCTTAGGTATGGCTGTCCTCCAAGCCTGAGTGTAGGTCCTTTGTCCTGAGGTAGGTGATCTGCTGACCATTAAGTTGTAGGCCCTTATGGTTGAGCTGTAAGTCTTGGAGGAGACTGAGAGATCCTGAGGGATCTGAGGTGTAAGATCCTTGTAGTAGAGTTTTGGAGAAGTGCCTAGTCCAACCAATTAGTTGGATAGGTGGGAGGGAAAGTGGATGTACCCTTGTTAGGAGAACTACTATAAATCTTTTGTGTGCTTTGTGTGTTTGTTGTGTTGCAGGTTACATATCTTGAAAGCAAAGTCCAACCAACTAATAGAGCACCTAAAGTAAAGAAAACAAAAGATAAGTCACTAAGGACTAAGAAACCTATTCACCCCCCCCCCCTCTAGGTGATTTAGCTATCCTTTAAAATAAAGACTTTCAATACATAAGTATGTATCTGATGTATATTTCAGTTCATGCATACAGGTTGCCTATGTCATTTTGATTGGACAGGTGGTCCAAGTTTTATTGACAAGTGGACTTAAAGAAGCTAACTAGAAAGTGAATAAAATTGTCTAAGTACAAAAGCGTCTAGTGAAGTCAGCATAGTACTGAGTGAAGTCAGCATAGTCAACATCTAGAAACTTACCGTGTAGAAAAATTTATAAGTACTAAAGTGTTGACACACTTCCACTGTGTCGACACCTTTGCAGAAGCAGTGTCGAGATAAGTCTGCTAACTCGACACTTTGAAGTCTAAGTCAGCAGTGTCGAGACAAGTCTGCTAACTTGACACTTTGATGGCTAAGTCAGTAGTATCGAGACAAGTCGGCAAACTCGACACTTTGAAGGTTAAGTCAGTTGTTCCGAGACAAGTCAACTGTCTCGACACAAAAAAGATTGAAAATTGTACTAAGTAAAATAGTGTCGAGAAAAATCAACTGTCACGACACAATGAAGGATTAAAGCAAGTATAAAAGTGTCGACACTGGCAGACTGGAGTGTCGAGATAATTCAACTGTCTCGACACAGTGAAGAAATAAAGCAAACATAGAAGTGTCGAGACCCGGCAGACAGTTGTGTTGAGACAATTTAACTGTCTCGACACAGTGCAGAATTGAAGATGTCAACATAGATGATAGTTGTGTCAAGAGAAGTCAACTGTCTCGACACTTTCAAGTTCATATGAAAATTCTTCTAAGTAAAATTGTGTCGAGACTGCTAAGATGTCTCGACACCTTCTAAGAACAAGTGTCGAGACACTTTGAATATCTCGACACTTATTTTCTGATGATGTGCAGTGTCAACTCAGAAGTGTAAAGACAAGTCAAAACTGTCACATCAGCTACAGTGACGTGGTATCCCAATAGAAATAGTTTAATGGAGAATTTGAAGTATGAGGTCACATGATGATGTCATCAATCAGAAACCAGCAATCCACAAAGGCTATAAATTGAGGGGTTGTCTACACAAAAAATTAATCAGACAAATCATTCCATTCTCTCATTCTTATTTTTCTAAGTCAGAGGAGAGTGATAATCCCAAGAAGGAGAAGGAAGACAAAAGTCTTCAAGAAGATCATCAGATCCTTTCATCAGGTGATTAGAAGATTTAAGTGTATCGATTTTACAAATTCTTCAAGAAAATCAAGCCGATCATCAAGAAAATTGCAGATCCGAAGAAGTATTTCTTGAGCCAGATTATTCATCAAGATTTGATTCTTTGCAGCTGAATTGAAGAATCTGAATTCATTCAGATAAGTCAGATTACAAATTTCTTTTCTGAATATTTTTACCTCTTAATTTGTAAGATCTCTGTTGGAACACCCTATTACTGATTTGGGTGACGATCACTATGTCTCTTTAGGAAACCTATTTTGACCTTCATTGTATAGATCTAAAGGTCAATTAGAATTGAGTCTAAGGGTTAGTGTTTAGGTTTGGAAGCTTCCCTCAAGACCATGTTTTTCAGTTTGGAGACTAAGTCATTTCGTCGAGCTCAGTACGACAAATCATCGAACTCCAATCGACGATCATTGAGCTCACTTCGACGGATCGTCGAACTCCATTCGACGATCGCTGAGCTCAACTTCAACAAGTCGTCGAACTCCATTCGATGATCTTCGAGCTCAGATCGACGATCTTGACTCCAGTTTGATTCTCAATCTCTGAGCTCAGTTCGACGATAGTTGAGCTCAGATCGATGATCTCTGTTTCTGTCTAAGTCCAGGCTCTGAGCTCAGTTCGACGATAGTGGAGCTCAGTTCGACGTTTTTCTGAAGAGTTCAATGATTTTCAAGATTCAAAATACAGATAGTTGAGGAATTATTGTCAGCAATTAATTCAAAGATCTTGTAGCCGTTTTCATTTATTCTGGAGCAAGTTTCAAGGATTTTCAAGGAATATTTTATTGGACTTTCCTCCAGAAGACAAAAGCAATTAAGGAAGTAATTAATGACAGACTAACGGCTATCTTGGACAATGGATCATTTCTATTCAGAACAAAAGGAATAAAAGATCAGATTTTTCAATTCCTGCCACAGAAGAACAAGAAGTTAGAAAATTATTCTGAAACAACATTTCTCTACAACAACATCTTTCACAACAACAACAATCACACAAGAGAAAAAAAGAGAGTTGCAGATATTCTCAGTCTCAAGATTCATACAAGAACACATCACCAAAGGAGATCAACCAACTGAAATTTTCTGATCTCTCTTGATTCAAGTGTTCCTAGGCCATCATCATTCAAGACTCCAGACACCTCACATTTCAGCTGTTGCTGAAATCATCAATTGCTGGAGATCAATTTTCTGAAGGCCTATCACCCTACTGCAAAGCTTCACTTCCTGAAAAACTCAAGATCTCAGGGGGAGCTTTGACAACATCCACAATCTTCTCTCTAACTGTTGACAGATAAGATCTTCTCATCCCTCTCTCTCTCTCTCTGCTGTAAAGGGTTTTTCAAACTCCCTTCAAAAGTTTGTGTTTGGTTTCTGAGATCTTATCAACACTCAGTGGTGGCATGACACCTGATCAAAAAATCTGGTTTGGTTTTTGAGCACCTTATCAAAAGCTCATTGGTGCCCAGGACACCTGATCAACTCATCCTGCAGTGGATTCCTACCTAGGGTGGTAGAAGAGTGGATGTACCCAGGTTGATTGGGGAACCACTATAGCTCCTTGTGTCTTCTGGTTGCTTGTCTTTATTTTTGTTTTTGGCTGTGGTTTGTGATTATTCTGTGATTATTTTGTGTTTAGATTTATTTGATATTATTTGCTTCCCTGTTCACATAAGAATACAACAACTGTTGTAAAAAGTTTTTACCAAGCACCATACTCTATTCACCCCCCCCTCTAGAGTATATCAGATCTAGCTTGCACTTTCAATTGGTATCAGAGCAGGTTGGTTAAAAATATCACCTTAGTGGTTGCACAGGCTAACACCTGAACCCAAAGATTCCTAGTTAGATCTGCTTGTTTTGATTTTGTTATTAGAATTCTTTCTTCACAAATCATGGCCCAAAACAAAGATTATGCTAGCACCAGACCTCCAGTGTGCAATCTATCCAAGTTTGCACTTTGGAAGGCAAGGATTAGACTCTACATGAATTCTATTGATGAGGACATTTTCAATTCTATTTTGACAGTGTGTCCAAGACCTCCAGAGAACACAAGTACAAATGCTGTTCCACCTCCATCAGGAACAGATGCTGACATCAAGAAATGGAAAGTAGCAGATGCAAAGGCTATGAATATCTTATCCCAGACTATGTCTGATGACATATTCCAAAAGGTAGCTGAATGCAACTCAGCAAAGGCGATCTGGGATAAGCTATCTGAAATAGTCTCAGGATCTGCTGATGAGAGAAAAGACAGAAGATCTCATCTCATAACCCAGTATGAGAATTTCAAGAAAGAAGAAGCTGAGTCAGTAGCAGACATGTACAATAGACTCAGTCTGATATTCAATGAACTGAAGACTTTGGATAAAGAGATTTCATTGACTGAGCTAAATGATAAAATCCTAATGTGCTTCCCAAGCACTCGGGACTCAAGGATCTGGCCAATCAAGGATGCCAGAAGTCTGAATGAAATCACAACAGAAGCTCTCTTGGGCAAGCTCAAGTCTTATGAGCTGCTCATCAAAAATAAAGAAGAAGAGCAGAAGGCTGCCTCACCAGCCACAAGAAAGGAAAAGTCAATAGCCTTCAAAGCCACTGAAGATCAGCCTGAAGACAAGGTCACAGGCAATGATGAGCTGCTCAGTCTACTGACCAAAAGATTCTACAAAATGGCCAGAAAGGACTTCAGGAAGAGATCATAAAAAGAGCATGACAAGCCAAGGTATGATAAATCAAATAATAAAGAAATTATTTGCTTTAGTTGCAGGAAACCAAGCCATATTGTGCCTGAATGTCCAGAGAACAAAAACAAGGACAGAAAGGACAAGAAGGAAAGAAGAAAGGACAAGGACTTCAAGAAGAATAGCAATGGCAAACCCTCCTCAAGCAAGAACAAACACACAAAGAAGGGATTTGTTGCTGAATATTGGAGTGAGACTGAAGAGGAATCAGAAGCTTCATCCAGCTCAAGTGATGATGAGGATGATGCTGAAGAAAAGGAATTCTGCATGATGGATATCAATGCCTCACAACACAACTCTGATGCAGAAGAGTCAGAGTCAGACTCAGAGACTCAACCTGAAGAGGACCAGGTAATAAGCACTTTTGATTTCAATTCTGAGGACTTTAAGTATGAATTTAAAGCACTATGTTTAGACTTATTAAAATCTGAGAAGGAAATCATTTCTCTCAGAAATCAATTATCTGAACTTAGTTCCTTAAAATAAGAAAACCTCAAACTCTCCGAGGAGTTGGAGTGCTGTAGGGAGCAGATAACTTCACTGAAAAGTGAGCTGTTAGAGGCCAAGAAGCTTGAAGAATCCCTTAATGGGAGAAGCATCAAGCTAATGGACATCACAAGCACAGTGAACTCTAGATTCAATAGTACACTGGGCTTGGGTGCTTCATCCAGCCAACCTATAGTACTAACAACCCCAATTAAGTTTATCTCTAATAAAAGGAAGGGAGTTGTAGAGGTAGCTAGGAAAAATTCTAGCTTACCCAAGAAATCAAGTGTTCAATAGAAATCGTCGAACGGAGCTAGACGATCTCGAATGCAGATCGACGATCTCAGCAAAAATCGTCGAACTCAGGTCGACGATCTCTAAACCCTGAACTCTGCCACAGTCAATCGTCGAACAAAGCTCGACAATCTGACCCAAGATCGTCGAACGCAGCTCAACGATCGTCGAGCAGAGATCAGAGATTTGAAAACTTCTTCAAGGGTAAATCAAATTCCAATCCTAGGGGTCCTTCATCCAGATTTAAACCTTATACTGAATGGATAATACCTCCAAGGAGATATCATCCTGAAGGTTATAAGAGTCAACCAGGGATGTCATTTCTTTCTGAATTTAAAGGTTATCAACCTAGGACCTAGGTAAACTGGGTCAAAAACAAGTAAATTGCTTTATGTGCAGGTGAAGACCTATCCAACATCTAACCAACAATGGTATTTGGATAGTGGGTGCTCAAAGCACATGACAGGAAATAGGGACAACCTCACATCCTTCAAATCCAAGCTTGTACACAAAGTCATATTTGGTGATTCCAACTTTGGACAAACAAAAGGATATGGTGCAGTCCAGATTGGCACAATCACATTCATGAAGGTAGCTTATGTGAAAGGACTGAAGCACAATTTGATCAGTATCAGTCAGCTATGTGATGAAAGCTACCAGGTGACTTTCAGTAAAGCCCTATGCAAGATCAAGTCAGAGGACAATACTACTGTGTTGACAGGTAAAAGGAAAGGTAACATCTATTTAGTAGACTTTCTTTCAACAGAAGTAGATATTTGCATGTTTAATTCTGTTTGTAGACCTAATGAGTTATGCCATAAGAGATTAGGACATATAAACATTAGAACCATTGCTAGGCTATCTAAGGACAACCTTGTTAGAGGACTACCTTCTGTCCCCTACAAGAAGGAAGGACTCTGCAGGGTTGTCAATTGGGCAAGCAAACCAAAAATAGTTTCAAGTCACTTAATAAGAGTGATTCACCTAGGATTTTGTATCTGTTGCACATGGATCTTTTTGGACCCATTACAGTACAAAGCTTAGGAGGGAAATCTTACACTTTAGTGTTTGTAGATGACTTCTCTAGATTCACATGGGTGTTCTTTCTGAGGAAGAAGTCTGATAACTTTAAGTGTTTGACAGAGTTTTTCAAATGCATACAGACTGAGTTCAATACTCACATTTCCCTGATCAGAAGTGATCATGGGACAGAGTTTGATTCTCTTCTTATGCAAGAGTTCTGTCAAAGTGAAGGGATCAGGCAAACTTTCTCAGCTCCTAGAACTCCTCAACAAAATGGGGTAGCTGAAAGGAAAAATAGAACCCTTATTGAATCTGCCACTACATTGTTGTCAGATGCTCACCTTCCTCTATCTTTTTGGGCAGAGGCAGTGAACACCTCCAACTATGTGCTGAATAGAAGTTTAATACATAAAATGAAGGGCAAGACTCCCTATGAATTACTCAAAGGGAAGAAACTTTGTAAGAACCGAACAAAAAACAAACCGAAATGGTTTTAACTGAAACTTTATTATCCGAAAAAGGTATCTATTACAAAGGTATGCCCTCCCTTATATAGAATGGAGGAGAGATGAGAGAATACAAATAAGAGATGTGGGACTAAAAATTTACAGGACTAAGCGGACTATACAAAACAAACCGCACAAGCCGCACGGTTAGATAGAAGGGCTAACCGCACGGCTACCACCAGAGAGAAAGAGAGATTGCTAGGGTAGACCGCTAGACCGCCCGGTCTCCAAGCCGGCTGAGACAAACCGCCAGACCGCGCGGTCTTCAACCCGCCAAGACAGACCGCCAGGCCGCCCGGTCACCAACTTCAACACTCCCCCTCAAGCTGGAGCATATATATCGATCATGCCCAGCTTGTCACAAACATGAAGAAACGAGGCGGAAACTGGCTTGGTGAAGATGTCAGCCAGCTCTTTATCAGAAGTGACAAAGGGAGTGCAAATTTGTTCCTTTAAGATCTCTTCACGAATGAAATGACAGTCGACCTCAATGTGCTTTGTTCTTTCATGAAAGACCGGATTTTTGGAGATGTATATGGCGGCTTTGTTATCACAGAACATAGATAGAGGATGGTTGTAGACCTCTCCTAAATTTAGCATGAGAGCCCGCAGCCATTTTAACTCACAAGTGGTCGACGCCATACTGCGATACTCAGCTTCTGCACTGGACCTGGAGACAACATACTGCTTCTTGCTCTTCCAGCTCACCAGATTTCCCCCAACAAAGGTGCAAAAACCTGAGGTTGACTTGCGATCCCCTTTGTCATCAGCATAACTTGCATCTGAGTATGCTTCATTCCTCAGATGACCATTCTTCTGAAAAAGTAATCCTTTCCCAGGCGCTGCTTTGACATACTCCATGATCCACAAGGCGGACTGTAGATGGCACTCCCTAAGAGCTTGCATGAATTGACTCACCTTGCCCACAGTATAGGAAATGTCGGGCATGGTCACTGTGAGATATATGAGCTTACCAACCAGACGCCTGTACCGCGAACTATCTGAAAGAGGAGGCGAATCATCTCTCTAGGTTTTGTCTTCTCTAGTTGTCATGGGGCATCGGGCAGGTTTTGCTCCAGTCAATCCTGCCTCTTTTAAAAGATCAAGGGCATACGTACGCTGAGAGAGAACTAAGGAGTCGGGCTTCCGAGAGATTTCGATCCCCAGAAAGTACTTTGGAGAGCACATATCTTTCGTGATCAGATGTTGGCGAAGATGTCGCTTTGTCATGGCTACCCCTTCCTGGTCATTGCCAGTGAGAAGAATATCATCGACGTACACAGCAAGAACAACGAGCCCCGAAGGAGTTTTGCGAATAAATAGAGAGTGATCAGCAGAGCTTCGCGCAAAACCAACGGCCGCCACGATGCCGCTGAACTTGTAAAACCAAGCTCGAGGGCTCTGCTTGAGGCCATAAATTGCATTCTGCAGCCGGCATACTCGTGTCTCCCCCGGAGCAACATACCCAGGAGGTTGCTCCATGTAAACGGCCTCGTGAAGATCACCATAAAGGAAGGCATTCTTGACATCCAGCTGAGTAATCGGCCAATCCCTATTGACCGCCACAGAGAGAAGGACCCGGATAGTGCTGAGACGAGCCACGGGGGAGTATGTGTCGAAGTAATCAACCCCATAGGTCTGAGTAAAGCCCTTAGCAACAAGGCGAGCCTTATACCGATCCACAGTGCCGTCTGGGCCAAATTTGACCACAAAGACCCAGCGGCAGCCAACAACATCAGTACCGAAGGGAGGAGGAACAAGAGTCCATGTACCCCGCTCCGTGAGGGTCTCCATTTCCTCATCCATGGCCAGCTTCCAGTGGGGAATAACAAGGGCCTCCTGATAGGAACGAGGCGTGGCAGTGGCAGAGATAGCCAGAGCAAAGGCCCTGCGAGAAGGGGTAAGACGATCATATGAAATAACAGCAGCAAGGGGGTGTAGGGTACATGTCCGCACCCCTTTGCGAATAGCCATAGGGATATCCAGGTCGGCGGCCACCTCGGTATCCAGAGCGTCCATGGCAGAGAGAGCTGGCCCAGGAGAAGAGAGCGACGGCGGCGGAGAGGATGGAGACGGAGGTGGAGAAGTGGGAGAGAGAGGTGGAGCGAGAGGAGGGGACGGAGATGGCAGAGGGGTGGATATCTCGGTAGGAGACGAGGGAATGAAGGGAATAGCAGGAGAATCAGAAGCTGGGGGAAGAGGAGAGGAAGCGGGGAAAAGAGAGGAGAATTCAGCCGAGAAGTAGGAGGCATTCTCGAAGAAGGTAACGTCAGCAGTGACGAACTGCTAATGAAGAACATGGTTAAAGCAACAATAGCCTTTCTAAGTGGTGGAGTACCCCAGAAAGACACATTTGGTGGAGCGAGGGGATAGCTTGTCACGGGTGGCAGATGGGGTATGCACAAATGCAGTGCATCCAAAGATTCGGAGAGGGAGAGGAAAAGGCTCCTGGCCCGGATACAGAATGGAGAATGGTGTTTTCCCGTGGAGAATGGTGGATGGAATGCGATTGATGAGGTAGCAGGCAAGGAGAACAGCATATCCCCAATAAGAGCGAGGGACATGCATCTGGGTCATCAATGTGCGAGCCACATCGAGGAGGTGATGGTTTTTGCGTTCTGCCACCCCATTTTGTTGGGAGGTATAAACACAGCTAGTCTGATGAATAATGTCATGTTGCACACAAAAAGATGTAAAAGCATGACTCAGATACTCTTTAACATTGTCGGAGCGAAAGGTTTTAATACAAACATTAAACTGAGTTTTAATTAACTGATAAAAAGAGATCCATACATCTAAAAGTTCAGAGCGATCTCGGAGGAGATACACCCAAGTACATCGAGAAAAATCATCTATAAAAGTTACAAAATAAGAACTACCCCGGCCAATGATGAGGGTAGGAGCAGGTCCCCAGATATCGGAGTGGACAAGATCAAAAGTACGAGTAGAGCCCCGACCTTGCTTTGGTGGGAAGGAGGAACGGTGATTCTTGCCGAGCTGACAGGCGTCGCATTGGAGAGGAGTACTAGACGGAGGGAGGTGGGGCAGAAGCTGATGTAGAAGTCGTGGTGGAGGATGACCGAGACGGAGATGCCACTGAAGAAGATCCGTACAAGAAGAGGAGAAGGCGGACAAGGCGGAAACGTTTTCTAGGAAGTAGAGGCCGCCTCTCTCAGTCCCAGTAGCAATCGTCCGGTGGGAGCTCAGATCCTGAAAAGAACAAGAAGTCGGAGTAAATGTCACAGAACTCTGAAGCTACTTGCATAAAGAGGTAACAGACAATAGATTGTACGGAAACTTGGGCACATAGAGAGTGTCTGCTAGTCGTAGTGACGGAGTAACATGAACCACTCCCGTCCCATGAACCGGGGAGGGAGAACCATCCGCAACAAGGACCGGGGGCAAATGATCATGTTGTTCGAGTAAAGAGAAGCAATGAGGATTGCCCGTCATGTGATTAGTGGCACCAGAGTCGATGAGCCATTTACCTTGAGTCACCATGTGGTCACTACCTGAGGATGTTACAACAGAGGCAGACAACTTGGAAGAGTCACCTGAGGGGCGAAGATGGGGATGCTTCGTCCAGCATCGTTCGGAAGTATGTCCGGTTCGGCCACAATGAGAACAGAGGTAGCGGGAAGAAGCACGGCCGCCGGACTGGTGACTGCGGCTACCAGAGCCACTCCGCTGGGTGTGATGAGAATAGTTGTCCGGTGGTGGAGGAGGAGCGGGCAAAAGTGGGCGCTGAAGGAGAGAGGTGACACCAGTGATGCGAACAGCGGTGGCATCTAAGGTAGGAGATTCTGCCTCACCCAGAATTTGCTGGCGGATCATGTCATATGTATCAGGAAGCCGGAGCAGATAACACACAACCAGAAGCTCCTTGAAGTGCTTGTGTTGTTGAGCCAAATCCGCAGAAAAGGGGCGATTCTGAAGAATCTCAGCCCCAAGAGCCTGAACCTGTTGGTAGGCAGCAACATGATACAAGGTAGGACGGGCAAAGAGGTCCGCATACAACGTATAAATGCGGGATGTCTGAGCCCCCTTGGAGTACAGAGCGGCGAGATGAAGCCAAGGGGCCTTTACCGTCTCATCATGACGTATGATGGGAAGGCACTCATCTGAAAGACTGTTCGCGAGCCAAGTACGCACAAGCGCGTCACTTGCATCCCAGTCATCAAAGAGAGGTGAAGTAATAGGAGGTGGGTCATCAACGAGATGGTGGCATTTGCGTTGTGAGCGAAGTAGAAAGGTGAAAGAGACGCTCCAATCCGGGTAGTTGGAGCCAACAAGCTTGGAAACGGTCCCAAGGTTCCCGGAAGGAGTAGGTGGAAGAGGCGGAGCCGGATTGGTGACAGGGGTTGTGGCAGTAGAGGCATCAGAAAGAGCCATAGGAGCAGGAAAAGGGAAGTCGTGCGGTTAGGAAACAACCCGCACGGATAGGAAAAAGAAAAGCTGCAGTGGTCACGAGGGTAGAAACAAGCGGCCAGAAAAGCCACGACCAAGCTGCAGACCCAAGCAGAGGGGAAGAAGTCGAATGGCTAGAAGACAGGCCGCGCGAACAGAGGCAGGACAAAACAGGTCGCTGCGACAGGAGGCAGAGACTTAGAATAGGGAACAAAAAGTCGCGCACACAGAGGGCAACAACAAGGAGAGGAAGAGGTCGCGCGGACAGGGTGCAAACCGACAAGACAAGCCGCGCGGACAGGGAAGGCACAGAATCAGGAGGAGTAGATCGAGTCCTCTAATACCATGTAAGAACCGAACAGAAAACAAACCGAAATGGTTTTAACTGAAACTTTATTATCCGAAAAAGGTATCTATTACAAAGGTATGCCCTCCCTTATATAGAATGGAGGAGAGATGAGAGAACACAAATAAGAGATGTGGGACTAAAAATTTACAGGACTAAGCGGACTATACAACACAAACAGCACAAGCTGCGCGGTTAGACAGAAGGGCTAACCGCACGGCTACCACCAGAGAGAAAGAGAGATTGCCAAGGTAGACCGCTAGACCACCCGGTCTCCAAGCCGGCTGAGACAAACCGCCAGACCGCGCGGTCTTCAACCCGCCAAGACAGACCGCCAGACCGCCCGATCACCAACTTCAACAAACCTAAAGTAGATTATTTTGGAATTTTTGGTTGTATCTGTTACATACACAATAATGACAAGAGATACTTAGCAAAATTTCAAGCTAAAGCTGATGAAGGAGTGTTTCTGGGATACTCCATGATCAGTAAGGCTTATAGGGTATATAATAAATCATCTCTTAAAATTGATGAATCTGTTCACATATATTTTGATGAATCTAACATGTCTTTCAAGGAGAAGAACACTTCTACCATAGAACTGTTGCAGGTACATTCTCTTGCTGAAGACTTGAACAGGTTACAAATCATTCAAAAAGAGGAAAGCAGTGAATATGAAGAAGACATTCAACATCTTGAAGATCCAGTTGTTGTACCACAAGAGAAAACAACAACACATGTTGGTGAGCAATCAACACCTCCTGTTGATTTAGTAACATCAAGAGACCATCCAATTTCCCAAGTAATTGGAGACATCTCAGCTGGTGTGCAAACCAGAAATCAGGTCAACCAAAAACTGATGAACACTTGCTTTCTTCCTAAAATTGAGCCTCAATCCATTCAAGATGCAGAGCAAGATCCACACAGGATCATTGCAATGCAAGAAGAGTTGCATCAATTTGAAAGGAACAAAGTTTGGGAACTAGTACCAAGGCCTAAGGATCACTCCATTGTTGGAACAAAGTGCGTGTTCAGAAACAAGTTGGATGATCAAGGAGTCATTGTAAGGAACAAGGCAAGGCTAGTTGCTCAAGGATACTCTCAAGAAGAAGGGATAGATTATGACCAGACCTTTGCACCAGTTGCAAGGTTGGAGGCCATAAGAATCTTCTTAGCATAAGCAGCACACAAAGGTTTCAAAGTATACCAGATGGATGTAAAGAGTGTTTTTCTAAATGAAGATATCAAAGAAGAAGTCTATGTCAGACAACCTCCAGGTTTTATCTCTCCAACTCATCCTGATTATGTTTTTAAATTGCATAAAGTATTATATGGTCTAAAGCAAGCTCCTTGAGCATGGTATGAGACAATAGCATGTTTCCTTCTGAAAAATGAATTTATAAGGGGTAGAGTAGACCAAACTCTTTTTATTAGAACCCATAAGTCTCATACCCTACTAGTACAGATTTATGTAGATGATATTATTTTTGGTTCTACTGATTCAAATTTGTGCAGAAGGTTCTCCAATCTAATGCATTCTAAATTTGAAATGAGTAGCATGGGTGAGCTATCCTTCTTTCTAGGATTGCAAGTCAAACAGCATGCTGAAGGAATCTTTATTTCTCAAACCAAGTATGCAAAAGGATTGGTTAAGAAATTTGGTATGTCTGAAGCATCATGCATGAAAACACCTATGCCTACTAATGCTGTATTAGATGCTGATGAACATGGAAAACCTGTTGATCAGACAACATATAGAGCAATGATTGGCTCTCTATTGTACCTTAGAGCTAGTAGACCTGACATAATGTTTGCTACATGCATATGTGCTAGATTCCAAGTGAACCCTAGAGAGTCACACATAACATTAGTAAAAAGGATTCTTAGGTATGTAAAAAGTTGTCCAAATCTAGGTCTCTGGTATAAAAAAGATTCAACATTTGACTTAACTGGATTTTCTGATGCTGATTATGCTGGATGCAGAATAGACAGGAAAAGCCCCAGTGGAACTTGTTAGTTTCTTAGTGACAGACTTGTCTCCTGGTTTTGCAAGAAACAAACATATGTGTCAACTTCAACTGCTGAAGCTGAATATATGGCTGCAGGTAGTAGTTGTTCACAAATCTTGTGGATTCAAAACCAACTCCTAGACTATGGCTACAACTTAGAGAAGTCAAAAATCTTTTGTGATAATACCAGTGCTATTTCTATAGCCCAAAATCCAGTCCTCCATAGTAGGACAAAACACATAGAAATTAGGCATCACTTTCTAAGAGATAATGTTGAGAAAAATAAAATTGAACTTCAATATATCCCAACTGATTTGCAAAGGGGAGATATTTTCACCAAACCCTTGGATGAAAAGAAACATACCTTCTTCCTGAATTAGTTAGGAATGTTAGATGGAGGGAGTCTAAAATAATATCCAAGACTTTAAAACTCTAAAAATTGACCAAGACTGGGCAAACATCTTGATTTTTCGAGTGTCTAGAGTGTATTTTGGTCTCTGAACTGCGCTCGACGATTTTCCCCCAGATCGTCGAACGGAGATCGATGCTTTCCGAAATCGTCGACCAGAGTTCAGCGCTTCTCAGATAGTGCTCAACTATCTCTCCAGGTCAGCGATCGTCGAACGAAGCTCGACGATTTTGTTTTCTGAACTATCGTCGAACGGAGCTCGACACTCTCCAATATCGTCGAATGGAGATCGACGATGTTGATGACCTTTCAGTTTCCTTTAGAAGCCCATATCGTCGAAGTGAGTTCAACGATCTTTCCTTTTCTGCGTCGAACCCTAATATAAAATTCATTTTTCGGCCGTCGTTCTCCCTTTGCGCTTTCATTCTCTCTGCAAACTTTCTCTTTCCCTCCAAATTTCTCTACACTTGGTCGTTTGTTTGTTGATTTTTGCAGGAATCAATGGCCGTCTCAGTTGCCGTCCTGGCCGCCATGAAATTTGATGCAGGTTTTGACATTGATATGGATTCCTTCAATAACACTGATCAGATTTTCAAAGATATTCTAGAACTTTTCAAGGAACAACAGCTCGTCACTATCATGTCCACGAGAATCAAATTAGCTGCTGATGAAATAAAAGAGTGGGTGTATACTGCCCACAACCAGGATTAAAATACAGTGATTGGATCAATATCCGGAACCCAGGTACCTCTGACACCTACTATCTTGATAGAGGTTTTTAAATTAAATTCTAGAGAGGATTCTGCTGAAATGTCTGGAGAAGAATTTTCTACTATGCTTGAGAGAATGGGACATACAGATGCAAACCCTAGCAAGCTTCTGCAGAAGAATCTATCTGTAGAATACAGATTCATTGCTGATGTTTTAGGAAAGGTGTTATTGGCCAAACACTCAGCCCATGATACCATCTCCAGGTATCAGCTATGTTTGATGGGTGCTCTTGTGGATAAGAAACAGTTGAACTGGGGAGAAGTCTTATTTGACCTGATTAAGAAGAAAATCAACAAAAATTTTGTTAATTATGGGAGGATATTAGGGCTGTTTATACAGAACAGATGCCCTTCTCTAATAGTTTCCAGTAGGGCGCACATTAATGCCTCCAAGAGGCTCACCTGTGCCCTGTTTGTAAAGTGGGACACGCAAATAGTGAAGCCCAGCAGGCTCTTTGTAAGTGCAACTTCAGGCACAAGGACTGTTGCAGTCTCTTCCCCTCAAGTCTCTGCCCCTGCAGAAGACTTGCCTGCTTCTTCTCCTCCTCCTCCACCTCTTGTTTCATCTCCTCCAGTAACATCCACCATTACAGTTTCATCCACCATCATTATTTACAGCCCATCTCCAACTTCAATTCCATCTCCAACTCTTCCACTAACTAAAGAAATCTTCCACCCTTTACATCACTACCCTCAACAAGAAATTGACTCATCAACCCACATTCCATCCTTCAATCTGATTGATGATTCCTTTATGGATGATTCCCCTTCATCCCCTCCTGATCTACCCTCTTCATTCACATCTTACCAACAGCTACTGCAAGATATCATTGCTCAACCCTCCTTCACACCCTCTATTTCAACCCCATTATCTTCCATTTCCACAATCCCCAAATCTCAACCTTCATTTCCACCATCCACCAGCTCTCCGTCCACATCTCCAGCTGCTCCACCTTCATTCCCTACCTCTGCTCAAGTCCCTCTTGAGCATGTAGATCTTCCAACCTTAGCAGACAGACTCTATGAGCTGATAGCTCCCAGGCTATCACTCTTGTTGGAGACCTCCTTGGATCCACTTCTACAGTCAGTTGCAGAACTGTCTGCCAAGCTCTCCTCTCTCATTCCTCCTCAGGCTATCCCTTCCTCTGGGTGCCTTGATCCAGTCCTGACTGAATCTAGGCAGGGGGAGATGCCTCATGAAGGTGATAGATTGCCTGCTGCTATATCTTCATGTCAAGCTCAAGCCTTAACATCTCAAGTTGCAGTTTTCTCAATGGACCTCAGGACACTATTATCAGATTTTGACTCTGTATATTTCAGCTGTCTTCCAGAGCACACTGCAATCCAGCCATCAGAAGATCTCTTGAAGGCCATTGTGTAAATATGCTAATTACACATGAAATAAATCTCAAACTTGCTCCAAAATTTTTCAGGAGATGTGAAATAACCTAATAAGGCTTGTATCAAAATTTTGGAATTTTCTAAAGTCAGTGGCCATATTTCTCATTTTTAATTGTAAAAGATCTAATTTTCCAATAATTCAAATTAATGAGAATTTTTTATCCCAAAATCCCAATCTTTCTGTGGGAGATGTATTTCATCCCTATGAGCCTCTGTCCAAAATCTCATGGTCATGCATTTGGACAAATTTGCTAATTTCTCATTTTTTTCCCATTTTTACTATTAGCACACCATTTACAAACCAACCTCCACCATGCATTTTGGATTTCCCCAACATGCAGAGGTCCAAATGGTCTTAAACTTTTATCATAGTCATATGATGACCCTATGGCCATGCCACCCAAATTTGGGGGCATTTGGAAAAGGGAATCTCCCTATATTCCTTTTATTTAATAAATGAATTTTTTATAAAAACTATAGAAAAATACCCCCAAAAAAATTCTGATTTTTGGACAGTGCCTAAGTTTAAAATAAACACAAGCTAGACCTTAATTTCACTGCATGTGGACTTAGGGTTTGACCTAGGCATTCATTTTAATTTCTGCCCTATAATAGGAGCAGTCGTAGGAGAATAGTCCAACGGGGAGCTAAATTGCTCCAAATTACAAGTTTAGGTTGTCAAATCAAAGGTAAGACCTAGATCTACATTTTTTTATGTTGATGGTTGTTTCTGAAATTGCATCTATGGGGCCTATATTTAGCATTCAAGATGTCTGTTTAAAGGTGATAGAAAATCCAATTAAATAAGTAAATTCTATTGTTTGATATAATTAAAACGAGTGGCATCCCTTCATCTTCTCTACCGAGCCGACGTCCATGATCTTCCCATGCTTTACCGACCTGGCGACCTATTTTCTGGCCATCCAGCCACCTCCCCAGCCGGCCACCACCACCACCACCTTTGTTGAGATGTGGGCTAACGTTTGACGGCAACTTGGCCGCCGGAGGCGGCAGTTTCCGGCGATCCCGAGCACCTCAAAAACTCAAGAAATTCCCTCACACCTCTAATGGAATCGGGCTCAATTGAGCCCGCCTGATATCTCACCTAATTGATCTAGGAAGCTAGCAAAGAGGGAGAGGAGGAGAAACGGACCCTTAGATGAGCTTGACGACGAGTTTGATGGTGGTGTGCCATGGCCGACAACCTCTCCGGCGAGCTAGCTTGTTTCCTAATCTCCGGCTATCTCCTTGCTCCAGCTGTCAATTTACACTCCTCAGGGCTCACTGATGGTGGTGGTGGGGTTGAATGGAGGTGGGGTTGGCTGTTAGTGGAGTATTGTTTAAGGGGGTGGCCAGCCATGAGCATAGGATGCTCCTCCTTACTTCTAAGTGGCCACTAGCCCCTAAAACCTTCTGGAAATTGGCTTGGGAGCTCTGCCAAGGGCTTGGGCAGAGGGAAGGAGGGCCAAGTGGCCTCCATTCCCTCTTTCCCTCTCTTCTGTCTCTTCCCTTTGACCAAATTTCTAAAATGCCCACTTAAATGTCACTACCCTCTAAATTCAAAAGGTAGGAGTTGTAAATGAGCACTTGGGCCTGTCATGGGCCTTGGCTCATGGGCCTAGCCCATTGGGAATGGGCTTGGCCTCTCTTTTCCCTATTTAGGCTTCATGTTGACTTTGTTAACTTTTGGGTTGACTTAGTCAACTTGATGAGCAGGTTGGCCCCACTTGATGGTCATGGACCCTATGGGTTAGGCCATGGTGGTGCCCCACTTGGGCTAATTGGGCTTATGTGTGTGGGTTTTACCAAATTAGGGTTAGGGTTGACTTGGGTCAACTTGGGTCAATGGGTGACCCAATGATGTGGCTTTTGGTTCACTTAGATTGTTTTTAGGGTTAGGGGCATAGTGGTGGGCCAATGCATACCTATGGTTCCACCTTGGGGCTAGTTTGACCTAAGTTGGCTTAAACCCCACAGTGGGCCCCATGTGTATCCATCCTAATTTCATGGGTCAAACCTAGCCAACCCCACTCACCCATCACATGTCCTAACCTAATCTAAGTTTAGGGGTCTAGTAGAAAATGGGATGATATATAGGCGTTGAGTGTGTTGAGTCCACTCAATCCCTTCGTCGAGTCAAGTGTTGATTCGACGGGTTTGGAGCTGAGAGCGTTGAGAGTGTTGAGTTCACTCAACACCATTCGTCGAATATCTTATGGATACTAGACGATTCGTCGAGTATAGTTTTTATATTCAACGATTCGTCGAATATGTTATGGATAATCGACGATTTGTTGAGACAAGAGTTTTCTGGTCCAAAATGCATGATTCTAAGTCCTAGGTCTGCGAATAGCGACGGGGTGTTCTGTTTATTCCTTTGGGTATAAATAGAAGGATTTTAGGGTTTCTTTTTACCAGATCGACAGCAACTGTAGATAGATTTTGACGGGTTGCGCACAGGCCACATTGTACGATATCCTGAAACCCTAAAAGCTGACGGAAGTTGTTCCACTCGCCGCCGATCCCATCGCCGTCGCTTAGCCTAATTCCGGCAAGTGTCGTCGCCGCCTCTTCTGTAACGGACCTAGCAGTCCTTGAAGATGCATAGCTTTCTCTCCCGACCTAGATCTTGTACGACAAGACTCTACTGGTTCTCCCATTTGTGTGGATTTCCTGTAGAGGTGTGGATACTATTCTACACTAAGGACTATAGACGCAAAGTGATCGGTTGATCTCTTGGAGCATCTAGGTTGAGTATAGACTCAATCCTGCACAGGTAAATTTTATTTACATCATTTTCTTCTTGATACATTTTCATTGCTATATCCGAACTTTTTTGGGTTTTCTTGTTCTTTATTTTCGCTGCGCGCACAAGTATTGCGCCATATCGTAAAACCCAACAGTGGTATCAGGGGCAAGTTTCACTAATGGTCATGGTATCAGAAGTGTTCTATCAATGGCATGTAGATCTGGAAATTTAAAAATGTTCTAAATTCCCAAATCTATTCTTGGGATCCCTCCAAGAACGCAGGTGATTTTGCTGTGATATCATGTTTGATTTCTTTGTTATTCCTTGATAGTAATCGTCCCTCTTGTTGGTTTAGAAAACCAAGTATGTTTGATTATTTATCTCACCTAGAGAGACGAGCTTGTCTACTGTCTAAGTGAAGTTAGTGTTGCTCATGTCCAGTGCATTTAAATCTGAATATTTAGAAGGGTTCTAGACGTTCAGATTTAGCCCTGTTCATCAAGTGTTGATGATCCTTCCTGTGCACATCTGGGATGCACTTGGATTATGAATGTTGTCTAATTTATTTTAAGGTTGTGCATATCGGTTAATTATTAACTATAATTAAATGTTAATCAAAAATCTAAAATCCCTTAAGCAATATTAAGTATTCGGATGCCTTCCGATGGATGACACTCTTCCTGCCTCGATCAATGAAGTGTGGGCTTGTCAAAGCAAGGTGCATTAATCTATCTTGGTAAGGGTATGAGCGGATAATTATGATATCCCACTATCGACATCGGGTCATACTTAACTGGGTGACTTCAAAGGTTGAGTGCCCAGAGGCATGGGGTTGGCATGCACCATATGATGGATGCGAATAAAGTGTTATTCACCAGCCATACAAGAGTTGCATTATGATGCAATTGGAAATCGTTGCCTACCTAAATAGCTGCATTATGAGAGAAAAGCCAAAGCTGACCCATAGTGTTAGTGAAATATGGATCTTGTACACTAAGAGAGTTACTCGCATAAACTATTCGAATTAATATCGAGTGTTATCAGTTTGATAAAAATAGTGAGAGTTATTTTGATTAAAATTCTTATTGAAAGAAGAAAATGTATTTTGAAATTTAGTACTAATTTTACTTTGCAATGATCCTTGTAGAATTTCCATAGCAAGTGGTTCACACTACACTCTGTCTCTTAGAGCCATCCTTGAGAAGGAGGAGCTGAGTGGTACTAATTATTTAGACTGGTACAGGAGCTTGAGAATTATTCTCTGACAAGAGGGAAATCTCTATGTTTTGTAAGAGGAATTCCCAGAAGAGCCTGCCAGGAATGCATCCCAATCTGATAAGGATGCTTATAAGAAGTATCTTGACGAATCCTTAGATGTTGAATGCCTCATGCTGGCAAGCATGATCTCTGAGCTCCAAAAGCAACATGAGAACATGTGATGCAAGGAAATTGACGAGCATCTCAAGAAAATGTTTCAAGGGCAAACTCGTCAAGAGAGTGTACAACTGATGAATTGTAAATATACCTAGTTTTATGTAAATTATATCAGTCGTTTTACTAAATTTTTGTCATTTTTACTTATTTTTTGTTCAATAAAATGTTTCTTTTATTGTAAATATTTTGCGAATTTATTTTATTTTATTTTGCAGATAAAAAGCAAAACAATCTGCCCAAAATACACATGTCACGCCCGTGTACTGATGGCCACGTCCTTGACCGGGGCGTGACCCGCCAAATGCCAGTGAAATCAAAGATTTTTGAAGAGAAAAGCATGACACGCCCGGCCACACGCCCGTGTCCATCCGACACGGGGCGTGACCAGGCCCGTGCCAGCCAGGTCAACGTTTTGCGCTCAATGTTCGTCGAAGCCAAGAGGGACACGCCCGTGTTCAATGATGTGACACGCCCGTGTCAGCCCAACAAACCGCCGCCGGCGACTCCCGAAGTCAACAACGCCTTTAATCGCCGCACGACACGCCCACCGTCATGCCCGTGACCGGGGGCATGACCGCCGTGTTTTCAGCCGCAATGTCAAATCAGTCACTTCACTGAATTCTGCTGTTTAAATGAGCTGACACACCCCCCGACACGCCCGTGTCGTAGGGCGTGTACTTGGAATTTTTTGCCTATTTAAGGGCAGCTGCTGTATGAGTTCAGGGTTCCAATTTTTGAACCATTTTGTTGACTAAGGGCTGCCGTTGGAGCTACTTTAGTGCTATGTAAGGATGCCCCCCCCCTCCTTTTTAAGTTTGTATGTTTGAGCTCTTGTAATCAACCTCTTTTTGTAATAAAAATCGTTATTATTTCATCCTTACATGCTTTGAGATTTCTCCAAAAAGCCTCCTTTTCATCAATCTTACGTACTTTAGTTTTCATTTTCATAATACGTGTATGTATATGAGCTTAAAATGGCGAAATTCAAGTCTTTAAAATGAAAATCTTTTCGTTTTATTTTCAAATTTATCAAACTTTCTATCCGTTATTTTAGCCGTTTTTCCTTATCACATTCTTTAAAAGTAATTAGACTTAGAATTTTGTTTCCAAATGCATTCTTATGAACTTGAAAAACGTTAAAAAGGTGGTTTTCATCCCTATTAACTTAGTTTGTACTTTGTTTTAATTATAAAACTGTGGCTTCTTTTTAGCTAACTCCCACTTTTTAAACCATTTTACAATGCTATAAAAATGTATAAATTGTTATTTTTATTTTTCATCAACTTTCATTTTATGTAATTACAAAAAATATTTTCGCTCGAACAATTTTTATTTTCACTTTTTATGCATTTCTATCAAAATCTAACGGTAAAAATTTAAACGTTTTAATTTTTTGGGCACTTGCCTTTCTCACTTTAATTTTTCGATAACTTTGTTTTACTTATTTCTCGCCTGAGTGCGTGAGTGTATGAGATAATCTTTATCGTCTTAGTTAATTCATGCAAGTGTGTGTGTGGGTGTGTGTTTATTTATGTCGAGTGCGTGAGTAGTTATATTCAAGTAGAGTGCGTGCGTTGTTTTTATTTTTCCGCCTACTCATTTGAGTTAATTGGCTGGATTTTATTCAAGTAGAGTGCGTGTGTTGTTTTTCTTTTTCTGCCTACTCATTTGAGTTAAATGGCTGGATTTTATTCAAGCAAGTGTTTGTAGCTTTTCTTTTTCCGCCTACTCACTTGAGTTAAATGGCTGGACTGTATTTTCAGTCCTACTCGTTTGAGTAGGACTTTTAATTTTCATTCTTTATTTTTCCGCCTACTCACTTCAGTTAAATGGCTGAATTTGATTTTCCGCCTACTCGCTAGGAGTTAAATGGTCGGACTTTATTTTGATGTAAATATTTAAGAAAGCCCTGTAATCGCATTTATTTTCTCCTACTCGTTTGAGTAGGACTCACTTTCATTTCAGTCCTACTCGTTTGAGTAGGACTTGCAATTTTCAGATTTTATTTTCCGCCCCCACTCGTTTGAGTGGGACCTGCAAATTTCAATTATGCAATTTTCAGCTTTTATGTGTAACTTAGTTTTATTTTTGTCTCTTGTTATATGTTTGAATGAGTGCGGGTGTGTTTAATTGTAATAACTTTTCTAATGTTAGGGTATTTTACTTTTCTTCTTATTTTCTTTATAACTTTTCAGCGAATAGTTTAGAACGCTCGCATAACCAAACATATAAGCTATCCCCATTTCGATGAGTGGCTAATTGCTTTTACACCTCGGTATCGAAGAGCTTTGGGATCTAAAATGTTTTAAATAACCAAATGTCTAATTTTTCAATTTAATTAAAAACTTAAGGTTTACCCCGGGTTAACGACGCGTAGAACCACATATCGATGTGTGGGCTCTATTTCCGTTATCCATACGCTAGCTAGCCGAGAGGCCGTGCGTATGGACAGATCACCCCTGGGTAAATAGAGTTCCGCACTAACCCTCGAGAGAGGAGGCGCGCTAACTCTACCGGATTGGGTTCCCCAACCAATAGCGGGGTTCTTAGCGTACTGCGGGCGTTAAGGGGAATCCTTCGTCGGACGAGAGCCCGGTCAAACAGCCTTAATGTCCAGGTGAGCGATATTCCAAGAGATAGGTGAGCTCATTATTTTGAACCTCCACGGCCAAGTTTTCGCTTTAATTAAATTGAAACTTTAGATATCTAGTTATTCAAATCTATTTTTAAGCCTAACGCAATTCGATACCGGGAGCTATCTCTTCATCGACTATTTTCTTAAATCTATTTTCATTCCTATTTTAATTAAAACCCTCACTTACTATTTAGGTAAAATAATAGTATTTTCGGAGCAGTCGGGGTAATCAACCCGTTCCCTGGAATAATACGACCTCGGTATTCTCCCGAATATCGAGTACTACTTGCGATAGGTGCACTTGCCTCATCTAGCATGCCCGCGACGATCGACTCATCGAACCAACCATAGTGAGTCTGTTCGCGGGCCAATCAAGTTTTTGGCGCCGTTGTCGGGGACCTCTTTGAGTTATTATTCCGAATCCGAAGTCTATTACTTTTACCTTTATTTCAAAAACTAAAAAAAAGAGCTTGAAAACTTTTCTTCAAAATCCAATCCAAAAAAAAATGAAGTTAGTTTTCTACTTTCTATTTTAGGGTGTATGACCCGTGGACAGCCTTCGGAGTCCGAAAATTTGGATTTTGATCGTGATATCGAACGCTCGCTTGCGCGTATTCGGTCTCAATACCGAAATCCCTCTTTGGATCCCGAAGAATCCATCAGAGAACCCTCTGCCGTTGCTATGGCCGACCCCAATCCAAACGCGGCCGTTGAGCGTACAATGTCATATTACGTCGGGCCGAATTTGGACGATACTGGGTCCAGTATTGATCGCCCGACGGTGGCAAACAATAATTTTGAGATCAAATCGAGCATTATCCAAATGATCCAAAATGTCGTGCAGTTCGACGGACAGCCGGATGAGGACCCGAACGTTCATTTCTCTAGTTTTTTGGAGATTTGCGACACTCTTAAGATCAATGGCGTCACTGATGACGCCGTTCGTTTGCGCCTTTTTCCATTCTCCCTCAGATCCAAAGCTAAGGCGTGGTTGAATTCCCTCCCACGAGGATGTATCACCACCTGGGATGACCTTGCGGAACGGTTCTTAACGAAGTATTTTCCGCCCGCCAAAACTGCAAAGTTGTGGGTGGACATTTCTTCGTTCGTGCAGAACGATTCTGAGTCTCTTTTTGAGACTTGGGAGCGCTTTAAGGAGTTCCTCCGCAAGTATCCGCACCATGCGCTGCCTGCGTGGTTGCAGGTCCAAATCTTCTACAATGGGCTTGATTATCAGACGCGTCAAATGATTGACGCGGCTGTCGGGGGTACCTTGAATAATAAGACCCCCGAGGCTGCCCAAGCTCTTATTGAAGAGATGGCTATGAACGCCTACCAATGGAACGTCCCGCGGGGACGTCCCAAGCAGGCGGCCGGCCTCTTTGAAGTGGATTCCACTGCCCACTTAGCCCTTCAAGTTGAAAGGCTGACGAAGCAGGTGGCGGAGATGCCTGCTGCCTCCACCACTCCGCCTTGGGCGATTCCCCCTAATGCCGGCATAGCAAATGAATTCGTAGAGTACGTGGGAAATGTTGGGCGACCTTCCTTCAACCCCAACAATAACCCTTATAGCAATAACTATAATCCGGGTTGGAGGAACCACCCCAACATCTCATGGAGCAATGTGAATAATGCGCAGCCCCCCCCCCCCCCCCACAATTCTTTCGCGCCCGGATTTCTTTCGCCTCCCCCTCTTCCAAAACCCTCCCCGATGGAGGATAATTTTTCTAAATATATAGCTTCCAACGAGTCAAATATCCGGAACATCACCGGATCGCTAAAAAACTTAGAACTCCAGGTTGGACAGCTAGCGCGAATGATGTCCGAGCGCGCGCTCGGGGCAATGCCGGGAAACACGGAGCCCAATCCGCGGGAAAATATCAATGCTATAGCCCTCCGTAGAGGAAAGGAGGTGATTGCTCCAAAACAGACCAATCCTCAGGTACATATTTCACCTCCGACCCCTCTTGCTCTTCTTCGATTACACCGCTTTTACAAATTTTAAATGAAAACATTATTAGAATGCCCTTGTCATATCCGCACAAGCTCAATAGTGAGCGTAAGGACGCGCAATATGAAAAATTTATTTTCTTATTAAAACAAATTCAAATTAATGTTCCCTTCTGCGAGGCAATCTCTCAGATGTCTAAATATGCGAAATACATAAAACAACTTCTTTCCAATAAACAAAAATTAGAAAATATTTCGCATATTTCTCTTAATGCTGACTGCTCAGCGGCTCTGATTAATAAATTGCCCCTAAAAGGAAATGACCCGGGACGGTTCTCCATCCCGTGCCTTTTTGGCAATATATTAGTAAAATACGCTCTTGCAGATTTAGGCGCGAGCATTAACTTGATGTCGTTCTCGCTCTTTCAAAAATTAGGTTTGGGCACTCCGGCCCCTACTAAAATGCGAATCCAACTAGCAGATCTCTCGGTTAAGTTTCCCGTCGGGGTAGTGGAGGACGTACTTGTCCGAGTTGATAAGTTTATCTTTCTGGTAGACTTCGTCATCTTGGACATCGAGGAGGACACTGATGTACCAATTATACTCGGTCGCCCTTTTCTAGCTACCTCCCGCGCATTAATTGATGTCAGTAACGGTCGTCTCCTCCTTCGGGTAGGAGATGACGAAGTTACTTTCTCTATTAATCCCTCCATAGGAGACTCGTCATCGAGCGATGACTTTTGTTATAATTTAGACACATATATCGGAGATTGTTCTTCCCCTATTTTTGAGTCTACTTTTTTAAACGACGATCTTTATGCGCTCGAAAATTTTAACTGCGATGAGGAAGCCTCTATAGACTTGCCTTTCGAACCAATTGGTAAGAAAGACATAGGAATTAAAACATCGTTAGAAGAACCGCCCTGCCTTGAACTCAAACCCCTACCCGATTCACTCAAATACGCCTTTTTGGGAAAAGATGATACACTCAATGTTATCATTTCTTCGCATTTGAGCGAATCGGAGACTTCCGATTTATTAGGAGTTTTGCTTAAACATCGCCACGTAATTGCATGGCAAATTTCTGATCTCAAAGGGATTAACCCGTCTTTCTGCACCCATAAGATTTTCCTTCTCGATAATTGCCGCAAAACTATTCAGCCGCAGCGACGTCTTAACCCAAACATGAAAGACGTCGTTAAGGCCGAAATTATTAAATTATTAGATGCGGGGATTATTTATCCCATATCGGATAGTACGTGGGTTAGTCCCATTCACGTGGTGCCCAAAAAGGGCGGTCTTACCGTAGTGGAGAATGAGCACAATGAACTCGTCCCAACTCGTACTGTTACGGGTTGGCGGGTGTGCATCGATTATAAAAAACTAAATGACGCCACCCGTAAGGATCATTTCCCACTACCATTTTTAGACCAAATTTTAGAGCGTTTGTCCGGTCATCCGTATTTTTGTTTTCTTGATAGATTATCGGGGTTTTTCCAAATCCCCATTTCCCCCGATGAGCAAGAGAAAATAACTTTTACCTGCCCGTTTGGTACCTTCGCATATCGAAGAATGCCATTTGGCCTCTGCAACGCGCCCGCTACATTCCAAATATGTATGCTAGCGATCTTTGACGAGCTGGTAGGAGACATTATGGAAGTCTTTATGGATGACTTCTCTGTTTTCGGAAGCTCTTTCCCATCCTGTCTTCGTAATTTAGATCGTGTCCTTCAGCGATGCGAGGACACGCATGTTGTTTTAAATTGGGAAAAATGTAACTTTATGGTTCGAGAAGGTTTGGTTCTCGGCCATATGATTTCGTCTAAGGGGATGGAGGTCGATAAGGCCAAAGTTGAAATTATCGAAAAACTTCCCCCGCCTTTCAACGTTAAGTCTTTTAGGAGTTTCTTAGGGCACGCGGGCTTTTATAGGCGTTTTATTCAAGATTTTTCAAAAATAACAAAGCCGCTAACTCGCCTCTTGGAAAAGGAATCAAATTTTGTCTTTGATAGCGAATGCGAGTCTGCCTTTAATTTCATAAAACAAAAACTTATCAATTCACCTATTTTAGTGGCGCCCGATTGGACCCTTCCGTTCGAAATTATGTGCGACGCTAGTGATATTGCCGTAGTTGCCGTTCTTGGCCAACGTATAAACAAATATTTTCATCCTATTTACTACGCTAGCAAGACACTCACTTCCGCACAAGGAAATTACACGACAACGGAAAAGGAACTTTTAGCCGTCATATTTGCTTTCGATAAGTTTCGCTCGTATATTACGCTATCCAAAGTTATCGTATTTACCGACCATTCCGCCTTAAAATATTTGTTAGCGAAAACGGACGCCAAACCCCGCCTTCTTCGATGGATCCTCCTCTTGCAGGAGTTCGATTTAGAGATCCGGGATAAGAGGGGCGCGAAAAATTTAGCCACCGATCACCTCTCCCGCTTAGAAAATCCTGCTGCGGAAGCGCTCGCCAAATCTGACATATATGACAGATTCCCCGAGGAACGCCTCCTAGCCATAACTACTAGTTCATCTTCCTCGTCGTGGTTCACAGATTTTGCGAACTATTTAGTTGCGAGGGTGCTTCCAAAAGACTTTTCGAGCCAGCAAAAGAAGAAATTCTTTTCTGACTTGAAATATTTCTTTTGGGAGGACCCTTTTCTTTTTCGTATCTGCGCGGACCAAGCGGTCCGAAGATGTGTCGCGGGTGTGGAGTGCACGCAAATCCTTAGGCACTGCCAGGAGGGTCCGGCTGGTGGGCATTATCAAGCTAACCAGACCGCGCGGAAGGCGCTAGAGGTGGGCTTCTTTTGGCCCACTCTATTCAAAGACGCTCACAATTTTGTACGCGCATGCGATAGCTGTCAGCGGTCGGGTAACATCTCTCGTCGCGACGAGATGCCCCAAAACATGTTTTTAGAGTGCGAAGTCTTCGATTTATGGGGCATAAATTTCGTCGGCCCCCTACCTCCGTCTTTCAAAAATATGTATATTTTATTAGCGGTCGACTACGTATCGAGGCTGGCGGAAGCGCAAGCTCTTCCCACCAACGATGCACGAGTTGTCGTTATATTTCTTAAAAAACTATTTTTGCACTTCGGCACTCCGCGCGCTATTGTAAGCGATAGGGGGACGCATTTCTACAACACCCAGATGGCTAAGACGTTAGCTAGATACGGCGTCACGCACAAACTTGCCACCCCCTACCACCCGCAACCTAGTGGCCAAGTAGAGGTCCTAAATCGAGAGATAAAGCGCATATTAGAGAAAACCGTTTCACTTAATAGGAAAGATTGGTCCATCAAACTCGACGATGCGTTGTGGGCTTATCGTACCGCATACAAAACCGCAATTGGTTGTACGTCGTATCGATTAGTCTACGACAAAGCGTGTCATCTACCCGTAGAATTAGAACATCGCGCACTTTGGGCTTTAAAACTTTTAAATCTCGACGCTAGCTTAGCCACCCAAAATAGAAAACTGCAACTAAACGAGCTCGATGAATGGCGTGCCAACCCTTACGAGAGCAATAAGTTTCTATAAGGAGCGTTCTAAGTTTTAACACGACCGAAAACTCAAGCCCCAAAAATCTTTTTCTCCGGGCGATCTTGTCCTTCTTTATAACTCACGACTTAGACTTTTCCCCGGGAAACTTAGATCACGTTGGTCCGACCCCTTCAAAGTTGAAGAGGTTTGGCCTTATGGGACCGTACTCGTCTCCCACCCGGATAAAGGCTCGTTTAAAGTGAACGGTCATCGCTTAAAATTATACATAGCAGACGATCCTGTGTGCGGTAATTTCGAATCCATAACCCTCCTAGATATATAAACCGCCAACATAGTCATGCTACGTGACTATAAACAAAGCGCTCTTGGGAGGCACCCCATGTTTATCTTTTTCGCTATCTCTTTACCTTTTTCTTTGCTATCTTTCTTCCTAATGCAGGGTTCCTAAACTGCGCCTTCCCCACCTCCTATCAGGGAAGCTTCTACCCCCCTCTCTTTCTTTTCTTTGTATATACTCTCTTCCCTGTTTTGTTCCGCATACTTACGTTACAAAATTGGGGACAATGTTGGACTTAATTATGAAGGTGTTTTCTTGCTTTCTTTTTCGCACTTTTATTTTCTGCACTGTATTTCTATTTTCTGCACTTCCAAAAAAAAACTATCTGAAAAAAAAAATTTATATAAAAAAAAATCCCCAAAACTTAAGGTCTAATTTTTTTTCTGTCTTTAAAATGTTTTTTTTCTGTCTTTTTAAACCAAAAATCCCAAAAAATTGTAAAACAAAAAAGTCAAAAAAAAATTATAAAACAAAAACTCCAAAAAAATTATAAAACCAAAATTTCAAAAAAAAATTTGTTTCATTTTGTAAAAATCTGTGTAAATATTTTTGTAAATATTCTTCTCTCTCCCCCTTTCTTTTCTCTCTCATTCTTGTAAATACCGTCTCTTTTTCTCGCACTTTCCGCAAAACCTTAAAAAAAAGATAATAAGTTCAAAAAAAAATTCAAAAAAAGGAAAACTAAACAAAAATTCAAAAAAAAATTGAGTAAAACAAAACAAAAATACAAAAAAAGATATAACAAATAAAAAACACAAAAAATGATGAAAAAACTCTAAAAAACCAAAAAAAATATTTTGAAACAAATAAATCAAATATATCATTCTTAATTTTCTTGCTATCCAAAAATTTTGTTTTGAGTTTATTTATATGTGAATTTTATTAATTTTCTGTTTGTTATTCATTTGTGAATTATAGATTGAAAAATTTAACTATTCGGGGTTAAGTTTTAAAGAATTCATTATGCTTTGTTAAAAATAGCGAACTCGTTTTAGGCACTACTTCTAATTTTTCATTGATAGGAGCACGTGTATTATGTTAGAAAATAACGACTATAGGATTCAATTATATTTACTTTTAGCTTTCTGAAAAATTGGAACATACAATTTATTAAGGTTGCTCTCAAAATTGTTTTTTAATAAAAAATCTAGTTTTCTTTTCTCACCTTCCTTATCATGCACTACTTGGCATGATAAAATTGTTATCCTTAAAAGATCTTATGTCAATGGAAATAAAATTTCATTCCATAAACATAGGCACCCAATAGATTAAAAAGATTATATGTTATGGAGTAAGAGAATAAAATTCATTACTCCTACACATATACATTGGGTTAAAATTTATTATGAAGTTGAAAAAAAAATGATATTAGGAAAATAAGATTTCATTTTCCTAATAATTCAAAAAGGAAAAAAAATGAAGGTTCGAGAAAAAATTATCTCGCCTCAAAATCAAAACCCTCTTCATAAACCAACATCAATCCCCTTGCCAATTTCACGATTCTAGATTTAATTCAAAAATCTTTTTGAGAGCATAATTTGTAAATTGCATTATTTCCAGTAAAACTCCTATAGGCTAAAAGTTCATATAATTCCAAACTATTCTTGTTAATCTAACCATTACACTTATTGCTTTCTATTTGATTATATCAAGAAGTCTTTTGGCCAAAACCTTTGCGCTATTTAAATCATCTTCATAAATTTAGGACTTAACTCTTACACCTCGTTTATTTATTTAGATATCTTTTATAATTGATTAAGCGGTAGCTAAACTTAGAGTTTTTTTCTATTCCTTATAAGTTCACCTCAAACTTTTGCTCTGTAATAACAAAAGCTTAAGTGTGGGGGTATCTGATGAATTGTAAATATACCTAGTTTTATGTACATTATATCAGTCGTTTTACTTTATTTTTGTCATTTTTACTTATTTTTTGTTCAATAAATAGTTTCTTTTATTGTAAATATTTTGCGAATTTATTTTATTTTGTTTTGTAGATAAAAAGCAAAAAAATCTGCCCAAAATACACATGTCACGCCCGTGTACTGATGGTTATGCCCGTGACCGGGGCGTGACCCGTCAAATGCCAGTGAAATCAAAGATTTTTGAAGAGAAAAGCCTGACACGCCCGGCCACACGCCCGTGTCCATCCGACACGGGGCGTGACCAGGCCCGTGCCAGTCAGGTCGACGTTTTGCGCTCAACCTTCGTCAAAAACAAGAGGGACACGCCTGTGTTCAATGATGCGACATGCCCGTGTCAGCCCGACAAACCGCCGCCGGCGACTCCCGAAGTCAACAACGCCTTTAATCACCGCACGACACGCTTACTGTCACGCCCGTGACCGGGGGCGTGACCGCCGTGTTTTCAGCCGTAATGTCAAATCTGTCACTTCACCGAATTCTGCTGTTTAAATGAGCTGACACACCCCCCGACACGCCCGTGTCGGAGGGCGTGTACTTGGAAATTTTTTCCTATTTAAGGGCAGATGCTGTATGAGTTTAGGGTTCCACTTTTTGAACCATTTTGTTGACTAAGGCCTGCCGTTGGAGCTGCTTTAGTGCTATGTAAGGATCCCCCCCCCCCCCATCCTTTTTAAGTTTGTATGTTTGAGCTCTTGTAATCAACCTCTTTTTGTAATAAAAATCGTTATTATTTCATCCTTACATGCTTTGAGATTTCTCCAAAAAGCCTCCTTTTCATCAATCTTATGTACTTCAGTTTTCATTTTCATAATACGTGTATGTATATGAGCATAAAATGGAGAAATTCAAGTCTTTAAAACGAAAATCTTTCTGTTTTATTTTCAATTTTATCAAACTTTCTACCCGTTACTATAGCCATTTTTCCTTATCACATTCTTTAAAAGTAATTAGACTTAGAATTTTGTTTCCAAATGCGTTCTTATGAACTTGTAAAACGTTAAAAAGGTGGTTTTCATCCCTATTAACTTAGCTTGTACTTTGTTTTAATTATAAAACTGTGGCTTCTTTTTAGCTTACTCCCACTTTTTAAACCATTTTACAAGGCTATAAGAATGTATAAATTGTTATTTTTATTTTTCATCAACTTTCATTTTATGTAATAACAAAAAAGATTTTCGCTCGAACAATTTTTATTTTCACTTTTTATGCATTTCTATCAAAATCTAACGGTAAAAATGTAAACGTTTTAATTTTTCGGGCACTTGCCTTTCTCACTTTCATTTGAAAACTTTTTGCTCAAACAATTTTTATTTTGCCTTTTATGCATTTCTACTACATTCCAGCGGTGGAAATGCAGTCATTTTAATTTTTCGATAACTTTGTTTTTCTTATTTCTCGCCCGAGTGCGTGAGTGTATGAGATAATCTTTATCGTCTTAGTTAATTCATGCAAGTGTGTGTGTGGGTGTGTGTTTATTTATGTCGAGTGCGTGAGTAGTTATATTCAAGTAGAGTGTGTGTGTTGTTTTATTTTTCCGCCTACTCATTTGAGTTAATTGGCTGGATTTTATTCAAGTAGAGTGCGTGTGTTGTTTTTATTTTTCCGCCTACTCATTTGAGTTAATTGGCTGGATTTTATTCAAGCAAGTGTTTGTAGCTTTTCTTTTTCCGCCTACTCACTTGAGTTAAATGGCTGGACTGTATTTTCAGTCCTACTCGTTGGAGTAGGACTTGTAATTTTCATTCTTTATTTTTCCGCCTACTCACTTGAGTTAAATGGGCGGATTTGATTTTCCGCCTACTCGCTAGGAGTTAAATGGTCGGACTTTATTTTGATGTAAATATTTAAGAAAGCCCTGTAATCGCATTTATTTTCTCCTACTCGTTTGAGTAGGACTCGCTTTCATTTCAGTCCTACTCGTTTGAGTAGAACTTGCAATTTTCAGCTTTTATTTCCCGCCCCCACTCGTTTGAGTGGGACCTGCAAATTTCAATTATGCAATTTTCAGATTTTATGTGTAACTTAGTTTTATTTTTGTCTCTTGTTATATGTTTGAATTAGTGCGGGTGTGTTTAATTATAATAACTTTTCTAATGTTAAGTGAAATTTTACTTTTCTTCTTATTTTCTTTATAACTTTTCAGCCAATAGTTTAGAACGCTTGCATAACCAAACATATAAGCTATCCTCATTTCAATGAGTGGCTAATTGCTTTTAGCCCTCGGTATCGAAGAGCTTTGGGATCTAAAATGTTTTAAATAACCAAATGTCTAATTTTTCAATTTAATTAAAAACTTAAGATTTACCCCGGGTTAACGACGCGTAGAACCACATATCGATGTGTGGGCTCTATTTTCGTTATCCAAACGCTAGCTAGCCGAGAGGTTGTGCGTATGGACTGATCACCCCTGGGTAAATAGAGTTCTGCACTAACCCTCGAGAGAGGAGGCGCGCTAACTCTACCAGATTGGGTTCCCCAGCCAATAGCGGTGTTCTTAGCGTACTGCGGGCGTTAAGGGGAATCCTTCGTCGGATGAGAGCCCGGTCGAATAGCCTTAATTTCCAGGTGAGCGATATTCCTAGAGATAGGTGAGCTCATTATTTTGAACCTCTACGGCCAAGTTTTCGCTTTAATTAAATTGAAACTTTAGATATCTAGTTATTCAAATCTATTTTTAAGCCTAACGCAATTCGATATCGGGAGTTATCTCTTCATCGACTATTTTCTTAAATCTATTTTCATTCCTATTTTAATTAAAACCCTCACTTACTATTTAGGTAAAATAATAGTGTTTTCGGAGCAGTAGGGGTAATCAACCCATTCCCGAGAATAATACGACCTCGGTATTCTCCCGAATATCGAGTACTACTTGGGATAGGTGCACTTGCCTCATCTAGCAAGCCCGCGGCGATCGACTCACCGAACCAACCACAGTAAGAGTCTGTTCGCGGGCCAATCAACAACCATGTATTCGCTGAGAAGGTCCACCCATGAAGGTTCAGTGCATTGTGGGGCAGAAACCTAGGAATACCAGCTAGGTGAGTGAGACAGGATAACATGCACTTGCCTAGCCCCCTAAAGTGGGTACTCGCATAAACTAGGGAGGCGGAATTTAGGCCCTTAGGCGAGTGTGATCTTCATTAGGCACTCACCCAGACCTCACGCCTCAGCGCGCATGCAGGACAATTTCTCGTCCAGCCAGGCAAGTGGTGTCCCATGTGGGCACCCGCCCTTTTAAAGACTCCAAGGAGGCGAGTGCGTTGTTCTCCCGGCATTTTCTCCCTCAGGCGAGTCATGCCCCCATGGATCACTCGCCCAGTGGGGTCCAGAGGTGAAATTACCTAGGTGGCCTTGTAGGGCTGCATATAAACCAATTAGAACAGCGGAGATTGGATGTTGGCAGACCTAATTGGGGTGCATTTAACCATTCAGAGCAGCGGAGTTACGCTATTTACAGACCGTTTTCAAAATAGACCCAAGGGGGTACCTCAGAAGGATTGCTTACTTGTGCCCTGGGCTTCTTGCGCTTTCTGAGGTATCCTTAGCTCAGCACTTGGCTAAGGAGGGAAGCACTCTAAGATCTTCCACGCGTGTGGTGGGACCTTCGTACTACAGCCTTGGGTACATTTCTTGTTCTAAGTCTCTAGCTGTTTAAGTTTGTGAGGGAGAAGTAAGTGCAAGATCACCCCTTCCCCAAGTGTTCGAACTCCACAGAAGCCTATTTTCGATTTCAACAGAGAGGTTTGACGTCACTAAGGCATTGTTCTAGTGTAAGATGGGAGCTCGGGACCTAGTCGGGACTCACATACTCAAGATGATTGGGAATATAGAGAACCTTGAGAGAATAGGCTTCCCTTTAGGCTAAGAGTTGGCCATAAACCTGATCCTGCAATCGTTGCTGGACAATTATGAGCAGTTTGTCTTAAACTATAACATGAATGAAATAAACAAGACACTGCACGAGATCCTATGCATGTTGTGAACTTCCGAAATCAATATAAAGAAGGTCAAGTCTGCTAGCCTCATACTGATGGTGCATAAAGGCAAGGGTAAGGCCAAGGGATTCAAGAAAATGAAGCTAGGACCTAAGCCTTCTCTAGAGCCCATGTCTTCGGGACTGAAAAAGAAAGGCTTTGTGAAAGAAGGGAATTGCACCACTATGGCAAGGCTAGTCATTTGAGGAGTAACTGTCCTTCTTATATTGAGGGTCTGTAGAAAACGAAGGGAGGTATAACTTCCACTTCAAGTATCTATGTTATAGAGATAAACCTTCCTGCTCCTTCATCCTGGGTATTAGATATCATATGTGATTCTCACGTTTGTATAAATGTGCAGGAACTGGGAATGAGAAGATTGTTGAGTAAAGGGGAGGTAGATCTATGTGTTGGCATTGGAGCAAGAGTTGTTGCAGTCGCCGTACGAATTTATCGTCTTTCTTTGCCCAATGGGCTTATAATAGAACTAGATAATTGTTATTATGTTCCTTTCATAACTAGAAACATTATATCCATTTCATATTTAGACATGATTAGTTTTTTCATTTATTATTAAGAACAATTGTAGTTCTATATTTACGAATAATGTTGGTTGTGGTATAGCCAAAATGTTTAATGGTTTATATGTTTTAAACTTATACCATCAGATCTATAATATAAAAAATACTAAAAGACTAAGAACGAATGACTCAAACCTTGCGTACCTTTGGCATTATCGTTTAGGTCATATAAATGAGAAACGCATATCTAAGCTCCATAGAGATAGACTACTGGACTAATTTGATTATAAATCATTTGAGAGATGCGATTCTTATTTGTTAGGAAAGATGACTAAGGCCCCTTTTCACTGGTTTTAATGAGTGGGTTGATGATCTCTTGGGTATAGTACATAGTGATGTATGTAGACCCATGAGTTCTATAGCTAGAGGTGGGTGTTTCTACTTTGTTACATTTACTGATGATTTCTGTAGATACGGATACGTGTATCTTATGAAGTGCAAATCTGAAACCTTTGAAAAGTTCAAAGAGTTTAAGAACGAAATAGAGAACTAGCTGGGTAAGAAGCTTAAAGCACCCTGATCTGATCGAGGTGGCGAATACCTAAGTCATGAGTTCCGTGATCATCTGAAAGAGTGTGGTATTGTATCACAGCTCACTCCACCTAGAACATCACAGCATAATGGTGTGTCTGAGCAGAGGAAAACGTACTTTGTTAAACATGGTACGGTCAATGATGAGTCATGCAGATCTGCATGTTTTCTTTCGGGGTTATGCTCTAGAAACTGCTGCTTTTACATTAAATTGTGCTCTAACGAAAGCGGTTTTAAAGACACCATATGAGATGTGGACTGGGAAGCATCCTAGTATGTCGTTCATTAAGAATTGGGGTTATGAGTCTTACGTAAGACGTCAAATATCTAACAAGCTGGAACCCAAGTTAGATAAGTGTTATCTTGTGATGTATCATAAGGAAACTAAAGGGTACTATTTTTACCTACTATCTGAGCGCAAAGTATTTGTCGCAAGGACTGGTGTCTTTCTTGAGAAAAAGTTCTTAAGTAGAAAGACTACTAGGGTATAACTTGAAGAAGTTCAAGAACCACAAATTTTGAATAAACTGGAATTGGAACCTGAGCAAGGACTACAAGTTATTGTAGCTGGAGAACCTGCTCAGGAAACAGAAGTTACACGTATATATGGTAAGCCATGATTTGATCTTGAGAGATATGGATTTCTCGTATCTCAAATAGGTAATGTTTTGCTTATGGATCATAGTGATGAGTATGCAACCTACCAAGAGGCTATGAGTGGACCAGACTCCGAGAAGTGGGTTGAGGCCATGTGAAAGATATGGTATACCACTGATACCAATATAGTGGATAGATCTGATTTACTCTAGAGGGGGGTGAATAGAGTAATTAAAATTTCTAGCTGTTTTTTTTAAGTATTATCAGAGTAAAGTTGGTGATACTATAGTAGTATAACAGGAAATATAAACTAAGCTAAACTATCCTATCACAGCAAACTAATCTAACACAGCAAAGCAAGAACAATAAAGAAAATGATCAACCAGACGACAAAAGAATTTTATAGTGGTTCCCCAAACTGGGTGCATCTACACTTCTACAACTCTGGTAGGAATCCACTAGCAAGTTTTTGATCAGGTGACTGCCAACCACAAGATCTCTTTCCAGGGAGATCTCACAACCCTTATAGATTTTGATCAGGTGCACAAAAAACAAGAATAAACTTTTGAAGGGAGTTAATAAACCCTTTATATAGAAGGTGAGAGAGTTGATGGTGTCTTCTCTTTCTCTAATCAACAGAGAAGACTTAGTGGATTGTTGTTGTCAAAAAGCTCCTTCTAAAATCACTTGGAGTCTTGCCCAGGGTGTAGGTCTTCAGCCTCGTCTTAAAATGAAGTCCAGGAACTTTCTGACTTATTGAATGTTGTTGTCCTTGAATGTTCATGGAGTAGAAGTTGAAGAAGATTCTTGATCTTTGTTTGTTGTTCTTCTTCAGTCTTCTGTAAGCACATGGAGAAAACTGGTTGTTTTCTGCACAGAGAAGAAGCAAATGATCTTGTGTATGTTTCTGTAATTCTTCTCTGTTATACTGTCTATCTGTAATTCCTTGTCCACTGAAAAGAGAAAAATCTCTTTTTATATTGTCTGTCAAATTCTCCTTTCAATTTTGAAATCAAGCATTGATTGTTGATTGCCTGGAGAATGAAATACGGCTGGAGAATATTGTCTTTAATGAGTTTCTCAACTGTCCCAATAAATTAAGCAAGTAATTAACCCTGATGAAGACCATAATTAATGCTGCCAATAACGGCTATATTCAGGGGAATATAAGCATTAATTACTCAGAGAATTACTGCTAAATAATATATGGAATAAGGACAGAAAATAAGGAAAAACTCTAAGTCTAGCACTGGACAGAAATCATCAAGCTCTGAACAGATTTCGTCGATCGGAGATCCAAGTTCGTCGAGCTGAGAAATCCTGTTCGTCGACATGCGCTCATCGAACTACATTCTGCGAATAACTTGCCAATTCCGCGGTCCAAGTTCGTCGAGCTAAGACTCTGTCTTCGTCGAGCTGAGTTCAGCGAAAATAAACTGGAAAGTATCTGTTGAAGCTGAACTCCAGACTTCGTCGATCTGAGCTCAAATATCGTCGAGCTCAACTTAGAGAATTGATTCTGAGTTCGTTGATCTGCGTTCGATGATTGTCGAGCTGAGTTTGAAGAATTTTGAAATGATAATTTTCAACTTTGATTTCTTCTAAGTCTTGAGTCTCCTGAAGTCTTTTGCTGGGTGGTCCATAAATGTTGAACCTAATTGCTAGCCTAAACTCTAAGACTCAAATACTTGACCCTGGCTATACAATGTGGGTCAAAACTTAACCTAATAAGTGAACCTAGCCCAATTCCAAACTAGGGATCCAACACCATGAAATCTTAAATGGACTCCATGTATAAAAATCAAGTTTGGACCTTGGTGGAACCACCTGAAGGGGTACGACACATAGGATGCAAGTGGGTCTTCAAGAAGAAGACTAACATGGATGGGAATGTATGAACATTTAAAGGGCGACTGGCGGCTAAGGGTTTCAAGCAAATTCATGGTATTGACTATGATGAGAACTTTTTCCTTGTTGTTATGGTTAATTCCATCAGAATTCTGTTTGTTATTCCTGCGTATTATGACTACGAGATATGACAGATGGATGTCAAAATGCTTTTCCAAAATTGAAACCTCCATGAGGAAATGTATATGACACAACCCAAGGGTTTTGTATCTCCAAGTGAAGCCATTATAATATGCAAGTTGCAAAGATTCATTTATGGATTAAAACAAGCTTCTCAATGTTGGAATCTTCGTTTTGATGAAAAGATCAAAGAGTTTTGTTTTATCAAGAACGGGGATGAACCGTGTTGTACAACCCGTGTTCGCCGAGTGGATCCACCAGGCAAGACGAGCGGACCAAGGCGACCTGCCCACGCCAGAATATCATACTGGCATGCTCAGAATGGTTAGCCCGCTCCCGCCAAAGCTAGGCGCACGAGCTACATGAGCTGGCCAACCTAGCCCGCGTCCGTTCGGGGTTCGTCGAATCGAGGTGGGTTTTCGCCGAACTAAGCATGAGTTGAGATCGACATTCGTCGAGCGGAGCTCGACATTCGTCGAACGGATCTCGGCATTCTTCGAGCTAAGCCCCGAGAGTTAGAATACGAATTCATCAAACCAAGATCGGCGAGCTCCTCTAGAACTTCTGTTGTGACAGTTTCATACCGGCCAACCCACTCTCCTTTAGGTGACCTGGCCGCCAGCCCGCATCGGAGCGAGGATCGGCGGGCTGCGGTGGCCTGACTAGCGCTCGTCTAAGGAGAGAAGGCGAGCTGCGGGAGCTAGGTTGCGTCCGTCCCAGCGAGGTGGTGAGTCGCGGCGAGCTAGCATCTAGATCCTTGGGACCTGCCAGTGGGGCCCAGAGGCAAAATTACCTGGGTTCCCATGCCAAGGTTGCGAATAGCTTGATAGAACAGCGGAGTTACGCTATTAGCAAACCCAGTTGGGCTGCACTTAGCAGTTCAAAACAGCGGAGGTTGGCTATTTGCAGGCCGTCATCAGAAAAGTATAAATAAGACCCACGGGGCACCTCAGAAGGCACGCTTATCAGTATTCAGATCTTCTTGCGCTTTCTCAGGTAGCATTAGATGGGCCTTTGGCTAAGGAGGAGAAGCGCTTTAAGATCTTCCGGGTGCGTGGTGGGACCTCCACGGCGAGCATTTGGGTCAGTCCCCTTTTCTTTTGTCATTTGGCTCGCAGGAGAGAAGTAGGTGCGCGATCACCCCTTCACCAATGGTGAACTCCACAAGAGGCCGAGTTTTTAGTTTCAACATTTTTGGTGCGGTGAGCGTGGAAAGTGGTCAGCACAGAAAATCTTCAATAAGCTAGATAGCAAGAGGAGAAGGACAAGGCTCGGATAGGTCCGACTCGCCTCCCCCACCACCTTTGTCCATGGTGGAGATGTTCGAAGACTTCAGGCAGGAGATACTCAACCTCGTCAAGTTTGCACTCGCCGCGCGGGCCGAGTGCTCCACTCCAACTGTTCTAATCATCGCTGCCACGTCTCTGGGCAAGGACGCTCCCGGCAGGAGAGCTGGGAAGGAGGTTGCCGAGGAAGGAAGGGGATGCGAGCTCCCCGGGCGTGTTCTCTTCCCCGGTTCGGCAAGCGGAGGCTGGTTCGAAGAGATGGGGGGAAGAGATCCTCCGGCTCACCCAGCAGGGGAGGCAACCCTTTCAGCGAGCTTGGTTTCCTCCACCCCAGTTCCAGAGGGGTTCAGGGAACCCGAAATATCTTACTACACCGGGAAGGGAGACCCGATCCAACACGTTCAGTGGTCCGAGGAAGTGATCTCGATCTGGCAGATGTAGGATGGCTTCAAGTGCTGGCTCTTCGCCATCACCCTCAAGGAGAAGGTGAGGGAGTGGTTTCACCAGCTATCGGCCAGCTCTATTTACTACTTCGAGGACCTACATTGGGGGTTCATGTTGAGGTTCACCACCTCCAAGAGGAGGAAGGAGTCGGAGTCCCTGTTCCACATCAAGCAGGGGGTGAACGAGACTTTGGGGAGTTACGTTGACGAGTTTCAGGAAGAGGTCACCCAAGTCAAGGAGATGCCAGGCCATAGCCTGATGATGGCCTTCATCCTGGGGCTGCAATAGGGATTCTTCAGAATGGAGCTGAAGAGAGTGTCACCCTCTCCTACAAAGAGCTGATGGAGAGGGCGGCAAGGGAGGTCAATGGGGAGGTGTCGAATCCGGAGTTTGCCCAAAAGTTGGCCACGTGGGTCACAGAGGAGGAGAAGGAGCCGAGAGGCGGCAGAGGGCAGGAGGAAAGGAGAGCCGAACCCCGATAAAGGGAATAGCGGCAACTGTGGGGGCAGCAGCAGCCCAGGTGGGGGCATCAGGAGTCGGACCGTCGGCTGTGCTGGAGGCCCGAGTGGCAAGACCAGGGTCCATGGAGAGGTTACCAAGGAAGCGACAACCGCCAGGGGGGCCAGGATTAGTTCCAACCCCCAAGTTGGAGGCAGACGCAAAAACCTCCCCTCCCCGATCAAAATCAGGCTATGGCTATAGCCATGGGGGAGAGGAGGAGAGCAACATGGAGAAGCAGGAGAGAAGTTGGGTGGAGTTACCCTACTGCATCCTCCACCAAGAGGAAGGGCGCGCCACGGCCACGTGCCCGGAGTTCCTCGAGATGAGAGGAAATAGGGAGCAGTATCAGCAGCAAGGTCGCCAGGGGGTGAGGATTGAGGAGGTCCTGCCTTGGGCGATGGAGGATCGATGTGAAGACCGGGCGGACGTCGGAACCCGGGGATGGATCTGAGTGATCCATGGAGGGGTAGGGATTGAGGCTTCCCGAAAGGTGAGCCTCCACACCATGTACCGTCGAAGCATTGGCTCCACGTCCTAGACCCCACCTCTAGAAAAGAAGATTACCTTCTAAAGGAAGAATATGTCGGATCATGAGGATCCCTTATGCGATGCGCTGGTCAATCAAACGGCCATCGAGAATTTAACCGTCTTTAAGATCCTCATTGACAATAGGAGCTCCGTTAACGTCATCTTCAGAAAGGCATTTGTCGTAATGAAGGAGGAGGAAAAGAGGGTGCTGGCTTCAGATGGCCCCCTATTTGGATTTTCAGGGGAGAGGAAGGAGGTAGAAGGAGGAGTGGGGCTCCACATTACACTGGGGGAGCAGTCCCTGAACTGTAGGTTTTTCATCGTGGATGCCCCCAGTAGCTACAACGCCATCTTTGGACGGCCCCTTATTAGAGCCTTCCGCTGCGTCCCCTTGTCCTTCCACCATTTCCAGAAGTTCAACGTTGAGGGGATCCAGGTCCGGGTTCGGGGTGAACCCAAAGTGGCGAGGGAGTGCTACGTCAACGCCGTGAACTCTATCTCCTGGCAGGAAGGGGCCGAGGAGATGGAGCAGAGAATGGAGGACGCAGAATATGAGGCAGGAGGAGAGGAGATGGAGGTGGAGAGCTGCACCGAGGTGGAGGTGGCAGGAAGAGACTAGGAGGAGTTGGCTGAGGTGATGGTCGTGGGGGAAGAGGAAGAAGCTGAGGAAGTTCTTGTCCCGGAGGAGAGGGACGTCGGAGAATGGGAGGAGCAGTCCACACTGGAGGCTGCGGGAGAGGTGGTAGAGATGGATGTTCTCACCCTTGGAGGCAGGGTGGAGAAGATTCGCATCAGCAGGGGGCTGACCCCGGAGGCTCAGGGCAGGATGCTGGCATGCATCCAGAAGAATGTGGACATCTTCTCATGGAGTGCATCGGAGATGTCGGGGATTGACGCAGATGTGTCCTGTCATCGCCTCAACCTGGAGCTGGGAGCTCACCCCATCCAGCAGAAGAAGAGGTCCACGCGGACAAGCTGGTCGAGTCCATCGAGGATAAGGTGGCCAAACTCCTCAAGGCCGGCTTTGTATCTGAAATACAATACTGTGGCTGGGTCTGCAACGTAGCGATGGTTAAAAAAGGAGACGGCTGGTGGCATATGTGTGTTGATTTTTCTTTGCTTAATAAATCATGCCCTAAGGACTGTTATCCCTTGCCTCGGATCGATGCGCTGGTTGAATCAGCCATTGGTTTTCCTGTAATGAGCATCTTAGATGCATTTTCAGGTTATCACTAGATTAGGATGCACACCCAGGACATCAAAGATGTCTCGTTCATCACGGGGGATAGGTGATATTGCTACAAAATGATGCCCTTTGGGCTGAAGAATGCAGGGGCGACATATCAGAAGATGATGGACAGGGTCTTCCGGGAACAGAAGGGGAGGAAGTTGGAGGTGTACGTAGATGACCTCATGATCAAGAGTCGATACGTGCACTCTTACCTCAAGGACCTGAAGGAAACCTTCGCCACCGTGCGCAAATACAAGATGCGGTTGAACCCCTTGAAGTGTGTTTTTGGGGCCAGCAGGGGAAAGTTCTTGGGACACCTCCTCACCCCCGCGGGGGTCGAGCCGAATCTTGACAACGTTAAAGACATCATGGATCTAGGATCACCTCGAAATTCTAAATAAGTGCAACGGTTGACTAGAAAGCTAGTAGGATTAAGCAGATTCCTCCCACGGGTTGGGGAGAAATGCTCCACCTTCTTCAAGACGTTGAGAGGGGATAGAAGTTTGAGTGGACAAAGGAGTGTGAGGAGGTATTCCAGGCCCAGAAGAGGAAGTTGACCCAGGCTCTGCTGCTCCAAGGGCCGAAGGAAGGGGACGACCTGTATTTGTATCTCAGGGTCGGAGCAGAGGCACGGAGCTCCGTTCTGGTTCGGGAAGAGAGGAAGAGGCAGCTCCCCATATACTATGTGAGTCGGGTCCTGAGGAAGGCCGAGATTCAATATCCTATCTTGGAAAAGCTAGCCTTTGCTCTGGTCATCTCGGCTTGGAGGCTACAACCCTACTTCCTGGCACACTCCAACCGAGTGGTGACTGACCATCCCCTCCACAATATCTTTGAGGGGGTGGAGCATTCAGGCAGGCTAGCGAAGTGGTCGGTGGAACTGAGTCAGGTCAACATCCCCTTTGTCCCTCGCCTCTTGATCAAGGCCCAAGCAATGGCCGACTTTTTGGGTGACTACGTGGTCAAGGTGGCGGAGGAAGACCTCACTCGTCCGACTTCGTGGAAGTTGAAGGTAGACGGCTCTTCAGGGAGACATTAATTGGGGGTGGGGGTAATCTTGTAAAGCCCCCATGAGACAAGAATTGAGCAAACGGTGGTGGTGCACTTCCCCTCACTAACAACCAGGCCAAATACGAGGCCATAATAGCAGGGTTGCGCCTGGACAGGGAGCTGGGGGTGCTCGATGTGGAGGTCCTCAGTTACTCCATGGTGGTGGTTTCCCTGATCAACGGGGAGTTTGAGGCGAGAGAGCCTACCCTCCAACTATACTTTGCAAAAGTGAAGGGGGTCATCGGCACGTTTCAGACCTTCTCCATTCGACCCGTGCTCAGAGAGGAGAATGAGCAGGTCGATCAGCTGGCGAAGCACGGTCCCCAAGTGGGGGGTACCATCACTGATCTCTTCCGCCCTTCCATCGAAGAGGGGGAATTGATGGAGGGGGATCAACACCCATCGTGGATGGACCCTTTCACGACTTTCCTCTCCACAGGAGAGTACCCAGAGGGGATGGACAAGAAGAAGTTCAGATACAAGTCGGCATACTATCTCCTCTTGGATGGGCAATTGTATCTGAAGACTCTCTCAGGGATGCTAGACCATTGCATGGCTGAGAGGAAAGTGCAAGGGATCTTGGAAGAAGTCCACTCCGGGGAGTGTGGGAGCAACTCCGGAAGCTGGACCCTGAAAGGGAGGATTGTTAGACAAGGATACTTATGTTCTACCCTGGGCCACGATATTGCGGCCTTCACAAAGAGGTGCCACAAATGCCAGTTGTTTGCCCCCCTCCAACTACAACCGGCTCAGTTCCTCAAGAGCATCACGACCCGCTGTCCCTTTGCGATTTGGGGAATGGATTTTGTTGGACCGTTCCCCCAGGCTAACGGATAGAGGAGGTTCTTGTTGGTGATGATAGATTATTTTCCCAAGTGGCTTGAGGTGAAGGAGCTGGCCAAGGTGACATCCCAGGTCATCAGAAATTTTGTTTGGGGGGAGATCATCTGCCGACATGGTCTACCCCAGGCCATTGTCACGGACAACTGGCCTCAGTTCTCCAATGCGGAATTCGTCAACATCTGCGAGCAGCTTGTAATTGACCTCTGATTTGCCTCGGTCCACCACCCCAGGAGCAATGGGTAGGTGGAGGCGGCAAATAAGATTATTGTGAATCTCCAGAAGAAGAAGGTTGAAAACCTGAAGGGGAGCTGGGTGGAGAAACTTCCCACAGTCCTCTGGGCCCTGAGGACCACCCCCAACACAACCACAGGGGATAACCCCTTCAAGCTCTCCCATGGATTTGAGGCGGTACTCCACGTAGAATTTGAAGTCTAGACGCCTCGGGTGGTCAAGACAAAGGAAGGCAAAGAGGAATGGCTGGCTGAAAATGGGGAGGTGCTGCGACTCTCCATTGATATGGTGTAGGAGCTGCGTGACCTCTCTGCCATCCGACAGGAAGAGGTGAAGAGGAGGATGACCAAGTACTTTGACAAGCATGTCAGAATCAAGAAATTTGCGAAAGGAGACTTGGTCTTGAAGAAGGTACATGCGGAGGGGAGTTCAGCAGCAGTGGGGAAGCTCAACCCCAACTGGGAGGGTCCATACATTGTAAAAGAGGCCTTGAAATCAGGAGGGTATCGCCTCCGAAATGTGGAGGGCAAGGCCCTGAGTCTCACCTGGAGTGGTGATAACTTGAAGCGCTTTTATCCGTAAAATGTGTAAGTGGTGCCTTTTTTTCTTTATAAAGCTTCTTCATATGATGAGTCTCTTGCAATGACTCACATGAGTAGGTAGAGATTCCACTCAGCAAACCCCGAGCAGATCCCGCTGCCAGGCTCTCACCTAGCTGGCAAGGCTGGATGTCACTCGATGGCATCTACCCAGACCCCGAGCAGACCCCGCTTCTAGGCTCTCACCTAGCTGGCAGAGCTGGATGTCACTCGTGTATGTCAACTCGGACCCCGAGAAGATCCCACTCCCAGGCTCTCACCTAGCTTGCAGGGATGGATGTCACTCGATGTCGTCTACTCAGACCCCGAGCAGATCGTTAATGAACATAAATACATGATCGGGACTCAGCCTGCGTTTACATTGTAACAAAAGAAGCACACGTAAGAGGCGAGGCGCGGGAATTCGGCGAGGCGAGCTCTCGGGCGACAAGCCCTAGAGAGGCTTATAGGACTTGTCTCCCGGCTTAGGTACCGGCAAGAACAACACCGGTAACATGTCGCTCGCAGAAAGGCCTACGTCCTTGCTTTTGATAAGATCGGCCAGTCGTAGAGTTTGGAGGGTGTACTTTGCCGCGCAGACAGTGTTCTTCTGCATCATTTCCTCCATCTCGTACTCGGTATAATGCACAAGCTGGAAGCCGTTGCTGGAGGGGATCGAGAGAGCTGCTGCGACCTCCAGCTCTCGCACCCGCGCCTGTAGCGCTTCGTTTTCTTTCTCTAAGATGGTGACGGCAGCATCAGAGGCGTCCTCCCTCTCTCTCACGCTCTGCCTCCTCCTGGGTGAGGCGGCGAGCCTCCTCCTTCTCGTCCACCAGCCTCTTGAGCGAGGGGGCGTTCTTCTCCATTTGGGTGCTCCGCCAGCCGACCATATGGGCCAGCTCCAGGCTGCGGAGCTGAGCCCATGCACTCTCATGGATCAGCACCCGCGTGACCTCCTCGTCGTAGATGGCAGCGTCCTCCCTCGAGTAGAGGCCTAACGAGAATTTATAGGCCTCCCCGCTGATGTTTTATTACTCCAGCCAACTTGGCAAGTAGGGTGGAGATAAACGCCCAGTTCGAATCCGTGTCCCATAGTAGGAGGGGGATAATGAGCTCATCTAAGCACTGCTCGCCGTAGCCGAAGTTGCTGTTCCATCTCGACACAAGCTTTACGGCGGACCTCATCTCTTCTTACGACCCGGATGTAACACGCCAAAATTCAAAAGTGGGATGGACAACGTTCAGAGCCAAGTTTGGGTCTTGGTGAATGTCACACGGCATAGGACACGGGCGTGTCCCTGGCCGTGTCATGCTCGCGTTCGATGAAGAACTCGGGTGGTTGACGAACTAGTCTCGACGAAGTGTCGAGTCAGTGAATACGGCCTAGGACACGGGCGTGTCCATGGTCGTGTCGTGCTCGGGTTCGTCGAGAGCCCGGGAAGTCGACGAAGTGTCGAGACAATGTACACGGCCTAGGACATGGGCATGTCCAAGGCCGTGTCGTGCGCGTGTTCGACGAAGTGGCAGTCAACGATCGTCGAGACTTCGAACACGGCCTGAGACACGGGCGTGTCGCAGGCCGTGTCCTGCTTGGGTTGTTGGCTGGGCCGTGTGAGGTGATAGACACGTCCTGGAGCCCAGGCGTGTTTTTGTTGGACACGGGCATGTCAAATGTGGCAAGGGCGTGTCGAGTACCCGTGTTCTTCTCGGGTGTGGTTTGTTGTTGTGTCGATGGAGGAACACGCCCAGGCACATGGGGGTGTACTTAGTGACACGAGCTTGTAAACTCTGACACGGGCATGTTCAGAGCCTATGTCCTGTTCTAGGTGCGATGGTTTCGGCGTCGATTGAGGCACACAGCCTTGGACACGGGCATGTCTCAAGCCATGTTCGGCCCAGGAATTCTGGTTTTAAGTGCGAATTGAGGCCGTTCGTTGACTTCTTTTGGGATCTGATGGTCTAGGGATGTCCTTGCTGAGTTATGTCCGGGAATAGGGTTTGGAAACCGTCATTCTTCATCAAGTACTCTCTTCTAAGTTCTAGAGAGAAGGGATAGCAAGGAAGAAGGTGAAGGAGAGATCCGGCTGTCGGAGAAGCTTCGGATCCCCAAATCGCGAGTCGAGTCCGGATCCGCGGAGGCAAGTCCGTTGTGGTGGTTTTCATCCGGCTATGTTTACATGGCTAGGAAGAGGGGTCGTAAGGTAATGACACTTCTCCTCTTGGTTTTAGGATGCGTGTTTTGCATCTTTTCTTTCAAGCTTTTGGGCACCAAATCTCTCAAATGAGAGGGGTTGGGTCGTCATGGTTCAAGAGGAACCTCCAGGTCGATTGAGTCCATCCCCGACATGATTTTGTATTAGAGATCCGCTCCGTTAGTGGATTCGGCATGGTGGGTGAAGCCGTGTTCGCGACCGTTAGCCCGACTCGGTGATGTTGCATAACGAGCATTTAGGATTTTGTAGAAATCCATTGCGGCAAGATGCCGTTTGTGATGTTTGTGCTTTCCCCCTTTTCTCGAGTGAGTACGTGTAGTCGAAAACGGACAAGGTTAGCTTCACAATGGTGGTAGATGGTTTCCTTGGTGGACAAGGTTAGCGCCGCATTGGCGGTAGATGGTTTCCTTAGTGCGCGGGGACGTTGCAGTACAAATGATGGATTAGGGTGGGAATGTTTATGGATTGTGATGTGCTAAGGCACGGCTTTGTCTCTGTGGTCGGCTGGCTATCCCGTGACGTGCAGCACATGTTGGGAGAGTGTCCCTGTGAGACTAGTCCCCTTTTGTGAGACTGACGAGAATGCCAAGCATGGGGTAAGCCCGGGCATTGAGTCCATAAGCGGGTGGGGTCCAGCAAGGGTTCTTAGAATCGGTCAGTGTGTTAGACGGAATCCTGACGTGAGAAGTCAGAGCTTGCAGGCAAGCCCGGGTCTAAGACCATGAGCGGGTGGGGCCTTTGCAAGAGTTCTGTGTGGCGTCTTGTATGTCGTTAGTGGAATTGCAGTCCCCTTTTTGCTTGAGGCTTAATGCCAATGGGGAAATTGGAAGTACCCAGATGTTTGATGATGTGCTCGAAGCATACGTGATAGGGTGCCTTGGGTGAAGCCCGGGTTTTGCATACATGCTGCATAGTAGGCCCCCTTTTATTATATGCTCAACAATAGAAAACGTGTATGTTGTTTGAGACATCCAAGCCTGTTCTTTTAGTGCTTTACTTATTTATGTATATGGTATATGAAATGATGACTTACAGGTTGGAGGGGTACCCCGGGGTCCGTTAGGGGCGGCCGGGAGGAGATGTGTTTGTTACACAGTTTGAGGTCAGCCTTTGCTGTGTGTCTTTTGCGGAATAATAATTTAAGAACTATACACATAACTATCTACCAATCAATCACAGACGAAGAAAGATTTATAGTGGTTACCCAACCTTGGGTACATCCACTTTCCCTCACCGATCTAGCAAATAAACTAGACTAGGCTACTCCACTATCTCGGATTGAAAAACCAATCCTAGGCCTCGAAACAAAGTTCCTGCAATCTCGCTCCATAAAACGGATCTACACTCGGAAGATAAAACTTGCTACAATCTCGAAGACAAAGGCTCCTACACTCAGAGAAAATTCTCCTACAGGAATGAAATTGAGCGTATATAGAAATACAAACAATGAATCTTTATCGGATCTGCAAACAATTGGCCTGGATCTTCCTCATGTAGACTTTGCGGCTTTATCAGAGAGGTGAAGAAAATATCGGCAAAAACAGATCTGGATATCCTTGGCCTCACACGATCGAATAGATAATCAGGAATTAAGCGGCGATCTCGATCTATAAGCCTTCTTGATCTGAATCCTCTAAAAATGAAAACCCTAACCGGATATGAACGATGAAGATCGGTGGCGGCGGCTTTTGCTTCTTGGAGAGAGAGAGAGAGAAATTCAGAGAACTTAGAAAGTAATCGGGTGCAAAAATTATTCTTAGGGTTTGTCAGTTTGACAAGACCTTATATAAGATTTGTGATAACTGTCATAATTAGATCTTAATGAGGTACACGTGGACCAATCACATCAAGGTTCATTAAGAAATCTGTCAAATCTGGACTTAACGAATCTTTCAGAAAAAAAACTGAAGCTGATATACTTGAGTGAAGAAACGACTACTCGAGTAATATATAGAGCTACTCGAGTGGATAGAAGATAACTACTCGAGTATATACTTGAAGAAGAAATTGGAAAGATAACCAGCTACTCGAGTACAAAAATGACTTACTCGAGTGCTTAAGTAGTTACACAGGTAGTGGAGTTGGACTACTCGAGTACAAGAAATACTACTCGAGTAATAAGGAATGAACTACTCGAGAGATAGAGGAACTACACGAGTCATGGACTTAGAATATCTTCTGGAATACAATCCTGGGTTACTCAAGTAGTAAAGTTGAACAACTCGAGTGAATAAGAACTACTCGAGTATATGGAACTAGCTACTCGAGTAATTGACTTGGAGAAATTCTGAGGGAAGAAATTCTGGTTACTCGAGTATAAACTCTGGACTTCTCGAGTAGTAGATGAACTCCTCGAGTATATGACTTAACTACTCGAGTAAATAGAAATTACACGTGACCTAGATTTTTGTAACTCGACATAAAGGGTTCAAACTACTCGAGTACTTATATGACTACTCGAGTAAGTTACTTAGAAAAATATTTGGAGAAGAAATCCTGTAAACTCGATAATGAGATGGAATCTACTCGAGTAGTTAACTTAGCTACTCGAGAGCTATAGCTTAACTACATGAGAGGTAACTTTCTTACTCGAGTGCAAAGACTCTTACTTGAGTATAGACTAGGTGTTTCACTCGAGTAGGTAGGGATCTACTCGAGTTAGTTACTTAGTGAAATTCTCTAAACAAAAAAACTCTTCTTCTTTGGTGAAACCAGCATCAAGTCTTTTCCAATTGGTCCTAGTGCTTGAATATGAAGTGTATCCCAATAGAGAGGATACACATGAGTCAACACCTTAGATCACACAATGAGGGATTATATTGTATGGTCCTGTGTTTGGTGACTCATTGTAGACTGACATTGGTCTACACTTGGCATTAGAATACTGCAAACACATAACTCAACCAAATTATCAAATACAACTTAATTCATCTTAGTTCAAGGGTGACTTCATTAAATCTGGGTTAATGTGGATACAATACCCAAAAACCCACGTTACAACCAATTTTTACAGGGCAAGGATCGCAAGCAGGAGCTAGCTGCCGGCCAATAAGGCCTAAGCCTCATGAAGTGTTTCCAGTTTTATACTAGCTCTTTTCTTTTGGTGGCCTTGTATGCTTGATGCTTTTTTCCGGCTTGCATGTCGAGGTAGTCTAGGATTATTTTTGTGCACTGTTATTGATGTTAACTTTTGGAGTTTGGACTCTTTATTGTTGTAAGGACATAAGGCTGTTTCGATACTCTTGTGTATGTGGATAACTTCTAGTCTTGTTTGTTGTTTCCGCTGTTATTTGGTTTTGAGTTTTGAGATTGGGTAGTATATCATCTTTTAATGTTAAAGCTGTGGCGTCTGTATGTTGTGGGGCCCCGGCCGGACCCATATTATACGGTCATTACAGGGTAGGTGTTACAATTTGGTATCAAAGAAAGGTTTAGATTAAAGGTTAGTGCGTATATAAGTTATCCACATAGGAGTAATGCGGGACCATGTGTGTCCTTTTATTTGAGTCTTACGATTAAGAGACTGATTCCTTATTACCTTGCTTTTCTTAAGAGTGCAAGCAACAAGGCGGGTACGTCAAGACCAAGAGGAGCTTTCAGCGAGCAGCGCTGCTGCTCAGGGTCCTTTGGGCATGGGTGTAAACCCGACTGACTTTTGTCGCATGCTTGCAGAAGCAATGGTGCAGCTCAAGCTGTAGTGATAGCTCAGGTAGCAACCCCTGCTACACCAGTTACAGCGACGGCCGTGCTGTGCAGAGAATCCAGGCGAGTAGAGCCGTTGTCCGAAAGAGTGGTGGTCGGGCATGGAGACCGGCAGATGAAGTATTTTCTGAGCTTCCATCCCCCGACGTTCAAGGAATTGGTACGCCGACAGATGCAGAGGATTGGTGGGCACGGATGCAATAACTTTTAGGGCAGAAGAGACGCCAAAGGAGAAGAAATCTGAGTTTGCGGCTTTCATGTTGGAGGGAGATGCAAAGTAGTGGTGGGTGAGCCATAGTGGCCGCCAGTTTCCTGGACGCACCCCGTTCATGGAAGAGTTTGGGAATGCTTTCCTAAAGAAGTACATTCTTGTTTCGACAAGGTTGGCCCTCCAAAGACAGTTTCTGCACTTTGTGTAGCGGGATAAGACGGTGGACGAGTATGTTCGGGAGTTCATTCGGTTGGGTCGTTATGCAGGAACGACAATGGCAGATGATGAGGAGAGGGATAACCTCTTCTATCAGGGGCTGATGGAGAATTTAATACAACCCCTCATTGCCATGAAGAGAGCTGGTTTCAATGAGTTGGTCGAGGCGGCCAGAACGTTGGAGAGTGATCTGGAGAGAAGCCAATGGAGTAAAGGTTTTGCGCCCAAGCAAGGGGAAGGCAAGCCTTCTCAATCCAAAGGAAAGTCTGAAGGGAATAGGTGGAGGAAAAAGCCTCACCCATTCAAGTCCGGTGAGAAAAGCAAGTGGACGTCGGGTGGGTCTCGCTCTAAAGGACCACCGACGTGCTTCAATTATGGTAAGGTGGGGCACATTGGTCATTTTTGTAATCAAGGAGGTGTGGAGCAGGAGCCAAGGTAGGAGAAAACTGTGCGCTCCGACTCCAGTACCGCAGAGAAAGGGAAGATGGCGGAGTCTAGCACTTCTCGGTTCCAACCAGTGCAACCAAGGGCCTATAACCTTGGGCAGCAGGAAGCGATCCGCCAACCCGATGTGGTGACAGGTATGAGGAAGTTTAAGTTTAACCTTGTGCTTCATGCTTTTAGCCTGTTATATTTGATGTCTATGTTTTAGGCTTTGTATTGGTTTCCGGATACCCCACTAGGGTATTGTTTGATACGGGAGCGTCGCAGTCCTTTCTTGCGGAAAGATTCATCCGGAGAATTGGAGTTGAGTCGTTCTCGACGAAAGCGGAGCTGAAAGTGCGCATGCCCAATGGGTCATCCATGACCACCGGGGAAAAACGGCGCATTTGTTGGGAGCTAGGCGGAGTTGACTTCGTATTAATAGCAGCGGTCCTACCATTGGTTGAGTTTGATGTGATATTGGGAATGGACTGACTAGCAGAGCAGCGTGCCAGTATTGATTGCCTGTCCAAGGTGGTGACCCTAAGAAACAAAGGATAGACAGAATTCAAGTTTGAGGGCCTTAATGGAGTGACCTATTCCCTGATTTCGGCCATGCAGTTGGTGCGGGCAGTTAACCAGGGTAGAGTAGCCCTTGTAGCATTATTGGAGATTCGCCTTTCCAAGTTATCACTTAGGGAAGTGCACGTAGTAGCAGAGTTCAAGGATGTGTTTCCGGATGAATTTCTTGGAGCACCTCCTCGACGGGAGATTCATTTCTTGATTGAGTTAGTGCTAGAGGCTAGGCCGGTGTCACGTCCTCCATTTAGGATGGCATCAAAGGAGTTGGCCGAACTCAAGGTACAGTTGCAGGAACTATTGGAGCAGGGATATATCAGACCCAGTTCTTCACCGTGGTGCGTGCCTATACTGTTCGTGAAGAAGAAAGATGGTAGTATGCGGTTGTGCATAGACTACCGAGAGTTTAATAAATTGACGGTCAAGAATAAGTATCTGATTTCTCGGATAGACGACCTGTTTGACCAGCTGGTAGGGTCGGTGGTGTATTCAAAGTTGGACTTGAAGTCAGGATACTATCAGTTGCGAATTCGAGACGAGTACATACCCAAGACAGCATTTGGTATGAGGTATGGTCACTTTGAGTTCTCGGTGAAGCCGTTCGGGCTGACGAACACACCATCCATATTCATGGATTTGATGAATCGAGTATTTCGGAAATACTTGGACTCTTTTGTAGTTATCTTTATTGATGACATTCTGGTGTACTCCAAATCGGAATCGGAGCATGAGACTCACTTGAGAGTAGTTTTGAAAGTATTGAGAGAGAACCAGCTTTATGTAAAGTTCTCAAAGTGCGAGTTCTGGCTAGAGAAGGTGGCATTTTTGGGTCATGTGATTAGTGGGGATGGGGTGGCGGTAGATCCAACAAAAGTGGAAGCCATCAGTGATTGGTCAATTCTGAGGACCGTGGCGGAAGTCCGAAGTTTCCTTGGACTAGCCGGGTACTATAGAAGATTCGTAGAAAACTTTTCGCGGATTACTCTACCCCTCACATCACTAACTCGTAAGGATCAGAAGTTGTGTGGACTCAAGAGTGCAGTCAGGCATTTGAGATACTGAAGGAAAGACTTATGACGGCTCCAATCCTAAGTCTACCGAAAGGGACTGAAGGATTTCAAATTTTCAGTGACCCATCGGGATGCGGTTTGGGTTGCGTATTGGTGCAACATGGCAGTGTGATAGCCTATGGGTCTAGGCAGTTGAAGCCTCACGAGAGGAATTACCCCGTCCATAACTTGGAATTAGCGGCGGTAATTTTCGCGCTAAAATTTTGGCGGCACTATATTTATGGTGCAAAGGTGGATATCTTCACGGATCATAAAAGCCTGAAGTATCTCCTAGATCAGAAGGACTTGAACATGCGGCAGCGCAGGTGGGTCGAGTTCCTTGGAGACTACGAGGTGGCGATTAAGTATACGCCAGGCAAAGCCAATGTGGTGGCAGATGCCTTGAGTAGAAAATACTCGGGGCAAGGGAATTAGATCGAAGCTCATGATGAGCGGTTGGTGCTGGACTGGGAGTCCCTCGGCTTGGACAGTGCAACAAGGGGAGAGTCTAGCGTGGCTCAGTGGAACTGGATTGAAATGCAGAATGATTTGTCTGATCGTATTCGAGAAGCGACTCATTTGGATGTGCTGTTTCAGCCTTACGTGGTGGAAGCTCAAAAGGGCGAGAGTAGTGCCTGGGAGTTAATTGTGGGATCCTGAGGAAGGGAGGAAGGATTTGTGTACCGTAGTTCGCAAGCTCTGTAAGGAGTTGATGTTTGAGGCACACTTCACAAAGTACTCCATTCACTCAGGCAGTACAAAGATGTACCTGGATATGAAGAAATCCTTTTAGTGGCCTGGACTGAAGCGGGACGTAGCTGTGTACGTGAATCGATGCCAAAATTGTGCCTTGGTGAAGGCCGAGTGCCAGAAGTTGGGCGGGTTCCTGAAGCCTCTTCCAATCCCCGAGTGGAAATTTGATGACATCTCTATGGACTTTGTGCATGGGTTACCGAGATCGCAGCAGGGTAACGATGCGATTTGGGTGATTGTGGATCACTTAACCAAAGTGGCTCACTTCATCCCGAATCGGAAGTAGGACAGCGTGGAGAAGCTGGTAGAGTTATACGTTGGCAACATTGTGCGACTACATGGGAATCCTAAGTGTGTAGTTAGTGATCGTGACGGACGTTTCACGTCCAAGGACTGGAGGTTGGTTCAGAAAAGTCTGGGCACGAAGCTAAAGTTCAGTACGACTTTCCATCCTCAAACTGACGGAAAAACCTAGAGGACGAACCGTACTATGGAGGATATGCTGAGGATGTGTATTCTGGACTTCGGCAAGAAGTGGGAGGATCACCTCTTCATGGTGGAGTTCGCTTATAACAATAGTTATCAAGCAAGTATCAAGATGGCGCCATACGAAGCTTTGTATGGGAGGAGGTGTCGAACACCGATGTCTGCAACAGAGTCGAGAGACACCAAACTTTTGGGAAAAGAAGTGGTTGCTGATGCATGTGAGTTGGTGCGGACCATTCAAGAGCGCATGAAGGTGGCTCAAGATTGGCAAGCAAAATATTTTAATGCTTGCCACAGGAAGCTGGAGTTCACGGTAGGCGACTGGGTCTATCTAAAGATCAAGCCATTCAAAGGCGTTTCGCGGATTCGCCGACTAAAGATGTTGAGTCCGAGGTTTTTGGGACCTTTTGAGATTATTGAACGGGTGGCAGAAGTATCGTACCGGTTGGCGTTGTCCGCAGAGCTGAGTGGATTACACGACGTCTTCCATGTCTCCATTTTGAGGAAATCCTTAGTAGAGGCTAGTGTGGTGATCGAATCGGCATCGGTACCGATAGGAGAGGACTTGAGGACGCGAGTTTGTCCAGTTGCTATAGAGGATTCATAAATTCGGCAGCTGCGAAACAAAGAGGTCAAACTCGTAAAAGTCCGATGGGACAACTATTGTCGTGTGGAGCTCTCGTGGGAGCGAGAACAGAGCATGCTGGAGGAGTATCCACAGTTATTCCTTTCAGGTATAATTTAAGTTTTGTGTACCCCTTTTTGTTTTCTGTAATTTCAGGACAAAATTCTTTTAAGGGGGAGAGAGTAGTAATGCCCCAAAATTCGAAAGTGGGACGGACAGTGTTCAGAGCCAAGTTTGGGTCTTGGTGAGGGTCACACGGCATAGGACCCGGGCTTGTCCCTGTCCGTGTCATGCTCGGGTTCGACGAAGAACTCGGGTATTCGACGAACTGGTCTCGACGAAGTGTCGAGATAGTGAACATGGCCTAGGACACTGGCGTGTCCATGGCCGTGTCATGCTCGGGTTCGTCGAGAGCCTGGGAATTCGACGAAATACGCTCGACGAAGTGTCGAAAAAATGTACACGGCCTAGGATACAGGCGTGTCCAAGGCCGTGTCGTGCGCGTATTCGATGAAGTGGCGGTCGACGATCGTCGAGACTTCGAACACAGCCTGAGGCACGGGCATGTCCCGGGCCGTGTCCTACTCGAGTTGTTGGTCGGGCCATGTGAGGGGATACACACGACCTGGAGCCCAGGCATGTTCGTGTTGGACACGGGCGTGTTAAATATGACACGGGCGTGTCGAGTACCCGTGTTCTTCTCGGGTGGGGTTTGTTCCTGTGTTGATAGAGGAACACGCCCAAGCACACGGGCGTGTACTTGGTGACACGGGCATGTCAACTTTGACACGGGCGTGTTCAGAGCCGGTGTCCTGTTCTGTGTGCGACAGTTTCGGCGTCGATTGAGGCACACGACCTTGGACACAGGCGTGTCTCAAGCCGTGTTCGGCCCAGGAATTCTGGTTTTAAGTGCGAATCGAGGCCGTTCGTTTCCTTCTTTTGGGATCTAATGGTCCAGGGCTGTCCTTGCTGACTTATGTCCGGGAATAGGGTTTGTAAACCCTCATTCTTCATCAAGTACACTCTTTCTAAGTTCTAGAGAGAAGGGAGAGCAAGGAAGAAGGTGAAGGAGAGATCCGACTGTCGGAGAAGCTTTGGAGCCCGAAATCGCGAGTCGAGTCCGGATATGCTGAGGCAAGTCCGTTGCGGTGGTTTTCATCCGGCTAAGTTTCCATGGCTAGGAATAGGGGTCGTAAGGAAACGACACTTCTCCTCTTAGTTTTAGGATGCGTGTTTTGCATCTTTTCTTTCAAGCTTTTGGGCACCAATCTCTCAAATGAGAGGGGATGAGTCTCCATGGTTCAAGAGGAACCTCCGGGTCGATAGAGTCCGTCCCCGGCATGATTTTACATTAGAGATCCGCTCCGTTACTAGATTAGGCATGGTGGGTGAAGTCGTGGTCGCGACCATTAGTCCGACTCGGTGATGTTGCATAATGAGCCTTTAGGATTTTGTAGAAATCCGTTGCGGCAGGATGTCGTTTGTGATGTTTGTGCTTTCCCCCTTTTCTCGAGTGAGTACGTGTAGCCGGAACCGGACAAGGTTAGCTCCGCATTGGCGGTAGATGGTTTCCTTGGTGCGCGGGGACGTTGCAGTACAAACGATGGATTAGGGTGGGAATGTTTATGGATTATGATGTGCTAAGGCGCGGCTTTGTCTCTGTGGTCAGCTGGCTATCTTGTGACGTGCAAGTCATGTGGGGAGAGTGTCCCGGCGAGACTAGTCCCCTTCTATGAGACTGACGAGAATGTCAAGCATGAGGCAAGCCCGGGCATTGAGGCCATGAGCGAGTGGGGTCCAACAAGGGTTCTTAGAATCAGTCAGTGTGTTAGACGGAATCCTGACGTGAGAAGTCAGAGCTTGCAGGCAAGCCCGGGTCTAAGACCATAAGCGGGTGGGGCCTTGACAAGAGTTCCGTGTGGCGGCTTGTATGCCGTTAGGGGAATTGCAGTCCCCTTTTTGCTTGAGGCTTAATGCCAATGGTGAAATTGGAAGTACCCAGTTGTTTGATGATGTGATAGAAGCATACACGATAGGGTGCCTTGGGTTAAGCCCGGGTTTTGCATACATGCTGCATAGTAGGCCCCCATTTTATTATATGCTCAACAATAGAAAACGTGCATGTTATTTGAGACATCCAAGCCTGTTGTTTTAGTACTTTACTTGTTTATGTATATGGTATACGAAGTGCTGACTTGCAGGTTTGAGGGGTACCCCGGGGTCCGTTAGGGGCGGCGGGGAGGAGATGTGTTTGTTACACAGTTTGAGGTCAGCCTTTGCTGACCCATGTTACAACCAATTTTTACAGGGCAAGGATCGCAAGCAGGAGCTAGCTCGCCGGCCAATAAGGCCTAAGACTCATGAAGTGTTTTCAGTTTTGTACTTGCTCTTTTCTTTTGGTGGCCTTGTATGCTTGATGCTTTTGTTTTCCGGCTTGCATGCCGAGGTAGTCTAGGAGTGTTTTTGTGCACTGTTAATGATGTTAACTTTTGGAGTTTGGACTCTCTATTGTTGTAAGGCCATAAGGCCATTTCGATAATCTTGTGTATGTGGATAACTTCTAGTCTTATTTGCTATTTCCGCTGTTGTTTGGTTTTGAGTTTTGAGATTGGGTAGTATATCATCTTTTAATGTTAAAGCTGTGGAGTCTGTATGTTGTGGGGCACCGGCCGGACCCATATTATACGATCATTAGAGGGGAGGTGTTACACCGGAGGTGCCAGCTGTAATGCCCCAAAATTCGAAAGAAGGACGAGCAGCGTCGAGAGCCAAGTTTTGGTCTTGGGGAGGGTCACACGGCCTAGGACACGGGCGTGTCCATGGCCGTGTCATACCGGGTTCGTCGAGAGCCCGAGAAGTCGACGATTTTTCGCTCATTTCGTCGACTAGTGGGGGACACGCCCTCCGAAACGCCCGTGTCGAAGGTACACGCCCGTGTCGCAGGCGTGTTCTCTCGAGTGTCGACACAGAGGTGTCGACACAGTGGTGTCGACAAAGGCAGGGAACACGGCCTAGGACACGGGCGTGTCCATGGCCGTGTCTTACCGGGTTCGTCGAGAGCCTGGGGTGTCGACGTTTTTCGCTCAACAAAGTGTCGAGACAGAGAACATGGTTCGGGACACGGGAGTGTCCAGGGCCGTGTCGAGCATGTTCGACGATTTCGACGAAGAGGCAGTTGACGATCGTCGAGACTTCGAACACAGCCTGAGACACGGGCGTGTCGAGGGCTGTGTCGAGCATGTTCGACGAATTTCTGCGTGGTCGACGAAGAGGCAGTCGACGATCGTCGAGACTTCGAACACGGCCTGAGACACGGGCATGTCCCAGGCTGTGTCCTTCTCGGGTTGTGAGCCTGGACTTGTGAGGGGATTGAATACGGCCTGGAGCTCAGGAGTGTTTGTGTTGGACACAGTGTGTCAAATGTGATATGGGTGTGTCATATACCCGTGTCCTGCTTTGGGTTCGACTGTTTAGACGTCGATTGGGGAACACGGCCTTGGACACGGGAGTGTCACAAGCCGTGTTCGGCCCAGGTGTTTTGATTTTCAGTTCGGATCGTGGCCGTTCATTTCCTTCTTTTGGGATCTGATGGTCCAGGGTTGCCCTTACTGAGTTAAGTCCGGTAATAGGGTTTAGAATCTCTCATTCTTCTTCAAGCACTCTCTTTCTAAGATCTAGAGAGAAGGGAGAGCAAGGAAGGAGGTCTAGTAGAGATCCGGCTGTCGGAGAAGATCTGGTGCTCCAAATCGCGAGCCGAGTCCAGATCCGTGGAGGCAAGTCCGTTGCGTATGTTTTCATCTGGCAAGGTTGCCATGACGGGGAAGAGAGGTCGGAAGGTAACGACAATTCTCCTCTTGGTTTTAGGATGCACGTTTAGCATCTTTTACTTTCTAGTTTTTGGGCACCAAACTCTCAAATGAGAGGGGTTTGGGTCGCCAAGGTTCAAGAGGAACCTCCGGGTCGATTGAGTCCGTCCGCGGCATGTTTTTGCATTAGAGATTTGCTCCGTTAGTGGATTAGGCATGGTGGGTGAAGCCATTGTCGCGACCGTTAGTCCGACTCGGTGATGTTGCATACGAGCTATAAGGATTCGTAGAGATCCGTTGCGGCAAGATGCCGTTTGTGATGTTTGTAATGTTTTCCCCCTTTTTCTCGAGTGAGTACGTGTAGTCGGAACCGGACAAGGTTATCTCCTCAATGGCGGTAGATGGTTTCCTTGGTGGACAAGGTTAGCTCTGCATTGGTGGTAGATGGTTTCCATGGTGCTTGGTGACGCTGCAGCACAAATGAGGGATGTAACGCCACCGATTCTTCGATGATTTTATTTGAATGTGCAACATCATATTTATGACGTCGTGGCGTTACTTTTAACGTCGAGTTGATGGCGCAATGCCGTTAAGAGATTTTCGCATCTGTGCGGTCGAGTCGGCCGAATTCTTGTTGTAATGGGAAAATTTTGCATTTGGAATTTAAGTTATGTAATTTTGGACTTGCTCGTCAAGTTTCGTCGCAATCCGAGCATTTTTGGAGCCTCGGCGCGCGATTGAAGTTTTGGTTTGTTTATGTTCGCCGTATAATTTGAAGATTAATATCTCGGGAATGGCTCGTCGGATTTTGGTTTTGGCTTCGCCGTTGTGTTCGTAGCGTTAGTGTTCACCTACGGTGCGAATTTCGTTAAATTCGGCGCGCGTTTGGGCCTCCGTTTTGAACTCGTGTTTTCTTATTCAAAAATATATAAATATGATTATTTTAATATTAAAAGCATTATTCAAAAATGTCTTTTACTATTCATTTGTATAGTTTAATTTTTGGATATATTTGCAAATAATGTACTGTTCATGCAAAAGAAATTGTTAGTACTCGAGTCATATAACATAAGTACTCGAGTCATTTGCTAGATAGACTCGAGTAACCCTTTTTGATATGCACGAGAGACCTTTTATATATACACGAGTCATTTTCAGCTACTCGAGTGATTTATGGACCTACTCGAGTAATCCTTCTTACCTTCTCGAGTGCTTCTTCAGTTACTCGAGTAGTCATTTTTAAACTACTCCAGTAGTCATTCTAAACTACTTGAGTAGCCATTCTGAACTATTCGAGTAGCCATTCTGAACTACTCGAGTAGCCGTTTTCTACCTCTCGAGTACCCGTAAGCTTGTTCTCGTGTACTCTGTTGTAGTTTACGTTTAGAAGCCCTTTTGTGTATCAAAACGATGTCGTATGGAAAAATGGTTAACATGAAATTGGTTCTTCTCGACGAGATCTACAACTTTCATGTTGGACACTTTGCGATTGGAACCATCCTAAACCCCTATTTTTGTCTTCCGCGCACCCAATCGTAAATACTCCATTTTTGGACAGAACATTTTATAAATATATATGTTTATATATATATTTATATATCTTTATATATATATATACATACATATTTATATCAGAGAAAATTTCTTCATCTCCTTCGATCTTTCCTCCCGAACCAGAGCGGCGTGAGTGTGAGAGAGAAAATATATTTCGTGAACCTTCCGATGGTCGCCGACGGTGCTCCGGTGCTCGAAATCTTCATCTGAACATAGATTCGGAAAGCTCTCGCCAAGAGCTACGCCATCGTGGTAATATCTTCCCCGTTTCTTGAGATTTCTCGTTAGGGTTTTTCGGCCCTAACCTCTATTTCGGCCATTTTTGTCTTGATTTCATCTCGTCCCGCTTTCTCTTGCCCAGATCTACGACGTGCAGTGATTCAGAGGACTTTTCCGGTAAAACCAAGGCAAGTGGTGGTTTCCCCTCGTTTCCCCTTGTCCGATTTAATGGTAACGAATGAGTTTTGTTCCTTTATTTTCTTTCCAAGTTATAGCTATGTCTAATCTTTCGATCACTTGAGAATTTCTAAATCTTGTTTTGTTAACTGAATATGGTAACTTCATATAGGTTTGATAAATTATTTTTAGTATTGGCTTTAATTGCCTTATTTATCGTTATTGAACGTATTAGAGTTTAATTAGGTCTGCAAATTGTTCCTAAGGGTTGATCAACTACGTCTTGTTTAAAGTAATGTCAAGTAGAATCAAACGAGCCAAATCTCGAGATATGTGGTGTTTTCTTGGTGGTTTTCTTGATTGCGGGAGTTAGTGGACGATTCTACCTACGCAGTGTTTGTTTCCTTCATTAGTGCCCTGTGGAAGTCTACCCGGCTTTTGGATGTCTGCGGTGTATGGTGGAGAGTATGAGACTCCCTCGCAGTTAGACGGATTTTATATCCGTGTTTTTGGGTGGTGTGTCCAAGAGTGACCACCTCGCCTGTTTTTTTTGGTGGTGTGTCCACGAGTGACCACCACGCCAGTGTTTTTGGGTAAAGTCGACCACAGGTGCCTAATAAAGGATTTGTATTTCTTCCTTTCGAATTATTCATGTTGTAACCTTATAGCCTCGTGCGTCTGGTGTACTATTGTTGTACGTGATGAATCATGTAAGAGTGCTTTTTCATGATGATGACTTGTTCCTCTTTTGTACTTTATTTCAGTACTATTGGTCTTGGGTTGGTACCCCTTTGACCTTTGTTTATTTTGGTTTATTAATTTCTGCCACCATTTGTTCCTTCTTGCTGAGGTGTTCTGTCTTTGGAATGCCTCAAGTTCAGAGCAGTAGCAGATAGCAGAGCTAGTTTTGGAGTTTCTGGGCGGCAGTGTTGGCCGTGTTTGTTACCTCGACTCAACGAGGTAGTTTGTTATTTATTTAGTTACTAGTTCAGACATACTTTTCTGTATGTGGGTTCGTGTTAGTTTGTTGGCACCCACAATATTGTTACTTTTAGATACTTGCTAGCTGCTTAGTTTTCTATACGTGAATGTGTACTACTTGCTCTCTTGGAGGATTTATGCTAGAAATGCATGTTAGGTATTTTCAACTATAAAATCTATTACTACTACTTCATGCACTGCATAATTTAAAAACTCTAGCTTGTTATATTTGGCGACCGTAAAAGCTATCCTTACTACTATTATAAATTTAGAGTCTTGCATACCATGAGTTGTCCTTTGGGGACGTTTATACTCATGTAGGATGTTCGAGTCAATCTAAACAAGTATTTTTCCGCAGCGTATAACTATATTTGGATTCGTGAACTAAGTGAGCCACCAAGCCAATGGATACGACTAACCTTTGCATTTAGCTGATTTTTCCTTAAAATAACTGAAGGAATCTTTCTTCATGTTTTAGTAGGTATCTGCCTGAGCGCACGCAGTTATCCCCTGCTTACGTGGCATTATGACGCGCATTTTCCCTTACTCTAATAAGTTATTTTATGCGGTGAAAATGCGGGTTGTGACAAGGGATTAGGGTGGGAATGGTATATTGAATTATATTGTGCTAAGGCGTGGCTTTATCTCCGTGGTTGGCTGGCTATCCCGTGACGTGCAGGTCATGTGTGGAGAGTGTCCCGGTGAGACTAGTCCCCTTCTATGAGACTGACGAGAATGTCAAGCATAGGGCAAGCCCGGGCAATGAGGCCATGAGCGGGTGGGGTCCAGCAAGGCTTCTTAGAATCGGTCAGTGTATTCAACGGAATCTTGACATAAGAAGTCAGAGCTTGCAGGCAAGCCCAGGTTTAAGACCTTGAGCGGGTGGGGCCTTGGCAAGAGTTCTGTGTGGCGTCTTGCATGCCGTTGGGGAAATTGCAATGCCCCCTTTGTTTGCGGCTTTATGCCAATGGGGAAATGATGAGTACCCATATGATGTAATGATGTGCTAGATGCATACGCGATAGGGTGCCTTGGGTGAAGCCCGGGTTTTTACATACATGCTGCATAAGTAGGCCATTTCATTATATGCTCAATAATAGAGAACGTGTATGTTGTTTGAGACATCCAAGCTTGTTCTTAGTGCATTACTTGTTTATCTATATATTGTATACGAAGTGCTGACTTGCAGGTTGGAGGGGTTCCCCGGGGTCCGTTAGGGGCGGCCGGGAGATGTGTTGTTACACAGTTTGAGGTCAGCCTTTGCTGACGCACGATACAATAAAAATTTTACAGGGTAAGGATCGCAAGCAGGAGCTTGCTCGCCAACCAAAAGGGCCTAATCCTCATGAAGTGTTACCCGTTTGCTGTCGCTCTACTTTTATGACATTGTATGTTTGATGCTCATGTTTTCCGGCTTGCATGCCGAGGTAGTCTAGGAGTGCATATGCACATTTATGACTGGTGTTATTATTTGAGCTTTGGACTCACTTTTGTTGTAAGGCCTTAAGGCCGCTTCGATACTCCTATATGTTGTGGATAACTTCTAGTCTGTTTGATTTTTTCGCTGTGTTGTGGTTATGAGTTTTGAGATCGAGTAGTTATATCATCTTATAATACTGAAGCTATGGCGTCTGTATGTTGTGGGACCCCGACCGGACCCATATTATACGGTCATTACAGGGGAGGTGTTATAATTTGGTATCAAAGTGAGGTTAAATTCAAGGTCGGTGCGTATAGAAGTTATCCACATAGGAGTAATGCGGGACCGTGAGTGTCCTTATTTTTGAGTCTTGTGATTAGAGACTGATTCCTTGTTTCCTTGCTTTTCTAAAGAGTGCAAGCAACGAGGCGGGTACGTCGAGACGAAGAGAAGAGCTTTCGGCGAGCAGCGCCACAGCTCAAGGTCTTTTGGGCATGGGTGTAAACCCAGTCGACTTCTGTCGCATGCTAGCAGAAGCTATGGTGGCAGCCCAAGCTACAGCGATAGCTCAGGTAGCAACCCCTGCTACACCAGAAATGCCTAAGCCTCATGAAGTGTTACCATCCTTGCTATGGCTTTACTTTTGTGATTTTGTATGTTTGATGTTGTTCTTTTCCGGCTTGCATGCCGAGGTAGCTTAGGAGTCCATATGCACTTTGATGTTTATGTATTGTTGGAGATTTGGACTCTCTTTTGTTGCAAGGCCATAAGGTCGTTTCGAGACTCTTGTGGATGTGGATAACTTTTAGTCTTGGTTGATGTTTTCGCTGTGCTTTGCTTATGTGTTTTGAGTTTGTGTAGTTATATCATCTTATAATACTAAAGCTGTGACGTCTGTATGTTGTGGGTCCCCGGCCAGACCCATATTATACGGTCATTACAGGGGAGGTGTTACAATTTGGTATCAGAGACAGGTTAGATAAAAGGTCGGTACGTATAGAAGTTATCCACATAAGAGTAATGAGGGACCGTGAGTGTCCTTATGCTTAAGTCTTGTGATTATAGACGGATTCCTTGTTTCTTGCTTTTCTTAAGAGTGCAAGCAACGAGGCGGGTACGTCTAGACTAAGAGAAGATCTTTCGGCGAGTAGCGCCACTGCTCAAGGTCCTTTAGGCATGGGTGTAAACCAGGCCGACTTCTTTCACATGCTAGCAGATGTAATGGTGGCAGCCCAAGCTGTAGCGATAGCTCAGGTAGTAACCACTGCTACACCAGATACGACAATGGCTGTGCCGGGCGGAGAAGCCAGGCGAGTAGAGCCTTTTGCAGAAAGAGTGGTTGTCGGGCATGGAGTCCGGCATATGAGTACTTTCTGAGCTTCCATCCCCCGACGTTCAAAGGAGTCGGTACTCCGACTGATGCGGAGCATTGGTGGGCACGGATTCAAGAGCTCCTGAGGGCGGCAGAGTCGCTGGAAGAGAAGAAATCTGAGTTTGCGGCCTTCATGTTGGTGGGAGACGCAAAGTTGTGGTGGGTGAGCCATAGCGACCGCCAATTTCCTGGACGCACCCCGTCTAGGGATGAGTTTGGAGATGCCTTCCTAAAGAAGTACATTCCTATTTCGACGAGGTTGGCCCTTCAGAGGCAATTTCTGCACTTGATGCAGCGAGATAAGACGGTGGACGAGTATGTTTAGGAGTTCACTCGTTTGGGTCGTTACGCGGGGACGACCATGGCGGACGATGAAGAGAGGGATAACCTCTTCTACTGGGTGCTGGGGAAGAATCTAAGGCAACCCCTCATCGCCATGAATAGAGCCGGTTTCAATGAGTTGGTTGAGGCGGCCAGGACGTTGTTGAGTGATCTGGAGAGGAGCCAACGTCATAAAGGTTTTGGGCCCAAGCAAGGAGAAGTGAAGCCTTCTTAATCCCAAGGAAAGTCGGAAGGGAATAGATGGAGGAGGAAGCCTCACTCATACAAGTCCGGTGAGAAAAGTAAGTGGACGTCCAGAGGGTCTCACTCTAAGGGGCCACCGACGTGCTTCAACTGTGGTAATGTGGGGCACATTGCACGTTTTTGTAACCAAGGAGGTGCGGGGCAGGAGGCAAGGCAGGATCAAACTGTGCGCTCCGGCCCCAGTGCCATAGAGAAAGGGAAGATAGCGGAGTATAGCGCTTCTCAGTTCCAACCAGTGAAACCAAGGTGTTGGAACACCCTATTACTAATTTGGGTCAGGATCACTATGTCTCTAGGAAACCTGTTTTTGACCTCATTGTATAGATCTAAAGGTCAATTAGGATTGAGTCTAAGGGTTAGTAGTTAGGTTTGGAAGCTGCCCTCAAGACCAAGGATTTTCAGTTTAGAGACTAAGTCATTTCGTCGAGCTCAGTACGACAAATCGTCGAACTCCAGTCGACGATCGTCTAGCTCAACTTCGACGGATCGTCGAACTCCATTCGACGATCGCTGAGCTCAACTTCTACAAATCGTCGAACTCCATTCGACAATCTTCGAGCTCAGTTCGACGATCTTGACTCCAGTATTGATTCTCTATCTCTGAGCTCAGTTCGACGATAGTTGAGCTCAGATCGACGATCTCTGTTGCTGTATAAGTCCAAATCGCTGAGCTCAGTACGACGATAGCAGAGCTCAGTTCGACGTTTTTCTGAAGAGTTATAGGATTTTCAAGATTCAAATTCAGAACAGTTAAGGAGTTATTGTCAGCAATTAATTCAGAATATTTTGTAGCCGTTTTCATTTATTCTGGACCAAGTTTGAAGGGATTATCAAGGAATGTTTCTTTGGACTTTCCCCCAGAAGACAATTGCAATTAAGGAAGTCAATTAATGACAGGCCCACGGCTATTCTTGACAGAGGATCATTTTCTATTCAGAACCAAGGAATAAAACACAAGATTTTTGGATTCTGATTGTATCTGTAGAGAGTTCACAAGAAGAACAAAAAAAAGAACAATTTCATTCTCTGCAACAACTATTCTCTGAACAACATCTTTCTCAACACCAACTGTTCACAAGAGAAAAAGAGAAAGAGCTGTAGACACTCTCTGTCTAAAAGAATTCATACAAGAACACACAACCAAAAGGAGATCAACCAACTGAAATCTTCAGATCTCTTTTGATTCAAGTGTTCAAGGCCAACATCATTCAAGACTCCAGACACCTAACATTTCAGCTGTTGCTGAAATTATCAATTGCTGGAGATCAATCTCTGAAGGCCTATCACCCTACAGCAAAGCTTCATTTCCTGAACATCTCAAGAACTCAGGGGGAGCTTTGACAACATCAAATCCACATAGTCTTCTCAGCTGCTTTGAGAAAGAGAAGACTTCCATAACTCTCTCATCTCCATCTCTGTAAAGGGTTTTTCAAACTCCCTTCAAAAGTTTGTGTGTGGTTTTTGAGCACCTTATCAAAAGCTCATTGGTGGCAAGACACCTGATCAAAAAATCTGATTTGGTTTTTGAGCACCTTATTAAAAGCTCATTGGTGCCCAGGACACCTGATCAACTCATCCTGTAGTGGATTCCTACCTAGGGTGGTAGAAGAGTGGATGTAATCAAGTTTAGGGGAACCACTATAGCTCCTTGTGTCTTCTGGCTTGCTTGTCTTTATTTTTGTTTCTGGCTGTGATTGATCTGTGATTAGTTTCTTTTGTAGTTTGTGATTAGATAGGTTCTGTGATTAGATTTAATATTTGCTTCCCTATTCACACAGATTACAACAACTGTTGTAAAAAGTTTTTAAGCACCATACTCTATTCACCCCCCTCTAGAGTATATCAGATCTAGCTCACACTTTCAATTGGTATCAGAGGGAGGTTGGTTAAATATACCACACCTTGGTGGTTGCACAGGCTAACACCTGAACCCAAAGATCCCTAGTTAGATCTGTTTTCTTTTGATTTTATTGTTAAATTATTTCTTCACCAATCATGGCCCAAAACAAAGATTATGCTAGCACCAGACCTCCAGTGTGCAATCTATCCAAGTTTGCACTTTGGAAAGCAAGGATTAGATTATACATGAATTCTATTGACGAGGATATTTTTAATTCTATTTTGACAGTTTGTCCAAGACCTCCAGAGAACACAAGTACAAATGTTGTTCCACCTCCATCAGGAACAGATGCTGATATCAAGAAGTGGAAGGTTGAGATGCAAAGGCTATGAACATCTTAGCCCAGACAATGTCTGATGACATTTTTCAAAAGGTAGCTGAACGTAATTCAACAAAGGAAATCTGGGATAGGCTCTCTGAAATAGTCTCAGGATTAGCTAATGAAAGAAAGGACAGGAGATCCCACCTCATATCTCAATATGAGAATTTCAAGAAGGGAGAAGCTGACTCAGTTGGAGATATGTACAATAGACTCAGTCTAATAGTCAATGAACTCAAGACTTTGGATAAGGAGATCTCACTGACTGAACTTAATGACAAAATCCTAATGTGCTTCCCAAGCACTTGGGATTCAAGAATCTGGCCAATCAAGGATGCCAGAAGTTTGAATGAGATCACCATAGAAGCTCTTTTGGGTAAGCTCTGTTGAAATTTGTGAAGTGGAAGTGGGTGACGGGACAGGCCGCGCGGCCTGTGCGGACAGCTTTGGCGGACTGGGCGGACTGGGCGGACTGTGGGTTGCGGCCTGGTGAAAAGTCTGGTGGAAGCCGGCTGTGTTCTGAGCGGGTTGTAGCATGGAGTCCGCGGTTTGGTGCGGCCTGGTATCTGCGGATAGAGAGGCTTGCGGACTGGTGCTTTGCTCAGTGGTCGCGGGTGCAAGTTTGCGCTGTTGGCGGGTTGGTTCATGTTCGCGGAAAGCTTTGCGGACTGGTGTGTCCGTGGTTTGGGCTGTTGCGGACTGGGCCTTGAGCTTGGCTGAGGCCTTGTCGAGCTCAGGTGTTACAGCAGGTCTTGCTGTGGAGACCGGTTGGCGGACTGATGTTTGGAGTCCGGGAAGTTGCTGCTGTGTTGGACAAGTGCGAGGAGCTCGCGGACTGGTTGCGGTCTGTGCTAGGGTGTTTGGCGGACGGGACTTTGTGTCCGCCATGCTCGCACTGGCCCTTGATGGTTTTGGACTTGGTCACACATTGTGCCAAGTTCATGGTGTCCGCCGTATCCGCCAAGTCCGCTGTGACCGGGCGGACTGTTGCTGTTTGCCTTTGGTCGTGGACTTGTGGCGGATTGAGGTGTGGGTCTTGCGGACTGCCTCGGGTTGGTGCGGACTGCCATTGAAGAGGGTGCTGTCCTGAAGCAGTTGGAGCTTTGCGGGCTGGTGCCTTGTCCGCTTAGCTTGGGCGGACTGGAGAGGGTTCGTCAATGGTTGCCTTGCTCCTGGCGGTTTCCCTTGGTGACTGGCTAAGTCCTCGCGGACTGAGCGGACGGTCGTTTGTATTCGCGCGGGCTGGGGCGGTGTCGCTATCTCATGGGCGGTGACCACACTCCTCACCTGGCCTATAAATAGGACCCCCCTGGCACATCTACAGTAACCTAAGTAACGTGAGTGAACAGTAAATTGGGTTGGGCGAGTGCTGCGGTCTGTGTTTTTCAGTCCGCGCGGTTTGTTTCAGGCTGACGGTTTGCTGTGTGCAGGTCGCGCGGATAACTTCAAGGAGCCAGGAGTTTGGCTGTGACTTCGGTCAGTGCTTGGAAGTGTGCGGTCTCTGCGGACTCAGCAGGAGGTCGCTCTGCGGCTTGTCAGTTCTGTTTCAACTTTCCCAGCTTCAATAACCTGTCCGCCGGCTTCAGGCGGGTAGGGGAGTTCCTCAGTTCGGGTTCAGCAGGAGGCGAATAACGGTCTGTCCGCGCGGCCTCGCGGTCTCGGCGGACTCCGTGGTATTCGGCGGATTGCAGCATAGCTTGGGCGAGCTCAGCGGTCTCGGCGGTCTCGGCGACCTCGCGGTCTCGGCGGACTGGAGTGCTGTCCGCCCGGCTTGTTTTTTGGTTCTTTCTGTTTACAGCTGTAATACTAGCGAAATCATGTCTCGCTATGTATGCCTCGGATTGTAAAGAAGTGAATGCATAATAAGATCTTCTTGTGCTTCCATTGTTTTGTTGGGTGCAACCTCTAGTCCTTGGGTTTCCGCAGGTTCAGCGTGCGAACTGGGTAGTTCCGAAGATATTAATTTGGTGTTTGGGCTATCTTGCTGACCACGTTGAGAAAATTTAACATGGTATCAGAGCCAGGTTTCTGAGGTTGCGGAGGTTCAGTTGCGTGAGCGGAGGTCAGCCAGTGTTGTTACTCAGTGATTGAGTGGTGATCAACCTGTGTTGTTGCTCGGAGCTGCTGAAGGGTACCAACAGGTGGTTGCAATGGAAGGAAGCTTAGCAAGAGGTCTTGGCATTGAACTCTTAACGCCGACTAACTATAAAAAGTGGAAGTCGTGCATGAAGAGTTATCTTTTGGGCGAGGAGCTGTGGGAAGTCGTCGGTGGAGACGACAGACAGGAAGTAACTGCTGCTTTCGGTACTGCTGAACAGGTGAGGCTCTGGAGAAGAACTAATGCTAAGGCAGAGTTCGTTCTGAAGAGAGCTGTCTCTCCGGAACTGTTTGATCACATCATTGGGTGTGAGTCGGCTGCTGATATTTGGACAACCATTGATGAGTTGTTCAATAGGAAGAATGTGGCGCGGCTTCAGTTCCTGGAGAATGAGTTGGCCAGGGCAACTCAGGGAGACCTTTCCATCTCCAGATACTTCTTAAAGATGAAGAGCTTGTGTGCTGAGCTGTCGGCACTGGATCCTGATGAGCCTATCTCTGAGGCAAAGATGAAAAGGCACATTTTCCGCGGCTTGCGGAAGGAGTATGTGGCCTTTGTTACATCTGTTCAAGGGTGGGCTACTCAGCCGTCGTTGCTGGAGCTGGAGAATCTGCTTGCCTCGCAGGAGAGCTTAGCAAGGCAGATGGCTGGAGTGAATCTAAATCAGGAAGGCAGCGAGGCTCTCTTCTCAGGCAAGAAGAAGGGATGGGAAGGGAAGAAGAAGAAGAAGGTGCAGGCCGCTGTTGAGAAGGAGACTTCAACTTCATATCCGCCGGAGAGGAGCAATGCTCCTAAGGACTGGAAGAAGAATCTGAAGTGCTACCGGTGTCATCAGCGAGGGCACTTCAAGCGGGACTGCAAGGTCAAACTGCAGCCTGGGCATGCTGCGGGAAAGGAGGAAGCTTGCTCGCGAAGTGAAGAAGCAGAATGGGGAGGAGCTTTCATGACGGGCACTTGTGTCCGGGCCTTATCTGCTGAGGACTTCAACAGCGAGTGGATCATCGACTCTGGGTGTGGTCATCACCTCACCGGAGACAAGTCGAAGTTCACCTCCATGCAGGCTTACTCAGGTAATGAAGCTATTATCACTGCTGATAATACTGTTTATGCAGTAGAGAAGGAGGGGGTCGTGTCTTTGGGTAGTGATCAGGGGCCACTCACGTTAAGGAGTGTGTATCACGTGCCGGGCATGAAGAAGAACCTCTTCTCGGTGACCAACGCGGTGGACGCTGGGTATCACGTTCTGTTTGGGCCAACAGACGTGAGGTTCCTTCGCAACGTATCAGCGGTGAAGGCTGATGTTGCTCATGTTGGGAGGAGGGTGAAGAACTTGTTTGTTCTTTCCACCAGTGCCTATGTTGATAAGATGAGAGCCAATGATAGTGCGGCTATCTGGCATGAGAGGCTGGGGCATGTTGGCATGGACAAGCTAAAGGCAATGGCGAGTAGAGGTCTGGTGAGGGGGTTGCCGATGTTGTCCTCCTTTGGTGATGGGCATGTTTGTGCGGGCTGTCAATACGGTAAGGCACATCGCCTTCCGTTTGATAAATCTCAAACAAGGAGCAAGAAACCATTGGAGTGTATTCATGGCGACCTGATGGGACCGACTGTTACTGCCAGCCTTGGTGGAAGCAAATACATGCTTGTCTTGGTTGATGCCTACTCAAGGTATACTTGGGTGTACTTCTTAAAGGAGAAGTCGGAAGCCTTCCATTTGTTCGTGGAGTTCAAGGAGTTGGTAGAAGGCCGGCTTGGCTTGCGGATTAAGAAGCTTAGAACTGATAACGGGGGGGAGTTTGTCTCTTCCGAGTTTTCTAACTTCTGCAGGAAGCACGGGATCCAACGGGAGCTTACTTGTTCTCACACTCCACAACAAAATGGGGTAGCGGAGCGGAAGATCCGTCATTTGACGGAAACCTGCAAATGCTGGCTGCATGCGAAAGATATCCCAAGGTCCTTTTGGGCGGAGGGAATGTCTTGTGCTGCTTATGTTATCAACCGGATGCCACTCAGCCCTATCAACATGAAGACTCCTATTGAGCTGTTGCTGAAGGAGAAGCCGAGTGTTGGACACCTTCGGGTGTTCGGTTCAACTTGCTATGTGCATGTCCCGGATGCTTCACGGACAAAGCTGGATGCGAAGGCAAGGAAACTTGTCTTTGTTGGCTATGATGAGCGGAAGAAGGGATGGAAGTGCATGGACCCTGTGACGAAGAAGTTCGTGGTGTCAAGAGACGTTGTCTTTGACGAGCTGACGTCATATGGAGGTGGCTCGGTGGAGCCTACCGGAAGTAGCAAGGTTGAGGAAGCACCGGTGGAGGCTGCTGAAGGCTTGGAAGAGGAGCTTGCTGTTTCTCCAGCAGCTCCTGTTGCTTCGAACTCCGAGGCTGAGCCTTCTGGCTCAGGAAGCAGGGGGAGCACTGCTCAATGCTTGCCCCAAGTAGGAGTGGAACCTGAAGAAGCAACGGAAGCCGTGAGCAAGGAGCTATGTCTTCGGAGATCGAAGAGGGTGGTTAAGCCACCGGCTCGGTACTGTGACGGGAATGCAGTGAGCTTTGTCTCCTGCTTCTTTGCAGGTCCTCTGGATGAGCGAGAGCCTGCAAGCTTCAACGAGGCCACTGGAGTGAAGGAGTGGGAAGGTGCCATGAAGGAAGAGATTGATGCTCTGAAGAAGAATGAAACCTGGGACCTTGTGCCCAAGGTTGATGGCATTACGCCGGTTACTTGCAAGTGGGTGTATAAGTTGAAGAAGAAGGCTGATGGGAGCATTGATCGGTTCAAGGCTCGCCTGGTCGCAAGAGGATTCTCACAGCAGTATGGAGAAGACTATGAGGAGACATTCAGTCCAGTTGCGAAGATGACGTCTGTAAGAGTGGTGATCGCCTTGGCTGCTAGCAAGGGATGGAGGTTGTGGCAACTCGATGTGAAGAATGCCTTTCTTTACGGAGAGATTGACAAGGACATCTTCATGGATCAGCCGCTTGGTTTCGTCTCTGAAAAGCATCCGGACTATGTCTGCAAACTCAGGAAGGCTCTCTATGGGTTGAAGCAAGCTCCTCGAGCGTGGTATGGGAAGATTGCAGAGTACTTGCAATTCTGTGGATACCTGGCTTCTAACTCGGATTCAAGCTTGTTCGTCAAGAAGAAGGGAGAGCTAAGAGTCTTGGTCCTACTGTATGTGGATGATATGATCATCACAGGGAACTCGGAGGAGGAAGTAGCAAGGCTCAGGGGAGAGCTTGCTATACGCTTCGAGATGAAAGACTTGGGAGAGTTGCATCACTTTCTTGGTCTGGAAGTGGAGAGGAAGGAGTGCGGGATTCTCATTAGCCAGAAAGGGTATGCTGATCGTATTGTGAAGCGGTTTGGCATGGGCGAAGGGAAGAAGTGCTCTACTCCACTGGAATCTGGGCTGAAGCTTCGACGGGATGAGGGAAGGGTTCTTAATGATCCCTTGGTGTTCAGGGCTCTTGTTGGGAGCTTGATCTATCTGACGATTACAAGGCCGGATATAGCTTATGCTGTTGGCCGAGTAAGTCGGTATATGGCTGAACCAAGGCAATCTCATCTAGTGGCGGCGAAGGGAATTCTGAAGTATGTCAAGGTGACTTCTGAGATGGGACTCCTCTATGGAAGGGATGCGGAGTTTGCGTTGCTCGGGTACACGGATGCTGACTATGGCGGTGATTCGGATGATCGAAGGTCTACTTCAGGTTATGTGTTCACTTGCGGTTCAGCTAGCATCTCGTGGTGTAGCAAGAAGCAGGACTCGGTGTCGGTTTCAACCACGGAGGCGGAGTATAAGGCTTCGGCCTTGGCTGCTCGGGAAGCCGTTTGGTTGAGGAGACTCATAGAGGATGTTCATGAAGAAGTGCAAGGGCCTACTTTACTCCGGGGTGACAATGAGAGTGCTCTCAAACTGGTAAACAATCCAGTGTGTCACGCCAGGACCAAGCATATAGAGATTGATCACCACTTCATCAGGGAGAAGGTGTTGGAGGGGTCTCTGCTGGTCGGGCATGTTCGGAGTGAAGATAATCTTGCTGACATCTTCACGAAGCCGCTGTCGAAGGGGCCTTTTGAACGCTTGCGCAGCTTGCTAGGCTTGGTCACCACTTCTCACTTCAAGGGGGAGTGTTGAAATTTGTGAAGTGGAAGTGGGTGACGGGACAGGCCGCGCGGCCTGTGCGGACAGCTTTGGCGGACTGGGCGGACTGGGCGGACTGTGGGTTGCGGCCTGGTGAAAAGTCTGGTGGAAGCCGGCTGTGTTCTGAGCGGGTTGTAGCATGGAGTCCGCGGTTTGGTGCGGCCTGGTATCTGCGGATAGAGAGGCTTGCGGACTGGTGCTTTGCTCAGTGGTCGCGGGTGCAAGTTTGCGCTGTTGGCGGGTTGGTTCATGTTCGCGGAAAGCTTTGCGGACTGGTGTGTCCGCGGTTTGGGCTGTTGCGGACTGGGCCTTGAGCTTGGCTGAGGCCTTGTCGAGCTCAGGTGTTACAGCAGGTCTTGCTGTGGAGACCGGTTGGCGGACTGATGTTTGGAGTTTGGGAAGTTGCTGCTGTGTTGGACAAGTGCGAGGAGCTCGCGGACTGGTTGCGGTCTGTGCTAGGGTGTTTGGCGGACGGGACTTTGTGTCCGCCATGCTCGCACTGGCCCTTGATGGTTTTGGACTTGGTCACACATTGTGCCAAGTTCATGGTGTCCGCTGTATCCGCCAAGTCCGCTGTGACCGGGCGGACTGTTGCTGTTTGCCTTTGGTCGTGGACTTGTGGCGGATTGAGGTGTGGGTCTTGCGGACTGCCTCGGGTTGGTGCGGACTGCCATTGAAGAGGGTGCTGTCCTGAAGCAGTTGGAGCTTTGCGGGCTGGTGCCTTGTCCGCTTAGCTTGGGCGGACTGGAGAGGGTTCGTCAATGGTTGCCTTGCTCCTGGCGGTTTCCCTTGGTGACTGGCTAAGTCCTCGCGGACTGAGCGGACGGTCGTTTGTATTCGCGCGGGCTGGGGCGGTGTCGCTATCTCATGGACGGTGACCACACTCCTCACCTGGCCTATAAATAGGACCCCCCTGGCACATCTACAGTAACCTAAGTAACGTGAGTGAACAGTAAATTGGGTTGGGCGAGTGCCGCGGTCTGTGTTTTTCAGTCCGCGCGGTTTGTTTCAGGCTGACGGTTTGTTGTGTGCAGGTCGCGCGGATAACTTCAAGGAGCCAGGAGTTTGGCTGTGACTTCGGTCAGTGCTTGGAAGTGTGCGGTCTCTGCGGACTCAGCACGAGGTCGCTCTGCGGCTTGTCAGTTCTGTTTCAACTTTCCCAGCTTCAATAACCTGTCCGCCGGCTTCAGGCGGGTAGGGGAGTTCCTCAGTTCGGGTTCAGCAGGAGGCGAATAACGGTCTGTCCGCGCGGCCTCGCGGTCTCGGCGGACTCCGTGGTATTCGGCGGATTGCAGCATAGCTTGGGCGAGCTCAGCGGTCTCGGCGGTCTCGGCGACCTCGCGGTCTCGGCGGACTGGAGTGCTGTCCGCCCGGCTTGTTTTTTGGTTCTTTCTGTTTACAGCTGTAATACTAGCGAAATCATGTCTCGCTATGTATGCCTCGGATTGTAAAGAAGTGAATGCATAATAAGATCTTCTTGTGCTTCCATTGTTTTGTTGGGTGCAACCTCTAGTCCTTGGGTTTCCGCAGGTTCAGCGTGCGAACTGGGTAGTTCCGAAGATATTAATTTGGTGTTTGGGCTATCTTGCTGACCACGTTGAGAAAATTTAACAAGCTCAAATCTTATGAGCTGCTCATTAAGAACAGAGAAGAAGAGCAGAAGGCTGCCTCACCAGCCACAAGGAAAGAAAGACAATAGCCTTCAAAGCAACTGAAGATCAGCCTGAAGACAAAGTCACAGGCAATGATGAGCTGCTCAGTCTATTGGCCAAAAGATTATACAAGATGGCCAGAAAGGACTTCAGAAGAATATCATACAAAGAGCATGATAAGCCAAGGTATGATAAGTCAAACAATAAAGAAATTGTCTGCTTTGGTTGCAGGAAACCAGGGCACATTGTACCTGACTGTCCAAAAAACAAAAACAAGGACAGAAGGGACAAGGAAGAAAGAAGAAAGGAGAAAGGCTTCAAGAAGAATGGCAATGGCAAACCCTCCTTTAGCAAGAACAAACACACAAGGAGGGGATTTGTTGCTGAATCCTGGAGTGAGACTGAAGAGGAGTTAGAAGCTTCATCCAGCTCCAGTGATGATGAAGATGATGCAGAAGAAAAGGAGTTCTGCATGATGGCAATCAATGCCTCTCAACACAATTCAGATGAAGAAGAGTCAGAGTCAGACTCAGAGACTCAACTTGAAGAAGACCAGGTAATTAGTTCTTTTGATTTCAATTCAGAGGACTTTAAATCTGAGTTTAAAGCATTATGTTTAGACTTGCTAAAATTTGAGAAGGAAATTATTTCTCTCAGAAATCATTTATCTGAACATATTATCTTAAAGTCAGAAAACCTCAAAATCTCTAAGGAGTTGGAGTGTTGTAGGGAGCAGATAGCTTCACTGAAAGGTGAGCTATCAGAGGCCAAGAAGCTTGAAGAATCCCTTAATGGGAGAAGTATCAAGCTGATGGACATCACAAGCACAGTGAACTTCAAATTCAATAGTACACTGGGCTTGGGTGCTTCATCCAGCCAACCTATAGTTCTAACAACCCCAATCAAGTTCATTTCTGATAAAGGGAAGGGAGTTGTAGAGGTAGCTAGGAAGAATTCTGATCTGCCTAAGAAAACTAAGTTCCAGCAGAAATCGTCGAACGGAGCTCGACGATCGCCGAACATAGATCGACGATCTCAGGCAAAATCGTCGAACTCAGGTCGACGATCTCTAATTCCTGAACTCTGCCACAGTCGACCGTCGAATGGAGCTCGATGATCTGACCCAAGATCGTCGAACGCAGCTCCACGATCGTCGAACAGAGATCAGAGCTCTGGAAATTCTTTCAAGGGCAAATCAAAATCCAATCCTAGGGGTCCTTCATCCCAAATCTTTAACCCTTATACTGAATGGATAATACCTCCAAGGAGATATCATCCTGAAGGTTATAAGAGTCAACCTGGGATGTCTTTTATTTCTGAGTTTAAAGGTTATCAACCTAGGCCCAAGGTAAACTGGGTCAAAAACAAGTGAATTATTTTATGTGCAGGTGAAGACCTATCAAACATCAAAGCAGCAATGGTACTTGGATAGTGGGTGCTCAAAGCACATGACAGGAAATAAGGACAACCTCACATCCTTTAAAGCCAAGCTTGGACCTAAAGTCATATTTGGTGATTCAAAGTTTGGACAAACTAAAGGATATGGTGCAGTCCAAATTGGGACAGTGACATTCAAGAAGGTAGCTTATGTGGAAGGATTGAAGCACAATTTGATAAGCATCAGTCAGCTATGTGATGAAGGCTACCAGGTGACTTTCAGCAAAGCATTATGCAAGATCAAGTCAGAAGACAACACAACTGTGTTGACAGGTAAAAGGAAAGGTAACATCTATCTAGTAGATTTTCTTTCAACAGATGTAGATATTTGCATGTTCAATTCTGTTTGTAGACCAAATGTTTTATGGCATAAGAGACTAGGACACTTAAACCTTAGAACTATTGCTAGGCTATCCAAGGACAACCTTGTTAGAGGACTACCTTCTGGCCCCTACAAGAAGGAAGGACTCTGCAGGGCTTGTCAATTAGGCAAGCAAACTAAAAATAGTTTCAAATCAATTAATAAGAGTGATTCACCTAGGATCTTGTATTTGTTACACATGGATCTTTTTGGACCCATTACAGTGCAAAGCCTAGGAGGGAAATCTTACACCTTAGTAGTTGTAGATGACTTCTCTAAATTCACATGGGTGTTCTTTCTGAGGAAGAAGTCTGATAACTTTAAGTGTTTGACAGAGTTTCTCAAATGTATATAGATTGAGTTCAATACTCACATTGTCCTGATCAGAAGTGATCATGGGACAGAGTTTGATTCTCTTCCTATGCAAGAGTTCTATCAGAGTGAAGGGATCAGGCATACTTTCTCAGCTCCTAGAACTCCTCAACAAAATGGGGTAGCTGAAAGGAAAAATAGAACCCTTATTGAATCTGCCACTACATAGTTGTCAGATGCTCACCTTCCTCTATATTTTTGGGCAGAGGCAGTGAACACCTCCAACTATGTGCTGAATAGAAGTTTAATACATAAACTAAAGGGAAAGACTCCCTATGAATTACTCAAAGGTAAGAAACCTAAAGTTGATTATTTTAGAATTTTTTGTTGTATTTGTTATATACACAATAATGACAAGAGATATTTAGCCAAATTTCAAGCTAAAGCTGATGAATGAGTGTTTCTGGGATACTCCATGATCAGTAAGGCTTATAGGGTTTATAATAAATCATCTCTTAAAATTGAGGAATCTGTTCACATATCATTTGATGAATCTAACATATCTTTCAAGGAGAAGAATACTTCTACCATAGAACCCTTGCAGGAACATTCTCTTGTTGAAGATCTGAACAAGTTACAGGTTACTCAAAAAGAGGAAAGCAGTGAAGATGAAGAAAGCATTCAACATATTGAAGAGAAACAACTTGAAGAGCCAGTTGTTGTACCACAAGAGGAAACAATAACACAGGTTGGTGAACAATCAACACCCCCTATTGATTTAGTAACATCAAGAGACCATCCAATTTCCCAAGTAATTGGAGACATCTCAGCTGGTGTGCAAACTAGAAATTAGGTCAACCAAAACCTGTTGCACACTTGCTTCCTATCTCAAATTGAAGCTCAATCCATTCAAGATGCAGAGCAAGATCCACACTGGATCATTACAATGCAAGAAGAGTTGCATCAATTTGAAAGGAACAAAGTTTGGGAACTAGTGCCAAAGCCTAAGGATCACTCCATTGTTGGAACAAAGTAGGTGTTCAGAAACAAATTGGATGATCAAGGAGTAATTGTAAGGAACAAGGCAAGGTTAGTTGCTCAAGGATACTCTCAAGAAGAAGGCATAGACTATGACCAGACTTTTACACCAGTTGCAAGATTGGAAGCCATCAGAATCTTTTTAGCTTATGCAGCACACAAAGGCTTCAAGGTATATCAGATGGATGTAAAAAGTGCATTTCTAAATGAAGATATCAAAGAAGAAGTCTATGTCAGACAACCTCCAGATTTTATCTCTCCAACTTATCCTGATTATGTTCTCAAGTTGAACAAAGCATTATATGATCTCAAGCAAGCTCCTAGAGCATGGTGTGAGACCCTAGCATGTGTCCTTCTAGAAAATGGATTTATAAGGGGTAGAGTAGACCAAACTCTTTTCATTAGAACCCATAAGTCTCATACACTACTAGTACAGATTTATGTAGATGATATTATTTTTGGCTCTACTGATTCAGAATTGTGCAGAAGGTTCTCCAACCTAATGCATTCTAAATTTGAAATGAGTAGCATGGGTGAGCTATCCTTCTTCCTAGGATTGCAAGTCAAACAACATGCGGAAGGCATCTTTATTTCTCAAACCAAGTATGCAAATAAAATGGTCAAGAAATTTGGTATGTCTGAAGCATCTTGCATGAAAACACCTATGCCTACTAATGCTGTATTGGATGCTGATGAACATGGGAAACTTGTTGATCAGACAACATATAGAGCAATGATTGGCTCTTTACTGTACCTTACAGCTAGTAGACCAGATATAATGTTTGCTACATGTATATGTGCTTGATTCCAAGTAAGCCCTAGAAAGTCACACCTAACAATAGTAAAAAGGATTCTCAGGTATGTTAAAAGTTGTCCAAATCTAGGTCTCTGGTATCCAAAAGATTCAGCATTTGAATTAACTGGATTTTCTGATGCTGATTATGCTGGATGCAGAATTGACAGGAAAAGCACCAGTGGAACTTGTCAGTTTCGTGGTGACAGACTTGTCTCTTGGTTTTGCAAGAAGCAAACTTCTGTGTCAACTTCAACTGCTGAAGCTGAATATATGGCTGCAGGCAGTTGTTGCTCACAAATATTATGGATTCAAAACCAACTCTTAGACTATGGCTACAACTTAGAGAAGTCTAAAATCTTTTGTGATAACACCAGTGCTATTTCTATAGCTCAAAATCCAGTCCTCCATAGTAGGACAAAACACATAGAAATTAGGCATCACTTCTTAAGGGATAATGTTGAGAAGAATAAAATTAAACTTCAATATATCCCAACTGATTTGCAAATGGGAGATATTTTCACCAAACCCTTGGATGAAAAGAAACACACCTTCTTCCTAAATTAGTTAGTAATGTTAGATGGAGGAAGTCTATAATAATATCCAAGATTTTAAAACTTTAAAAATTGACCAAGACTAGGAAAACATCTTGATTTTTCTAAGTGTCTAGAGTGTCTTTCTGGTCTCTGAACTACGCTCGATGATTTTCCCCCAGATCGTCGAACGGAGACCGACGATTTTCGAAATCGTCGACCTGAGTTCAGCGCTTCTCAGATAGTCTGAACTATCTCTTCCAGTCAACGATCGTCGAACGGTGCTCGACGATTTTGTTCTCTGAACTATCGTCGAATGGAGATCGACGCTCTGCAACATCATCGAACGGAGATCGATGATATTGCAGACTCTTCAGATTCCTTTAGAAGACCCGATCGTCGAACTGAGTTCAACGATCTTTCCTTTTCTGCGTCGAACCCTAATATAAAATTCATTTTTCGGCCGTCGTTCTCCTTTTGCGTTTTCAATCTCTCTGCAAAAATCTCTCTTTCCCTCCAAACATCACTACACTTGGTCGTTTTGTTTGTTGATTTTTGCAGGTAACCATGGACGTCTCTGTTGCTGTTCTAGCCACAATGAAATTCGATGCCGGATTTGACATTGACATGGAGTCTTTCAGCACCACAGATCAGGTTTTTCAAGATATTCTGGAACTGTTCAAGGAGCAGAAGCTTGTTACCATCATGTCGATAAGAATCAAACTGGCTGTTGATGAGATTAAGGAGTGGGTCTACACTGCCCACAACCAGGACCAAAACACAGTGGTCGGTTCCATTTCTGGAACTCAGGTACCTTTGACTCCAGCCATTCTGACAGAGGTTTTTGAGTTAAGTTCTGGAAGAGATTCTGCTGAATTATCTGGAGAGGAATTTTCTGATTTACTTGCAAGAATGGGTCATTCTGATGCTAACCCTAGCAAGTTGTTGAAAAAGAACATAGCTGTTGAATATAGGTTCTTAGCAGATGTAGTAGGAAAGGTTCTGCTGGCCAAGCATTCAGCACATGATACTATCTCTAGGTATTCAGCTGTGCTTGATGGGAGCCATTATGGATAAGAAATAGTTAAACTGGGGAGAAGTCTTCTTTGATTTAATCAGAAAGAAAATAAATAAGAATTTTGTTAACTATGGGAGGATCCTAGGGCTCTTTCTTCAGAACAGGTGCCCTGCCCTGCTAGTCTCCTCTGGGGTGCATATTAATGCTTCAAAAAGGCTGTCTTGTGCCCTCTTTGGCAAATGGGACATGCAGATAGTGAAGCCCAGCAGGCCTTCTGCAAGCACAACTTCAGGCACAAGTACTGTACAAGTCACTTCCCCTCAAGTCTCTGCCCCTGCAGATGACTTGCATGCTGCTACTTCTCCTCCTTCTCCTCTTATTCCATCTCCACCAATTCCATCCACCATTCCAATTTCATCCACAATCATTATCTTTAGCCCATCCCCAACATCAATTCCTTCTCCAATCCCAACTCTTCAAGTAACAGAAGAAATCTTCCATCCATTATATCACTACCCTCAACCAGACATTGCCACATCATCCACCATTCCATCCTTCAATCTTCTAGATGATTCCTTCATGGATGATTCACCCTCATCCCCTCCTGAGCCACCCTCCTCATCTACATCTTATCAATAACTTTTACAAGACATTATTGATCAACCCACCTTCACACCCTCTATCTCCATCCCACTGTCTTCCATTTCCACAATCCCCACACCTCAACCATCACTTCTACCATCCACCAGCTCTCCTCCAACATCACCAGTTGCTCCACCATCCCTCTCTACCTCTGCTCCAGTCCCTGCTGAGCAAGTAGACATTCCAGCCCTAGCTGACCAACTGTATGAACTGATAGCTCCCAGGCTCTCACTTCTACTGGAGACCTCCTTGGCTCCATTACTTCAGTCAGTTGCAGAACTTTCTTCCAGGCTATCTTCTCTCATTCTTCAGGCAATCCCTTCATCAGTGTGCCTTGATCCAGCATTCTCTGAATCTAGGCAGGGGGAGATGCCTAATGAAGTGGTGAGATTGCCTGCTGCTGCTATTTCTTCAGCTCTTGCTGTTGCTGCTGTTACTCAAGCTCCAGTTTCAACACCTCAGGTTGCAGTCTTTTCAGTGGACCTCAGTTCCTTACTGTCAGCTTTTGATTCCATTTATTTCAGTTGTCTTCCAGAGAAAGTTGCAATCCATCCATCAGAGGATCTTTCCAAGGCCATTGTGCCCTTCTCCAGCTGTGATTCCAGCTTAGTTAGCTCCTATATATTCTCCATATATACTGCTGAGCCTTCTGTTTCCAGTGATGCTGCTGCTACTCCTGCTGAAAATATTTTTGTTGTTTCTGTTGCTGCTGCTGTCAGTGATGATCCTACTGATATTCCAGTTTCTGATGATATGCAGACAGAGGCATATGATTTTGAGCCTACTATTATTGTTGATGATATTGACGCTACTGAAACTATTATATCTGAAACTGCTGTTGCTGATATTGTTGTATCTGAAAATGTTTTATCTGAATCTGTTGCTGCTCCAGCTGCTACTGTAATTACTGCTGCTATATCTTCTAAGATTATTGCTCCAGAAAGCTCTGTGTCTGTTGTTGCTACTGCTGCTACAACTTTTGTTGCTACTAGTGCTGTATCTGCTGTTGTCACCACTGCTGCATCATCTGCTCCAACCCAACTTCAGAAAGATTCTTTGAAAAAGATTGATGCCCTATATGATGAGCAAAGCTCTGAAAGTGATGAATTCAGAACTGATTCTGATGATTCTTCTGCCACCATAGCCAGGAAAAGAAAGGCAAGGAGCAAAGCTATGAAAATGGTGCCTCCAGCCAAAGTCAAGGACACTAATGATATTCCCTACTACATTCTTCATGACTGCCCCATTACTGAGCATTGGATGCAGTATTCCAAGAACCAACTTAAGGCTATGAAGAATGAGAGGAAGTATGAGAAAGGATCTTCTCAGTTTCATCATCCTCATCCTCCTCCACCACCTCCTCCTGATGCAGGCGCAGGTGGAAGCTCAGCTGCTCAACCTTCTGCTAAAAGCCAAACCCCCTATCAGCCTCATGCCAGATCTCAATATAGGGGAAGCCAGTCCAGAGGCTCTCAATCAAGAAGAGGAAGCTACAGAGGAAGCCAAAGGGAATTCCAAGTCTACTCCAAGGGCTACTCTAGGCAACATCCATACTCTAGGGAAGGACAAGCTTCATCAGATATAATTTCAGGCCCTTTTCCCTATAAGTTAAAAGAAGTAGTCTCATCCAGAGCTCCTCAAGATAATCCTTCTAACAGATATGAGCCTCCAGTGCCCTTTGAGGATCCAGAGAATAACCCTACTGCTTGGACTGCCAGAATGAAATAACTAGCTGCCTTGGATCAGATCAAGAAAGCCAAAGAGCAAGGCAAGGACACCTCAAGCTTTACTACCCTGTCTGAAAAAAGAAAGAAAGAACTGGAAAGATATGGCTCAAGCAAATTCTTTGATTCTGAAAGATATATGCAGCTGCATCCTGAAGATGTGGTTCCCAGGCCTAAACAACAAACTTCTCTAGGTGCAGTAGATGACAGAAGGTCAAAGAAAGAAGCTCTTGATCCTAATAGAGAAATCAAACTTATAAAGAGCAAGGAGAAAGAATAATTATGTAAGGTGACAATCATTCTGATTTCTAATTTCTGTCAGGGATAATATATCTGTGATTCTGCTTGTTGATTGCTTATTGTTGCTTTGTATGTTGTTCTTTAATTTTTCCAAGTTCTATAAATAGTAATCCTAACCCAAATAGGGGGAGATTGTTGGAACACCCTATTACTAATTTGGGTCAGGATCACTATGTCTCTAGGAAACCTGTTTTTGACCTCATTGTATAGATCTAAAGGTCAATTAGGATTGAGTTTAAGGGTTAGTAGTTTGGTTTGGAAGCTGCACTCAAGACCAAGGTTTTTCAGTTTAGAGACTAAGTCATTTCGTCGAGCTCAGTACGACGAATCGTCGAACTCCAGTCGATGATCGTCTAGCTCAACTTCGACGGATCATCGAACTCCGTTCGACGATCGCTGAGCTCAACTTCTACAAATCGTCGAACTCCATTCGACGATCTTCGAGCTCAGTTCGATGATCTTGACACCAGTATTGATTCTCTATCTCTGAGCTCAGTTCGACGATAGTTGAGCTCAGATCGACGATCTCTGTTGCTGTATAAGTCCAAATCACTGAGCTCAATTTGACGATAGCAAAGCTCAGTTCGACATTTTTCTGAAGAGTTAAAGGATTTTCAAGATTCAAATTCAGAACAGTTAAGAAGTTATTGTCAGCAATTAATTCAGAAGATTTTGTAGCCGTTTTCATTTATTCTGGACCAAGTTTCAAGGGATTATCAAGGAATATTTCTTTGGACTTTCCCCCAGAAGACAATTGCAATTAAGGAAGTCAATTAATGACAGGCCAACGGCTATTCTTCAAAGAGGATCATTTTCTATTCAGAACCAAGAAATAAAACACAGGATTTTTGGATTCTGATTGTATCTATAGAGAGTGCACAAGAAGAACAAAAAAAAGAAAAATTTCATTCTCTGCAACAACTATTTTTTGAACAACATCTTTCTGAACACCAACTGTTCACAAGAGAAAAAGAGAAAGAGCTGTAGACACTCTCTGTCTAAAAGAATTCATACAAGAACACACAACCAAAAGGAGATCAACCAACTGAAATCTTCAGATCTCTTTTGATTCAAGTGTTCAAGGCCAACTTCATTCAAGACTCCAGACACCTAACATTTCAGCTGTTGCTGAAATTATCAATTGCTGGAGATCAATCTCTGAAGGCCTATCACCCTACAGCAAAGCTTCATTTCCTGAACATCTCAAGAACTCAGGGGGAGCTTTGACAACATCAAATCCGCATAGTCTTCTCAGCTGCTTTGAGAAAGAGAAGACTTCCATACCCCTCTCATCCCCATCTCTGTAAAGGGTTTTTCAAACTCCCTTCAAAAGTTTGTGTGTGGTTTTTGAGCACCTTATCAAAAGCTCATTGGTGGCAAGACACCTGATCAAAAAATCTGATTTGGTTTTTGAGCACCTTATCAAAAGCTCATTGGTGCCCAGGACATCTGATCAACTCATCCTGCAGTGGATTCCTACCTAGGGTGGTAGAAGAGTGGATGTACCCAAGTTTAGGGGAACCACTATAGCTCCTTGTGTCTTCTGCCTTGCTTGTCTTTATTTTTATTTCTAGCTGTGATTGATCTGTGATTAGTTTCTTTTGTAGTTTGTGATTAGATAGGTTCTGTGATTAGATTTAATATTTGCTTCCCTGTTCACGCAGATTACAACAACTGTTGTAAAAAGTTTTTAAGCACCATACTCTATTCGCCCCCCCCCCCCCTCTAGAGTATATCAGATCTAGCTCACACTGTTACAAGGGACTACAACCTTGGACAGAAGGAAGCAATCCGCCAACCCGATGTGGTGACAGGTATGAGGAAGTTTAAGTTTAACCATGTGCTTCATGCTTTTAGACCATTATGATTGATGTCTATATTTTAGGCTTTTTGTTAGTTACCGGATACCCTGCTAGGGTATTGTTTGATACGGGAGCGTCACACTCCTTTCTTGCGGAAAGCTTCGTCCGGAGGATTGGGGTCGAATCATTTTCGGTGGACGCGGAGCTGAAGGTGCTCATGCCCAATGGGTCATTCATGACCACCGGGAAGAAAGGGCGCATTTATTGGGAACTAAGCAGAGTTGACTTCGTGTTGATAGCAGCGGTCCTACCGTTAGTCGAGTTTGATGTGATTTTGGGAATGGACTGGCTAGCGGAGCAGCATGCCAGTATTGATTACTTATCCAAGGTGGTGACCCTAAGAAGCGAAGGGCAGACAGAGGTCAAATTTGAGGGCCTTAATGGAGTGGCCTGTTCTCTGATTTTGGCCTTGCAGTTGGTGCGGGCAGTTAGCCAGGGTAGAGTAGCGCTCGTAGCGTTATTGGAGGTTCACCTTTCCAGGTTATCACTTGGGGAAGTGCTAGTGGTGGCAGAGTTCGAGGATATATTCCTGGATGAACTTCCTGGAGTGTCTCCTCGGCGGGAGATCGATTTCTCAATTGAGTTGGTGCCATAGGCACAACCGATGTCACGTCCTCCGTTTAGGATGGCACCGAAAGAGTTGGCTGAGCTCAAGGTACAGTTGTTTGAACTGTTGGAGCAGGGGTATATCAAACTCAGTTCTTCACCGTAGAGCGCGCCGATGTTGTTCGTAAAGAAGAAAGATGGTAGTATACGACTGTTCATAGACTACCAAGAGTTAAATAAACTGACCGTCAAGAACAAGTATCTGATTCCTCAGATTGACGACCTGTTTGACCAGCTGGTGGGGTCCGTGGTGTATTCAAAGTTGGACTTAAAGTCAGGATACTATCAGTTGCGAATTCGAGACGATGACATACCCAAAACAGCATTTGGTACGAGGTATGGTCATTTTGAGTTCTCGGAGATGCCGTTCGGGCTGGAGAACGCACCATCCGTATTCATGGATTTGATGAATCGAGTGTTTCGGAAACACTTGGACACTTTTGTGGTTGTCTTTATTGATGACATCTTGGTATATTCCAAATCGGATGTGGAGCATTAGACTCACTTGAGGGTAGTCTTGCAAGTGTTGACGGAGATCCAGCTTTATTCAAAGTTCTCAAAGTGCGTGTTCTGGCTCGCGAAGGTGGCATTTTTAGGCCATGTGATTAGTTGGGATGTGGTGGAAGTAGATCCAACAAAAGTGGAGGCCATCAGAGATTGGCCGGTTTTGAGAACCGTGGCAGAAGTCCGAAGTTTTCTTGTACTAGCCGGGTACTATAGAAGATTCGTGGAAAACTTTTTGCGGATAGCTCTACCCCTCACGTCACTAACTCGTAAGGATCAGAAGTTTTTGTGGACTCTGGAATGCAGTCAGGCATTTGAGACACTGAAGGAAAGACTGATGACGGCTCCAATCCTAAGTCTACCGATGGGGACCGAAGGATTTCAAATCTACAGTGACGCATCAGGATGCGGTTTGGGTTGCGTCTTGGCGCAATATGGCAGTGTAATCGCCTTTGGGTCTAGGCAGGTGAAGGCTCACAAGAGGAATTACCCCTTTCATGACTTGGAGCTGGAGGCGGTAATTTTCACGTTGAAATTGTGGCGGCACTATGTTTATGGTGCGAAGGTGGAGATCTTCACGGATTACAAAAGCCTGAAGTATCTCCTAGATCAGAAGGACCTGAATATGTGGCAGCACAGGTGGGTCGAGTTCCTTAGAGACTACGAGGTGGCGATTCAGTATACGCCATGCAAAGCCAATGTGGTGGCAGATGCCTTGAGTAGAAAATACTAGGGGCAATGGAATTGGATTGACGCTCATGATTAGCGGTTGGTGCGGGAATGGGAGTCCCTCGGCTTAGAGTGCGTAGCAAGGGGCGAGTCTAGCATGGCTCGGTTAAAATGGATTGAAATGCAGAATGACTTGTCTGATCGTATTTGGGAAGCGACTCATTTGGATGTGGAGTTTCAGCCATTCGTGGTGGAAGCTCAAAAAGGTGAGAGTAGCGTCTGGGAGATGATTGACGGGATTCTGAGAAAGGACGGAAGGATTTGTGTATCGCAGTTCGGCAAGCTCCGTGAGGAGTTAATGTTTGAGGCTCACTTTACAAAGTACTCCATTCATCCGGGCAGTACAAAGATGTACTTAGATATGAAGAGATTCTTTTGGTGGCCTGGACTGAAGCGGGACATAGCCTTGTACGTGAATCGATGTCAAACTTGTGCCTTGGTGAAGGCCGAGTGTCAAAAGCCGGGCTGGTTCCTGAAGCATTTTCCAATCCCCGAGTGGAAATTTGATGACATCTCCATGGATTTTGTGCATGGGTTACCTAGATCGCAGCAGGGTAACGACGCGATTTGGGTGATTGTGGATCACTTAACTAAAGTGGCTCACTTCATCCCAAATCGGAAGGAGGACAGCGTGGAGAAGCTGGTGGAGTTGTATGTTCGCAACATTGTGCGACTACATGGGATTCCTAAAAGTATAGTCAGCGATCGTGACGGACATTTGACGTCCAAGGACTGGAGGTTGGTTCAGAAGAGTCTGGTCACGAAGCTAAAGTTCAGTACGGCTTTCCATCCTCAAATTGACGGGCAAACTGAAAGAACAAACCGTACTATGGAGGATATGCTGATGATGTGTGTTCTTGACTTCAGCAAGAAATGGGAGGATCACCTTTTCATGTTGGAGTTCGCGTATAACAATAGTTACCAAACAAGTATAAAGATGGCGCCATACGAAGCTCTGTATGGGAGGCGGTGTCGAACAACGATGTCATGGATAAAGGCGGGATACACCACACTATTGGAAAAATAAGTGGTGGCAGATGCTTGTGAGTTGGTACGGACCATTCAAGTGCGCATGAAGGTGGCTCAAGATCGGCAAGCAAAATATTTTAATGCGCGCCACAGGAAGTTGGACTTCGCGGTAGGCGATTGGGTCTATTTGAAAATCAAACCGTTCAAAGGCGTTTCACGGATTCGCCGACTCAAGAAATTGAGTCCAAGGTTTTTGGGACCTTTTGAAGTTGTTGAACGGGTGGGAGAAGCAGCGTACTGGTTGGCGTTGTCCACAGAGTTGAGTGGATTGCATGATGTCTTCCATGTCTCTATCTTGAGGAAAGCTTTGGTGGAGGCTAGTGTGGTGATCGAGTCGGCATCAGTGCCAATAGAGGAAGACTTGAGGATGCGAGTCCATCCAATTGCTATAGGGGATTCAGAAATTTGGCAGTTGCGGAACAAAGAGGTCAAACTCGTAAACTTCTGATGGGACAACTGCGGCCGTAAGGAGCTCTCTTGGGAGCTGGAACAAACCATGTTGGAGGAGTATCCAGAGTTTTCCGTTCAGGTATCATTTAGGTTTTGTGTACTGCTTTTTGCTTTTGGTAATTTCGGGACGAAATTCTTCTAAGGGGGAGAGAGTTGTAACGCCCCAAAATTCGAAAGAAGGACGAGCAGCGTCGAGAGCCAAGTTTGGGTCTTGGGGAGGGTCACACGGCCTAGGACACGGGCGTGTCCATGGTCGTGTGGTACCGGGTTCGTCGAGAGCCCGGGAAGTCGATGATTTTTCGCTCATTTTGTCGACTAGTGGGGGACACGCCGTCCGACACGCCCGTGTCGGAGGTACACGCTCGTGTCGCAGGCGTGTTCTCTCGAGTGTCGACACAGAGGTGTCGACACTGTTGAATTTTGTGAAGTGGAAGTGGTTGACGGGACAGGCCGGGCGGCCTGGGCGAAAAGCTTTGGCGGACTAGGCGGACTGCGCAGACTGTGATGTGCGGCCTGGTGGAAGGTCTAGTGGAAAGCCGGCTGTCGTCTGAGCGGGTTGTTGCATGGAGTCCGCGGACTGTGCGGCCTGGTATCTGCGGATAGGACGTTGGCTTTGGTTTAGCCAAGGAGCGGACTGAGCGGATAGAGGCTTGCGGACTGGTGCATTGCTCAGTGGCCGCGGGTGCAAGCTTGTGCTGATAGGCGGTTTGGCTCATGTCCGCGGGAAGCTTACAGACTGGTGTGTCCGCGGTGTGGGCTGTTGCGGACTGTACTTAGAGCTTGGCTGAGGCCTTGTCGAGCTCTGGTGGCACAGCAGGTGCTTTGCTGTGGACGTCTTTGGCGGACTGGATTATGAAGTCTGGGAGGTGGCTGCTGCGTTGGGCAGGAGTGCGAGGAACCAGCGGACTGCTGGCGGTCTGTGCTAAGGTGTTTGGCGGATGGGAGTTTGAGTTCGCCATGCTCGCATTGGCCTTTGATGGTTTTGGACTTGGTCACACTCTGTGCCAAGACCATGGTGTCCGCCGTATCCGTCAAGTCTGTTGTGACCGGGCGGACTGTTGCTGTCTGCCTTTGGTCGTGGATTTGTGGCAGATTGAGGTGTGAGTCTTGCGGACTGCCTCGGGTTGGTGCGGACAGCTATTGAAGGGGGTTGCTGTCCTGCAGTGGTTGGAGCTTTGCGAGCTGATGCCTTGTCCGCATCACTTGGGCGGACTGGTGAGAGTTCGCCAATGTTGTCTTGCTCCTAGTGGTTTTCCTTTTTATCCGGCTAAGTCCTTGCGGACTCGGCGGACGATGTTTTGCAATCGCGCGGGCTGGGGCGGTGTCTTTATCTCTAGGGCGGTGACCACACTCCTCACCTCACCTATAAATAGGACCCCGCTGGCAGGTCTACAGTAACTTGAGTGAACAGTAAGTTGGGTTTAGCAAGGAGCTGTGGTCTGAGTTTGTCTGTCCGCGCGGATTGATTTAGTGCTGACGTTTGCTGTGTGCAGGTCTCGCGGGTTGCTTCAAGGGGCCAGGAGTTTGGCTGTGACTTCGGCAAGTACTTGGAAGTGTGCGGTCTCTGCAGACTCAGCAGGAGGTCACTCTGCGACTTGTCAGTTCTGTTTCATCTTTGCCAGCTTCAATAACCTGTCCGCCGGCTTCAGGCGAGTAGGGGGTGTTCCTCAGTTCAGCTTCAGCAGGAGACGAATAACGGTGTGTCCGCGCGGCCTCGCGGCTTCGGCGGACTCCATGCTATTCGGCAGATTGCAGCTAAGTTCTTGCGGTCTCAGCGGACTCGGCGACCCCGGCGACCTCGGCGGTCTCGGCGAACTCCGGTGCTGTCCGCCCGGCTTGTTTTTTGGTGCTTTCTGTTTACAGCTGTTATACTAGCGAAATCATGTCTCACTATGTATGCCTCATGTTGTAAATAAGTGAATGAATAACAGACCTACTTGTGCCTCCATTGTTTGTTGGGTTTAACCTTTGTTCCTTGGTTTTCCGCTGGTTCAACGTGAGAACTGGGTAGTTCCGAAGATATTAATTTGGCGTTTGGGCTATCTTGCTAACCACGTTGAGAAAATTTAACATGGTATCAGAGGGTGGTTCAGTTGCGTGAGCGGAAGTCAGCCAGTGTTGTTACTCAGTGATTGAGTGGTGATCAACCTGTGTTGTTGCTCGGAGCTTCTGAAAGGTAGCCAACAGGTGTTGCAATGGAAGGGAGTTTTGCAAGAGGTTTGGGTATTGAACTCTTAACGCCGACTAACTTCAAGAAGTGGAAGTCGTGCATGAAGAGTTATCTTCTTGGCAAGGAGCTGTGGGAAGTCGTCGGTGGTGACGACAGGTAGGAAGTCACTGCTGCTTTCGGTACTGCTGAGCAGGTTAGGCTCTGGAGAAGAACAAATGCTAAGGCGGAGTTCATTCTGAAGAGAGTCGTGTCTCCGGAACTGTTTCATCACATCGTCGGATGTGAGTCGACTGCTGATATTTGGACAACCATAAATGAGTTGTTCAATAGGAAGAATGTGGCGCGACTTCAGTTCCTGGAGAATGGGTTGGCCAGGACAACTCAGGGAGACCTTTTCATCTCCAAGTACTTCTTAAAGAGTAAGAGCTTGTGTGCTGAGCTGTCGGCACTGGATCCTGATGTGCCTATCTCTGAGGCGAAGATGAAAAGGCACATTATCCGCGGCTTGCGGAAGGAGTATGTGGCCTTTGTCACATCTGTTCAAGGGTGGGCTACTCAGCAGTCTTTGCTTGAGCTGGAGAATCTGCTTGTATCGCAGGAGAGCTTGGCAAGGTAGATGGCTGGAGTGAACCTGAATCAGGAAGGCTTCGAAGCTCTCTTCTCAGGCAAGAAGAAAGGATGGGAAGGGTAGAACAAGAAGAAAGTGCAGGCCGCTGGTGAGAAGGATACTTGAACTTCATATCCACCGGAGAGGAACAATGCTCCTAAGGACTGGAAGAAGAACTTGAAGTGCTACCGGTGTCATCAGGGAGGGCACTTCAAGCGGGACTGCAAGGTCAAACTGCAGCCTGGGCATGCTGCGGGAAAGGAGGAGACCAGCTCGAGAAGTGAAGAGCAGAATGGGGCGAAGCTTTCATGACGGGCACTTGTGTCTGGGCCTTGTCTGCTGAGGACTTCAACAGCGAGTGGATCGTGGACTCCGGGTGTGGTCATCACCTCACCGGAGATAAATCGAAGTTCATCTCCATGCAGGCTTACTCAGGTAATGAAGCCATTATCACTGCTGATAATACTGTTTATGAAGTAGAGAAAGAGGGGGTCGTGTCTTTGGGTAGCGATCAGGGGCCACTCACGTTAAGGAGTGCGTATCACGTGTCGGGCATGAAGAAGAACCTCTTCTCGGTGACCAATGCGGTGGACGCTGGTTATCACGTTCTGTTTGGGCCAACAGACGTGAGGTTCCTTCGCAACGTATCAGCGGTGAAGGCTGATGTTGCTCATGTAGGGAGGATGGTGAAGAACTTGTTTGTTCTTGCCACCAATTCTTACATTGATAGAATTAGGGCCAATGATAGTGCTGTTATCTGCCATGAGAGGCTGGGGCATGTTGGCATGGACAAGCTGAAGGCGATGGCGAGTAGAAGTCTGGTGAAAGGGTTGCCGAAGTTGTCCTACTTTGGTGATGGGCATGTTTGTGCGGGCTGTCAATACGGCAAGGCACATCGCCTTCCGTTTGATAAATCACAAACAAGGAGCAAGAAACCACTGGAGTGCATTCATGGCGACTTGATGGGACCGACGATTACTGCCAGCCTTGGTGGAAGCAGATACATGCTTGTCTTGGTTGATGACTACTCAAGGTATACTTGGGTGTACATCTTAAAGGAGAAGTCGGAAGCCTTCCGGTTGTTTGTGGAGTTTAAGGAGTTGGTAGAAGGCCGGCTTGGCTTGCAGATTAAGAAGTTTAGAACTGATAACGGGGGTGAGTTTGTCTCCTCCGAGTTTTCTAACTTCTACAGGAAGCACGAGATCCAACAGTAGCTTACTTGTGCTCACACTCCACAACAAAATGGGGTAGCGGAGCGGAAGATCCGTCATTTGACGGAGGCCTGCTAATGCTGGCTTCATGCAAAATATATCCCAAGGTCCTTTTGGGCGGAGGGGATGTCTTGTGCTGCTTACGTCATCAACCGGATGCCACTCAGCCCTATCAACATGAAGACTCCTATTGAGCTGTTGCTGAAGGAGAAGCCGAGTGTGGGACACCTTTGGGTGTTCGGTTCAACTTGCTACGTGCATGTCCCGGATGCTTCACGGACTAAGCTGGATGCGAAGGCAAGGAAGCTTGTCTTTGTTGGCTACGATGAGCGGAAGAAGGGATGGAAATGCTTGGATCCTGTGACGAAGAAGTTCGTGGTGTCAAGAGACGTTGTCTTTGACGAGCTGACGTCATATGGAGGTGGCTCGGTGGAGCTAACCGGAAGTAGCAAGGTTGATGAAGCACCGGTGGTGGCTGCTGAAGGCTTGGAAGAGGAGATTGCTGTTTCACCAGCAGCTCCTGTTGCTTCTAACTCCGAGGCTGAGCCTTCTGGCTCAGGAAGCAGGGGGAGCACTACTCAATGCTTGCCCCAGGTAGGAGTGGAGCCCGAAGAAGCAACGGAAGAAGTGAGCAAGGAGCCGATTCTTCGGAGATCGAAGTGGGTGGTTAAGCCACCAGCTCGGTACTGTGATGGGAATGCAGTGAGCTTTGTCTCCTGCTTCTTTGCAGGTCCTCTGGATGAGCAAGAGCCTGCAAACGTCAACGAGGCCACTGGAGTGAAGGAGTGGGAAGGTGCCATGAAAGAAGAGATTGATGCTCTGAAGAAGAATGAAACCTGGGACCTTTTGCCCAAGGTTGATGACATTATTCCGGTTACTTGCAAGTGGGTGTACAAGTTAAAGAAGAAGGCTGATGGGAGCATTGATCGGTTCAAGGCTCGCCTGGTCGCTAGGGGATTCTCACAGCAGTATGGAGAAGACTATGAGGAGACATTCAGTCCAGTTGCGAAGATGACTTCAGTAAGAGTGGTGATCGCCTTGGCTGCTAGCAAGGGATGGAGGTTGTGGCAACTCGATGTGAAGAATGCCTTTCTTTACGGAGAGATTGACAAGGATATCTTCATGGATCAGCCGCTTGGTTTTGTCTCTGAAAAGCATCCGGACTATGTCTGTAAACTCAGGAAGGCTCTCTATAGGTTGAAGCAAGCTCCTAGAGCTTGGTATGGGAAGATTGCAGAGTACTTGCAATTCTGTGGATACCTTGCTTCTAACTCGGATTCAAGCTTGTTCGTCAAGAAGAAGGGGGAGCAACAAGTCTTGGTCCTGCTGTATGTGGATGACATGATCATCACAGGGAACTCGAAGGGGAAAGTAGCAAGGCTCAGGGCTGAGCTTGCTATACGCTTCGAGATGAAATACTTGGGAGAGTTACATTGCTTTCTCGGTCTTGAAGTGGAAAGGAAGGAGTGCGGGGTTCTCATTTGCCAGAAAGGGTATGTTGATCGCATTGTGAAGCGGTTTGGCATGGGCGAAGGGAAGAAGTGCTCTACTCCACTGGAACCTGGGCTGAAGCTTCGACGAGATGAGGGAAGGGTTCTCCTTGATCCCTTGGTATTCAGGGCTCTTGTTGGGAGCTTGATTTACCTGACAATTACAAGGCCGGACATTGCTTATGTTGTTTGACGAGTTAGTCGGTATATGGCTGAACCAAGGCAATCTCATCTAGTGGCAGCGAAGAGTATTCTGAAGTATGTCAAGGCTTCTTCTGACATGGGACTCCTCTATAGAAGGGACTCGGAGTTTGCGTTGCTCGGGTACATGGATGCTGACTATGGCGGTGATTCAGATGATCGAAGGTCCACTTCAGGTTATGTGTTCACTTGCGGTTCAGCTAGCATCTTCTGGTGTAGCAAGAAGCAGGACTTGTTGTCGGTTTCAACCACGGAGACGGAGTATAAGGCTTCGGCCTTGGCTGCTCGGGAAGCCGTTTGGTTGAGGAGGCTTATAGAGGATGTTCATGAAGAAGTGCAAGGGCCTACTTTACTCCGGGGTGACAATGAGAGTGCTCTCAAACTGGTAAATAATCCAGTGTGTCGCGCCAGGACCAAGCATATAGAGATTGATCACCATTTCATCAGGGAGAAGGTGTTGGAAGGATCTCTGCTGGTCGGGCATGTTCGGAGTGAAGATAACCTTGCTGACATCTTCACGAAGCCACTGTCGAAGGGGCCCTTTGAGCGCTTGCGCAGCTTGCTGGGCTTGGTCACCACTTCCCACTTCAAGGGGGAGTGTTGAATTTTGTGAATTGAAAGTGGTTGACGGTACAGGCCGGGCGGCCTGGGCGGACAGCTTTGGCGGACTGGGTGGACTGTGATGTGCGGCCTGGTGGAAGGTCTAGTGGAAAGACGGCTGTCGTCTGAGCGGGTTGTTGCATGGAGTCCGCGGACTGTGCGACCTGGTATCTACGGATAGGACGTTGGCTTTGGTTTAGCCAAGGAGCAGACTGAGCGGATAGAGGCTTGCGGACTGGTGCATTGCTCAGTGGTCGCGGGTGCAAGCTTGTCCTAATAGGCAGTTTGGCTCATGTCCGCGGGAAGCTTGCGGACTGGTGTGTCCGCGGTGTGGGCTGTTACATACTGTGCTTAGAGCTTGGCTGAGGCCTTGTCGAGCTCTGGTGGCACAGCAGGTGCTTTGCTGTGGAGGTCTTTAGCGGACTGGATTATGAAGTCCGGGAGGTGGCTGCTGCATTGGGCAGGAGTGCGAGGAACCTGTGTACTGCTGGCGGTCTGTGCTAAGGTGTTTGGCGGACGGGAGTTTGAGTTCGCCATGTTCGCATTGGCCTTTGTTGGTTTTGGACTTGGTCACACTCTGTGCCAAGTCCATGGTGTCCGCCGTATCCGTCAAGTCCGCTGTGACTGGGCGGACTGTTGCTGTCTGCCTTTGGTCGTGGATTTGTGGCGGATTGAGGTGTGAGTCTTGCGGACTGCCTCGGGTTGGTGCAGACAGCCATTGAAGGGGGTTGATGTCCTGCAGTGGTTGGAGCTTTGCGAGCTGATGCCTTGTCCGCATCGCTTGGGTGGACTGGTGAGAGTTCGCCAATGTTGCCTTGCTCCTGGCGGTTTTCCTTGGTATCCGGCTAAGTCCTTGTGGACTCGGCGGATGGTGTTTTGCTATCGCGCGGGCTGGGGCGATGTCTCTATCTCTAGGGCGGTGACCACACTCCTCACCTCGCCTATAAATAGGACCCCCTGGCAGGTCTACAGTAACTTGAGTGAACAGTAAGTTGGGTTGGGCAAGGAGCTGCGGTCTGAGTTTGCCTGTCCGCGCGGATTGATTCAGTGTTGACGTTTGCTGTGTGCAGGTCGCGCGAGTTGCTTCAAGGAGCCAGGAGTTTGGCTGTGACTTCGGTCAAGTACTTGGAAGTGTGCGGTCTCTGTGGTCTCAGCAGGAGGTCGCTCTGCGTCTTGTCAGTTCTGTTTCATCTTTGCCAGCTTCAATAATCTTTCCGCCGGCTTCAGGCGGGTAGGGGGTGTTCCTCAGTTCAGCTTCAGCAGGAGACGAATAACGGTGTGTCCGCGCGGCCTCGCGGCCTCGCGGCTTCGGCGGACTCCGTGCTATTCGGCGGATTGCAGCTAAGTTCGGGCGATCTCAGCGGACTCGGCGACCTCGGCGGTCTCGGCGGACTCCGATGCTGTCCGCCCGACTTGTTTTTTGGTTCTTTCTGTTTACAGCTGTTATACTAGCGAAATCATGTCTCGCTATGTATGCCTCATGTTGTAAAGAAGTGAATGAATAACAGACCTGCTTGTGCTTCCATTGTTTGTTGGGTTTAACCTTTGTTCCTTGGTTTTCCGCTGGTTCAACGTGAGAACTGGGTAGTTCCGAAGATATTAATTTGGCGTTTGGGCTATCTTGCTGATCACGTTGAGAAAATTTAACAGACACTATTGTGTCGACATAGGCAGGGAACACGGCCTAGGACACGGGCGTGTCCATGGCAGTGTCTTACCGGGTTCGTTGTCACGACCCGCATTTTCTCAACAATAAAATCATTCAGAGTAAGAGAAAATACGTGTCGTGGTGCCACATCGTGCAGGGGATAACTGCACACATTCAGGCAAAACTCCAGACTTTAGATTTTTTAAGGAATATTCATAGTTTAATATGAAAGAAAACCAGTTATATTTAATGGTCGTATCCCTTGGCACAGTGGATCAGCTACTCCACGATTAAAAATATATATTTATTCGCAACGGAAAATACTTTAATTAAGTTATTTTGACATCCTAAATGAGCATAAGCGTCCCCGAGGGACGACTCATGGTATGCACGACTCTAAGGTTAGTATAGAATATATAAAAAGGATAGTCTTTACACTTAAGGAAAAATAGTGCTTTAATTTTATAAACATGATGTGCATGAGATACTTATAGTATTAATTTATGGTTTAAAATACCTAACATGCAACCTAGTATAAATCCTTCCAAGAAGACAAGTAAACAACCAACAATAGACAAAAGTAGCAGTTTTAGTTCACACCCAACATCATAAGAAAGCCACCAGTGGGCGTCAACAACCTGACACGAACCCACTGGTGAGTATGCATGATGCGCCCGCGAACAGACTCTTACTGTGGTTGGTTCGGTGAGTCGATCGCCGCGGGCGTGCTACATGAGGGAATTACACATATCGCAAGTAGTACTCGATATTCGGGGGAATACCGAGGTCGTATTGTTCTCGGGGTCGTGTTGACTATTCTTACTCCTCCGGGAGGACTATTATTTTACTGAAAGTAAGATGGATTTTTTAATTAAGTAAAGACAGAAAAAGTAAAGGAGCGAAAAAATGATTTAGAAAATATTCGATGAAGGGTTAACGCTCGGCATCGAATCGGATTAAGACTAAAATAATTTTTAATAATTATAGGACTTGGTTTTAAAATTAATAAAAGGAAACTTGGCCGTGGAGGTTCCACAAATGTGAGCTCACCTAGCTATAGGGATATCGCTCACCTGAACGTTAAGACTATTCGACCGAACGTTAGTCCGACGAAGGATTCCTCTTAACACCCTCTTTACGCTAAAAACCCCGCTATTGGGTGGGGAACCCAATTCGATAGAATTACGCTTGTCCTCTCTCAAGGGTATGCATGCAACTCTATTTACCCAGGGGTGATCTGTCCATACGCACGGCCTCTCGGCTAGCTAGTGTATGGATAACGGAAATAGGGCCCACACATCGATTTGTGGTCCTACGCGTCATTAACCCGGGGTAAACGCTAAATGATTATAATAAGAGGACATAAAAAAATAACAAACATTTAGAAAGCTGAAAAGTTAGCTAAAATAAGAACTCACGCAAACTCCAAATTATAAATAAAACAGAAACTAAGTTACACATAAAAGAAATTTGCATAATTGAAATTGCAAGTCCCACTCAAACGTGTGGGGGCGGGAAATAAAAGCTGAAAATTGCAAGTCCTACTCAAACGAGTTGGACTAAAATGAAAGCGAGTCCTACTCAAACGAGTAGGCGAAAATAAATGCAAGTACAAGTCCTACTCAAACGAGTAGGCGGGAAATAAAGTCCATCCATTTAACTCAAGTGAGTAGGCGGAAAAATAAAGAAAGAAAATTACAAGTCCTACTCAAACGAGTAGGCGAGAAATGAAAATGATGCGCCATTTAACTCTTAACGAGTAGGCGGAAATAAGTGCACACAAACACACACACTCTATATGAATTGAAGGAAAGCAATAAAACTAACTCCTACACACACGCACTCTACATAATTAAAGAAAACGATAAAATAAAGCACGAAAAATTAAGCATGAAAAACTAACACCTACACTCACACACTCTACATAATTTGAACAAAGCATCAAAACATTATTCTCATACACTCACACACACAAATTAAAAGCAAAATGAAAGTTACCTAAAAATTAAAACATTTACTTTTTCATGCTTAGGTTTGCCAAAAACAAATAAAAAGAACAAAATGAAATTTTTAGAGAACAAAAGTTTTTTCAAAACAAATTAAAAACCAAATTTCTTGGAAAATTAAAATTACAAGATTTTCATTCTTATGTTTTCATAAAAGTGATAAAAAAAGTGAAGAAGAAAATAAAAAGAACAAAAAAAAGGTTTTACAATCCTACAAAAAAAACTAAGAAAAGAAAATAAAATTCACTTTCAAATCTCTTTTATAAATACATAAGTACGAAATAATAAAAAAAACATTAAGGAAGAACATGTTGAAGATGAGATAACCACATCATATAATGCTTGGAAATGAAATCTACTACAAAACCTATCATGAAGACAAGTTAAAAACATGACTATTAAACATGTTACACTCATACACGCACACACACACACTTTTCATAAAGAAAAAACAAAGGTGAAACTAATGATAAAATGAGAAGAAAAGTGGGCACAAGAATTCATTCCAAAGCCAAATAAGAAGAGAAAAACTAACATTTTTATTGATTAAAGGAAACTATTACAAGATATTACAAAGCTAAAGCTAAAGCAAAAACAAACATGAAAGAAAAGGGGGGAGAAATCTCCTTACATAGCAAGGGAATCACGGATGCAGCCCACAAAACACATAAAAAGTGGCTCAAAAATGTGAACCCTTGGACCTTACAGAAATGGGCAATTTATAGGCAAAAAATTCTAAGTACACGCCCTCCGACACGGGCGTGTTTGGGGGGCGTGTCACTACTATTCATGATGGCGGCCGACGATTTGACAGAAAAGTTGACTTCGGGCTGAGTTCGAGTATGTCACGCCCCAGGTCACGGGCGTGACGCTGGGCGTGTCGGGGAGGTAGAACCGGGCATGGGTTGCGTCAAAAGTCTTCGGCAGCATCTTGTCGGGCCAGTTGGTGAAGTCACGCCCACGGTCATGGGAGTGATGCTGGGCGTGTTGGTTGGTGTCGACACTCGACAATCGTCGAGCGGAAAGTGTCGAGATGAAATCGTCGAGCTGAGATTGAGTCACGCCCTAGGTCACGGGCGTGACTCTCGGCGTGTCTCGGGTTCGACGATCGTTGAATTAAATTCGTCGAGTGGAGGGGACACAGGCTTGTGTCACGCCCCGTGTCGGGTGACACGGGCGTGACTCCAGGCGTGTCGAGCTTTTTACTTCAGAAATTTGCAACTTCTCGGGATTTTGAGCTATCACGCCCCGGTCACGGGCGTGATCCAAATGACACGGGTGTGTACTGCCCAAATTTGGCAGATTTTGGAATTTTTCTGAAAAATAAAATAAAACAAGTTAGTAGTAAATTTACAAGAATAGGAGCATTTTATTGAACAAAAATAAGTAAAAACGACGAAAATAAATGAAAACGACTAAATTAATTTGCAAAAAAATATGTATATTTATAATTCATCAAATACCCTCATACTTAAGCTTTTGCTATTCCAGAGCAAAAGTTTGAGGTGAATTTATAAGGAATAGAAAAAACTCTAAGTTTAGCTACCGCTTAATCAATTATAAGAGAGATCGAAATAAATATACGGGGTGTAAGAGTTAAGTCCTAAAATTATGTAGATGATTTAAATAGCGCAAAAGTTTTGGCCAAAAGACCTCTTGATGTAATCAAATAGAAGGCAATATTTGTAATGGTTAGATTAACGAAAATAGTTTGGAATTATATGAACTCTAGCTTATAGGAGTGTTACTGGAAATAATACAATTTACTAATTATGCTCTCAAATAGATTTTTGAATTAATACTAGAATCGTGTAATTGGCTAAGGGGGTAGTGGGTTTATGAAGAGGGTTTTGATTTTGAGGTGAGGTAATTTTTTCTCGAACCTCCATTTTTTTCTTTTGGATTATTAGGAAAATGAAATCTTATTTTCCTAATATGATTTTTGTTTTTCAACTTCATAAGAATAAAATTAACCCAATGTATATTTGTAGGAGTAATGAATTTTATCCTCTTACTCCATATATAATCTTTTTAAATTATTGGGTGCCTATGTTTACAGAACGAAATCTTATTCCCATTGACATAGGATCTTTTAAGGATAGAAAATTTTATCATGCCAAGTAGGTCATGATAAGGTAAGGGGAGAAAGGAAAACTAGATTTTTAATCCTAAAAATGTTTGAGATCAACCTTAATAATTTGTACGGTCCAGTTTTTCAGAAAGCTAAAAGTAAGTATAATTGAATTCTATAGTCTTTATTTCCTAACATAATACACGTGCTCCTATCAATGAAAAATTAGAAGTAGTGCCTAAAACGAGTTTGCTATTTTTAACAAAGTATAATGAATTCTTTAAAACTTAACCCCGGCTATTTAAATTTTTCACTCAATAATTAACAAACGAATAGAAAACAGAGAATTAATAGTATTCACATATAAATGAACTCAAAACAGAATTTTTGGATAGCAGGAAAGTTTAAGGATGGAATGTTTGATTTTTTATTTCAAAACATTTTTTTTATTATTTTTATAGTTTTTATCATCATCATTTTTTTTTGTTTTTTCATTTATGATCTTTTTTTGTATTTTTGTTTTTCTCAATTTTTTTGAATTTTTTTTTGAACTATTATCTTTTTTGGTTTTTTTAGGTTTATGTCATTAATATATAAATAAAAAGTTTTTTTGTTTTTTTATTTGTATTTTTTTTTATTTTTTTTTAAGAAAATTTTCATTCTATTTACAAAGATTTGGAGAAAAAGAAAAGTTATTTACAAGAATGAGAGGTAAGCGGAAGGGAGAGAGAGAAGATTATTTACATAAAAATATTTACAAGCAAAAATATTTACAAAGTGAAACTAAATATTATTTTTTTTTATAATTTTTTTTGTTTTTGTTTGTTTTTTTGTTTTTTTTTTATTTTACAATTTTTTTGGAGTTTTTGGAAAAAAGAAAGAAAAAGAAAACTAAAAAAAATTTCGGATTTTTCATTTTAAGATTTTTTTTTGTTTTTGTTTTGTTGTTATATGTATTTTTTTTTGTATTTTTGAAATGCAGAAGAATTGAAGTGCAGAAAGTAAAGTACGAAAATACCCTCATACTTAAGTCCAACATTGTCCCCAATGTTGTAACATAAGTATGCTGAACAAGAGGAAAAAACAATATATATAATATATAAAGAGAGGGGGGGTAGAAACTTCCCTGAAACGCGTAGGGGGAGGCCGATCAGAAACACTGCGTTAATTAGAAAAAGCAGCAAAGATAATAAGGAAAGAGCGAAAAAGATAAGCGAGGGGTGCCTCCCAGGAGCGCTTTGTTTATAGTCGTGTAGCTTGACTATTTTGGCGGGTTTATAATGTGGAGGAAAGTTATGGTTTCGCTAAAACCGATCACTGGATCGCCTGCTATATAAGACTTTAACCGATGACCGTTTACTTTAAACGAACCTTTTTCCGGGTGGGAGACGAGTACGGTCCCATATGAAAAAACTTCTTCAACTAGGAAGGGACCGAACCATCTAGATTTTAGTTTACCCGGAAAAAGCCTAAGACGTGAATTGTAAAGAAGGACAAGATCGCCCGGAGAAAATATTTTTTGGGACTTGATTTTTCGATCGTGATATAACTTAGAGCGCTCCTTATAGAATTTATTGCTCTCGTAAGCATTCGTACGTCATTCATCGGGCTCGTTTAGTTGCAGTTTTCTATTCTGAGCGGCTAAGTTGGAGTCGAGGTTTAAGAGTTTTAAAGCCCAAAGAGCGCGATGCTCTAATTCTACGGGTAAATGGCACACTTTGTCGTAGACTAACCGGAACGGCGTACAACCAATTGCGTTTTTGTATGCCGTTCGATATGCCCACAATGCGTCGTCGAGTTTAACAGACCAATCTTTCCTATTTAGTGAAACGGTTTTTTCTAAAATTCGCTTAATCTCTCGATTTACTACCTCAACTTGGCCACTTGTTTGCGGGTGGTAGGGGGTGGCAAGCTTGTGCGTGACTCCGTATTTAGCTAACGTCTTAGTCATAAGAGCGTTACAGAAATACGTTTCCCTATCACTAACAATTGCGCGAGGCGTGCCGAAGCGAGAAAATAGTTTTTTAAGAAATGTAACGACGACTCGCGCATCGTTGGTGGGGAGAGCTTGGGCTTCCGCCCACCTCGATACGTAGTCGACCGCCACTAAAATATACATATTTTTGAAAGATGGAGGTAGGGGGCCAACAAAATCTATGCCCCACAAATCGAAGACTTCGCACTCTAAAAACATGTTTTGGGGCATCTCGTCGCGACGAGAGATGTTACCCGACCGCTGACAGCTATCGCATGCGCGCACAAAATTATGCGCATCTTTGAAGAGAGTGGGCCAAAAGTAGCCCGCCTTTAGCGCCTTCCGAGCGGTCCGGTTGGCTTGATAATGCCCACCGGCTGGACCCTCGTGGCAGTGCTTAAGAATTTGCAAGCACTCCACACCCGCAACGTATCTTCGGACCGCTTGGTCCGCGCAGATACGAAAAAGAAATGGGTCCTCCCAAAAGAAATTTTTCAAGTCAGAAAAGAATTTCTTCTTTTAATGACATGAAAACTCTTTTGGAAGCACCCGCGCTACTAAGAAATTTGCAAAATCTGCGAACCAAGGCGAAGATGACGAAGAATTAAGAATGGAAAGGAGGCGTTCCTTGGGGAATATGTCATTTATTTCAGATTCGACGAGCGCTTCCGCACCCGGATGTTTTAAACAGGAGAGGTGGTCTGCCGCTAGATTTTCCGCTCCCCGCTTATCTCGGATCTCCAAATCAAACTCTTGTAGGAGGAGAATCCATCGAAGAAGGCGGGGCTTCGCATCATTTTTAGCTAATAAATATTTAAGCGCGGAGTGATCGGTAAAAACGATAACTTTAGATAGCGTTATATACGAGCAAAACTTATCAAAAGCGAAAATGACGGCTAAGAGTTCCTTTTCCGTTGTCGTGTAATTTACTTGTGCGGAAGTGAGCATCTTGCTAGCGTAATAAATAGGATGAAAATGTTTTTCTACGCGTTGGCCAAGAACGACACCTAAGGCAATATCACTAGCGTCGCACATAATTTTGAACGGAAGGGACCAATTAGGGGCCACTAAAATTGGTGAAGTGATAAGTTTTTGTTTTATTAAATTAAAGGTGGACTCGCATTCGCTATTAAAGATGAAAAGTGATTACTTTTCCAAGAGGTGAGTAAGCGGCTTTGTTATTATTGAAAAGTCTTGAATGAAGCGTCGATAAAAGCACGCATGGCCTAAGAAACTCCTAATAGATTTTACGTTTGTTGGTTGCGGAAGTTTTTTTATGATTTCTATCTTGGCCTTATCCACCTCTATCCCCTTAGACGAAATCATATGGCCGAGGACCAAACCTCCTCGAACCATAAAGTTGCATTTTTCCCAATTTAATACAAGGCTTGTGTCCTCGCACCGTTGAAGGACACGATCTAATTTGTGAAGGCAATCGGGAAAAGAGAGTCCGAAAACAGAAAAGTCATCCATAAAGACTTCCATAATATCTTCCACTAGCTCGCCAAAGATTGCTAGCATACATCTTTGGAATGTAGCCGGCGCATTGCAGAGTACAAATGGCATTCTTCGATATGCGAAGGTGCCAAACGGGCAAGTAAAAGTTCTTTTCTCTTGATCATCGGGGGAAATGGGGATTTGGAAAAACCCCGATAAACCATCAAGAAAACAGTAATACGGATGACCGGATAAACGCTCTAAAATCTGGTCCATAAAAGGCAGAGGGAAATGGTCCTTGCGGGTGGCATCATTAAGTTTTCTATAATCGATGCACACTCGCCAACCCGTAATAGTACGAGTTGGGACGAGCTCGTTATGCTCATTCGCCACTACGGTAAGACCGCCCTTCTTGGGCACGACATGCACGGGACTAACCCATGCACTGTCCGAAATAGGGTAGATAATCCCCGCATCTAATAACTTAATAATTTCGGCTTTAACGACGTCTTTCATGTTTGGGTTAAGATGACTTTGCGGCTGAATCGTTTTGCGGCAATTATCGTTAAGAAATATCTTATGAGTGCAAAAGGAGGGGCTAATCCCCTTTAAGTCAGAGATTTGCCACGCAATTGCGTGGCGATGTTTAAATAAAACTTCCAATAAATCAGAAGTCTCCGAATCACTCAAGTCCGAAGAAATAATAACGGGAAGCGTATCGCCTTTTCCCAAAAATGCGTATTTGAGCGATGCGGGAAAGGGTTTGAGGTCTAGGATGGGAGGTTCTTCTAGGGAGGTTTTAATGCCTATGTCTTTCTTACCAATTGGTTCGAAACGCAAGTCTAAAGAAGTATCCTCATCGCATTTAAAATTTTCGAGCGCATAAATATCGTCGTTTAAAAATACCGACTCGAAAACGGGAGAAGAACGATCTCCGAAAAAGGTATCTAAAGAGTAGCAGAAATCGTCGCTCGATGACAAATTGTCCATCGAGGGATTAATAGAGAAAGTAACTTGGTCATCGCCTACTCGGAGGAGAAGACTACCATTACTAACATCTATTAGTGCGCGGGAGGTGGCGAGAAAAGGGCGACTGAGTATTATTGGTACCTCGGCATCCTCCTCGATGTCTAAGATGACGAAGTCTACCGGCAAGGTAAACTTGTCTACTCGGACAAGGACGTCCTCCACAACCCCGATATGGAACTTAACCGAGCGATCCGCTAATTGGATGCGCATATTCGTAGGACTAGGAGTACCCAAACCTAAACGCAAAAAGAGCGAGAACAGCATTAGATTAATGCTAGCCCCTAAATCAACTAAGGCGTACTTTACTAATATATCGCCAAAAAGGCACGGGATGGAAAACTGTCCCGGGTCATTTTGTTTTGTGGGCAATTTATTAGTAAGGGCCGCCGAGCAGACAGCGTTGAGAGATACATGCGAAATATCCTCTAATTTACGTTTATTAGAAAGTAATTCTTTTAAAAATTTCGCATATTTGGGCATTTGCGAGATAGCCTCGGAAAAAGGAACATTAATGTGAATTTGTTTTAATAATAAAATAAATTTTTCATATTGCGCGTTCTGATGCTCGTTATCTAACTTATGCGGATATGGAAGGGCATTGTTTAAAATAATTTTTTCTTTTATAATTGGTAAAGACGGCGTAAGCGAAGAAAGGGGAAGACGGGTCGGAGGTGAAATATGTACCTGAGGGTCGGTCCGTTTTGGATCGACCACCTCCTTTCCGCTACGGAGGGTTATAGCGTTGTCATTCTCCCGCGGATTGGGCTCCGTGTTTCCCGGCAGTGCCCCGAGCGCGCGCTCGAACATCATCCTCACCAGCTGTCCAACCTGTTGTTCGAGAGTTTTTAGCGATCCGGTGATGTTCAGGATATTTGACTCGTTGGACGCAATATACTTCGAAAAATTTCCTCCATCGGGGAGGGTTTTGGAAGAGGAGGAGGAGGAGGCAGAAATCTGGGCGCATAAGAAATAGGGGGACGCTGAGCATTATTCGGGTTGCTCCAAGAGAAATTGGGGTGATTCCTCCAACCCGGATTATAGTTATTACTATAAGGGTTGTTGTTGGGGTTGAAGGGAGGACGACCCGAATTTCCCATGAAGTCCACGAACTCTTCAGCCACGCAGACGTTAGGGGGAATAAAACAAGGCGGAGTTGAGGAGGCAGTAGACATCCCCGCCACCTGTTTTGTTAACCTTTCAACTTGAAGGGTTAAGATAGCAGTGGCATCCACTTCAAAAAGACCAGCCGCCGGCTTTGGGCGTCCCCGCGGGACGTTCCATTGATAGGCGTTCATAGCTGTTGATGTACGAAAACGGACAGGGAGTCGGGCACCACCAGCTAACGGTTCGAACACCGGGGAATAGGGAGGAAAGGAGAAGACTGTCGACCAATTGGTTACTAGCGGTCGCGGCTAAAGGACCGGAAAAGGGGGCCGCTGGCAGCGGCAACAGCAGAGTTCGCCCGCCGCGGCTTAAATGCCACTCTTGCGGCGGGCTTTCCTTTACTTAAAATGAGAAACAGTTACACGAAAGGGAAAAGAGGAAGCCGGCCGGACTACAAGCCGCAAAACACTAGACTTGAGACCGCAGCTCTTAACAGGCGAGCTCCTGGATCCCAGTCAGCGTGTCTTGGGGAGTGCACCCACCCCCTATTTATAGGCTCGGGGGCCTGCCCAAACGGGCAGGGCTAAAGTTACCGGCTGCCCGGGGTACAGGAGAACCAGGCAGAGGTGAGGGGAAGCAAAAGAGAAAGAAACAAGAAAGGAGGGAAGCCGCGCGGCCTGGCGGATTCCTCCTGGAGAGTTGACGGCTGGGTCCTTGGGCCTTGTCGCTGAGCAGGGTCGGCGTTGGCAGCGGCCTGACATGGAGACCGCTCGGCTTGGGAGGCTTGGCAGCTTGAATACGCAGACCGCCCGGTCTGGAAAATTGCGCGGGCAGGTCGCGGATTCCGGGCTTATCATAATCCCCGCACATTTTTAAGTTTCCAAAAAACTTCGAAAATGTATAACTAAGCCGGAGACCGCGACTGCTTCATCGTCGTCTATAAAATCCCCTGACCCTTGACATTCCTCAGGATTCCTGCCAAGCCATGGGTCGTTACTCGCCACTTGCGGTCAGAATTTTGCAAGTCGGCACGATTTCTCTGAAGATGGATGTAATGTCATCAATGTTAGCCCGCAACAAGAAACCGCCAGAAACGAAGCAGAGCCGGAGCCAGAACTCGGATGATTCTGCCCGTCAGACTGCCATGAAGATTGGGAAGCCGGAGACATCAGCGGCTTCTGGACCTGAAAAGAGGCCGACAGAGATCGTCGGCGGACCATCGCAGGCCGCAGTAGATCCCATAGCGGTTTCGAAGGCTGCTCCACCACAAACCGGAATTGCCAAATCCTTCGACCTGACTTTCTCTCCATCAGGAGAACCACTCCTAAAAATCGGTGGGACGGAGGATAAGAGTGTTGAATCTGGGAAACCGTCCGAATTGCAGGACAAGGTCGACGTAATCGTTGTGGATGACAACGAGCCGGAGAAGGCGCGGGAACCCGAGCGGACTTTGGTTGAACAGCGCAAGCGGACTGAAAAGGTGTTCGGCTCCCTGAAACGGCGGAAAGAAAGGAGCAAAACCCTTGAAGAAAGGATGAAGAGGAAGATGAGGAAGTTGCACGCCAGAAACCGGAATATTTCCGAAAAGACCGGCGCGGACAGTCTGCAACACAGGCCGCACGAGAAGGAGGTACCCGAGAACCTGCCCACACCGGATTACAAGCCGAGCGAACTGGAGGGTACACCTACAGTTAGCGATTCGCTGAGCGAGCTCCTGAAGGGCATGGAGACTCTCCAGCAGCAAGACGCGCTATTGTCGACACCAGCGGCCTCTGAGGAGGTTGACCGCCCCGACATCCAGGTTATTGGGGAGAAGCCTGGCGAACCGGCTTCCGTGGCTTCTGAAGGAGCCGAGAAATTGAAGCTTCGCGAGAAGATGGAGGAGATGAAGAAGCTGATCGCCGATAAGCCGGTGGTGACCGCACTTCCATTGCGGCAAGGTAAACACCGGGACGTTAGGCGAATTATTAAATTCTACAAGTCGCGGTCAAGGAAGAAGGGGGCGAATATTATATTAAATCCGCCGGCCAGCTTTTTCCTGACCACGGCTCAACTGAAAAGCCAAGCTAAGGAAACCGAGCGGCTATGGAAAGGAAAGCTGAAGAGGATAGATCCTGAGCGGCTCAGGCGGCCAGTGATTAAAATCCATACAGCGGCCTCTGGAGGAGATAAACATCAAACCGGCGGTCTTATCCTACCGATTTTTTTGCTAGAATGTCGCAACAATCCGACTGAACCTGACTGCGGTCTTTCTTCTACAGGTGTACTGGAGACCGCGATTAAACCGGGCGACTTGACCACATTTATATCTATGCTGCCTCCGCCAAGTGTTCGCCAGAAGGAGATGGCCTACTTCCAGAAGGAGGTCGGCACGCTGCAGGCGGCTTTGAATGCGGCCACCGAAACCCTGCGGATTAAGGACGAAGAGAAGCGGGTTGCCCAGGTGGCCGCGGAAAAAAGGATCCAAGAGCTGCAAACCACCCTGTAGCGAGAGACCACAAGGTTGCAAACTGTGCTTGAGCTGGAGACCGCGAGGTCGAAGACCGCGATGGAACAAGAGACTGCTAGGCTCCAGACCGCGAGGGAAGAAGAAACGGCCAGGCTGCAGACCGCGATGAAAGAAGAGACCGCCAGGCTGCAGATCGCGATGGAAGCCGCTGAGGCGAAGATTGCTGAGATGCAGGTCGCCTTGGAGCACGAAAGGACGGAGAAGTATTTACTGATGGTCGCGCGGCTGGAAGGAGACAGAGAAGAGATCCCTCATGCTGAAGGCGGCGAGAACCAAGACCTGCCGGTGGAGACCGGCGGAGAACAGCGGCCTGCTCTACCAACTTCTGAAGAGTTGCCGGGTACTGGCCGCCCGGCCTCTGGCGAGACTTCAAACCCGCCGGAGGCCGCGGCGCCTAGACAGGTCGCAGTTCCAAGCGGGCTCGGGGGTCAGGGGATCCCAATGATCCCATTTGCGAGAGTAGAGCGCGACACTGCGCGAGTTCATCAGTCTCTGCACGCGCTTCACAATCTGGTTAGCCAGGTGTACGTTGCGATTGTTCAGACCGGTGAACAGGTCGCTCACATAGGACGAGACAGGCCGGAAGACGATAAGCGATCCTGAGCGACTTGAGTGAACCAAGCCGCGCGGACATTTGAATATTATGTTGTAATATATCTTTTTTTTCTGGATGTTGGACAATTTGATTACTGTAAACTGCTGTATTTTATTATGCTGCGAACTGAATGCGGCTTATGCGGTTTGTATTTATAATCCACATGCCTGCTGCTTTGTTCTGAAAAACTTAAGTATAGGATAGTAGCCGAGCGGTCTCGCGAACAGAACGCCGGCTTGAATGGTTGATACCCACATTATTCACCATAGAATTATTCTAAGTGCAGGTATATAGCCGTGCGGACTGACGGACTAAACTGCGGCTTGGTCATTAAGCTGATCTGTACTTCCAGCGGGCTTAGGCCGCGCTGCGTGGCGACTAGCCGCGATTTGACGTCGGGCACTGTACCTTCACAGATTTTCTATAAATAGCGCTGACCCCGGAGATTTCATCACAAATCAAAAAGGATGCGGGCTAAGTCTAAGTCGTCGGGGTCTGACAAGGCCACTGCGGTGAGGACTGACGCGGCCTCCGCTTTCCACTCTGCTGATCACAAAGAATGCCGGCTTACAAAAGCCGAGCTGGAGGATTTCGTCGAGAAGCACATGCAGGGAAGTCCGCTGGTCGCGCGGCTTCCCCGACAGGACGAGCGGATTAACTCCTCGCACGCAAATCAGATCGCGGTCCCCATCGACCACTTTGACTGCGGCTTCAGCTTCCCGGTCATGCTGGAGGCCGTAGCGGTCTTCGACCACTACGAAGTTGTGCCGGGACAACTACCCCCAAACTCGATAGCCTCCATTTACAGCTTCATCTCCTACCTCAGGTCGGAAAGAGTCTGCTTATCTATGAGGCTCTTTCGGGAATGCTTTTCGGTGCGGTCTATCCCGGACTCCGGGACAAAGATCTTCCGGGGGCATCTCTACTTCGGCTGCAGAGGGCTGAAGATAGTCAACTTGGCCAACAAGATCGCGAACTGGCCCGAGCGATTTCTCATCTTCGAGGGAAACCTGGGGTTGCTGCCAGTCGACCCCCAGATCCGCGAAGAGGCCGCCTTTGGCAGCAGCGGCTTGGACGGCGTCGAGAAGGAGATATACAACTTATTCAAAGGCGAGCGGCTTGATGTAAACCACTACATCCCGCTGTTGCCGTCGCTAGTAGGAGTAGAGGCGGAAGACAGTAAGCTCCAAGCCGGCCGACCTGATATCTTAGCCGCACGGACTGGAAACTAACTTTGCCTTTATCTTTGTAGCTGCTGTGGCGGTCCCGCTGAACAAGCCGCAGACTCCTGGCGGCTTGACCCTTACTCAAAGAGAGAAGAGAGCGAAGCGGGCCAAGCCGGCGCGAGTTGCGGAGGAGGAGGAGTCGGGCTCCTCTGGAGAGTTCATGCTGCAAGGAACGGGCAGCAGCCTGAAGGACCTTCACGGCGATCAGGCCTTGCGGTGGAGTCCGGACGGCAAGTCAGTGACGATCTCCACCGCCCTCCCCTACTGGGGAGCAGAAGAAGTAAGCCGCCACGCGAGCGCGGTTGGCGTCACACTGTATGGCAAGCGGAACTTGAGGGCGATGCGGCGAGTTCCTCCAGACGACCTGCCGCGGCTAGCCGCGCAGGTCGGGGCGAGGAGCTTCGTGGCAAGTCACTTCATGGGCCTTGCCTACAAGCAACTAATAAAGGAGAACATCGGCCTGAAAAGGCAGTTAGTGGAACAACATGAAGAAAACAAACGGCTAAAGGAAAAGGAGGCGGTAAGCCGTTACCGTTACTCGTGCGGTTAGCTTTATGTAACCATGCGGCCTTACCTTTATCTTTTGTTTTGCAGGAAATGTACAACCCGGCCAACCCCATCTTCCAAGACCAAGTCTTCCCCCAACTCGTCCAAGGGATCGATGGAGCGCTTAACCGCCTCCGGGGCCTTGGCGGCTTGGCTACCGGCTTCACCGACTTTACATGTGCCGACATCTACCCCTCCCTGAAAGAGCAGTTGGCCGACATCTATAGGTCGATCAAGGGCAAGGGCAAGGTCGGGGACGAAGTCGGCGAGATGGTGGGAGATGCCGTGGAAGAGGTCGGCTAGGGAAGCCGGAGTGCACGCACATCGTCTGAGTCCGGCGGCCAAGAATCTAAGACCGCGCGGCCAGACTCGACGACTTCTGGCGGTTCAGAGAGCTCGGCAACCAGCAGCGGGTACTCCCTATCGTCCGTCGATATTGGCGATAGCGGTGATTTGGATTCTCCTGCGACAAAGAAACTTAAACCGGGCGATTAGAAAATCTGTAACTTATTTGTTGTATTTTGGACTTTTTGGAAATCGGCGGTATTGTTTTTGTAACCGCGCGATTAATACTTTGTAGTACTTAATGAAATAGAAATGAAGGCAATTTTACCTTTCTCTTTACTATATCTCATTTTCTTACTCGTTTAAGTCCACACGGTCTCAGCATAGCTTCCTATTTAAAATATAAGTATGTAAACCGGCTGAGTGTGCGCTGCGACCTCAACAAAGTTATCCGCAAGAGAGATATATTTCCCTGCGGTTTATACCGGAATGCACGCCGACAATAAGCCGAGCGGCTAACAAATTAAACCGCAATTTGCCTTAATGAATTACTCAATGTTATCTGCTGGAAGAGCTGAATTGCCGAGGCTTGCTCATACATAAACCGTGACCGCTAAGCCGCGCGACCACCTGTCGCAGTCAGCAAACATCCATAACATTGAAGTATTAGATTGCGGCTAGGGCGAACTCTGAAACGAATTGCCCATTTGATACAAGGAACAAGAATAGAGAAACAATCTTTGGCTTCCGATAATACAGGTCGATATAGGCATATGGAAGCCGAAAATTTTTGGGAGGACAATTCGCCGATTAGCTAATAAGTCGGCGGATCAAAGCCAGGAATTAAGTGCCAGACGCAGGTCGGCCGACTTCCTGTCCATATGAATAATAAACCGGCAATTGATATATGAAAGCCAAATAAGATACTGAATAGCGGATAGGCGGACGTAAGTCGGCCAAGTTCCCAAATATATTAATAATAATCCGGCGGGTAGGCAATTAACTTAAGCCGGAATATGTAACCGGGCGGCCTGTGTAATACAACCTGTGCAGGCCGCTTAATAAAACCGCGAGGTAGCGGATAGGCTCGTGTTGTCCTGCAAAAATAGATGAAGACATGCACTTATGTGTTAATGTGGGCAGGTGCGTGTGGCAGTGCTTTCCACACAAAGAACACATAAGCGGGATTGAAATTCTTAATATCCGCGACTGATGTCAAGCGGGACAAGGACGCAACGTCTGCGACTGAAGTCAAGCGGAACAAGTACGCAATGTCTGCGACGAAGGTCAAGCGGGACAAGTACGTAATGTCCGTCTGTGACTGAAGTCTTGCGTGACGGGTACGTAATGTCTGCGACTGAAGGCCAAGCGGAATTTCCACTACACATCTGCGACTGAAGTCAAGCGGGATGTGGAGGGCTTAAGAATTCAAAAGGGGGCTCTTGCCCCTATATGCATGCATATTGGCATAAAAAGTAAAGCTAAAAAATAAGCTTTAAATGAAAAAACGTTTGCATGATGCTAAGGATGTGGCAAAGGATATATGTCTGCAGTTTTAGCATGCCCCATTAATACCGATTGTGAAGGGGTCGTTACATACTATTCTGAACATAAGCATTTCTCATCATATAAAGAAAGAGAAATCCCTGCTTGAACCATTGAGTAAGAAATGGAAGATTGCCTTAGAGAATTACTGAATGACATATTCTTGCAACTTTCCAGCTCTTGCAAGTTGATTAGCCAATTCCCTGAGAGCTATGCAATCTTCTGCTAGTTGACCAATATCTTTATGATACTTGCAAAAAAGCTCCTCGTGTCGATACTTGATTTTAGATTTCATACGCCGAGGCTTCTTGAACTCAGGCATTCCTTGAATGACTATCAAAAGATCTTCCATAGGAATTTTGAACTTAACATACTTACCTGAACCTTCTTCACGCTTTGGAATTTTACCCTGGAGAAGAGGAGGAGACTTGCAATATTCAACTTGCGAAACATCTTGGGAGGAAATAGATTGTTGTTGACCAGAAGTCCCTTGAGATTGTTTAGCCATTTGATTCAGAAACGAAACATAACCTTTATTGGCCTCTTCGCCTATTATGAACGTATTAACTATATCAATAAGATCTCCATAGCTTTTGGGATACTTTGTGGTGAGCTTGAATTTCAAAGGGCCTTCTTGAAGTGCGTTTATGAAAGCATGCAAGTAATAGTCTTGATGGACGCTACAAACATCGAGAACCTCCTTTTGAAACCGATCAACAAAATCTGGATTAGACTCGTCGATTCCTTGCTTGATTCGGAAGAGAGCTCCAACGTCTCTTTTCCGCTTCCTATAAATAGTGAATCTAGAAATAAATTGACTTCGAAGATCCTTAAAGCTGGTTACTGATCGAGGTGGGAGGCTATAAAACCATTCTCTTGCAACATTGCCAAAAGACATAACAAAGAGTTTGCATTTTACTCCATTTGACACGTTTCTCAGAGAAACAGCTGATTCAAAAGCTTGCAAATAATAAAACGGATCATCACATCCAGAATACTCCGGGAGACGCGGTACTCTAAAGTTATCGGAGACAGTATCCCACCGAATACGATTAATGAATGGAGAAGGGGCCTCTTCTTCTTCCTTACAAAGAGGTTCATTTGCAACAGATTCTAGTCCACGCTCAACACTGTTTGCAAAAATTTCTTCATGAGTGTCCACAAACTCACTATCTAGATACGAACAATCCTGCACTTCTGAGAGATCTGTAGTGACCGAGATGTTGCTGGATTTATTCTGACCCTTAGCAGGATTCATCTTGAAAAGAGGGAAATAGCCGAACTTTTTCAAGAGACCGCAGAATAGCGGCGGCTTGACGGGCGGCTAGACGGTGCAACAAGCGGACAAGAAGACCGAGAAGAAAACTGAGCGGGTAGAATGCCAGGTTCTACAGCGCTGGAGGCGGGCTGAAAACCTTAGCCGGCGAAGTCGCGGCTTGCTCGACAGGCCGCCGAACTCTAGAGGATAGAGCGGTCTAATCAGCTAGACCGCTGATTTCATCGATTAGTCGAGATCTGAAGGTCGCGTGTTAACTGTTGATGTACGAAAACGGACAGGGAGTCGGGCACCACCAGCTAAAGGTTCGAACACCGGGGAATAGGGGAGGAAAGGAGAAGACTGTCGACCAATCGGTTACTAGCGGTCGCGGCTAAAGGACCGGAAAAGGGGGCCGCTGGCAGCGGACAACAACAGAGTTCGCCCGCCGCGGCTTAAATGCCACTCTTGCGGCGGGCTTTCCTTTACTTAAAATGAGAAACAGTTACACGAAAGCGAAAAGAGGAAGCCGGTCGGACTACAAGCCGCAAAACACTAGACTTGAGACCGCAGCTCTTAACAGGCGAGCTCCTGGATCCCAGTCAGCGTGTCTTGGGGAGTGCACCCACCCCCTATTTATAGGCTCGGGGGCCTGCCCAAACGGGCAGGGCTAAAGTTACCGGCTGCCCGGGGTACAGGAGAACCGGGCAGAGGTGAGGGGAAGTAAAAGAGAAAGAAACAAGAAAGGAGGGAAGCCGCGCGGCCTGGCGGATTCCTCCTGGCGAGTTGACGGCTGGGTCCTTGGGCCTTGTCGCTGAGCAGGGTCGGCGTTGGCAGCGGCCTGACATGGAGACCGCTCGGCTTGGGAGGCTTGGCGGCTTGAATACGCAGACCGCCCGGTCTGGAAAATTGCGCGGGCAGGTCGCGGATTCCGGGCTTATCAATAGCCATCTCTTCGAATAAAGCCTGGGCGGCCTCGGGGAGTTTTGTTGTTTAGCGTACCCCCGGCAGCCGCGTCAATCATTTGACGCGTCTGAAAATTCAGCCCATTATAAAAAATTTGAACTTGCAACCACGTTGGCAGCGCGTGGTGCGGGCACCAACGGAGGAATTCCTTAAACTGTTCCCAAGTCTCGTATAGAGACTCAGGATCATTTTGCACAAACGAACAAATGTCCGCCCGCAACTTAGTAGTTTTTACGGGCGGAAAGTACTTCGTTAGGAACCGTTCCGTCAACTCAGCCCACGTGGTGATACATCCTCGCGGGAGGGCATTCAACCATGCCTTGGCTTTGGACTTAAGGGAAAAAGGAAATAAGCGCAAGCGAATGGCATCATCAGTGACTCCATTAATCTTGAAGGTGTCGCATATCTCTAAGAAATTGGACAAGTGGACATTCGGGTCCTCATCCGGCATTCCATCGAACTGCACGGCGTTTTGGACCATTTGAATGACACTCGACTTTATTTCAAAATTATTATCGCCACCGCAGGGCAAACAATACTTGACCCAGTATCATCCAGGTTAGGCCGGGCGTAATAAGACATAGTACGCTCGGCCGCCCGGGCTGGGTTAGGCGCGGCCATAACTACAACAGACGGTTCTCCGATAGATTCTTCGGGGTCTAAAGAAGGAATTCGGCGTTGAGAACGAATACGCACAAGAGAGCATTCGATCTCAGGGTCGAAGTCAAAATCTTCAGACTCGGAGGGTTGTCACCCAAACAAAAATAAAACAAAATAAACTCCTTTTTTTGTTGTTTTTGATTTTATTTAAAATAAAGTTTTTTGTTAGTTTTTTTTTAGTTTATAGAAAATAAGTAAAAGTAATAGACTCCGGAATTCGAAATAGCAACTCGAAGAGAGTCCCCGGCAACAGCGCCAAAAACTTGATGCGCCCGTGAACAGACTCTTACTGTGGTTGGTTTGGTGAGTCGATCGCCGCGGGCGTGCTACATGAGGGAATTACACATATCGCAAGTAGTACTCGATATTCGGGGGAATACCGAGGTCGTATTGTTCTCGGGGTCGTGTTGACTATTCTTACTCCTCCGGGAGGACTATTATTTTACTGAAAGTAAGGTGGATTTTTTTAATTAAGTAAAGACGGAAAAAGTAAAGGAGCGAAAAAACGATTTAGAAAATATTCGATGAAGGGTTAACGCTCGACATCGAATCGGATTAAGACATGTAATTTTTAATAATTATAGGACTTGGTTTTCAAATTAATAAAAGGCAACTTGGCCGTGGAGGTTCCACAAATGTGAGCTCACCTAGCTATAGGGATATCGCTCACCTGAACGTTAAGACTATTCGACCGAACGTTAGTCCGACGAAGGATTCCTCTTAACGCCCGCTTTACGCTAAGAACCCCGTTATTGGGTGGGGAACCCAATCCGGTAGAATTACGCTTGTCCTCTCTCGAGGGTATGCACGCACCTCTATTTACCCAGGGGTGATCTGTCAATACGCATGGCCTCTCGGCTAGCTAGTGTATGGGTAACGGAAATAGGGCCCACACATCGATTTGTTGTCCTACGCGTCGTTAACCCGGGGTAAACCTTAAGTGCTAAAATTAAAATGAAAATAAAGAGCTTCAATTATTACAAATCATTTTAAATGTCGCAATGCTCTTTGATGCCGAGGCTAATAGCGATTAGCCACACATCGGTATGGGGACGGCTTTATAATTTAATGAGCTGCGAGTTCGAAATTAAACGCTAAATGATTATAAGAAGAGGACATAAAAAAATAACAAACATTTAGAAAGCTGAAAAGTTAGCTAAAACAAGAACTCACGCACACTCCAAATTATAAATAAAACAGAAACTAAGTTACACATAAAAGAAATTTGCATAATTGAAATTGCAAGTCCCACTCAAACGAGTGGGGGCGGGAAATAAAAGCTGAAAATTGCAAGTCCTACTCAAATGAGTAGGAATAAAATGAAAGCGAGTCCTACTCAAACGAGTAGGCGAAAATAAATGCGAGTACAAGTCCTACTCAAACGAGTAGGCGGGAAATAAAGTCCGTCCATTTAACTCAAGTGAGTAGGCGGAAAAATAAAGGAAGAAAATTACAAGTCCTACTCAAACGAGTAGGCGGGAAATGAAAACGATACGTCATTTAACTCTTAACGAGTAGGCGGAAATAAATGCACACAAACACACACACTCTATATGAATTGAAGGAAAGCAATAAAACTAACTCCTACACACACGCACTCTACATAATTAAAGAAAATGATAAAATAAAGCACGTAAAATTAAGCATGAAAAACTAACACCTACACTCACACACTCTACATAATTTGAACAAAGCATCAAAACATTATTCTCATACACTCACACACACAAATTAAAAGCAAAATGAAAGTTACCTAAAAATTAAAACATTTACTTTTTCATGCTTAGGTTTTGCCAAAAACGAATAAAAAGAACAAAATGAAATTTTTAGAGAACAAAAATTTTTTCAAAACAAATTAAAAACCAAAGTTCTTGGAAAATTAAAATTACAAGATTTTCATTCTTAAGTTTTCATAAAAGTGATAAAAAAAGTGAAGAAAAAAATAAAAAGAACAAAAAAAAAGGTTTTACAATCCTACAAAAAAAACTAAGAAAAGAAAATAAAATTCACTTTCAAATCTCTTTTATAAATACATAAGTATGAAATAATAAAAAAAAACATTAAGGAAGAACATGTTGAAGATGAGATAATCACATCATACAATGCTTGGAAATGAAATCTACTACAAAACCTATCATGAAGACAAGTTAAAAACATGACTATTAAACATGTTACACTCATACACACACACACGCTTTTCATAAAGAGAAAAACAAAGGTGAAACTAAGGATAAAATGAGAAGAAAAGTGGGCACAAGAGTTCATTTCAAAGCCAAATAAGAAGAGAAAAACTAACATTTTTATTGATTAAAGGAAACTATTACAAGCTATTACAAAGCTAAAGCTAAAGCAAAAAACAAACATGAAAGAAAAGGGAGGGGGAGAAATCTCCTTACATAGCAAGGGAATCACGGATGCAGCCCACAAAACACATAAAAAGTGGCTCAAAAATGTGAACCCTTGGACCTTACAGAAATGGGCAATTTATAGGCAAAAAATTCTAAGTACACGCCCTCCGACACGGGCGTGTCTGGGGGGCGTGTCACTACTATTCATGATGGCGGCCGACGATTTGACAGGAAAGTTGACTTCGGGCTGAGTTCGAAGATGTCATGCCCCAGGTCACGGGCGTGACGATGGGCATGTCGGGGAGGTAGAACCGGGCGCTGGTTGCATCAAAAGTCTTCGGCAGCATCTTGTCGGGCCAGTTGGTGAAGTCACGCCCACGGTCACGGGCGTGACGCTGGGCGTGTTGGTTGGTGTCGACACTCGACAATCGTCGAGCGGAAAGTGACGAGATGAAGTCGTCGAGCTGAGATTGAGTCACGCCCTAGGTCACGGGCGTGACTCTGGGTGTGTCTCGGGTTCGACGATCGTTGAACTGAATTCGTCGAGTGGAGGGGACACGGGCTTGTGTCACGCCCCGTGTCGGGTTACACGGGCGTGACTCCAGGCGTGTCGAGCTTTTTACTTCAGAAATTTGCAACTTCTCGGGATTTTGAGTTGTCGCGCCCCGGTCACGGGCGTGATCCAAATGACACGGGCATGTACTGCCCAAATTTGGCAGATTTTGGAATTTTTCTGAAAAATAAAATAAAACAAGTTAGTAGTAAATTTACAAGAATAGGAGCATTTTATTGAACAAAAATAAGTAAAAATGACGAAAATAAATGAAAACAACTAAATTAATGTGCACAAAAATACGTATATTTACAATTCATCAATGCATGTCTATACAGAAAGGAAAATAACTACATAACTAGGATGAAGATCGGCAACCACAGCTACCCAGGAGGCTATCAGCAAAACTCACCAAAAGATCTAGTCGCTCAACCGGCTACAACCTGGACCTGAGGCATTCAAGGAAAGAACAACTTAGCAAGAATAAAGTCAAATAAATAGAGCATTAGCTTTAAGAACAGGTAAAGAAGGGTTTACCACCCGACAACAATAAATGCTATCAGAAGAAGAAAAACAGCACAGTAAGAAAAGAACACTGTCTAAAGAACAGTAAAAGAAAACACACCATGTGTGAGTATAATAGCAACAAGTTCTGCAAAAGAAAAGAACCTGCAGCAGCAACATGGCATATAACATGTACCAAAGAAAAAGCCATAAGCAAGGAAAGGAGCTAACATTCCTAACTTTGTGTGATAATGACAGGCGTCAAAACATGGATCTGAGTACATAACCAAAACCAGATCCAAAAAGGGCTAAGGGGTCAAACAGTGGCAGCCCTAGGGTCCAACACACCAGCCAAAGCCAGGGCAAATAAAGGTGGTGGCCACGGCTCCCCGCATAAAACCACCCCTCTATAGGCACCAAAACTCCACCACCTGCCACAACCCAAAAGTCGGCATGCCAAAGAACTAGCCGAGCACAAAACACCCCCCCTATGGAGAAGATCCACTAACAATCCTAAGGAAGCACACCAACCTAAGGCAAAAGTGTAGAGTCCACTCGACGCGGCATTGAGTGAGCTCCACACACTCAATGCCAAATGACTTAGCCGCAAAACCATCGCTGGATGACGGCGTTGAGTGAGCTCGATTCACTCAACGCTGTCAACGCTTTCTACTTAGCTGCAGAAACTAACTTCGGCATTGAGTAAGTTCACCACACTCCATGCCAAAAAAGCCAAACAGCCAAGGCGTTGAGTGAGGTCCACTCACTCAATGCTTGGAAACAGAGAGTTGGAAATTTAATTCCAACTCTAAAACTTCTGCCTAAGCTCAAACCTCTGCCTAAAAGCTAAAACCTCAACGCTTGGAAACAGAGAGTTGGAAATTTAATTCCAACTCTCTCTTCTACCCTTTCTACCCAGCCACAACAGCTATCTGACTTATACTATAGCTAAATACAGCCATACCCTACCTCCAGCTACCAACTGGACACCAAACCGAGAATAAAGAAGGAGAGATTATCCAAATTCTTAGACAACCTAAAACGGACATGGCTGAAATAAAGAAGCACTGCTGCACTAGCTCCTAGAGGCAAAAAAAATAAAGCTAATTATGGCAAATTAGCAAAGTAAAAAGGAGGTCAAAATGGCAAGGGCAGGAGCCACTTGCCTCACCGCCAAGATGCAGCAGCTGCAACAAGAAATCTGGCTTTGGCGGCAAGATCGGCCACCTACGAGTCAAAAACAAGGCTTAAGAGAAGAAGAAGAAGAGAAAACAAAAACCCTAACACCTAGAAACAGCCTTAGAACAAGCATAACTTACCTAGGAAGAAAGATCCAGAAGAGAGCAAGCCAAATCTGCAGACACACGAGGAAACCGAGCTAAAATCCTCCCGAAAACGCCGGCGAAAGCTCCAGCGCCTCCGCCTCCCGCACAACCCGCTGGAAGCTAATAGCAGCTCGGGAAAAGAAGAAACGTGGAGAGAACAGACAGTCCTATATATAGCAACACTTGAGTCTACGGTCGACATAACAGTGTCGACACAATGTGTCGACACCAGACACACAACAGTGTCGACACAATGTGTCTACACCAGACGGCACAGCGGTGTCAACATAATATGTCGACACCAGATGGCATGGCGGTGTCGACACAATGTGTCGAAACCAGACAGTACGGCGGTGTCGACACAATGTTTCGACACCATACAGCACGGCGGTGTCGACACAATGTGTCGACACCAAACAGCACGTCGGTGTCGACACCACACAGTACGGCGGTAACGACACAATGTGTCGACACGAGACGGCACAGTGGTGTCGACACAATGTGTCGACACCAGATGGCACAGCGTTGTCGACACAATGTGTCGACACCAGATAGCACAGGGGTGTCGACACAATGTGTCGACACCAGACAACACAGCGTTGTCGACACCAGACAACACAATGTATCGACACCAGATGGCACAATGTGTCGACACCATACAACACTACGGTGTCGACACAATGGTATCGATACCAGTCGACACAACGGTGTCGACACAACGGTGTCGACACACCGGTGTCGACACACCGGTGTCGACACACCGGTGTCGACACACCGACAGAGACACAGCCCACTAGCTAATAAAATAATAAGCACAATCAACCAATCAGCTAGTTATCTAAACATATATATATATACATGAAATGAAAACAGCTAAACACTGAGCCTAAAAACTGGGCACCAGCCCTACCAAGCTCGGCCACTCAAGGCCATGCACAACAAAAGCTACTGTTACTAGCTAACAAGCAAACGTCGAAACGATGCGAAAAAAAACGGTCTCGGATTTCGACAAAACTTGCACCGTAGCTAAACACCCAAGCTACGAAAACAACGGCGAAGTCGAAAACAACATCTGATGACCAAACACTCGGGCTAACACCTCCCAAGCCAAAGTACAAGCATTCTCTAAGAGGCTCAGCCGACTCACCAAAACAGACTCTAGCTAGCTGGGGAATCCTGCAAACAGGCTACAAATAGGCCACTCAAGGAACCTAAAGAGCTAATACCGCGCTCTAACAACGGCAAAAGGCCGAAAACGCGTCATCATAACGCCAAACAATGATCAAACAAAACACAGAAAAACCAGGGGCATTACAGCCACTCCCCCTAAAAGTTTCGCCTCGAAACTTTACACACAACACTACCATCAAGAAGGAGAAAGAAATAGCCAAGATGGGCTATATTAGAAAATGCAAAACATATCAGGCACAAATCAAGGAAAAAGATGAGGGTGAGCCTCCCTCATAGCCGACTTCAATTCCCAAGTCGCGCTTTCTACATCCTGATTTTTCCATAAAACTTTAACCATTGGAATGGTCTTCTTCCGCAACACACGATCCTGAGAATCCAAAATGCGGACAGGCACCTCCACGTAAGAAAGATCCGGTTCCAACTGAGGCACAGAATCCAAAACCTGCCTGCCACTCTGCACACATTTACGCAGCTGACTGACATGAAAGACATCATGCACGCCAAGGAAATTTGCGGCCAAATCCAGCCTATAAGCTGATACACAAATCCGCTCAACAATCATAAACGGCCCTATGTATCTCGGGTCCAACTTCCTATTCTTGCCAAACCTCTTGACTGCAATCATCGGTGAAACCTTTAAGAACACCAAGTCCCCCACAATAAATTCCAAGTCAGATCTACGCCGGTTGGCGTTCTTCTCATATCTCTCCTAGGCTATCCGAAGCTTCTCCCGAATAAGCTTCGCAGTAATTTCCATCTCCTCGAGCGCATCCGGCTCCAACAAGGACCTCTCGCCCACCTCAGGCCAAAATAGGGGAGTTCTACAGCGTATCCCATACAGAGCTTCAAAAGGAGCCATTTGCAAGCTTTCTTGGTAACTATTATTATACGCAAACTCCATAAGCCGCAAACGCTCATCCCACACTCCCCCGTGGTCTAGAATATAGCATCGGATCATATCTTCCATAATTTGATTTACTCGCTCCGTCTGACCATTGGTCTGCGGATGATAAGCAGTGGAATACCTCAAATCCGTACCCAACCCCTCTTGAAGGCTCCTCCAAAAACGAGACGTGAACCTGGAGTCTTGATCCGATATGATACTTACGGGTATGCCATGCAATCTGATAACTTCATTCAGGTACAACTCCGCTATCTTTTTCATTGAATACCCAATCTGAAAAGGTACGAGGTGCGCACACTTCGTTAGTCTATCCACTATAACCCAGACTGAATCATGTCCTCTAGGAGACCTCGGTAAGCTTATGATGAAATCCATCGAGATGCTCTCCCACTTCCAAGTCGGAATCTCCAAGGGAGTCAGCTTGCCACCAGGCCTTCGATGATCTGCTTTCACACATTTACAAGTGTGGCACTCAGAAAAAAATCTGGATATGTCTCCCTTCATCCAATACCACCAGGAAATCTCCTTTAAATCATGACACATCTTGGTAGATCCTGGATGGTAGGCAACACTAGATCCATGGGCTTCCCTGCACACCATAACCCAGATATCTCCAACGGCGGGGATGCAAAACCTGTCACGGTACTTCAAGGTACCCGCATCATCAATAGAAATATCTGGCAATTCGCCTTTCTCAGCTCGAAGATACAAATGCAGAAGATCGGGATCATCCTTCTGAAGCAGTCTCATAAGCGCAATCCACGAAGGTTCTGCAACTGCCAAACTGCTCTGCGAATCGCAGCTTCCCACAGAAATGCCCATCAAAAGAAACTCCTCCACTAAAAGATCGGCGGAGAGACCAAAAATCTTCCCTGACTTCCGACTCAGGGCGTCATCCACCACATTAGCTTTGCGCGGATGGTACTGGATTTCAACATCATAGTCGGCCACATAATCCAACCATCGCCGCTGGCGCAAATTCAATTCCTTCTGGGTGAAGACATACTTTAAACTCATATGATCAGTAAAATTCTTGCACAGCATGCCATAAAGCAGATGTCTCCACAACTTCAGCGCATAAATCACGGCTGCAAATTCTTGGTCATGCGTAGGGTAGTTCTTCTCATGGGTCTTTAGTTATCTTGACACGTACGCAATCACCTTTCCTTCTTGCATCAATACGCATCCAAACCCAACATGTTATGCATCCGCATACACATTATGCTTCGTACCCTCAGTAGGCAAAGTCAAAATCGGAGCTGAACATAATCTTCTCTTTAGTTCTTCAAAAGCCTCATCACATTTATTGTCCCATACGAAGGCTACATTCTTCTGCGTCAACTTGGTCAACGGCACAGATAAGGTAGAGAATCCCTTTACAAATCTTATATAATAGCCAGCAAAGCCCAAGAAGCTTCTGATCTCTTTGGGGGTAACAAGTCTCGCCCATTCCATAACAGCAGCGATCTTGTTTGGGTCCACCGATATTCCCTCCTTATTAACCACGTGGCCCAGGAAAGAAACTTGAGGCAACCAAAATTCACACTTGCTCAGCTTGGCGTATAGCTTATGGTCTCTTAGAGTCTCCAAGACCAGTCACAAATGTCGATCATGCTCCTCATCATCTCTAGAGTACACCAAAACATCGCCTATAAAGACAATCACAAACTTATCTAGAAAATCCTTGAAAACTCTGTTCATCAAGTCCATAAATGCAGACGGGGCGTTGGTCAACCCAAACAACATCACAAGAAACTCGAAATGACCATGACGAGATCGGAACGCCGTCCGCTGAATATCTAATTCCAGAATCCTCAACTGGTGATAGCCTGAACGAAGGTCAATCTTGGAAAACACGGCACTACCACGCAGTTGGTCAAATAAATCATCAATCCTTGGCAGAGGATATCTGTTCCTAATGGTCACTTTATTCAGTTCTTGGTAGTCGATGCACAACCTCATCGATCCATCTTTCTTTTTAACGAACAGTACGGGCGCGCCCCAAGGCGAAGAACTCGGCCTTATGAAACCATTCTCCAGCAACTCATCCAACTGGACTCGCAACTCCTCCAATTCACGCGGGGCCATGCGATATGGCGCCTTAGCAATAGGACGCATACCAGGCTCCAAATCAATAACGAACTCCACGTCTCTCTCGGGCGGGAGACTAGGAAGATTAGCAGGAAAAACATCATAAAATTCTCGTACCACTGGAATCTCTTCCAAACACGGCAAACAAGACAGTCTCCAACACAAAAACCAAACAAGCAAAGCAGCCGGAACCTAAAATTTCCCGAGCACATACCGCCGAAATGGCCGGAGAATCCTGGCGAGAATATCCAAAAATGCTCCTGGGCTGACAGTTGTCCTTGACGAAGTCCAAGTGCTTACCCTTGCACTGGATAACTGCATCGTACCTGGATAACTAGTCCATGCCCAAGATAACATCGAAGTCCTCCAAATCGATCAACTTCAGATCCGTCGTAGCTAGAAAGTCCACTAAAGCAATCGGACAATCCTGAATGCCCTGATCTGAAACCATAGAAGCACCAGAAGGGAACTTAACGCAAAAGGCACCACCAACACAATCTAGCCCCAAACGGAACCGCTCCACGAAGGCTCTAGCCACAAACGAGTGGGTAGTGTCGGAATCGAAGAGAATGTGTGCCCTGTGGTTCTTCACCTTAAATCTTCATATAGGATTGCGCACGCACTAAGGAAACAAACGCTAAAACGAAAACTTCAACCGAAAAAAAGAAACATGACAACACGCTTAGGGAGAAGTCTAACCTGAAATAACCTGGGTCGAAGCCTGCGCTTCGTCTATCGAAAGCACATTCAACTTGTAACGGCCCGATTTAGAGCTCAGAGGCTACCGCACCATGCTGGGCCGCATAGCTTGTCTCGCCCCAAGGCCCGTTACAGGGCTGCAGCCCGTGCTACCCAAACCCATCTCCGGCCTGTTTCTCAGCACTGTATGTTTTTGAGCATGCCATGTTTCGAACTCAACACCTCCTTAACAAGGCACCTTCAACAACCCTCATCACCAACTGAGCTGCATCTCAATTGGTGATGAGGGCTGTTGAAGGTGCCTTGTTAAGGAGGTGTTGGGTTCGAAACCTGGCATGCTCAAAAACCTACCATGCTGAGAAACAGGCCGGAGATGGGTTTGGGTGGCACGGGCTGCAACCCTGTAACGGGCCTGGGGCGAGACAAGCTATGCGGCCCAGCGTGGTGCGGTAGCCTCTAAGCTCTAAACCGGGCCGTTACATAAAAAGTGCACTTTTTATGTAACAGCCCGGCCTAGAGCTCAGAGGCTACCGCACCCCATCATGGGTCGAATAACTTGTCTCACCCGTAGGCCCGCTACAGGGCTGCAGCCCAGGCACCCAAACCCCTCCCCGGCCTGTTTCTCAACACGGTAGGTTTTTGAGCATGCCAGGTTTCGAACCCAGCACCTCCTTAACAAGGCACCTTCAACAGCCCTCATCACCAGCTAAGCTGCAGTTGTAATTCCCCGAAACTCAAAAGAGCGACGGGAGGCGTTTGGTGCCAAATATGGAATTTGGCAGGGGGCACACGGCCTGGGACACGGGCGTGTCCCAGGGCGTGTCAGGCTCGAGTCGACAATTTGGCCACGAGGTCGACGAAATTTGGAGTCGACGATCGTCGAGCAGGGAACACGGCCTGAGACACGGGCGTGTCTCAGGGCGTGTCGAGCCTGTGTCGACGATCAGATAGGGAAGTCGACGATTTTCGCTCGACGATGTGTCGAGACAGGGAACACGGACGAGGACACGGGCGTGTCCAAGGCCGTGTCGTGTGGTCGACGAACTTCGCTCGACGAAGTGTCGAGACTGTGAACATGGCCTGAAGCGCAGGCGTGTTCGGGTTTGACACGGGTGTGTCACATTGGACACGGGTGTGTCCTAAACCCGTGTGAGTCTCGGGTTATTTTCGGGGCTGTGTCGATGGGGGCACACAGCCGACCACACGGCCGTGTCAGTTGGAACACATGCGTGTCAGGTCGAACACGGGCGTGTCGGATGCCCGTGTGTTTTTCGAGAAGCATCGATTTTTATGGCGAATGAGGGACACGGACCTGGACACAGGAGTGTCACAGGCCGTGTTCGGCCCAGATTCTGCATTTTAGATTTGGATCGTGGCCGTTCGTTTCTTTAATTCGGGATCCGACGGCTGGGCGCTGTTAGTGCTTGGATATACCCGGGATTGGACCCTTCAAACCCTTATTTCACTTGAGAAGTTCTCTTTCTAAAGTATAGAGAGAGAGGAGAGCAAAGGAGGAAGAAGAAGCTTAGATCCGGTCTTTGGAGGAGCTTCGGAGCTCCAAACCGCGAACCGACTTCGGATCTACGGAGGCAAAGAGAGTGCGGTGCTTTTCATCCGCTTACATTTCCATGGCGTTAAGGAATAATGCAAGGGTAATGATTCTCTTCTTGAGCATGTGAAGCTCTCCTTCTTTGCATAGGAAGCCCGCTCTCGCGAGTTTGCGGTGAGTTGGAGGCATTCCTTCGGGTAGATATGTAAAGTCCCAGTTTTTTAGAGTCCGTATTCGAGAACGGACATAGGCATGATGTGTGAAGCCTACACGGACATGTTGGTCTGGAACGGTGATGTTGCATGGCATAAATGCCGGAGAAGACTCCGTGCGATTGTTTGTTTTTCGGGTTTTCTACGTGGTAGATTGCAACAGGGAGCCTTGGGGATTAACCCTAAGGTACACCCAGAAAACTGGGCTGATGCGTGATCTTGCCAACTTGGTGGCCTGGAAGCCAACCTGAACATAACCGGATTATGTGAAGTGTGATGGAAATGGGTCTCGGGAGAAGTTTGACCTGCGCATATGGCTTAAATTATCATTGCGATGTGAGCACGGGTTAGATGGAACCGTACCCGTTCTATGTCGTTCGGTTAGAGCTGTTGGCATAGATGAGGGTCTTCGGCAGTCTATGGCTTAAATTGACGTGACACATGCCGGGAAGACAAATTGCTCATATGTTTGGCCGTCAAAGTGGCGGTGGTGAGTCCGGAATGTCTATGGCTTAAATTGACGTGATATTGGCCGGTTCACCGAGAATGTGCCCTGTGTGCATGGGGTGTGTGGACGTGCGGGCCAACACCTGTGATGTAGTGAGATTACTATATTGCTTATTTATATTAATAAAATACAGGGAAGGAGCATCGCCGCCCCGAGTTGGGGGCGATATCATTATAATTTGGTCAGCATTGCTGACCGTTGCTTTTGTTTGTCGCCGTGCGGTGGATTGTGCTTGCAGGTGCTGCTGGACCGAGCGGTCAATAGCGGGCTAAAGACCAAAATGCGAAGCCAGCCCTCGAAGGCCTAATTGAAGTGTTTACTTACTTTTGTTCATGTATGACCGACCTGCGTTCCGTGGTATGGAAAACATGTATTAAGAGTAAACCATTTATAAGGCCTTAAGGTCAGTTCTTGTGTATGTACTACATTCCTATTTGGTGTATTAGTGGACATTCATGTTTGGTGCTGGGTTCTTTTAATTGCAACTTATAAAACTGCTTCCGCTAGAATGCTCTGTGTAGGACGTTATGATTGGTTGGATGGTTTCCATTTAGTAACCACCCGATCTGTCTGTGGTATATGGCGTCGGGCCCCAGCCGGACCTACTGTTATATGTTATGCGACGGATACGGGGTGTTACAATTTGGTATCAGACTACTGGTTTCGGTCAGGCTTAAATGAATTCGTGGACGAATTCTTTTTAAGGAGTGGTGAGCACATGTGTGTGCGTCATCGTTATAACATCAAAAGAACCCATGAATGTCCACTTAGGAATGAAAATACACATGTTTGGGGAACCTGCGTGTTCCTATAATTGTTGTTTGCAATTTTGTTTGGTCGCTTAACGATGTTTTGTACCACTATAGGTGACCGGAAGCGATGCTGGGCCGTCGGAACATCAGGTTTCTGAGGATTATAGTGCACCTGGTGACGTGCCTGCAAACCTTCCCTCCGCTAAAACCATAAGAATGGTGGTGGAAGCAGTGTTCGCTGCGATTGGTGCACAAAATGAAAGATGTGTGCAGTCCCCTATTATTCCAACGCCGGGTGGTGTGATGGAGCAAACGACATTTATAGGACCTTTGGGGCAGCAGTTAAACATGCTCTTAATGCAGGGTACGCACTCAGTTGAGGAATATTTGCAAGCGTTTTTATTGATAAGACGTTACCCGGGCTCTAAAGTGGAGAGCGAGCAGTCCATGGTTGATAGGTTTTATAATGGCCTGCGCGGCGAATTGCGAGTTCTGCTGCTAGGACCAAAATTATTGGGATTCCGAGCCTTGGTGGAATCGGCTAGATCTTTGGAAATAGATTTGGCAAAAGTGAATCGGATGTCGGAGTTCAGGGTACTAGACTCTCCAGATTCTGCAAAGTCTGCATACCGAAGGAGGAGTTACAAGAAGTCTAAAATGTTTACTGGTCAGACTCCATATGGTTGTTTTAACTGTGGCAAGGAAGGGCACTTTGCTCGAGACTGTCGGAATGGTGCTCAGAAGTTAAAGAAAGTTATGTCAGGAGCAGTTGAGGAGTTTAGTGCAAGGGAAACGACGTTCAAAGTGCCGAACACCTCAAAGTCGGTATATCGAAGATGGTATAAGAAGGCTAGGACTTTGGGTCTAGTCCCTCCTTTTGGTGCTTCGGGGGCAACTACAGGCAAAACCCCGGGCGCATGTTTCAACTGTGGGGAGCCGGGGTATTATGCCCGTGAGTGCCTAAAGCCCTGGAGGAAGTACGCCGTCGTGAGGACAGGTATGGTTTAAAGATAGTTTTGCCTTAAATACTTGTCTCCCTTGTGCATGTTAGGTTAGAACTACTTGTGCTAAGCTTTGTTCTGATTTTAGTTTATCTGGCGAGAGCACCGTTCTTTTAGGGAGCTTCGCATTCCTTTATTTAGGAATTATATTGCGCGTCGGAGTACCTCCTTCGATGGTAAGAGACAAGTTGGATGCGTTACGGTCCAATGGTGCTCAATGTGCACGGGTAGAATTTGTTGCGCTTAGGTTTGGATTGGGAGTCAGGAGTTCCATTTGCAAACGTCACTACCGCCAGTGGAGGAGTTCGACGTAATATTTGGCATGGACTGGCTCTCGCAGCAGCAAGCCTATATCGATTGCGGTAGTAAGGAAGTCAAGCTGGGAGCAAGTCGTGAGACGACTTTCACGGGTTTGAAGGGGTCGAGCAAGACGTTGATGTCTGCTCTTCAGGTGGTAAAGGCGGTTCGTGCCGGTGTAGAACTGTTCTTTACACTAGTAGCGGTTGCAAAGCCTAAGCCCGCGTTGGACAGTATTTTAGTGGTATCAGAGTACCCTGATGTGTTCCCTAGCGATCTTCCTAGTGCCCCTCCGCAGCGGGAGATAGATTTTACGATAGAGCTCGTACCAGGTGCAAAGCCTGTGTCACGCTCTCTGTATCGGCTAGTGCCTAAGGAATTGGCGGAGCTGAAGGTGCACCTTCAAGAGTTGTTGGAGCAAGGATATGTGCGTCCTAGTTCTTCGCCTTGGAGCGCACCGGTCCTCTTTGTGAAGAAGAAGGACGGGAGCTTGAGACTCTGTATTGATTATCGGGAGTTACACAAGCTAACGGAAAAGAACAAGTACCCAATCCCAAGGATCGATGATCTTTGTGATCAGTTGGTCGGGTCGACGGTGCACTCTAAATTGGATCTCAAGTCTTGTTACTATCACTTGAGGATAAGGGAGAGTGATATCCCTAAGACAACGTTCAGTACAAGATACGGGCATTACGAGTTTACGGTCATGCCGTTTGGGCTGACGAATGCGCCATCAGTGCTCATGGATTTGATGAACATGACGTTCAGGGAGTACTTGGACCATTTTGTGATCGTCTTCATCGACGACGTTTTGGTGTACTCGCAGAGTGAGGAAGATCACTTCAGGCATCTTCATTTGGTTTTGGAGACGCTAAGGAGGAATCAATTGTACGTCAAGTTCTCGAAGTGCGAGTGTTGGTTGTCCTCAGTAGCGTTCCTCGATCATATAGTGAGTGGGCAAAGGTATTGCAGTGGATCCAGTGAAGATTGTTGTGATACGTGAGTGGCCTGTGTTGGAACACCCTATTACTAATTTGGGTCAGGATCACTATGTCTTTAGGAAACCTGTTTTTGACCTCTTTGTATAGATCTAAAGGTCAATTAGAATTGAGTCTAAGGGTTAGTAGTTAGGTTTGGAAGCTGCCCTCAAGACCAAGGCTTTTCAGTTTGGAGACTTAAGTCATTTCGTCGAGCTCAGTACGACGAATCGTCGAACTCCAATCGACGATCGTTGAGCTCACTTTGACGGATCGTCGAACTCCACTCGACGATCGCTGAGCTCAAATTCAACAAATCATCGAACTCCATTCGACGATCTTCGAGCTCAGTTCGACGATCTTGACTCCAGTTTGTTACGCTATCTCTGAGCTCAGTTCGACGATAGTTGAGCTCATATCGACGATCTTTGTTGCTGTATAAGTCCAAATCGCTGAGCTCAGTTCGACGATAGTAGAGCTCAGTTCGACGTTTTTCTGAAGAGTTCAACGACTTTCAAGATTCAAATTCAGAACAGTTAAGGAGTTATTTTCGACAATTAATTCAGAAGATTTTGTAGCTGTTTTCATTTATTCTGGAGCAAGTTTCAAGGAATTATCAAGGAATGTTTCATTGGACTTTCCCCCAAAAGACAAAAGCAATTAAGGAAGTCATTTATGACAGACCAACGGCTATCTTGACAATGGATCATTTCTATTCAGACATCAAGAGAATAAAAGTCAATTATCAAAAACTTCTGCAATAGAAATCCAGTTGAGAACAAAAAAAAGAAGAACAAGGGAGAGACACATATTCTGCAATATTCATTCTCTGCAAATCTTCTTCTGCAACAACTCTCACAACCACAATCACACAAGAGAAATAAAAAGAGTTGCAGACATTCTCTGTCAAAAAGGATTCATATAAGTACACCATCACTAAAAGAGATCAACCATCTGAAATCTTCAGATCTCTTTTGATTCAAGTGTTCAAGGCCATCATCATTCAAGACTCCAGACACCTCACATTTCAGCTATTGCTGAAATCATCATTTGCTGGAGATCAATTTCTGAAGGCCTATCACCCTATTGCAAAGCTTCATTTCCTGAACAACTACAGATCTCAGGGGGAGCTTTGACAACATCAATATCCACATAGTCTTCTCAGCTGCTTTGAGAGAGAGAAGACTTTCATCACTCTCTCATCCCCACCTATGTAAAGGGTTTTTCAAACTCCCTTCAAAAGTTTGTGTTTGGTTTTTGAGCACCTTATCAAAAGCTCATTGGTGGCAAGACACCTGATCAAAAAATCTGGTTTGGTTTTTGAGCACCTTATCAAAATCTCATTGGTGCACAGGACACCTGATCAACTCATCCTGTAGTGGATTCCTACCTAGGGTGGTAGAAGAGTGGATGTACCCAAGTTTAGGGGAACCACTATAGCTCCTTGAGTCTTCTGGTTGCTTGTCTTTATTTTTGTTTCTGGATGTGATTGTTTTGTGACTAGGTTACTCTGTGATTAGATAGTTTCTGTGGTTAGATTTATTATTTGCTTCCCTGTTCACATTAGAATACAACAACTATTGTAAAAAGTTTTTAAGCACCATACTCTATTCACCCCCCCCCCTCTAGAGTATATCAGATCTAACTCACACTTTCAATTGGTATCAAAGCGAGGTTGGTTAAACATACCACACTTTGGTGGTTGCACAGGCTAACACTTGAACCCAAAGATTCATAGTTAGATCTGCTTGTTGTAGATTTTTTATTAGAATTAGTTCTTCACAAAACATGGCCCAAAACAAAGATTATGCTAGCACCAGACCTCCAGTGTGCAATCTGTCTAAGTTTGTACTTTGGAAGGCAAGGATTTGACTCTACATGAATTCTATTGATGAGGACATTTTTAATTCTGTTTTGACAGTTTGTCCAAGACCTCCAGAGAACACAAGTACAAATGCTGTTCCACCTACATCAGGAACAGATGCTGATATCAAGAAGTGGAAAGTAGCAGATGCAAAGGCTATGAATATCTTAGCCCAGACTATGTCTGATGATATTTTCCAAAAGGTGGCTGAATGTAATTCAGCAAAGGAAATATGGGATAAGCTCTCTGAAATAGTCTCAGGATCAGTTGATGAAAGAAAGGACAGAAGATCCCACCTCATATCCCAATATGAGAATTTCAAGAAAGGAGAAGCTGAGCCAGTAGCTGAGATGTATAACAGGCTCAGTCTGATAGTCAATGAACTGAAGACTCTGGATAAAGAGATCTTATTGACTGAGCTAAATGATAAGATCATAATGTGCTTCCCAAGCACTTGAGACTCAAGGATCTGGCAAATCAAGGATGCCAGAAGTCTGAATGAGATCACCACAGAAGCTCTCTTGGGCAAGCTCAAATCTTGTGAGCTGCTCATCAAAAATAGAGAAGAAGAGCAGAAGGCTGCCTCACCAGCCACAAGAAAAGAGAAGTTTATAGCTTTCAAAGCCACTGAAGATCAGCCTGAAGATAAAATCCCAGGCAATGATGAGCTACTTAGTCTGCTGGACAAAAGATTTTACAAGATGGCCAGAAAGGACTTCAGGAAGAGATCATACAAAGATCATGACAAGCCAAGGTATGATAAATCAAATAATAAAGAAATTGTTTGCTTTGGTTCCAGAGAACAAAAATAAGGACAGAAAGGATAAGAGAGAAAGAAGAAAAGATAAGGACTTCAAGAAGAGTAGCAATGACAAACCCTCCTCAAGCAAGAACAAACACACAAGGAAGGGATTTGTTGCTGAATCTTGGAGTGAGACTGAAGAGGAATCAGAAGCTTCATCCAGCTCAAGTGATGATGAAGATGATGCTGAAGAGAAGGAGTTCTGCATGATGGCAATCAATGCCTCTCAACACAATTCTGATGCAGAAGACTCAGAGTCAGACTCAGAGACTCAACTTGAAGAGGACCAGGTAATTAGTTCCTTTGATTTCAATTCTAAGGACTTTAAGTATGAATTTAAAGCACTGTGCTTAGACTTATTAAAATCTGAGAAGGAAATTATCTCTCTCAGAAATCAATTGTCTGAACACAGTTCCTTAAAATCAGAAAACCTCAAACTCTCTGAGGAGTTGGAGTGTTGTAGGGAGCAGGTAGCTTCACTGAAAAGTGAACTATCAGAGGCCAAAAAGCTTGAAGAATCCCTTAATGGGAGAAGCATCAAGCTAATGGACATCACAAGCACAATGAACTCTAGATTCAATAGTACACTGGGCTTGGGTACTTCATCCAGCCAACCTATAGTTCTAACAACCCCAATTAAGTTTATTTCTGATTAATGGAAGGGAGTTGTAGAGGTAGCTAGGAAAAATTCTGATCTGCCTAAGAAAACAAGTTCCAGCAGAAATCGTCGAACGGAGCTCGACGATCGCCGAACACAGATCGACGATCTCAGGCAAAATCGTCGAACTCAGGTCGACGATCTCTAATTCCTAAACTCTGCCACAGTCGACCGTCAAACGGAGCTCGACGATCTGACCTAAGATCGTCGAACGCAGCTCCACGATCGTCGAACAGAGATCAGAGCTTTGGAAATTCTTTCAAGGGCAAATCAAAATCCAATCCTAGGGGTCCTTCATCCTAAAGCTTTAACCCTTATATTGAATGGATAATACCTCCAAGGAGATATCATCCTGAAGGTTATAAGAGTCAACCAGTGATGTCATTTATTTCTGAGTTTAAAGGTTATCAACCTAGGCCCAAGGTAAACTGGGTCAAAAACAAATGAATTATTTTATGTGCAGGTGAAGACCTATCCAACATCAAACCAACAATGGTATTTGGATAGTGGGTGCTCTAAGCACATGACAGGTAATAGGGACAACCTCACATACTTTAAAGCCAAGCTTGGACCCAAAGTCATATTTGGTGATTCAAACTTTGGACTGATAAAAGGATATGGTGCAGTTCAAATTGGCACAGTCACATTCAAGAAGGTAGCCTATGTGGAAGGACTGAAGCACAATTTGATAAGTATCAGTCAGCTATGTGATGAAGGCTACCAGGTGACTTTCAGCAAAGCCTTATGCAAGATCAAGTCAGAGGACAACACAACTGTGTTGACAGGTAAAAGGAGAGATAATATCTATTTAGTAGATTTTCTTTCAACAGAAGTAGATATTTGTCTGTTTAATTCTGTTTATAGACATAATGTTTTATGGCATAAGAGATTAGGACATATAAACCTTACAACCATTGCTAGTCTATCCAAGGATAACCTTGTTAGAGGACTACCTTCTGGCCCCTACAAGAAGGAAGGACTCTGCAGGGCTTGTCAATTAGGCAAGCAAACTAAAAATAGTTTCGAGTCACTTAATAAGAGTGATTCACCTAAGATTTTGTATCTGTTACACATGGATCTTTTTGGACCCATTACAGTACAAAGCTTAGGAGGGAAATCTTACACTTTAGTAGTTGTAGATGACTTCTCTAGATTCGCATGGGTGTTCTTTCTGAGGAAGAAGTCTGATAACTTTATGTGTTTGACAGAGTTTCTCAAATGCATACAGATTGAGTTTAATACTCACATTGCCTTGATCAGAAGTGATCATGGGACAGAGTTTGATTCTCTTCTTATGCAAGAGTTCTATCAGAGTAAAGGGATCAGACACACTTTCTCAGCTCCTAGAACTCCTCAACAAAATGGGGTAGCTGAAAGGAAAAATAGAACCCTTATTGAATCTGCCATTACATTGTTGACAGATGCTCACCTTCCTCTATCTTTTTGGGCAGAGGCAGTGAACACCTCCAACTATGTGCTGAACAGAAGCTTAATACATAAACTAAAGGGCAAGACTCCCTATGAATTACTCAAAGGGAAGAAACCTAAAATAGATTATTTTAGAATTTTTGGTTGTATTTGTTGTATACATAATAATGACAAGAAGTATTTAGCAAAATTTCAAGCTAAAGCTGATGAAGGAGTGTTTCTGGGATACTCCATGATCAGTAAGGCTTATAGGGTTTATAATAAATCATCTCTTAAAATTGAAGAATCTGTTCACATATCTTTTGATGAATCTAACATGTCTTTCAAGGAGAAGAACACTTCTACCATAGAACCTTTGCAGGAATATTCTCTTGCTGAAGACTTGGACAGATTACAGATCATTCAAAAAGAGGAAAGCAGTGAAGATGAAGAAGACATTCAAAATCATGAAGAGAAACTTCTTGAAGAGCCAGTTGTTGTACCACAAGAGGAAACAACAAAACAGGTTGGTGAACAATCAACACCCCCTGTTGATTTAGTAACATCAAGAGACCATCCAATTTCCCAAGTAATTGGAGACATCTCAGCTGGTGTGCAAACCAGAAATCAGGTCAACCAAAACCTGTTGCACATTTGCTTCCTATCTCAAATTGAACCTCAATACATTCAAGATGCAGAGCAAGATCCACACTGGATCATTGCAATGCAAGAAGAGTTGCATCAATTTGAAAGGAACAAAGTTTGGGAACTAGTGCCAAGGCCAAAGGATCACTCCATTGTTGGAACAAAGTGGGTGTTCAGAAACAAATTGGATGATCAAGGAGTAATTGTAAGGAACAAGGCAAGGCTAGTTGCTCAAGGGTACTCACAAGAAGAATGTATAGATTATGACCAGACTTTTGCACCAGTTGCAAGGTTGGAGGCTATTAAAATCTTCTTAGCATATGCAGCACATAAAGGTTTCAAAGTATACCAGATGGATGTAAAGAGTGCTTTTCTAAATGGAGACATCAAAGAAGAAGTCTATGTCATACAACCTCCAGGTTTTATCTCTCCAACCCATCCTGATTATGTTTTTAAATTGAACAAACCATTATATGGTCTCAAGCAAGCTCCTAGAGTATGGTATGAGACCATAGCATGCTTCCTTCTAGAAAATGAATTTATACGGGGTAGAGTAGATCAAACTCTTTTCATTAGAACCCATAAGTCTAATACCCTACTAGTACAGATCTATGTAGATGATATTATTTTTGGCTCTACTGATTCAAATTTGTGCCGAAGGTTCTCAAACTTAATGCATTCTAAATTTGAAATGAGTAGCATGGGTGAGCCATCCTTCTTTCTAGGATTGCAAGTCAAACAACATGCTGAAGGCATCTTTATTTCTCAAACCAAGTATGCAAATGAATTGGTCAAGAAATTTGGTATGTCTGAAGCATCTTGTATGAAAACACCTATGCCTACCAATGCTGTATTGGATGCTGATGAACATGGGAAACCTGTGGATCAGACAACATATAGAGCAATGATTGGCTCTTTACTATACCTTACAGCTAGTAGACCTGACATAATGTTTGCTACATGCATATGTGCTAGATTCCAAGTGAGCCTTAGAGAGTCACACCTAACATTAGTAAAAAGGATTCTCACGTATGTTAAAAGTTATCCAAATCTAGGTCTCTAGTATCCAAAAGATTCAGCATTTGACTTAACTGGATTTTTTGATGCTGATTATGCTGGATGCAGAATTGACAGGAAAAACACCAGTGGAACTTGTCAGTTTCTTGGTGACAGACTTGTCTCTTGGTTTTGCAAGAAACAAACATCTGTGTCAACTTCAACTGCTGAAGCTGAATATATGTCTGTAGGTAGTTGTTGTTCACAAATATTGTGGATTCAAAACCTACTCCTAGACTATGGCTACAACTTAGAGAAGTCTAAAATCTTTTGTGATAATACCAGTGCTATTTCTATAGCTCAAAATCCAGTCCTCCATAGTAGGACAAAACACATAGAAATTAGGCATCACTTTTTAAGGGATAATATTGAGAAGAATAAAATTGAACTTCAATATATCCCAACTGATTTACAAAGGGGAGATATTTTCACCAAACCTTGGATGAAAAGAAACACACCTTCTTCCTAAATCAGTTAGGAATATTAGATGGAGGAAGTCTAAAATAATGTCCAAGATTTTGAAACTCTAAAAATGACCAAGACTAGGCAAACATCTTGATTTTTCCAGTGTCTAGAGTGTTTCTGGTCTCTGAACTACGCTCGACGATTTTTCCCTAGATCGTCAAACGGAGATCGACGCTTTCTGAAATCGTCGACCTGAGTTCAGCGCTTCTCAGATAGTGTTCAACTATCTCTCCAGGTCAACGATCGTCGAACGGCGCACGACGATTTTGTTTTCTGAACTATCGTCGAACAGAGCTCGACGCTCTCCAATATCGTCGAATGGAGATCGACGATATTGAAGACCCTTTAGATTCCTTTAGAAGCCCCGATCGTCGAACTGAGTTCAACGATCTTTCCTTTTCTGCGTCGAACCCTAATATAAAATTCATTTTTCGGCCGTCATTCTCCTTTTGTGCTTTCAATCTCTCTGCAAATTTTCTCTTTCCCTCCAAACATCTCTACACTTGGTCGTTTGGTTGTTTATTATTTGCAGGAAACCATGGCCGTCTTTGTCGTCGTTCTGGCCGCCATGAAATTCGATGCTGGATTCGATATTGACATGGATTCCTTCAGCACCAGTGATCAGGTTTTTCAAGACATTCTAGAACTGTTCAAGGAGCAAAAATTAGCTACTATCATGTCCACCATAATCAAGCTACCTGCAGATGAAATCAAGGAGTGGGTATATACTGCCCACAACCAAGACCAAAATACAGTTGTTGGATCAATTTCAGGAACCCAGGTACCTCTTACACCTGCTATTCTGACAGAGATTTTTGAATTAAATTCTGGAAGAGATTCTGTTGAAATGTCTGGAGAAGAATTTACTACTATGCTTGATAGAATGGGTCATTCTGATGTAAATCCTAGCAAGCTGCTGAAAAAGAATTTAGCTGTTGAATACAGATTTTTAGCTGATGTAGTGGGAAAAGTTCTTTTGGCAAAGCATTCAGCCCATGATACCATCTCCAGGTATCAGCTGTGCTTGATGGGTGCCTTAGTGGATAAGAAACAGTTAAACAGGGGAGAGATCTTCTTTGATCTGATTAAGAAGAAGATCAATAAGAACTTTGTGAATTATGGAAGGATCCTAGGGCTGTTTCTACAAAACAGATGCCCTGCCCTGCTTGTATCAAATGGGATACATATCAATGCCTCTAAGAGGCTCTCCTGTGCCCTCTTTGGCAAGTGGGACAGACAGATAGTGAAGCCCAGCAGGCCCTCTGCAAGCACTACTTCAGGCACATGGACTGTAACAGTCTCTTCCCCTCAAGTCTCTTCCCCTGCAGAAGACTTGCCTGCTACTTCTCCTCCTCCTCCTCCTATTTCATCTCCACCAGTCACCTCCACCATTCAAATTTCATCCACCATCATTATTTCCAGCCCATCCCCTACATCAATTCCATCTCCAATCCCTACTCTCGCAGAAGAAATCTTCCACCCTCTACATCACTACCCTCAACCAGATATTGACACATCATCCACCATTCCATCATTCAATCTTCTAGATGATTCCTTCATGGATGATTCACCTTCATCCCCTCCTGATCTACCCTCCTCATCCACATCATATCAACAGCTTCTGCAAGACATCATTGCTCAACCTTCTTTCACACCTTCTATCTCCATTCCCTTGTCTTCCATTTCCACAATCCCCACACCTCAACCTTCCTTTCCCCCATACACCAGCTCTCCACCAACATCACCAGTTGCTCCACCATCTTTCTCTACCTATGCTCAAGTACCTACTGAGCATGTAGATATTCCAGCCTTAGCTGACAAACTGTATGAGTTGATAGCTCCCAGGCTCTCACTTCTGTTGGGGACCTCCTTGGCTCCACTCTTCAAGTCAGTTGCAGACTTATCTGCCAGGCTCTCCTCCATCTTTCCTCCTCAGGCAATCCCTTCCTTTGGGTGCCTTGATCCAGCTCTCTCTGAATCTAGGCAGGGGGAGATGCCTCATGAAGATGTTAGATTGTCTGCTGCTGCTGCTGCTGTTACTTCAACTCAAGCTCAAGCTTCAACACCACCTCAGGTTGCAGTTTTCTCAGTGGACCTCAGGTCACTTTTATCAATTTTTTATTCAGTTTATTTCAGCAGTCTCCCAGTAAGTACTGCAGTCCAGCCATCTGAAGATCTATCCAAGGCCATTGTGCCCTTCTCAAGCTGTGATACCAACTTAATTAGCTCCTATATAACTTCCCTATATACTGCTGAGCCTTCTGTTTCCATTGATCTTACTTCTTCTACTCCTGCTGCCAATAATGTTGCTGTTTCTGTTGCTGCTGCTGATATTGTTGATATTGCTAACAATTCTGATGATTTAATCTCTAAGGATATACATATGACAGAGGCATATGACTTTGAGCCTGTTGTCACTGCTGATGTTGCACCTGCTGATGTTTTTGTATCTGAAAAAGTTTTCTCTGAATCTGTTGCTTCCCCAGTTGCTGATGTTACTACTGCTGCTATATCTTCTGAGTGTATTGCTCCAGTAAGTTCTGTATCTGCTGTATCTTCTGCTACTGCTACAACTTCTGCCAGTGCTATTTCTGCTTCTACTGCTACTGCTACAATTGCTGTCACTACTGTTACCTCTGCTCCAACCCAACAACAGAAAGATTATCTAAAAAGGATTGATACTTTATATGATGAACAAAGCTCTGAAAGTGATCAGTTCAGAACTTATTCTGATGATTCCTCAGCTACTATAGCAAGGAAAAGAAAAGCAAGAAGCAAGGCAATGAAAAGAGTTCCTCTAGCTAAAGTCAAAGATACAAATGACATTCCCTACTATATTCTGCATGACTGCCCTAAAACTGAACATTGGATGCAATATTCCAAGAATCAACTAAAGGCTATGAAGAAGAAGTGGAAATATGAGAAAGGTTCCTCTCAGTTCCATCATCCTCCTCCACCTCCTCCTCCTGATGCAGGTGCAGGTGGTAGCTCTGCTGTTCATCCTTCTGCTAGAAGCCAAACCCCCTATCAGCCTTATGGAAGATCTCAATATAGGGGAAGCCAATCCAGAGGTTCTCAATCAAGGAGAGGAAATTATAGAGGAAACCAAAGAGAACTTCAAGTCTATTCAAAAGGCTATTCAAGGCAACATCCTTACTCAAGGGAAGGACAAGCTTCATCTGACACTACTTCAGGTCCTTTTCCCTACAAACTGAAAGAATTAGTCTCATCCAGAGCTCCTCCAGATAATCCTTCCAACAGATATGAGCCTCCAGTGCCCTTTGAGGAACCAGAGAATAATCCTACTGCATGGACTACTAGAATGAAAGAATTAGCTGTCTTGGATCAGATTAAGAAAGCCAGAGAGCAACGCAAGGACACCTCCAGCATTACTACCTTGTCAGAACAAAGAAAGAAGGAACTTGAAAGATATGCTTCCAGCAAGTTTTTTGATTCTGAAAGATACATGGAACTGCACCCTGAAGCTGTGGTAGCAAGGCCTAAACAACAAACTTCTTTAGGTGCAGCTGATGATAGAAAATCAAATAAGGAAGCTCTTAATCCAAATATAGAAATTAAACTTATAAAGAGCAAGGAGAAAGAGTAATTCTGTAAGGTGACAATTATTCTGATTTCTGATCGGTCTGAGATATTATATCTGTGATTCTGCAATGTTGTTGTTTGGTATATTGTTGCTTTGTATATTGTTTTTTATTTCTCCAATTTCTGTAAATAGTAATCCTAACCCAAATAGGGGGAGATTGTTGGAACACCCTATTACTAATTTGGGTCAGGATCACTATGTCTTTAGGAAACCTGTTTCTGACCTCTTTGTATAGATCTAAAGGTCAATTAGAATTGAGTCTAAGGGTTAGTAGTTAGGTTTGGAAGCTGCCCTCAAGACCAAGGCTTTTCAGTTTGGAGACTTAAGTCATTTCGTCGAGCTCAGTACGATGAATCGTCGAACTCCAATCGACGATCATTGAGCTCACTTTGACGGATCGTCGAACTCCATTCGACGATTGCTGAGCTCAACTTCAACAAATCGTCGAACTCCATTCGACGATCTTCGAGCTCAGTTCGACGATCTTGACTCCAGTTTGTTCCGCTATCTCTGAGCTCAGTTCGACGATAGTTGAGCTCAGATCGACGATCTTTGTTGCTGTATAAGTACAAATCACTGAGCTTAGTTTGACGATATTAGAGCTCAGTTCGACGTTTTTCTGAAGAGTTCTACGACTTTCAAGATTCAAATTCAGAACAGTTAAGGAGTTATTTTCAGCAATTAATTCAGAAGATTTTGTAGCCGTTTTCATTTATTCTAGAGCAAGTTTCAAGAAATTATCAAGAAATGTTTCATTGGACTTTCCCCCAGAAGACAAAAGCAATTAAGGAAGTCATTTATGACAGAGCAACGGCTATCTTGACAATGGATCATTTCTATTCAGACATCAAGAGAATAAAAGTCAATTATCAAAAACTTCTGCAATAGAAATCCAGTTGAGAACAAAAAAAAAGAACAAGGGAGAGACACATATTCTACAATATTCATTCTCTGCAAATCTTCTTCTGCAACAACTCTCACAACCACAATCACACAAGAGAAAGAAAAAGAGTTGCAGACATTCTCTGTCAAAAAGGATTCATACAAGAACACCATCACTAAAAGAGATCAACCATCTGAAATCTTCAGATCTCTTTTGATTCAAGTGTTCAAGGCCATCATCATTCAAGACTCCAAACACCTCACATTTCAGCTATTGCTGAAATCATCATTTGCTGGAGATCAATTTCTGAAGGCCTATCACCCTACTGCAAAGCTTCATTTCCTGAACAACTACAGATCTCAGGGGGAGCTTTGACAACATCAATATCCACATAGTGTTCTCAGCTGCTTTGAGAAAGAGAAAGACTTCCATCACTCTCTCATCCCCACCTCTGTAATGGGTTTTTCAAACTCCCTTCAAAAGTTTGTGTTTGGTTTTTTAACACCTTATCAAAAGCTCATTGGTGGCAAGACACCTGATCAAAAAATCTGGTTTGGTTTTTGAGCACCTTATCAAAAGCTAATTGGTGCCCAGGACACCTGATCAACTCATCCTGCAGTGGATTCCTACCTAGGGTGGTAGAAGAGTGGATGTGCCCAAGTTTAGGGGAACCACTATAGCTCCTTGTGTCTTCTGGTTGCTTGTCTTTATTTTTGTTTCTGGCTGTTATTGTTTTGTGACTAGGTTACTCTGTGATTAGATAGTTTCTGTGGTTAGATTTATTATTTACTTCCCTGTTCACATTAGAATACAACAACTATTGTAAAAAAATTTTAAGCACCATACTCTATTCACCCCCCCCCCCTCTAGAGTATATCAGATCTAACTCACACTTTCAGCCTGAGCTTTCTACGGTAGCGGAAGTCCGGAGCTTTTTGGGGCTTGCCGGCTATTATAGGCGCTTCGTAGAGAACTTCTCGCGGATAGCGTTACCTCTCACTACTTTGACGAGGAAGGAGTAGAAGTTTGTTTGGACGCTGGAGTGCACGCATGCTTTTGAGGAGCTGAAATGTCAGTTGACCACGGCGCCTATGCTGAGTTCGCCGAGTGGGACCGAAGGTTATGAGATTTATAGTGATGCTTCGGGCAGCGGTTTTGGTTGCTTGCTACTACAACATGGAAGTGTGATAGCTTATGGCTCGAGATAGCTGAAAGTGCACGAGAGGAATTATTCGGTCCATGACTTGGAGTTAGCGGCCGTGATTTTTGCCTTGAAGCTGTGGAGGCATTATTTGTACGGTGTGAAGATTGATATCTACACCGATCACAAGAGCCTGAAGAATTTAATTGATCAGAAGGATCTGAATATGCGGCAGCATAGATGGATGGAGTTCCTGGGGGACTATACATTCAAGATCCACTACGTGCCTGGTAAAGGTAATGCGGTTGCGGACGCGTTGAGCCGTCGGGCCCCAGCTCAAGCCAATTGGCTATCGATGCATGATGAGCGGTTGGTTTGGGAGTTGGAGGCGTTGGAGATTGTTTGTGTAGATAAGCAATCAAGTGCTGAAGCAGTACTGAATTGAACTGAATTCCAATATTACCGGCTGATCGGATTCGGCAGGCTTTGGATTTGGATAACCATATGAAGCAGTTCATGGTAGAGGCTCTGGATGGGTCAAATTCTCAATTCGTTGTTGAGGACGGATTGCTTTGGAAAGACGGTCGTCTGTGCGTCCCAATTGTGGGCAATTTGCGGGTGGAATTGTTGTACGAGGCACATCATACCAAGTACTCGATTCACCCGGGGAGCATAAATATGTACCGCGACATTAAGAAACTGTTTTGGTGGCCGGGTTTGAAGAAGGATGTGGCACTCTATGTGGCGAAGTGCCAAACTTGCGCCTTGGTGAAGGCGGAGTGCCAAAAGCCGGGAGGATTTCTGAAGTCCTTGCCTATTCCGGAGCGGAAATTCGACGACATCTCTATGGACTTTGTGCACGGTTTGCCAAGGTCGCAAAAGGGGAACGACGCCATCTGGGTGGTCGTAGATCGGCTAACGAAGGTGTCCCATTTCATTCCGCATAGGAAGGATGATCCGGTGGAAAAGTTGGCAAAATTATATGTGGATAATATAGTACGGCTTCACGGTGTGCCCCGCAGCATCGTGGGTGACCGAGATGGGAAGTTCACGTCCAATGATTGGAGGCTAGTGCAGCAAATGTTGGGGACAAAGTTAAAATTCAGCACAGCCGTCCATCCGCAAACAGATGGGCAGACCGAGAGGATCAATAGAACTATGGAAGACATGCTCCGCATGTGTGTCTTGGACTTTGGAAAGCAATGGGAAGACCATCTTTATTTGGTGGAGTTTGTGTACAACAATAGATACTAGGCGAGTATTCAAATGGCGCCCTTCGAGGCCCTATATGGTAGAAAATGTCGCACGCCGTTGTCTTGGTTAGAAACGGGTGAGTCAAAATTGTACAAGCGCCAAGAGGTGGAAGATGCTACGTCCTTGGTTCGTACCATTTGGGAAAGGTTGTTTATCACTCAGGACCAGCAATCAAAGTACTATAATGCCAAGCACAGGAACGTGGAGTTCGCTGTGGGCGATTGGGTGTACTTAAAGATCAAGCCGTTCAAGGGTGTCTCACGGGTGCGGCGATTGAAAAAGCTAAGCCCGAGGTACCTTGGGCCGTTTGAGGTACTAGAGCGGGTTGGTGAAGTAGCCTATCGATTGAAGCTTTCAGTGGAGCTTAGTGGTCTACATGATGTATTCCATATATCGGTGCTATGGAAGGCAGTGCAAGAGCCTTCACAAGTGATCGCAGTTGATCAAGTGTCGGTGGATAGTGGGTTGACGACAAAGGTCAAGCCCGTACGGATTGAAGACTCAGAAGTCAAGCGGCTACGCAATAAAGAGATCAGGATGGTCAAGGTCCGATGTGACAATTGTGGTCATGAGGAGCTCTCTTGGGAGCGAGAGCAGACTATGCTTGATGAATATCCGGAGTTGTTCCGCTCAGGTACATATTTTGGTTTTGTACTTATCTTTCTTTATGTAATTTCGTGGACGAAATTCCTTTAAGAGGGGGAGAGTTGTAACGCCCCAAAACTCAAAAGAGCGACGGGAGGCATTTTGGGCCAAATCTGGAATTTGGCAGGGGGCACACAGCTTGGGACACGGGCGTGTCCCCGGGCATGTCAGGCTCGAGTCGACGATTTGGCCGCGAGGTCGATGAAATTTGGATTCGACGATCATCGAGCAGGGAACACGGCCTGAGACACGGGCGTGTCTCAGGGCGTGTCGAGCCCGTGTCGACGATCAGACAGGGAACTCGACGATTTTCTCTCGACGATGTGTCATGACAGGGAACACGGCCGAGGATACGGGCGTGTCCAAGGCCGTATCATGTGGTCGACGAACTTCGCTCGACGAAGTGTCGAGACTGTGAACATGGCCTGAAGCCCAGGCGTGTTCGGGTTTGACACGGGCGTATCACATTGGACACGGGCGTGTCCCAGACCCGTGTGAGTCTCGGGTTATTTTTGGGGCTGTGTCGATGGGGGCACACGGCCGACCACACGGCCGTGTCAGTTGGAACACGGGTGTGTCAGGTCGAACACGGGCGTGTCGGATGCCCGTGTGGTTTTCGAGACGCGTCGATTTTGACGGCGAATGAGGGACACGGCCTTGGACACGGGCGTGTCACAGGCCGTGTTGGGCCCAGATTCTACATTTTAGATCTGGATTGTGGCCGTTCATTTCTTTAATTCGGGATCCGACGGCTGGGCGCTGTTAGTGCTTGGATATACCCGGGATTGGACCCATCAAACCCTCATTTCACTTGAGAGGTTCTCTTTCTAAAGTATAGAGAGAGGAGAGCAAAGGAGGAAGAAGAAGCTTAGATCCGGTCTTTGGAGGAGCTTCGGAGCTCCAAATGGCGAACCGACTTTGGATCTACGGAGGCAAAGAGAGTGCGGTGCTTTTCATCTACTTACATTTCCATGGCGCCAAGGAAGAATGCTAGGGTAACGATTCTCTTCTTGAGCATGTGAAGCTCTCCTTCTTTGCATAGGAAGTCCGCTCTCGCGAGTTTGTGGTGAGTTGGAGGCGTTCCTTCGGGTAGATATGTAAAGTCCCCGTTGTTTAGAGTCCGTATTCGAGAACGGACATAGGCATGATGTGTGAAGTCTACCCGGACATGTTGGTCTTGATCAGTGATGTTGCATTGCATAAATGCCGGAGAAGACTCCGTGCGATTGTTTGTTTTTCGGGTTTTCTACGTGGTAGATTGCAACAGGGAGCCTTAGGGATTAACCCTAAGGTGCACCCGAAAAACTGGGCGGATGCGTGATCTTGCCAACTTGGTGGCCTGGAAGCCAACTTGAACATAACCGGATTATGTGAAGTGTGATGGAAACGGGACTCAGGAGAAGTTTGACGTGCGCATATGGCGTAAATTGTCGTTGCGATGTGAGCACGGGTTATATGGAACCGTACCCGTTCTATGTCGTTTAGTTAGAGTCGTTGGCATAGATGAGGGTATTCGGTGGTCTATGGCTTAAATTGACGTGACCCATGCCAGGAAGACAAATTGCTCATATGTTTGGCCGTCAAAGTGGCGGTGGTGAGTCTGGAATGCCTATGGCTTAAATTGACGTGACATTGGCTGGTTCACCGAGAATGTGCCCTGAGTGCACGGGGTGTGTGGACGTGCGACCCTACACCTGTGATGTAGTGATATTACTATATTGCTTATTTATGCTAATAAAATGCAGGGAAGTAGCATCGCCGGCCCGAGTTGGGGGCGGGATCGTTATAATTTGGTCAGCATTGCTGATCGTTGCTTTTGTTTGCCGTCGTGCGTTGGATTGTGCTTGCAGGTGCTGCTGGATCGAGCGGTCAATAGCGGGCTAAAACCCAAAATGCGAAGCCGACTCTCGAAGTCCTAATTGAAGTGTTTACTTACTTTTGTTCATGTATGACCGGCTTGCGTGTCGTGGTATGGAAAACATGAATTAAGAGTAAACCATTTGTAAGGCCTTAAGGGCAGTTCTTGTGTATGTACTACATTCCTATTTGGTGTATTAGTGGACATTCATGCTTGGTGCTGGCTTCTTTTAATTGCAACTTATAAAACTGCTTCCGCTAGAATGCTCTGTGTAGGACGTTATGATTGGTTGGATGGTTTCCATTGAGTAACCACCCGGTCTGTCCGTGGTATATGGCGTCGTGCCCCGGCCGGACCTACTGCTATATGCTATGCGACGGATAGGGGGTGTTACACAACTTCCCCTTTCCTTTATCCATTTGCTGAGGCGGTGGCAAAGCCTGGAGGGGAAATGGCTGCAGAATAGTCTGGATCTGTCGGCACCTTGTCTTGAGATGGCCCTTCTGCCCACACTGAAAACAGACTTTATCTTTTAACCAGCAACGGGCAACATCATGCCCTTTCCTCCCACACAAGGCACACACCAAATCCCCTCTAGGAGCACCCTGAATAGCATGAACCTGCTCCTTCTTTTGTGCTCCCAACCTTTTGAAACACTTCTCAAAGGGGTGGTTTGACCGACCACAGAAGCTACAGACCTCTTTGCACTTCTTCCTTGAAGCAGCATCAGGCTCCTGGGGGCTCTTCCCTCCACCGAACTTCCGCTTGTCCTTCCTCATCTATTGGCCTCTATTCTTGGCATTCTCAATGGCATCGACCTTCAAGGCAGCTTCAACCACGCTGGCATAACTGACTGCTCCATAAGCATTCGCTAGCTGCTGAATGTCGCTTCTTAGTCCACCCAGAAACTGTTTAACTCGATCTGCTTCAACACTCACCAGACCAGGAGAAAACCGACTCAACTTGCTAAACACAATCTCATACTCACTAACTGTGAGTTTCCTCTACTTCAAATGAAGGAAGTCATTCATTAGCCAGTCCCGTTTGACTGAGGGCAGAAACTTACCTAGCAGCATCTCCTTAAATGATTCCCACGAGCATCCCGCCACCAAGATCTCCTTCTCTCTCAGCCACCAACTTTTTGTTAAGCCCTTGAGCTGGTATGCAGCGAGCATCACTCTTTGATTGTCTGTAATCCCCGAGTAGGAGAACATCTCTTCAATAGAAATCAACCAGTCATCCAAAATCATGAAATCTGCCTGTCCATCATTGGTATGGGGCCTAAGCTGCTGAAACTGAGATATAAACTCCATCTCTAGGGGCACCACAACCGGAGGAACGAGAGGAGCAGGAGGGGCAGGAACAGCAACACCCTCAGCGGGGTCCTGAACTCTCGGAGTCTGTCCCGCCACCACTGCTACAAGAGACTGAATCTGGGCCTGCATATCCACTAACTGCCTCGAAAAGGCCACATTACTCTGACGCAGGCTTTCTATCAACGCCTCGCTCTACTCTCCCGATGACTCGCCCTCCGATTGGGGAGTCGATCTCGTCGCACGATGCTTCGACATTCAAAGAATGTACGAATACGAATCAAAACCAAGCCCAAACGCTAGAACAAAACTACCCGGTACAGACAAACATACTTAAATATGAACTTCAACTGTTAAACTTGCTCTGGGATTTGTTTTTACATGATGATGTTATGCTTATCTTAGGATGGTTCACCACCATCACACCAACTCATGTGCTTAGACCATGAATGCATGTATTTGTATTCTTTTTGACTCAAAACCATGTGTGTAGGTATGTCATCATGCAAATCTTTAGCTTGGCACGTTGTGCTTATGAAATGTTATGTTATGCATGTTGTGCTATGCATTCTAAAAAGGCCTTAATGCATGCCATGAGCGATCATACGCATAGCAATGTTATGCATCCCATACTACATAACATTGCATGCAATAAAGAAAGAAAACGTGCTAGCCGCATCCATGTGGTGAGATTATGCATCCCATACTACATAACCCTCACATGTTGCCTCCTATGGTGGATCCATATACAAACACATATTATGCATCCCATAATACATAATATGCCCCGTATACTTCTATTCATGCTTATGAGTATGCTTCAGCCAAAACGTACTGATGACATATCGGTGTGTGTATGGTATGACGTTAAACTACTAATGCAATCAAGGGAAAGGTTGCCCGATCAATTGTCAAACAACCTCTCTCTGATACCAACTGTCACGATCCATATTTTCTCTTGCTCTGATACGATTTTATTGTTGAGAAAATGCGGGTCGTGACATTCGTCGAGAGCCTGGGGTGTCGACGTTTTTCGCTCGACGAAGTGTCGAGATAGTGAACATAGTTCGGGACACGGGCGTGTCCAGGGCCGTGTCGAGCGTGTTCGACGATTTTCTGCGAGTTCGACAAAGAGGCAGTCGACGATCGTCGAGACTTCGAACACGGCCTGAGACACGGGCGTGTCCAGGGCCGTGTCGAGCGTGTTCGACGAATTTCTTTGAGGTCGACGAAGAGGCAGTTGACGATCGTCGAGACTTCAAACACGGCCTGAGACACGGGCGTGTCCTAGGCCGTGTCCTTCTTGGGTTGTGAGCCGGGACTTGTGAGGGGATTGAACACGGCCTGGAGCCCAGGCGTGTTCGTGTTGGACACGACCGTGTCAAATATGACACAGGCGTGTCGTATACCCCTACTTTGGGTGCGAAAGTTTTGACGTCGATTGGGGAACAGGGCCTTGGAAACGGGCGTGTCACAAGCGGTGTTCGGCCCAGGTGTTTTGATTTTCAGTTCGGATCGTGGCCGTTCATTTCCTTCTTTTGGGATCTGATGGTCCAGGGTTGCCCTTACTGAGTTAAGTCCGAGAATAGGGTTTACAAACCCTCATTCTTCTTCAAGCACTCTCCTTCAAAGATCTAGAGAGAAGGGAGAGCAAGGAAGAAGGTCTAGGAGAGAATCGGCTGCCGGAGAAGCTCCGATGCTCCAAATCGCGAGCCGAGTCCAGATCCGTGGAGGCAAGACCATTGCGAAGGTTTTCATCCGGCTAGGTTGCCATGGCGAGGAAGAGAGGTCGGAAGGTAACGAAACTGCTCCTCTTGGTTTTAGGATGCACGTTTAGCATCTTTTACTTTCTAGTTTTTGGGCACCAAACTCTCAAATGAGAGGGGTTTGGGTCGCCAAGGTTCAAGAGGAACCTCCGGGTCGATTGAGTCTGTCCCCGACATGTTTTTGCATAGAACTTCTATTTTTGCCTTTTTGGAGGTTGTTTACTTGCTTCTGGGAATGTTTTATGCGAGATTGCATGTTAGATATTTTGAAACCCTAAAAGCATTACTATATGTACCTCATGCACATCATGTTTATAAAACTAAAGCACTACCTTCCGAAGTAACATAAAAAGCAATTTTTCTTATAATATGATAAATCTAGAGTCCTACATTCCATGAGTTGTTCTTCGGGGACGTTTACACTCATGGAGGATGTCAAATCAACTTAACCAAAGTATTTTCCGCTGCGTATAAATATATTTTTAATAAGTGGACTAGCTGATCCACTGTGCCGAGGGATACGGCCATCAAACATAAGTGGTTTTCTTTCATATTAAATTATGATTTTATCCAAATAATTAGAGTCCCGGGTTTTGCCTGAGCGTGTGCAGTTATCGCCTGCACGACGTGACATCATGACACGTATTTTCTCTTGCTCTGATATGATTTATTTGTTGAGAAAATGCGGGTCGTGATAGTTGGTATCAGAGGGAGGTTGCTTGATAATTGGTCGGGCAACTTTCCCTTGTTAGTGTTAGTTGTTTAGTGTCATATCATACACACACCGATGTGTCATCAGTACGTCTTGGCTGAAGCATGAGCACTACACTCATAAGCATGAATAGAAGTATACGGGCCATGTTATGTAGTATGGGATGCATAATATGTGTTTGTATATGGATCCACCATAGGAGGCAACATGGGAGGGTTATGCAGTATGGGATGCATAACCTCACCACATGGCTGCGACTAGCACGTTTTCTTTTTTGTTGCATGCAAATGTTATGTAGTATGAGATGAATAACATTTTCATGTGTACGTCGCCCATGGCATGCATTAATGCCTTTTTAGAATGCATAGCACAACATGCATAACATAACATTGCATAAGCACAATGTGCCAAGCTAAAGATTTGCATGATGACATATGTACACGTACACATGGTTTTGAGTCAAAAAGAATACAAATTCATGCATTCATGGTCTAAGCACATGAGTTAGTGTGATTGTGGTAAACCATCCTACGTTAAGCATAACATCATCATTGTAAAAACAAAATCCCATAGCAAGTTGGTTGTTGAAGCTCATATTTAAGTATGTTTTGTCTGTACCAGGTAGTTTTGTGCTAGCAGTTGGGCTAGGTCTTGATTGGTGCCAATTCGATTATAGGATGTCGAAGCGTCCTTCGACGAGGCTGACTCCCCAGTCTGAGGGCAAGTCTTTGGGTGTGTAGAGCAATGCAATGATGGAGAGTCTGTGACAGAGCAATGAGGCCTTGACAAGGCAGATGGTGGATGTGCAGTCCTAGATCTAGTCTATGTTGTCAGTTGTGTCTGGGCTAGCTCCGAGAGTGCAGGACCCTGCTGTGGGTCTAGCTGTCCCTGCCCCTCCTGCTCCTCTGGTGCCTCCGGTAGTTGTTCCACCAGAGATGACGTTTATCTCTCAGTTTCAGCGACTCAGGCCTCCTACTTATGATGGAAAGGCAGACTTTATGGTCTTGGATGATTGGCATATATTGATCGAAGAGATGTTTTCCTACTCTAGAGTTACTGACGATCAGAGGGTGATGATCGCCGCCTACCAGCTCAAGGGGTTAGCAAAAAATTGGTGGCTGAGAGAGAAAGAGAGCTTGAAAGAACGATGCTCTTGGGAGTCTTTTAAGGAGATGCTACTGGGAAAGTTTCTACCCTCGGTCGAGCGGGACTGCCTGATGAATGATTTCTTACATTTGAAGCAGATGCAGCTCACAGTTAGTGAGTATGAGATCGAGTTCAGCAAGCTGAGTCGGTTTTCCCCCAGCTTGGTAAGCTCTGAGGTGGATCGAGTTAAAAGATTCTGGGTGGTCTAAGAAGTGACATCCAGCAGCTAGCTGGTGCTTATGTAGCAGTGAGTTATACCAGTGTGGTAGAAGCTGCTTTGAAGGTCGAGGCAATCGACAATGCTAAGAACAGAGGCCAGCAAATGAGAAAGGATAAGAGGAAATTGGTTGAAGGAAAGAGCCCTCAGGTGCCTGATGCTGCTTGAAGGAAGAAGAGCAAAGAGGTTTGTAGCTTCTGTAGCCGGTCAAGCCACCCCTTTGAGAGATGTTTCAAAAGGTTAGTAGCTCAGAAGAAGGAGCAGGTTCATGCGATTCAGGGTGCTCCTAAGAGGGACTTGGAGTGTACTTTGTGCAAGAAGAAGGGGCATGATGTTGCCCGTTGCTGGTTAAAGGATAAGCTTTGCTATCAGTGTGGACAAAAGGGGCATGTTAAGCCTCAGTGCCTGCAGTTCCAGCCTGTGCTTCAACCAGTCTCACTTCAGGCATTGCCACTGCCTCAGCGATTGGATAAAGGTAAAGGAAAGCTGAATGTGATTTCCTCAGAGGAAGCTCAGACTTCGACTAAGGTTGTTTCTGGTTAGACTTTCTCCCTAGTTCTAATGTTTTAGTTCATAATTATAGCTTTACCAATTGTATCCTTGGATGCGTGCTCAACTTTATAGGAAGATTTAAGTAAAGAACCGTTGGGCGCGTGTTCTCTTCGACTCTGGCGCTACCCACTCATTTTTGGCAAGAGCTTTCGTGGATTTGTATCGTTTGGATCTAGATCGAGTTGGGGATGCCTTTTGCATCAAGTTCCCTTCCGGTGATTCTGTGGTTTCAGATCAGGGCATTCAGGATTGTCCGATTGTTTTAGGGGATTTTCTAGCTAAGGCAGATTTGAAGGTGATCGACTTGGAAGACTTTGATGTTATCTTAGGCATGGATTAGTTGTCAAGGTATGATGTGTTATCCAGTGCAAGGGTAGGTTCTTGGACTTCATAAAGGACAACGGTTAGCCTGGGAGTGTTTATGGTGATTCGCGCCAGGATTCTGCAGTTATTTTTGTGGTATGTGCACAGGCGCTGCTAGTTTCCGGCTGTTTTGCTTGTTTGGTCTCAGTTTTGGGGATTGTTGGTAGTTTGCCGCGTTTAGAAGAGATTCCTGTTGTGCGCGAGTTTTCTGATGTTTTTCCTAATGATCTTCCTGGTCTTCCACCTGACAGAGATGTTGAGTTTGTGATAGATTTGGAGCCTGGTACGCATCCTATTACGAAGGCGCCGTACCGGATGGCCCCGCGAGAGCTGGAGGAGTTGCGTATCTAGCTGGATGAGTTGTTAGAGAAGGGTTTTATAAGGCCGAGTTCGTCGCCTTGGGGTGCTCCTGTTCTGTTCGTAAATAATAAAGATGGATCGATGAGGCTTTGCATCGATTATAGGGAGCTAAATAAAGTCACTATTAAGGACAGGTATCCTCTGCCAAGGATCGGCAATTTGTTTGATCAGTTGCGCGGTAGCGCGGTATTTTCTAAGATTGATCTTCGTTCTGGTTACCATCAGCTCAGGATCCGTGAGTCGGATATTCCACGGACTGCTTTTCGATCAAGACATGGACATTTTGAATTTCTGGTAATGTCGTTTGGTTTGACCAACGCGCCCTCAGCCTTTATGGATATGATGAACCGTGTGTTCAAGGATTTCCTGGACAAGTTCGTAGTCGTGTTTATCAACGACGTTCTAGTATATTCCCGTAATGCCGAGGACCATGGCCAACATTTGCAAATAGTTTTATCTGCTTTGAGGGACCATAGTTGTTCGCCAAGTTGAGTAAGTGCGAGTTTTGGTTGCCTCAGGTTTTATTTCTTGGCCATGTGGTTAATAAGAATGGGATTTCAGTCGACCTAGAGAAAATAGCTACAGTGATGGAATGGAGTAGACCTGGCACAACCAAGGAGATTAGGAGCTTCTTAGGGTTGGCTGACTATTACAGGAGATTTGTGGAGGGTTTTTCTACCCTAGCTGCACCTTTGACGAGGTTGACCCAGAAGAATGTGGCTTTTGATTGGAACGAGAAGTGTAAGGAAGCCTTCCTAGAGCTCAAGAACAGATTGTGCACTGCTCCTGTTTTGACCCTGCCTACGGAGGGCATGGATTTTGATGTTTTTGTGGATGCATCGCATGTTGGGCTTGGTTGCATGTTGATGAAAGGCGATAAAGTGATTGCGTATGGGTCCAGGAAACTAAAGACTCATGAGAAGAACTACACTACGCATGATTTAGAGTTTGCAGCTGTGATTTTTGCGTTGCAGTTGTGGAGACATCTGCTTTATGGCGCGCAGTGCAAGATTTTTACCGATCATAAGAGCTTAAAGTACGTATTCACCCAGAAGGAATTGAATCTATGCCAGCGACGATGGTTGGAGTATGTTGCCGATTACGATGTTGAGATCTAGTACCATCCGGGCAAGGCTAATGTGGTGGCCGATGCCCTAAGTCGGATGACGGGGAAGATTTTTAATCTCTCCGCCGAGCTATTAATGGAAGAATTTCTCTTGATGGATATTTTTGTGGGGCGATGCGACTTGCAGAGTAGTTTGGTAGTAGCAGAGCCTTCTTGAATTGCGCTTACGCGGCCGCATTAGAAAGACGATCCAGATCTGCTGCATTTATATCTTAGAGCTGAGAAAGGGGAGTTACCAGATTTCTCGATTGATGATGCAGGTACTTTGAAGTACCGCGACAGATTTTGTATCCCCGCCGTTATGGATATCCTAGTTATGTACGTTATGCAGAGAAGCGCATGGTTAGAGCGTTGCCTACCATCCAGGATATACCAAGATGTATCATGACTTAAAGCAAATTGCCTGGTGGAATGGGATGAAGAGAGACGTAGCCAGTTTTTTCTCTGAGTGCTATACTTGCAAGCGTGTTAAGGCCGATCATGGTAGGCCTGGTGGCAAGTTGACTTTTGGAGATTCTGACTTGGAAGTGGGAAAGCATTTCGATGGATTTCATCACAGGTTTACCGAGATCTCCTAGGGTATATGATTCAGTTTGGGTGATCGTGGATAGATTAACGAAGTGTGCTCACTTCGTACCTTATAAGATCGACTATCCGATGAAGAAAATAGTTGAGTTGTATTTGAATGAAGTTATCCGATTGCATGGTGTTCCAGTCAGCATTATTTCAGACCGAGACTCACGGTTTACATCTCGCTTCTAGAAGAGTTTGCAAGAAGGTTTGGGTACGGATTTGAGATATTCTACCGCTTACCACCCGCAGACCAATAGTCAGACAGAGCGAGTTAATCAGATAGTAGAGGATATGATCAGATGCTACATTTTAGACCATAGAGGACCGTGGGATGAGCGTTTGCGGCTTATGGAGTTTTCTTATAATAACAGTTATCAGGAAAGCTTGCAAATGGCTCCTTTTGAAGCTCTGTATGGGAGACGCTGCAGAACTCCCCTATTTTGGACTGAGGTTGGCGAGAGATCTTTGTTGGGTCCGGATGTTCTTGAAGAGATGGAAGTTGCTGTGAAGCTTATTCGGGAGAAGCTTCAGATAACTCAAGAGTAATATGAGAAGAACTCCAACCGGCATAGATCTGATTTGGAGTTTGCGGTGGGGGACTTGGTATTTCTTAAAGTTTCCCCGATGGTTGGAATCAAGAGGTTTGGTAAAGATCGAAAGTTAGACCCAAGGTTTGTGGGACCGTTCAAGATTGTTGAGCGGGTTGGTGTGTCAGCTTATAAGTTGGCATTGCCCGCAAACTTTCCTGATGTTTACGATGTTTTTCATGTAAGCCAACTCCGGAAGTGTGTGCTAAGCGACAGACAGGTTTTGGATTCTCTGCCTCAGTTAGCGCCAAATCTTTCGTACGTGGAGGTGCTTGTCCACATTTTGGATTCTCAGGATCGCGTGTTGCGGAGGAAGAGGATTCCAATGGTGAAAGTTTTATGGCGGAACCAGCACGTGGAAAGGGTGACTTGGGAATTGGAGTCAGCTATGAGGGAGGCTCACCCTCATCTGTTTTCTTGAGTTTGCCTGGTATGTTTTATTCCGTTTACCTCTTCGTTTGTTACGTTCCTTCTTTGGTAGAAGTGGTGTGCGTAAAGTTTCGAGGCGAAACATTCTTTTATGGGGAGTGAATGTAACGCCCCCGGTTTTTCTGCGATTATTTAGTCTTCGATTGGCATTATGTTGGCGTATATTTGGCCCTTGCCGTTGTTAGAGCGTCGTCTTAGCTCTTGAGGAGTTCTTAGTGGCTTGTTTTGTAGCCTGTTTGCAAGGTTCCCCAGCTAGCTAGAGATTGTTTCGTTGACTCAGCAGAGCCTCTCAGGGAATGCTTGTGTTTTGGCTTTGGAAGATGTTAGCCCGAGTTTTGATCGTCGGATGTTATTCTCGACTTCGCCGTTGTTTTCGTAACTTGGGTGTTTAGCTACGGTGCGAGTTTCATCAAATTCCGAGGTAGTTGGGTTTTCGCGTCGTTTTGACGTTTTATTCTATAGTATTATTTAATCTTTAAATAATATTATATTAAGCTCTAATATGGTATAGTGGCAGAAGTTTTATATACTTAAGATATAGTATATTTTCGTGGCTGCTTTAAGATTCCAGCGGATAGCTCCCAGCTTATTGGCCAAATATTATATGGATATTAATAATGTAATAGCTATAGTGGCTGGATATAATATATGATAGCTTATTTGAGTTTATCCCTATCCTTCTTCCCCAAACCCAACAGGAAGCTTCCTGCGGAAGGAATCTGGCGACGGAAGTGCTGGAGCTTCGGCCGACGATTTCTGGAGGTTTACAGCTCGTTTTTCGGGGGTAAGGGCAGATTTGGACTGCTCTCACCCGGATCTTCCTCCCTAGGTAAGTATTTCTTCCTCTAGAGCTGTCTTAGAAGCTAGGGTTTTATTTTCGGGTTCGCCCATTCTTCCCTCTAAAAGCTCCAGATCTTTTCTTAGGTGGCTGACCTTGCCGCCGGTGCCGAATTTTGGAAGACAGCTGCTGTTTCCTGGAGGTAGAGGCAAGTGGCGCCCTTTGCCCTTGCCAACCTTGATTTTTACTCCAATTAATCCTGTTGTAGTAGCTCATTCTTTCTTTTTTCTAGAATCTAGGGTTGCTGCAGTTTTCATCCAAGCTAGATCTTGCTCAATTTTGTCCAGTTTTAATTTATTCTCTCTCTTTTTTTCACTGTTTTGTGTCCAGGTGGTGGTTGGAGGTAGGATTTCAGTTTGCTAGTATTAGCCTAGCTTGGGGGATAGCTGTAGCCACGTAGAAGTGGTAGAAATAGGTATTAGAATTTTATTTTCTCTAAGCCTTGAGCTTAGTGTCGAGAGGGACTCGATACCTTCTGGATTTGTGTCGACACCTTCTGTCTTTGTGTCGACACCTTCTGGCTTTGTGTCGACACCTTTTGGCTTTGTGTCGACACCTTCTGCCTTTGTGTCGACGCCTTATGGCTTTGTGTCGACACCTTCTGGCTTTGTGTCGACACCTTCTGGCTTTGTGTCGGCACCTTCTGTCTTAGTGTCGACACCTTCTGGATTTGTGTCGACAACTTCTGGCTTTGTGTCGACACCTTCTGGCTTTGTGTCGACACCTTCTGGCCTTGTGCAAACACCTTCTAGCTTAGTGTCGACACCTTCTAGATAGGGTTGAGCATATTATTCGAAACTCGAAAGTCGCTCGAAAATCGTTCGAAAATTGAGCCGAATCGGAATCTGTTAAAATTGATTCGGCTCAATTTGAGTCGAATCAATTTGACTCGAATCTGATTTCGAGTCGATTTCGAGCCAGCCCTGAATCGCTCGAAATATGATTCGAATCAACTGGAATTAATAAAAAAAAATTAAGTATTTATTAATATATTCTTATATTAAGATTAAAAATAACAAAATTTAAACTTAAATAAAAAAATAAAGGCTTTAAGTGTTTCATTTGCTAAATTTATAGGTTGCCCAATTTAATTTTGAGCAAATTAGCAAAAAAAACGAAAAATTTCTCTATTTCGAGCCGACTTGATTCATTTTCGAGCCGACCTGATTCGATTTCGAGCTGGCTCAATTTTATTTCGAGCCGACTCAGAATCGAGTCATTTCGAGCGAGCCAGCTCGACTCGAAATCAATTTCGATTTCGAGTCGATTTCGAGCCGAGTTCGAGTCAAAAATTTCGATTTCGAGTCGAGCCAAAATCGCTCGAACTCGACTCGATATCAGCCCTACTTCTGGCTTTGTGTCGACACCTTCTAGCTTTGTGTGGACACCTTCTGGATTTGTGTCGACACCTTCTGGCTTTGTGTCGACACCTTCTGGCTTTGCGTCGACACCTTCTGGCTTTGTGTCGACACCTTCTGGCTTTATGTCGACACCTTCTGGCTTTGTGCCGACACCTTCTGGATTTGTGTCGACACCTTCTGGCTTTGTGTCGACACCTTCTGGCTTTATGTCGACACCTTCTGGCTTAGTGTCGACACCTTCTGGCTTTGTGTTGACACCTTCTCGCTTAGTGTCGACACCCTCTGGCTTAGTGTTGACACCTTATGGCTTAGTGTCGAAACCTTTTGCTTAGTGTCGAGAGGGACTCGAAACCTTCTGGCTAAGTGTCGAGTGGGACTCGACACCTTGTGCTTAGTGTCAAGAGGGACTCGATGTAACATCCCATTTCCAACTAGACCCCTAAGAGTGGTTTTGGCCATGACTAGGTCATGACAAAATCCTAGGAAGCCAGAAATGGGCCAAGAGATAGAAGGCCAAGGTGAGGATCATCATGGTCTGCAAATAGTAGAATTCTGAACAATAGTTTAGGATGACCAAGGGGCTACACCTTGACCACAAGACCCTACCACAACACCCCCAAACATTTTGGGAGGCCCATTAGAGCCATAAGGACCCATTGGGGTCAATCAAAGAGACTCAGTTGACCCAAGTCAACCCTAACCCTAAATGGGTCAAACTAGCCTATTTAGGGTCAATTGACCTTCCCCTAGTCAAGTGGACCCCACCCATGCCCTCCTAACCCTAAAGTGAGGTCAATGGGTCACCAATGACACATTGGGTTCAGCCCTAGAGACCAAGTTGACCCAAGTCAACTTAGGCCCCTCATCTGGTCAAAGTACCCTTACTAAGGGTAGGTGACCTCCAACGTTCAAGTTAAACCTACATAACCCTTCCTAGACCTTAGGGAAGCCATGGGTCACCAAGGATCCCTTGGGGTCAACACAAATGGTCATGTTGACCCAAGTCAACTCTAACCCCTAATTTGGTCAAAGTGCCGTAACTAAGGGTCAAGTGACCCCCAAGGTGCCCAACCAACCTTATTCAGGGCTTTCTAAACCTAAAGTGAGGTCAATGGGTCACTAGGGACCCATTGGAGTCAAACCTAGTGGCTAAGTTGACCCAAGTCAACTCAAGCCCAAAGTGGTCAAAGTGCCCTTACCAACGGTCAAGTGACCTCTGAGGTGACAAGTTAACCCTACCTAACCCTACATAGACCTTAGGGGAGGCCAATGGGTCACCAAGGACCCAATGGGGTCAACCCAAATGATCAAATTGACCCAAGTCAACCCAAGCCTAAGCCAAGTCAAACTTAGCCCAAATGGGCTAACCCATGCTCAAGCCATTCTTCCCTTAAGCTAACCTCACTTTTCATAATTATTATGATTAAGTGGGCTGCACATATCCTATGGAGTTGACTAGTCAATATGGGAGACTAGGAGAGAGAAAGGAGCTTCCTTTCATGATAATGGTGGAGAGAGAGAGTTGGGGGAGAAGAAAGGATGGGTGGGAACCGACCAAAGGAGGTCAACAACCATCCTTTATGCCTGCAATCAACTCCTGTAGGGAAGAGGCGTTGATTCCAGCCGTTTCTCGGCCACCAAGGGGTAGGTTCAGCCCCGCCTCCCCACTCAACCCGAGCCACACCATTAATGGTGTTTCATGGGCATTGAAGAACCAGCCGCCCCCTCCCCAATTGGCCGTTTAAACACCGTCAGTGACATGAGAGGAGCCCTTCCCACCATTTACCTGGAGATTTCGAGCCACTTGACTGCACTGTTGCGGAAATCCGGCCGGCGGCACCACCACCATGGCAACCAAAAGATCTACTCGACTCCAGACCACCAGCACGGTCCTCCTCCACTCCTTCTCTCATGTATAGATCATAGCAATCACTAGGTCCATGGTTCGGGCTCAAATGAGCCCGATCCAATTCGGGATTTCCATGGATTTTGGCCGAAAATTCTCTTGCTATAACCGCCAGAATAGTGCTTTCCGGCGGCCAAGACGCCGCCTGGCGACGACCACCACCTCAATAGAGGTGGTGGTGGCGCTGGCTGGCCGGGGAAGTGGCCGGATCGCCTGGCGGCAGCGCTTGGAAGTGGCTCCAGGAGGGATGAATCATGGCCGTCGGCTCAAGGTGGAAGATGAATTGATCCCGTCCAGTGGTGCTTCAAGATTCGTGCTAATATGATTTTAAACTATAGTATATACTTTTCTGATTTATTAAATTCCTGTCACAGATTTGGTATTTAATGGTCTTAATTTTTATAAATACCTAGGCTGCTTTACTGAAAAAGTCACCAACATGAAACTTGTAGCCCTGGGTGTCTATTTTATTTTAAAATTTATTTGAACCCATTTGGGTGCATGGTTTGACCAAGGCACCCATTTTGGTGGGACCTACACATAGGGCTAGACAGACATTAAACTGAGTGCCCACACTTCATCCATGGTCCAAATTAATTGAAACTTTGGCAAGGAGTCCACCCTAGCTATACCTAGGGACTGCCCAAAATTCAGAATTTTTAGAGACACTTTGCCCAAAGTTTTTACTTTTATTTTATTATGCTATGGTATTTTAATTAAGTGGTCTAATGACCTCCAAACCCTCCCAAATTTTGGTGGTCCCTGGCATCAATACCTAGCTCTGTATAAAATTTCAGCCCATTTGGATGAGTTTTGGCTAGGGAATCACCAAACCCTAGTTTGGCCTTAAGGAGGTGTTTTTGATTAAAAGTGCACCATGGGCTTATGGTGGCCACCTCCCCTCAACAGATGCTGAGATTTTGGATATTGGCTTAGTATGACCAATGTCACTCTCTTAAGGAAAATGGGGTGATTTAGGCTTGATTTACCCTAGGGTTCAACCTCAAACCCTAAGGAAGGACTTTTGGGGGTTGTAAAGGACATAGGGGCTAATGCCCTTGTATAACCTTAAAAACTCAGTAGACTTGAAGGTAGTGTAACCTAAGTTCTCTGGAAGGAATCTTAGAGGACTTGGAGGAAGGTAGACATCCCAAAACCCTAACCCTATTTTTAGGGTAGAAGCACAATTTTGTAAATTTAGCCACTAAACATTATTTAAAGGTTGTGAAACTTGGGTACAGTAAGTTTTAGACCATCTAGAACCCCTAGTAATTTTATTAGAATTTTATGGATTATATTTGAAGTACTTTATTTGTTAAATTTCAAAAGGCCCCAAAATGGTTTTCTAATTAATTTGATTATTTTTTCATTTGAAACTGATGAATCTTGGTCAGTAGATGATCTAGGTCTAAGTGAATATCCCTGAGTTTTGTTACAATTTTTAATTGAATATATTTAGTAATTCCTTCACAAGTCTCAAAAAGGGGCTTTGGTGGTATAAAATTATTTATGGATGATATATCTATTGAAAAATCATGAGACTTAGGTACTGATGATTTCAGGCCAGAATATGCTTGTAGAAATTTATTCATAATTTTTAGAGGGCTTATTACAGTACTTCATTTACAAGTCCATAATATGGGGATTTTTGATAATTAATTTATTCAGAGAATAATTCTTGCTGAAAAATTATGAAACTTGGCCAATGCTACTTTTAAGATTGTATCTGCATAGTATAATTAATTGATAATTTTTGGATGGATATTTTCTGTACTTGGTTCATAAACAACGGAAGATAGTAAATATTGCTAAAATAGTTTAAGTGTACTTTTAATGATAGAAAATTGTGTTACTTCGGATTTACCATATTGAGATAACCTAATATTTATCATAATTTTGTTAGGCATCTTCCATGAGTACTTTGGGTAGTTCATGTTCAAACTGGTAGCCTTTGGAAGTTTAAGGAAATTAATTAAATGCCAGATAAATTAGAAAAATTATAATTTCCTGGATTTAGTCTATATATGTCATGATAAGGCTCCAGTAAATAAGGTAGGCCATTTGGATGAGTATTTGTATTATCACCTGTCCGGTCCGACATATAACCTATGATGGTCTGCATTTGGCAGGATGGGTAATTTCAATAAGATATGATGGGACATGTTGTAGGAGTTAGTCATTTTGGGTAGAGGCGGATGAGTTCACCATTGAAGGATACGAAGAGTGGTGAGATAATTGGTTTGGCTGGAGTTTAGAGGCGCTCGGGTTCAACGAAAGATCGTCTTCCCCGAGGTACGGTGGAGTCAAATCACCCTAGGATTAGCCTATTGTAATATGAGAAGGTAATGGGTAAGGGAATCAACCAATAATAATAATAATAATAAGTACCTTGCAAAAGGGAACGCTGGGCGTAATCCCAACATAGTTCCTATTGCCCCTTGAGAGCCCTTCACAGAGAATACCGGAGGCAGTCCTGGGTTAACGTAAACTGTATTAACAAGCTGAAAAGAGTAACTTAGTAATTAGGGTTGCACATTTCACGAATACCGATAGCACAGGAAGATAGTTGGGAGCTTCGGCTTGGATAGTTAAGAGACGGACGTTTTGGTCCGGGGAGCTTCGGCTCGATTGTTTGAGACAGACATTTTAGTTTGTGGAGCTTCAACTCGGTTTTTGGATACGTTAAATTTTCATGTGCATAAAAGGAAAGAAAATTAAGGTTGTGGGTCTTCGGTATTGGAGGGTCGATGCACCGACGCCAATACGTTGACTCGGCAAGTGTGGCTAGAACTTGGCCAACAGAAGTCTGGTGTGCCAGCCGGCAAGAGTACGCATGAGTCCGCTTCGTGCACCAAGAGTCGAGGCGTACAATAGGTCTGACCGGTAGTGCTTTACTGGTTTAGAGGTGTGCGAGGCCCAACCCACCGCTTCCGTCTGCCACTACGGAGGTATCCTGGGAGGTTACGACTCCAAAAAGGGGGAACTAAAGGTCAGTGTGCACAGAGTCGGGTGTGTGTGTTGCACTTGCATGTTCCATCATACCCACTTGCATGTCATAGCATAATCGATTCATTTAACCCTGACACCTAAAGTATAAGTGGAATGGGACGCTTATACATTAGGACCTGCAAAACAACCCCTTGGTCTATAAGCTTGTGTGGACAAGTTTATAAATTAAGGTCAATTTTGATAAAATATTTACTGCTGTTTGATAACCGACACCCCAACGTATAAATTGGTATGAGACTTTTTATACGATGGAAGCCTTGCAGAAGACCCCTTGACTTATGTGTTTTCACATAAGTGAAGGTTACTTTTCATATTTCATCTTATTGTCAATGACTATTATAGAATTGCTAGTATAGGTCCGCTGCCATCTGTTTTTGACTATTCTCCACCTTCAAGTCCTCCCCTTTCTTCCTCTCCGCTCGGTGCCTAGGAGCCATGGGGGCAGGGGCGGTGGATGATAGGGCTTAGTCTTTTAGACTAACTGTTTTCGAACCGCATCATTTAGGGGATCGTGGAACCCAACATGGAGGAGCAGCCCCAGAGACCGGGCGCCTGGAGATGGGGCAGTCTAGCTCCGGAGTTCATACAGCCGGGACCGTGAGTCTCGACCTTGAGTATATTTTCTACTTTTGCTTCCACATGAGTGATTTGTAGTGAGGACATGATGTACCGGGCATAAGCCCTTATTTTAGTACTCTGATATATTATTCTGTGGACACTCCCTTCGTGGAGATTATCTATATGATATGTGATTTTCTGTGGACTGCTAGTTTGCGTTTACTTTGTTTTGCTACTTTTCTGTGATCAAATTGGCCGGCAGAATCGGCGATTTGTGGTGATGACCCTTCAGGGCTTGAAGGAGTCACCGAAAAATGGCGGTTCTGGGCCTAAAACCCTGGTGTTCAAAAAGAAAAAAAAAGGGGGTCTTACAAGTGGTATCAGAGCAAACCTCGATCGAAAAGTAACAGTCCACAACCACTGGGTCACCCCCGCGCGAGTTTAGTTTGGGGATAAACTAAGCAGCGGAAGCAGTGGTGTGTGTACAACCCCGTATCCGGTCGAGCGGGATCCTCCCCAAACGGCGCACTCGGGACGTACTATGAGCGACGTTTTGGTGCAGCCCCATTCGAGGACGTGCGGGTGCTCGTGCGTGCATGCAGAGATTTTATTTGCTTTGGCTTATAATATATATATTATATTATAATATATATATATATTAGTTTTGATATATAAGAAAGAGATGAAAAAGAGGAATAGGAGTTTGGGCAGGTGGCTCGGTCAAAAAAGAAGAAAAAGGAGGAATAGCAGCAGGGCGTGGAGGCAGAGAAGGAAGAAAATAAAAGAGGGATCGGGATTTTAAAAGCGGGGAGCTAGGGTTCGGCCATGGGGGAAGACAGCCGCGCCCCTCCTCTTCTCCTCTCCCACCGGCCACCTGGAGCAGCACCCGACCCCGCCCCGGCCCTCTCTTCCTCCGGCTGCCTGGAGCAGCACCCCACCTCGGCTCTCTCTCTCTCTCTCTCAGTTCTTTCTTCATCGTCACCGCCTAGGGCAAAACAAGGGCGGCCGGGAGCTCCTCTCCCGGCGCCGCCTACAACAAGGCTGGCCGGGAGCTCCTCTCCCGGCGCCGCCTACAACAGTTAGGGCGGCCGGGAGCTCCTCTCCCAGCGCCGCCTACAATAAGGCCGGCCGGGAGCTCCTCTCCCGGCGCCGCCTACAACAGTTAGGGCGGCCGGGAGCTCCTCTCTCGGCGCCGCCTACAACAAGGCCGGCCGGGAGCTCCTCTCCCAGCGCCGCATACAACAGTTAGGGCGGCCGGGAGCTCCTCCCCCGGCGCCGCCTACAACAAGGCCGGCCGGGAGCTCCTCTCCCGGCGCCGCCTACAGCTAGGGAGACCGGGAGCTCCTCTCCCGGCGCCATTTCGAGCTAGGCCAGTCGGGATCAGCTTCCCCGACTCCGCCGGAAGTTGTGGTGGCCGGGATCGACTTCCTCGGTGTTACTTGGAGCCGGGACCGGCCTCGTACAGCAGCGGCCGGCCACTTGGAGCACGGTCGGCCATGGAGAGGCTCGGCTATGGAGGGGAAAAATAATTCAGAGCTTTCAACAGTTAACGGTGGTCGGATCCGGGCACGGACAACCACTACGGATGCTAGACGTGGAGCATCGGGCAATGAGCGCGGTTGCGGCCCCGCCAAACACGCGTCAAGGGTAACGAAATTTCTACTTGGGCAGGTGAAGCCCTCAGTTTCCATATTTGCATGGAAGCCCCTCTCCACCAACGGGCGGAGGAAGAGAGCTCTCCGACGGGTTGACGTGTACGTCCCAGCAATTAACTGTGTTAGCACCCGGAAGTGTGAGTACAGGTTTAGGCATGCTGTGTGAAGCCCATCCGGATGTGTGAGCCGGATTGATGATGTTCTGGGGATCCCGGAGAAGACTCCGAGGATGTTGTATATTTTCCATTTACAGGGAATGCGCACCATAGCCCCGAAAAAGTGGTATGTGCAATGTGTTCGGCCAGCTTATGTTAACCAACTGGCGTTTAGCTGACCGCCGCTTGTCGAGACGTTGACGTACAGGTGTTGCAGTACCAGGCGGGGAGTAGCGGGCTTAAGCCCAAGCTTGTGCCGGCCCTCGAAGGCCTTTTTCATTTATATTTATATTGCCGGCCTGCGTGCCGAAGTATGGAATTCATATTCCTGTAATATTCTTTTAATATCTGTGATGCTCTGAGGATGTGTAGGTTTCTTCTTTGTATTAGGCAGGAGGTGTTCTCGAGAACTGCTCGCCCCGTAGGGGCCCGAGGTATAGTTGCCGGGAAGCCCCTCATGGCCTGTTGACAGCCAGTCAGAGTAGCGGAATTACGATGTTAGTCGCCCAGTTTGGGCAGCGTGTCGTGACATTGCTCGACGAGTTTGCGCCATCAGTAGGGCGTGTGAGGAGCATTTTGTGTAGACCCAAGGAGGCACATCTGGATAGGAGAGAGTCGATCTTGAGATCCTCCTTAGATATTCCGGTCGGCCGAGAGCGCCCTTTGAAGGTGTCTTAGCTCAGCCTTTGGCTTGGGAGGGGAAGAGTTTGTTAGTCTTCCGGGTATGCGGTGGGTCCTCCACGCTGAGACCTTGGGTCTGTCCCTTGTGTTCCTAATCTTGTGCCTAGATCGTTCGCTTGTGGGTAGTAGGTGCGCGGTCACCCCTCTTTTGGGACCCCGAACTCTTAAGAGGTCAAATTTGGCTTCAATAGTTATGGTACGGTGAGCGTGGAGAGTGACCAGTACAGAAAAACTCAGGCGAACGTCATGGCTATGGAAGAGGAACCAAGTGACGACCAGGGTCATGTGATGAAAGAAGTCCCCTCCCATTCCCCTCTTGTCGCTAGGATGTTCGGTCCTGGAGATCAAAACGTGCCTTAGGGAGAATATTATATGATCGACCCTCATTTTCAGGAGGGTGGATGTAGCGGGTAGATGTGCCCCGTAGTGGGTAGATATTGACCGGGTAGAGCCACCCCGAGCGCGGCTCGGCCCCAGGTAGACCCGCTGCCTGGCTCCTACTAGCTGGCAGGTCCGAAGGCTCGCCTGTGGGGGAGAGGTCCTGGTTCTTGGTTCTGCACTACCCCGAGCGCGGCTCGGCCCCAGGTAGACCCGCTGCCTGGCTCCTACTAGCTGGCAGGTCGTAGGCTCGCCTGTGGGGGAGAGATCCTGGTTCTTGGTTCTGCACTACCCCGAGCTCGGCACGGCCCCAGGTAGACCCGCTACGCAGGCTCTCATCTAGCTGGCAGGTCCGTAGGCTCGCCTGTGGCGGATAGGTTTTGGTTGTGGAATCGCCATCGGAACCCCGAGCTCGGCTCGGCCCCAGGTAGACCCGCTGCGCAGGCTCTCATCTAGCTGGCAGGTCCGTAGGCTCGCCTGTGGGGGATAGGTTTGGTTTGAGATCGTCATCGGCACCCCGAGCTCGGCTCGGCCCCATGTAGACCCGCTGCGCAGGCTCTCATCTAGCTGGCAGGTCCGTAGGCTCGCATGTGGGGGATAGGTTTGGTTTGAGATCTTCATCGGCATCCCGAGCTCGGCTCGGCCCCAGGTAGACTCGCTGCGCAGGCTCTCATCTAGCTGGCAGGTCCGTAGGCTCGTCTGTGGGGGATAGGTTTGGTTGGTTTGAGAACGTCATCGGCACCCCGAGCTCGGCTCGGCCCCAGGTAGACCCGCTGCGCAGGCTCTCATCTAGCTGGCAGGTCCGTAGGCTCGCCTGTGGGGGATAGGTTTTGGTTGTGGAATCGTCATCGGCTCCCCGAGCTCGGCTCGACCCCAGGTAGACCTGCTGCGCAGGCTCTCATCTAGCTGGCAGGTCCGTAGGCTCGCTTGTGGGGGATAGGTTTTGGTTGTGGAATCGCCATCGGCACCCCGAGCTCGGCTCGGCCCCAGGTAGACCCGCTGCGCAGGCTCTCATCTAGCTGGCAGGTCCGTAGGCTCGCCTGTGGGGGATAGGTTTGGTTTGAGATCGTCATCGGCACCCCGAGCTCGGCTCGGCCCCAGGTAGACCCGCTGCACAGGCTCTCATCTAGCTGGCAGATCCGTAGGCTCGCCTGTGGGGGATAGGTTTGGTTTGAGATCGTCATCGGCACCCCGAGCTCGGCTCGGCCCCAGGTAGACCCGCTGCGCAGGCTCTCATCTAACTGGCAGTTCCGTAGGCTCTCCTGTGGGGGATAGGTTTGGTTGGTTTGAGAACGTCATCGGCACCCCGAGCTGGGCTCGGCCCCAGGTAGACCTGCTGCGCAGACTCTCATCTAGCTGGCAGGTCCGTAGCCTCGCCTGTGGGGGATAGGTTTGGTTGGTTTGAGAACGTCATCGGCACCCCGAGCTCGGCTCGGCCCCAGGTAGACCCGCTGCGCAGGCTCTCATCTAGCTGGCAAGTCCGTAGGCTCGCCTGTGGGGGATAGGTTTTGGTTGTGGAATCGTCCTCGGCACCCCGAGCTCGGCTCGGCCCCAGGTAGACCCGCTGCGCAGGCTCTCATCTAGCTGGCAGGTCCGTAGGCTCGCCTGTGGGGGATAGGTTTGGTTGGTTTGAGAACGTCATCGGCACCCCGAGCTCGGCTCGGCCCCTGGTAGACCCGCTGCGCAGGCTCTCATCTAGCTGGCAGGTCCATAGGCTCGCCTGTGGGGGATAGGTTTTGGTTGTGGAATCGCCATCGGCACCCCGAGCTCGGCTCGGCTCCAGGTAGACCCGCTGTGCAGGCTCTCATCTAGCTGGCAGGTCCGTAGGCTCGCCTGTGGGGGATAGGTTTGGTTTGAGATCGTCATCGGCACCCCGAGCTCGGCTCGGCCCCAGGTAGACCCGCTGCGCAGGCTCTCATCTAGCTGGCAGGTCTGTAGGCTCGCCTGTGGGGGATAGGTTTTGGTTTGAGATCGTCATCGGCACCCCGAGCTCGGCTCGGCCCCAGGTAGACCCGCTGCACAGGCTCTCATCTAGCTGGCAGGTCCGTAGGCTCGCCTGTGGGGGATAGGTTTAGTTGGTTTGAGAACGTCATCGGCACCCCGAGCTCGGCTTGGCCCCAGGTAGACCCGCTGCGCATGCTCTCATCTAGCTGGCAGGTCCGTAGGCTCGCCTGTGGGGGATAGGTTTTGGTTGTGGAATCGTCATCGGCACCTCGAGCTCGGCTCGGCCCCAGGTAGACCCGCTGCGCAGGCTCTCATCTAGCTGGCAGGTCCGTAGGCTCGCCTGTGGGGATAGGTTTGGTTTGAGATCGTCATCGGCACCCCGAGCTCGGCTCGGCCCCAGGTAGACCCGCTGCGCAGGCTCTCATCTAGCTGGCAGGTCCGTAGGCTCGCCTGTGGGGATAGGTTTGGTTTGAGATCGTCATCGGCACCCCGAGCTCGGCTCGGCCCCAGGTAGACCCGCTGCGCAGGCTCTCATCTAGCTGGCAGGTCCGTAGGCTCGCCTGTGGGGAATAGGTTTGGTTTGAGATCGTCATCGGCACCCCGAGCTCGGCTCGGCCCCAGGTAGACCCGCTGCGCAGGCTCTCATCTAGCTGGCAGGTCCGTAGGCTCGCCTGTGGGGGATAGGTTTTGGTTGTGGAATCGTCATCGACACACCGAGCTCGGCTCGGCCCCAGGTAGACCCGCTGCGCAGGCTCTCATCTAGCTAGCAGGTCCGTAGGCTCGCCTGTGGGGGATAGGTTTCGTTTGAGAACGTCATCGGCACCCCGAGCTCGGCTCGGCCCCAGGTAGACCCGCTGCGCAGGCTCTCATCTAGCTGGCAGGTCCGTAGGCTCGCCTGTGGGGGATAGGTTTGGTTTGAGATCGTCATCGGTACCCCGAGCTCGGCTCGGCCCCAGGTAGACCCGCTGCGCAGGCTCTCATCTAGTTGGCAGGTCCGTAGGCTCGCCTGTGGGGGATAGGTTTTGGTTGTGGAATCGTCATCGGCACCCCGAGCTCGACTCGGCCCCAGGTAGACCCGCTGCGTAGGCTCTCATCTAGCTGGCAGGTCCGTAGGCTCGCCTGTGGGGGATAGGTTTTGGTTGTGGAATCGTCATCGGCACCCCGAGCTCGGCTCGGCCCCAGGTAGACCCGCTGCGCAGGCTCTCATCTAGCTGGCAGGTCCGTAGGCTCGCATGTGGGGGATATGTTTGGTTTGAGATCGTCATCGGCACCCCGAGCTCGGCTCGGCCCCAAGTAGACCCGCTGCGCAGGCTCTCATCTAGCTGGCAGGTCCGTAGGCTCGCCTGTGGGGGATAGGTTTTGGTTGTGGAATCGTCATCGGCACCCCGAGCTCGGCTCGGCCCCAGGTAGACCCGCTGCGCAGGCTCTCATCTAGCTGGCAGGTCCGAAGGCTCGCCTGCGGGGGAGAGGTCCTGGTTCTTGGTTTTGGAATAGGTGTATGTTTATAACAGATGAAGGTTCTTTATATATTGAAATATAAATATATATACTAGTCAACGAACATGACTCGACCAAAAGTAATTCTCGACCTGATACGATATACGACTCAGACTACATGATATGGCATACGACTCAGACTACATGACAATAACAGATAACTATCATAAAATGTATTTGTTAAGTAATTCTGTCAGTTAATGATTTTAAATGTCTTATCGTATGCGGACAATCTTCAAAAACCTACTGATTATAGCTACATATGTTGTATTATTTTTCCTGCTGCTTAAGGGTTCTTATAAGCTCGTGTGTCTAGATTATGGAATAATGTTTTAAACATTTCGTTTTACAGATTCTTAGCAGTGCTAGATTCACCTATTATTATCTTTGATAAAGCTGTTGCGCATTCCTCATCATCATCATCTAGTGTTTCAACATCAATATTGAACATATCAGTGAATTCATCTAAGGGATTAGCAAAGGTTGTAGTGATGAGAACTAGAGGAGTAACTATTGGTCGTGTTAATAAATCATTATAAGGTTGACCTTTACCTGTCCATGCTGATCGAGCGGGTATGCTACGATTTATCGGTCCTTCTATACCTTTACCTGCTCCTGCGTTTAAATACTCATTCTATGCTAGTTCCTCATAAAATTTGCTCCTTGTTATACCACCGTTACAGAAAGAGATTCAAAAAGAATAATCGTGTTTATAAAACCATATTCAAGATAGTGAGTTGTTTCTGATCTAAGCCCTGGTGTGGAGCTCCCTTTATCTCCAAGTGAGTTTTTCTCTAAAATTTTTCTTTGGGTCGGCTCCCACTCGCCGGATACTTGGGATTGGACATTTCTTTCCGAACTTGTGCCAACCTCGAAAAGAGCGGGGATTGTGTACAACCCCGTATCCGGTCGAGCGGGATCCTCCCCAAACGGCGCACTCGGGACGTACTATGAGCGATGTTTTGGTGCAGCCCCATTCGAGGACGTGCGGGTGCTCGTGCATGCGTGCGGAGATTTTATTTGCTTTGGCTTATAATATATATATTATATTATATTATATATATATTATATTATATTATATATATATATTATATTATAATATATATATTAGTTTTGATATATAAGAAAGAGATGAAAAAGAGGAATAGGAGTTTGGGCAGGTGGCTCGGTCAAAAAAGAAGAAAAAGGAGGAATAGCAGCAGGGGGTGGAGGCAGAGAGGGAAGAAAATAAAAGAGGGATCGGGATTTTAAAAGCGGGGAGCTAGGGTTCGGCCATGGGGGAAGACAGCCGCGCCCCTCCTCTTCTCCTCTCCCGCCGGCCACCTGGAGCAGCACCCGACCCCGCCCCGGCCCTCTCTTTCTCCGGCCGCCTGGAGCAGCACCCCACCTCGGCTCTCTCTCACTCTCTCAGTTCTTTCTTCTTCGTCACCGCCTAGGGCAAAACAAGGGCGGCCGGGAGCTCCTCTCCCGGCGCCGCCTACAACAAGGCCGACCGGGAGCTCCTCTCCCGGCGCCACCTACAACAGTTAGGGCGGCCGGGAGCTCCTCTCCCGGCGCCGCCTACAACAAGGCCGTCCGGGAGCTCCTCTCCCAGCGCCGCCTACAACAGTTAGGGTGTCCGGGAGCTCCTCTCCCGACGCCGCCTACAACAAGGCCGGCCGGGAGCTCCTCTCCCGGCGCCGCCTACAACAGTTTGGGCGGCCGGGAGCTCCTCTCCCGGCGCCGCCTATAACAAGGCCAGCCGGGAGCTCCTCTCCTGGCTCCGCCTACAGCTAGAGCGACCGGGAGCTCCTCTCCCGGCGCCATTTGGAGCTAGGCCAGTCAAGATCAGCTTCCCCGACGCCGCCGGAAGTTGTGGTGGCCGGGATCGACTTCCTCGGTGTTACTTGGAGCCGGGACCGGCCTCGTACAGCAGCGGCCGGCCACTTGGAGCACGGTCGGCCATGGAGAGGCTCGGCAATGGAGGGGAAAAATAATTCAGAGCTTTCAACAGTTAACGGTGGTCAGATCCGGGCACGGACAACCACTACGGATGCTAGACGTGGAGCCTCGGGCAATGAGCGCGGTTGCGGCCCCGCCAAACACGCGTCAAGGGTAACGAAATTTCTACTTGGGCAGGTGAAGCCCTCAGTTTCCATATTTGCATGGAAGCCCCTCTCCATCAACGGGCGGATGAAGGGAGCTCTCCGACGGGTTGATGTGTACGTCCCCGCAATTAACTGTGTTAGCACCCGAAAGCGTGAGTACGGGTTTAGGCATGCTGTGTGAAGCCCATCCAGACGTGTGAGCCGGATTGGTGATGTTCTGGGGATCCCGGAGAAGACTCCGAGGATGTTGTATATTTTCCATTTGCAGGGAATGCGCACCATAGCCCCGAAAAAGTGGTATGTGCAATGTGTTCGGCCAGCTTATGTTAACTAACTGGCATTTAGCTGACCGCCGCTTGTCGAGACGTTGACGTACAGGTGTTGCAGTACCAGGCGGGGAGTAGCGGGCGTAAGCCCAAGCTTGTGCCGGCCCTCGAAGGCCTTTTTCATTTATATTTATATTGCCGGCCTGCGTGCCGAAGTATGGAATTCATATTTCTGTAATATTCTTTTAATATCTGTGATGCTCTGAGGATGTGTAGGTTTTTTCTTTGTATTAGGCAGGCGGTGTTCTCGAGAACCGCTCGCCCCGTAGGGGCCCCGAGGTATAGTTGCCGGGAAGCCCCTCATGGCCTGTTGACAGCCAGTCAGAGTAGCGGAATTACGCTGTTAGTGGCCCAGTTTGGGCAGCGTGTCGTGACATTGCTCGGCGAGTTTGTGCCATCAGTAGGGCGGGTGAGGAGCATTTTGTGTAGACCCAAGGAGGCACATCTGGATAGGAGAGAGTCGATCTTGAGGTCCTCCTTAGATATTCCGGTCGGCCGAGAGCGCCCTCCGAAGGTGTCTTAGCTCAGCCTTTGGCTTGGGAGGGGAAGAGTTTGTTAGTCTTCCGGGTATGCGGTGGGTCCTCCACGCTGAGACCTTGGGTTTGTCCCTTGTGTTCCTAATCTTGTGCCTAGATCGTTCACTTGAGGGTAGTAGGTGCGCGGTCACTCCTCTTTTGGGACCCCCGAACTCTTAAGAGGTCAAATTTGGCTTCAACAGTGTGCCCATAAGGGGAATCACATGTAAAGTCCACCTTTTCATTAATTCCACTTGTTCATCAGCTAACAATTGGAATTCTTCTTTGTAGCCTGCGGCAAACCCTGCGCCCAGCAGGTAGCACCTCCGGCTGCAAAGATCCCATCTTATAATTCTCTAGTCAAAGAGTTAGACTCAACCCACTAGGATACATGACTAACCACGATAACTTATAGTTTGCCCTAGTCGGAAATAGACCTTGGGTATGAACTTGGTTAAGATAAGGAGAAACCTAAAGAGAATAAATAAGGAGTATAACACGAGAATGGCTACCTAAGCCATAAACTCAGGTAGCCCTACGGTCCCTATCAAGGATTACTCAAACCGGAAGGACTGCTTTAAGGAGAATTGAGACCAAAAATCCATTAGCAGAATGGTAGAAGACACATAGTCTCAACCCTTGTACCTGTAATAAGATTACCTGGATACAACCACCACAATAAACACCGAGGGTCGGATAATAATTCAAGTTCGGAAGAGACTCAGTTGGGATTGGGAACTTTTTGACCCGGATAAGGTTGTCGTAAATATGAGTCGGAGGGTTTTAAGTATGGAGTATATCAACAGATTCAAGTTGGAACCCCAAGTCAAAGATTGATGCCCTAGGGATTGTGCACCCAGCTAGGATGGATATAGCATGGTAATATCAAAGATACTCAGCCCAAGGCAGGTAGAGGCTTATCTTTTGTTTATTGGGGGCTTATCTTTTGTTTATTGGGGGCGTGTCTTTTGTTTATTGGGTAAATTAGTTACTGAATTAGGTTTCCCTTAGATCTCATATAGAAAAGTTTGCGTCGTAAATATAGTTAAAGGGATGTAAACCGTATTCGGTGCTACTCGGGCGTATTCGTAGGGATAAGAATTTGATTGCGAAGTGGAGATTTTATAGAGTCGTTGTCTACCCGTACAAACGAGAAATTTAATCATCGGAAGGTTGGGGTATCTCGGAACGTGTATCTCCCGGGAGTGAAGAAGGGCGTCATGAATTTTGTGATGCACGGTGAGGTCCGTCGCCCGATGAAGGTTAAGTGCAAGAACTTTTGGGAAACTATTACAGTCACTGCCCGGTTAGAGGGGAAGTTCGAGGATATAATTTGGGATTTTCATACACATGATTCCTCATCTGCAATCCGGGCATAATTATAATTGGAACATCTACGATAGACTGGCCGAGATATCTAGGGTCACCCTGACCCGAAAGAAAACTCCCGTAGGTATTTCATAAGTTTTGTGAGTAGATGTTCATTATCATGGTGCGCTCAAGATAATCGTGTTGAATCAGGATGGATAGTGTACGTCCAAGGAGAGAAGATCAGTCCAGGCTTACCTGGGCTCTCGGTCGGCATTCAACACAACTCTCCACCCTTGTACGGAAGGAGATGTAGGAATCCACTTTCATGGATTCAGGACGAGGATCCGAAGGCGTTGGGATCGGATTTGTCGAAGACACCGAGGCTCAGGTGAGACTGATACGGGACAGGATGCTGGAAGCACAGAGCCGACATGCTAAGTACTACGAAGCTAGACACCGTCAGGTAGAGTTTCAGGTGGGGGACCGAGTGTTTATGAAAATCCGACACATGCATGGAGTTTCACGGGTGCGTGGTCGGAAGAACAAGCTCAACCCTATGTTGAATTTTCTCAATGTGGTCAGCAAGATAGCCCAAACGCCAAATTAATATCTTCGGAACTACCGAGTTCTCACGTTGAACCAGCGGAAACCAAGGAACAGAGGTTAATCCCAACAAACAATGGAAGCACAAGCAGGACTTTTATACATTTACTTCTTTACAACACGAGGCATACATAGCGAGACATGATTTCGCTAGTATAATAGCTGTAAACATAAAGCACCAAAAAAACACGCCGGGCGGACAACACCGGAGTCCGCCGAGACCGTGAGGTCGCCGAGACCACTGAGCTCGCCCAAGCTATGATGCAATTCGCCGAATAGACACGGAGTTCGCCGAAGCCGCGAGGCCGCGCGGACACACCGTTATTTGCCTCCTGCTGAACATAAACTGAGGAACACCCCTACCCGCCTGAAGCCGGCGGACAGGTTATTGAAGCTGGCAAAGATGAAATAGAACTGACAAGCCGCAGAGCGACCTCCTGCTGAGTCCGCAGAGACCGCACACTTCCAAGTACTTGACCGAAGTCACAGCCAAACTCCTGGTTCCTTGAAGCTACCCGCGCGACCTGCACACAACAAACGTCAGCATTGAAACAATCCGCGCGGACTGAAAAACTGAGAACGCAGCACTTCGCTCAACCCAACTTACTGTTCACTCTCGTTACTTAGGTTTGTCAGGGGGTCCTATTTATAGGCAAGGTGAGGAGTGTGGTCACCGCCCAGGAGATAGCGACCCCGCCCCAGCCCGCGTGATAGCAAAAACACCGTCCACTGAGTCCGCAAGGACTTAGCCGGATACCAAGGAAAACTTCCAGGAGCAAGGCAAACATTGGCGAACCCTCTCAACTCCGCCCAAGCTATGCGGACAAGGCATCAGCCCGCAAAGCTCCAACCACTGCAGGACAGCAACCCCCTTCAATGGCAGTCCGCACCAACCCGAGGCAGTCCGCAAGACTCCCACCTCAATCCGCCACAAGTCCACGACAAAAGGCAGATAGCAACAGTCCGCCCGGTCACAGCGTACTTGGCGGATACCGCGGACACCATGGCCTTGGCACAAAGTGTGACCAAGTCCAAAACCATCAAGGGCCAATGCGAGCATGGAGGACTCAAATTCCCGTCCGCCAAACACCCTAGCACAGACCGCCATCAGTCCACAAGCTCCTCGCACTTCTGTCCAAAGCAGCAGCCAACCCCAGACTCCAAACAAGTCCACCAAACGATCTCCACAACAAGGCACCTGCTGTAACACCAGAGCTCGACAAGACCTCAGCCACGCTCTAAGCTCAGTCCGCAACAGCCCAAACCGCGGACATGCCAGTCCGCAAGCTTCCCGCGAACATGAGCCAACCCGCCTGTCAGCACAAGCTTGCACCTGCGGCCACTGAGCAATGCACCAGTCCGCAAGCCTCCATCCGCTCAGGCCGCTCCTTGGCAAAGCCAATCAGCAAACACCCTATCCGCAGAAACCAGGCCGCATAGTCCGCAGACTCCATGAAAACAACCCGCTCAGAAGACAGCCGGCTTCCCACTAGACCTTCCACCTGGCCACACATCACAGTCCGCCCAGTCCGCCTAGTCCGCCAAAGCTGTCCGCCCCAGGCCGCCCGACCTGTCCCGTCAACCACTTCCACTTCACAAAATTCAACACCCTAGGTATGTGGGCCCTTTCAGGATCCTAGAGCGGATCGGACCCCTAGCTTACAGGCTGGAGTTGCCACCATAGCTAGCAGCCTTGCATGATGTGTTCCATATTTCCTCACTCAAGAGGGCTCTACTATGCCCGGAGCAGCAGATTTCGACCACAGATGGACCGGTAGCTTCAGACCGGTCAGTTCGCTTAGAGCCGGTTCAGATCGATGACAGAGGAGTACAGATCTTGTGTCGCAAGAAGGTTCTGTTAGTCAAAGTTCTGTGGAGGATCCACGGCTAGGAGGAGCATACTTGGGAACCGCAGGACCTGATGCGATAAAAGTACCCAGAGCTGTTCAGTCAGGTATACCTCACAACCCCTCAAGATGTTTAATTTATTTTCCTGCTTTAAACTAGTTGGGCTGCTCTAGGAAGAGTAGAGGCTAACCTTTTGTTTATTGGGATATTGGTTCATCAATTAAGCGAACTGTTCATAGATTTAGGGTTTCCCCCTCCATGCCCCACTAAACAAACAAGACATCGAGACGTAATCTTTCACAAATGGGATGTTACAAGCTTCCTTTTCCTCGATAGGTATTCCCGTAGTCTTAACCTTGATTTCGGGGACGAAATCTTTGTTTTGTTTATTGGGATTTGTAACATCCCATTTCCAACTAGACCCCTAAGAGTGGTTTTGGCCATGACTAGGTCATGACAAAACCCTAGGAAGCCAGAAATGGACCAAGAGATAGAAGGCCAAGGTGAGGATCATCATGGTCTACAAATAGTAGAATTCTTAACAATAGTTTAGGATGACCAATGGGCTACACCTTGACCCCAAGACCCTACCACAACACCCCCAAACATTTTGGGAGGCCCATTAGAGCCATAAGGACCCATTGCTGAACCTGTATTCTGCGCGCAGCAATTTTCTAGGCCATTTTCACGAGGGATAAGTCCAGATCTGGGCTTTCGGCTAAACACAAAAGTTGAAGCACTTGAAAATACCTTTCCAACGAGTGGCTGCATAACGTCAGGCGACATCTGTAGCCATGGGAATGTCTGAACGAAAATGGTGTTCAATATAACCTGCATGCCGAAATTGTCTTCTGTACGCAGCGGACATCAAGTCTGATTTCAATTTGGATAATATCAAATCTGGGCTGAGGTCTGAATACGATAGTTGTAGCCCATGGGAAGACCTTTCCATTGATGGGTTACACGTATTAACTGGATTCCTGTAGCTTCGGGAATCTCCGATTAAATTTGTAATCTAAATTTACTTTGCATCTATATTCTGGGCTTTATATAATATAGATTTGGATTCGGTGGAATTAATATTGCTAGTAACTTGGCTTGGATGAACTCTTTATGGCTAAACATTTTAGTTGCATGATTGATGAAGCTTATTAATCAGATTTCATATAATCAAATTGTGAAGCAAGCTTATTTAAATAGATTGACATGATAGAAATTGATAGAGTGTTACTTATGCGCATCATGTTTATAATATGTCGTTACCATTTGGAAAGAGTGATAGATCTTTATATGCCCATCATGTTATATTATGTTGTTATCATTTGGAAGGTCATGTAGAGGCATAAATTATGGCCATGAGTATGTTTAACTAATGGAATGGGAATAGTAGTCCAATACTTAGAGTGTCGTCTCCATATGGGTAGTGTTGTAAAAGGATGTAAGTGCGGTGTTGACCGTCACTTATTTGGTTTGTGCTGGGATAGAGTACGGATGGATGGTTGGGTTGTGTCCTCGTGCCTTCTTCCGAGGCCAGTTCCATGCCACGGTGGTGTGAAATTGCATGAGGTGTGAGTCGACATGAGGCGTCGTAATCCTGGGTTAATTATAGTGTGGCAGGTCTACGGGCTCGCCGATCGTCACACCGACGGGAGTTGACAGTTAGACTTTGGGCGGTTGGGCTTGGTCCTCGGTGTTCATGTCCTGGGGCTCCTTCCGTGCCAAGGGAACGTTTGGGATGTGTCCTCGTGCTTACTTCCGAGGCCCCTTCCGGGTCACACAAGGCAAGTTCGGGCTGTGTTCTTGGTGCACATCTACCCAAGACCCCGCTGGGTCATAGTACGCATGGGCTCCGCTGTTGTGTTCTTAGCTTTGAGGCGTACGGAGGCCTAGGTGAAGTAGTGTGGATACCCGCCTAGTAGTAGAAGTGCCCGTTCTACTGTCACCGCCTGGCCACGGCGGCTGATGCCTGAGATGTTAGCTACTTGCTCGAAAAGTGGGAACTCTAGTCTGTGTCGACATAGCAATTGCATGAGTGTGATCTTGGGTGAGTCGTTACATAGCATTCATAGCATTTTATAACATTGCACAACAAGATTATCATCGTATAAGTTTGTATGAGCACTCTTATACGATGAGTTACCCTTATGTAACCCGATCCTTAACTTATAAGTTTGTATGGGCATTCTTATAAGTTAAGTTACTTTTCTGCTGTTACTTATACATGTTAGTTTGCTGTAGCTCTTAAATATTTGCTAGATCATGTTATTGTTACTCTTACACTACTGCCACCTGCTTGTACTTCCTTTACTTGCATACTTATTATATATTGTACACTTGTTCCTTTTCCCCGCCCGGTGCCGAGGAGTCGCCGGGGGAGCGGATGTAAAACCACATAGTCGTTTCGACTAACGGTTGCTACGTCTTCCTTTTTAGGAGGTGATGCCGCAGGTAGAGAAGCAGCAGAATACGCAGCAAGACAGTCATGCCAGGATGATAGGTCCTGAAGTGACGGTGCCGTCGATACCGTCGATTACGGATGTTAGTATTTTGATTCTCTGATGTAGCCCGTTTGGGCAATGTTTAGCTGTACTCTGATATATTGTCGAAGCATATTTTAGCTTCTCCTTTATTGATGTATATGGACATTAATACTTAGTGTGGATTTGACTTCCCTTGCTTATCATATTTGGTTGGGTTGGCATGTTCTATTGGTATTGTTGTATCCGTCGGAATTGGCGTCTTGTGGTACAGGTTAGCCTGTGTGCTAATGCTACTGCAAGGTGGCTGTTCTGGGCATAAGACTCCCCCTTCGTGCCGTGTTTTGAGATCCGGGAGGGGGGTGTCTTATAAATGGAGGGGGGTCTATATTCCTAAGGGAGGCAAAATCCGGGAGGATATGTTGAGAGAGGCACATTCCTCTCAATATTCTGTACACCCGGGTATTGCCAAGATGTATGCCGGCTTACGGAAGACCATGTGTTGGCCAGGAATGAATAAGAATGTTCGTTACTATGTTACACATTGCGAAGCTTGTCAAAGGGTGAAGGTTGAATGCAGGAGTCCCGGTGGTTTGTTGCAGTCGTTGCCCATCCCCGATTGGAAGTTCGAGGATATCTCCATGGACTTTGTCCATGGGCTACCTCGCTCCCGCTCCGGGAATGATTCAGTGTGGGTTATTGTTGATTGACTGACAAAGGTGGCCCGGTTCATTCCAATGAAGAAGGAAGCACACCTGGATGTTTTGGTATGGCTTTTTGTGGAGCAATTCGTATGGTATCATGGCGTGCCCAAGACAATTGTTTCGGATCGGGATGGCCGGTTTACGTCCAAGGAGTGGAAGGCGGTACAGGCGTATCTGCTCTCGCGCCTAACCTTTAGTACTGCATTTCACCCTCAGACGGACAGGCAGTCTGAGTGGACCATCAGAACACTGGAGGATTTATTGAGGTTGTGTGTGCTGGACAGAGGAGAACTGTGGGAAAGACTCATACCACTGGTGGAATTCTAATACAATAATAGCCATCAGGCGAGCATCGGTATGGCGCCCCATGAAGCCCTTTACGGAAGAAGGTGCAGGACTCCCTTGTCTTGGGTGCAGGACGAAGATCAGAAGGCATTGGGAAATGAATATATAGATAAGACTGATGCGGCGGTCAAATTGGTACGGGATCGCATGTTGGAGGCTCAAAGTCGGCAGATGAAGTATTATAATGCAAAGCACCGAATGGTGGAGTACCAAGTGGGTGATAAAGTGTTCCTCAAGATTCGGCCGATGCATGGAGTGTCGCGGGTGCGTGGGGGTGAAAAAGCTCAGCACAAGGTATGTTGGGCCTTATACCATACTGGAAAGGATTGGCCCGTTGGCCTATCGGTTGGAGTTACCACCAGAACTAGAGAATCTCCACGACGTGTTCCATGTGTCGTCTCTTCGAAAAACACTGTTGCGGCCTGACCAATATATTCCCACTACTGATGGTGCAGTGGCATCAGATAGGTCTGTGCGACTAGAGCCGGTGCGGATTGTTGACAGCGAGACAAGAACATTGCGCCACAAAAGTGTTCCCTTGGTGAAGGTACTATGGTCCAACCATGGGAAGGAGGAGTACACATGGGAGCCAATGAATTTGATGCAGCAACGCTACCCGGAGTTGTTTGCTCAAGGTAATTTTATTTAAAAGCATACGTTAAATTTCCTGTTATGCTTTTCTCCCCACAGCCTAAGTCTGATTTCGGGGACGAAATCTTTTATTTTGTTTATATGATTTGTAACGTCCCGAATCGCTCTAGGCCCCTCGTGTGTGTTTTTGAGTCAGGAGGGTTGACTCAAGTCCTGAGAAGTGCAGGGAATTGGACTGCACTTGTGGAGGAGTGGAGAAATCAGTGCAGAGAAGGACACAGGTAGTGACACGGGCGTGTCAATACCGGTGTGAATGTGACACGGGTAGAGACACGGGCGTGTCCCTACACGTTTGGCATTGTGTCGAGTTGAGCTCGACGAGGTTTGTCGAGATCGACGAACTGCGCATCAACATCGACAAATTACATGACACAGGTAGCGACACGGGCGTGTCCCTACCCATGTGGCATTGTGTCGAGTTGAGCTCGACGAGATGTATCGAGATCGACGAACTGCGTGTCCACATCGTCGAATTACATGACACGGGTAGCGACACGGGCGTGTCCCTACCCGTGTGCCATTGTATCGAGTTGAACTCGATGATATGTGTCGAGATCGATGAAGTGTTGAGATCGTCGAAATGCATCCAGAGAAGGACACGACCAGGGAACACGGTCGTGTCATGTAGACACGGGTCGGGACACGGGTCGGGACACGGGCGTGTCCCTAGTCATGTCGAGTGTGAACCGACACTAAAAACCGTCGTAACGCTTCGCTAGAGCAGGACACGGGTACGTACACGGGCGTGTCCCTACCCGTGTCACTTATCATATATAAGGGAAAAAAAACCCCTAGTTGTCTTCACGCTCACTTGGTCCCTGTTTTCTGAGAGAACTTCTGTAGAAGGAGAACTGCAGGAGCAAGTTCTAGGGAGGGAAAATCTGCCATCACCGTGAAGGAGAAGATGCCACCAAGGAGAATTACGAGATCCATAGCCGGAAATGGAGGAACCGCTGGAATCGAAGTGAGTTTCCTACCCTCTCCCTTGGTGCTAGATCTATAGTTATCTTCCCTAGGTGAGATATCGACTCAAGAGAGTCTTGATGGAGAGGAGGAGTTTTCTAGGAAAGGCCATGCTAGGACTTGTGTCCTAGGTTTTAGATCTCTTCAACCACTCCCTTCTTCTATGTGAAGATAGGGGATGGTTTTGTGAAGAGGTTGAATAAGGGTGGACGAAAATTCTGGAGGTGATTGGAGAGGATCGACTTGAGATGGAAGATGAACCGATGTCGTTCATTCCACCTCCAGATGTGTGCTGAACCTGTATTATGCGCGCATTAATTTTCTAGGCCATTTTCACGAGGGATAAGTCCAGATTTGGGCTTTCGGCTAAACACAAAAGTTGAAGCCCTTGAAAATACCTTTCCAACAAGTGGCTGCATGACTTCAGGCGACGTCGGTAGCCACAGGAACGTCTGAACGAAAATGGTGCTCGATAAAACCTACATGTAGATATTGTCTTCTGTACGCAGCGGACTTCAAGTCTGATTTCATTTAGTATAATATCAAATCTGGGCTGAGGTCCGAATACGATAGTTGTAGCCCATGGGAAGACCTTTCCATTGAGGGGTTACACGTCTTCACCGGATTCACGTAGCTTCGGGAATCTCCAGTTAAAATTGCAATCCAGATTTACTCTACATCTATACTATGGGCTTTATATAATATGAATTTGGATTCGGTGGAATTAATATTGCTAGTAACTTGGCTTGGATGAACTCTTTATGGCTAAACATTTTAGTTGCATGATTGATGAAGCTTATTAATCAGATTTCATATAATCAAATTGTGAAACAAGCTTATTTAAATAGATTGACTTGATAGAAATTGATAGAGTGTTACTTATGCGCATCATGTTTATAATATGTCGTTACCATTTGGAAAGAGTGATAGATCTTTATATGCGCATCATGTTATATTATGTTGTTATCAATTGGAAGGTCATGTAGATGCATAAATTATGGCCATGAGTATGTTTGACTAATGGAATGGGAATAGTAGTCCAATACTTAGAGTGTCGTCTCCCTACGGGTAGTGTTGTAAAAGGATGTAAGTGCGGTGTTGACTGTCACTTGTTTGGTTTGTGTTGGGATAGAGTATGGATGGATGGTTGGGTTGTGTCCTCGTGAATTCTTCTGAGTCCCCTTCCATGCCACGGTGGTGTGAAATTGCATGAGGTGTGAGTCGACACGCGGTGTCGTAATCCTGGGTTAAGGATAGTGTGGCAAGTCTACGGGCTCGCCGATCGTCACACCGACGGGAGTTGACAGTTAGACTTTGGGCGGTTGGGCTTGGTCCTCGGTGTTCATGTCCCGGGGCTCCTTCCGTGCCAAGTGAACAGTTGGGTTGTGTCCTCGTGCTTACTTCCGAGGCCCCTTCCGGGTCACACAAAGCCAGTTCGGGTTGTGTTCTTGGTGCACATCTACCCAAGACCACGCTGGGCCATAGTATGCATGGGCTCCGCTATTGTGTTCTTAGCGTTGAGGTGTACGGAGGCCTAGGTGAAGTAGTGTGGATACCTGCCTAGTAATAGAAGTGCCCGTTCTACTGTCACCGTCTGGCCACGGCGGCTGATGCCTAAGAGGTTAGCTACCTGCTCGAAAAGTGGGAACTATTGTCTGTGTCGACATAGCAATTGCATGGGTGTGATCATGGGTGAGCCATTGCATAACATTCATAGCATTTTATAACATTGCACAATAAGATACTGATCATATAAGTTTGTATGGGCACTCTTATAAGATGAGTTACCATTATGTAACCCGATCCTTAACTTATAAGTTTGTATGAGCATTCTTATAAGTTAAGTTACTTTCCTGCTGTTACTTATACATGTTAGTTTGCTGTAGCTCTTAAATATTTGCTAGATCATGTTATTGTTACTCTTACACTACTGCCACCTGCTTGTACTTCCTTTACTTGCAAACTTATTATATATTGTACACTTGTTCCTTTTACCCACCCGGTGCCGAGGAGTCGTCGGGGGAGCGGATGTGAAACCACTTAGTCGTTTCGACTAACGGTTGCTACGTCTTCCTTTTTAGGAGGTCACGCTGCAGGTAGAGTAGCAGCAAACTACGCAGCAGGACAGTTAGGCCAGGACGATAGGGCCTGAAGTGACGGTGTCATCGATACCGTCGGTTATGGATGTTAGTATTTTGATTCTCTGATGTAGCCCGTTTGGGCAATGTTTAGCTGTACTATGATATATGGTAGAAGCATGTTTTAGCTTCTCCTTTATTGATGTATATGGACATTAATACTTAGTGTGGATTTGACTTCCCTTTTCTTATTATATTTGGTTGGGTTGGCATGTTCTATTGGTATTGTTGTAGCCGGCGGAATTGGCGTCTTGTGGTACAGGTTAGCCCGTGTGCTAATGCTACCGCAAGGCGGCTATTCCGGGCATAAGACTCCACCTTCGTGGCGTGTTTTGAGATCCGAGAGGGGGGGGGGGTCTTACACCTTTAACATGTGTATTTTCCTTCCTAAGTGGACATTCATGGGTTCATTCATATTATAACCATAACGCACGTACACGTTTTCACCACCCCTTAAAAAAATTCGACCACGAATTTGAATAAGAAAGAATGACACCAGAAGTTGATACCAAATTATAAAACCTCCATCCATCACATGAAATATAACTGAGGGTCCGGCCGGGGCCCCAAGCCATATTGCACAAATAGTCGACGGAGTTACGCATTGAAACCATATTATCTTATGTGCATCCTAAAACAGAGGGCATTTTAATAGAATCAATTTAAGTTGTAGAAACCATTTACTATAAATGTCCATTACACATATATATAGGAATGATAACCAAATACACCAAATGTTCTGGCCTTAAGGCCTTACAATTGTTTACTTTACAAATGTGTTTTCATACATCAGCACACAGGTCGGCCACACAAGAAACAGTAAATGTTTGCCTTTGGGCCTTCAAGGGACAGCCAATTGCAGCATAAGCACTTCAACCTGCTACTTTCCACTTGGCTCTCTAGCACTTGCATAGCATAACCCACCAAAATGTTGCAAATAAAGCAACTGTCAGCATTAGTTGACTAATTTATAACGATCGCACCCCTCACTTGGGGTGGAGGTTCTCCATCCCTGCAAATAGCAGCATATATAATGTGGCAATAACCAAGTGCATTCAAGCACTAATTGGCCACACGCCCTGTACACTCAGGGTACATTCTCAGTGTACCGGGCTTCCTGGGTCCCACCACCATCCACAGTCCAACACATTGTATACTTGAGCATTCTAATCTTTCTGGCATGGAGCCTTAGACTTTCATTATGCCAACAACGAAAGCCAGTTACTTTAGGCGATCTTGTTCCGAACGACATAACGTGCGTATAGTTTAGCCACATCCCGTTGCTCAAGTCGTCATGCCAACGCCGACAATCACAGCCATCATGGCGAATGATAAGACTCGGGTCAGCCTCCCCTTACACATTCGGTTCTCTGGCCTTTTTGTTGGTACCCTAAGCTCTCAGCATCAATTTCCACTCACATGTCCCCAGGACCTAAGCCTGCAATGATCAACATGGCTCTCATGGACAATAGTTGGTCTCACAAGGAAAATAGCTTCTCATGCTACGCACCTTGTCTCATGGACACAGGCTTTGCAACAACATTCAGGCTAGCTCGTATGGCCACCTTAGCTGGTCTTAGAAGGCTCTCAGCTTCATACAATGGACCTAGGTATCCCAGAGACAGGCTTCATAGCTCACTCGAAGCTATTGCCGGTGGTAGCACTACTGTAGTGTGGTAGACACAGAAGTTGCTTCATCCCCATTTTGTGTATTTTCTTGGAGATCACATCTAGTACTATCACTGTAGCATCCTACACACCCCCAGACCTCGGATTCTACATGTTTAACAATGCGTTTTATCCACGGAGTCTTCTCCAGCACACAAATTAATTCATAACCAATCCAGACTAACCAATACAGATGGGCTTCACACAACATGCTTATTCCGTACTTCGATTTCAGATCTAAATGAAAATTTTAGCAGAGATCACCATGATCTACCCACTGGAAACCACCTTTATCTTCACCTTTTGGTGAGGGTTCCATGCACGTATGCAAATTGAGGACTTCACTTGTCCAAGGAGAAAGTCGTTACCCTTATCGATCGCTTAGGAGCCATGTACTTGTTCTTTGATTCGGATGGAACTGATCATCATAACTTCCTCTCCGCAGATCTAGCGTCAACTCATAATTCCAATCACAAGTACACCTTGGATCACTTCTCCTCTTAGCCTCCTGAACTTTCTTCCTCCTCTTCCCTCAAGAAGTTCAAGGGCTGAGAGAGAAAGTGTGAGAATGGAAAATGAGAATGAAATCTCAAATCCAGCCCTTAATAGGAAGCTATCGCCGCACGGTATCTACTATCGCCGCACAGTACCTGAGGAGGTCGCTGCTTGCCCCAATGGGCATCACTCTGTCACCCAAAGCATCATCCACCTTACTGTCATGTGGCAAGCTACCGCCGGTGTAAACTTCCTACTGCTGAGTGGTACCTTCCCGAGTAATAAGTCAATCCAATCGACCATCGTCGTCCGTTAGATTGCTACCACCGTGCAATAGTCACTCAATGATTCGTTGAAAACGTTGAGTTTGTTGAGTGATAGCGTCATGCGGTAGCTCACTACCACCTCGCGGTAGCCTCTCAATGCTTCGTCAAAAACATTGAGTGCGCCGAGTGATAGCACTACGCAACCCTTTCTACCGATGTGCGATATATAACCGAGACGTCAGTCGATTTAATTCCAGGGCTACTACCGGCGTTGACACTAGCGTCGCGCGTTAACTTCCAATCATTCCATTTCCAGGATTTTTGGGGCATTAAATTCTCCCCTCATTTAAGAAATTTCGTAAAGAAAATTTATTTATTGAAATGAAAAAAGTACATAGGCATACAACATTAATTTTACAAAAATAACTCTTGAAATTCATCTCGCATGGTTTTCTTGCGCTCTCATGTCAATTCTTCACGACCACAATTGTCCCAACGGAATTTGACCATCATGATTGCCTTGTTACATAATTGCATGATTTCGGTATCTGATGAGTACAATTATGATAGGCTTTTTACTATCATAATTATAATCATGTCCACTATTTTCTACCTCCCTATGTAATAATTTCACGAGAATAGTTAAGAATTTTCTTTATCATGAATAGAAGAGCCCAATTAGGAGTTTCTATTATTTCATATATTAAGCTATTTATTTATTCCTTCATTTTCCTAATGTAGGTATTGCTAACCAGTGGAACTAAAAGTCTTGGAGCAAACAGAGGAGTTCACGGATTCAACATGGTTGATGATAGGACAAGAATTGGGCACACATGGGTAGGCACGCGCCTGTGTCCCAACCCGTGTCCTATTCATGATGGACCAGAAGAATTGGAAGAGAACGACAGAGCACCACACGGGTGGGAACATGCCCGTGTTCGCACCCGTGTCCTTTCGGGATAAATTCAACGTTTGTTGCCAACCAACCCATGTATGAAGAACACGATGAATAATACGACCATGTCAGTAACCGTGTCAGATGACACGGCCCACGACCAGACACGCCTATGCATGTGGAACTGCCTTTGAATCGTCAACACGGCCGTGTTGGAACCCCTGTCCGACCCTGTTTGCAAGGAGACGATAAAAACCTATAAAAAAATTAGAATGATGATTTTTGGATCGTTTTATTTGGAGAACTTCTGGAGGACAAAAGTGGAGCACCCAGGAGAAGGAGGAATTGAAGGAGAATTTCGAATGCTTTTAATCTTTCATGTATCACTTTGATCTTTCATTTCTCTTAGTGATCTAACTTTATTTATTTTTTATTTCTCATGAAACTTTTATTTGAACAATTTGGTAATCATGTATGTTATTGTTTTCATCAAATTTGTGGTATTTTATTCGTATGTAGACTTTCAAACAAAGAGATTTATCCTAGTTGTGAATTTATTATTTGTTTTACATGAATTCCAACTTTTTATATTGAGAACTTTGAAGGTTGTGATGATGTTTATATGTTCATATTTAGGTGTTATTTCTCTTTGCATTTCAATTTGCATGATCGAGAGATATGTTGATTGGATAATTATAATACGAATAAATGGATTCATGCTATTTTAGAGATAGGATTTCATGAATTTATGTATTAGATAGGGTACTTTATTTTAATGCAAATTTGAGGGTTGTAAATTGTTCGAGAGAAAATTTACACAACTTACGTTTAGATTTTGAATTGCTCGGGAGAGGATTTGATAAATGTTTAACCGTTACAATACAATGAATTTGATAAACTTATTATTACCTGATTACATAGAATTGAGTTAATGAGCGGTTATTTTCATGTGAATGCTCTTAGACTTTCGGATTTTTATCATCTTTAATACTCCAATGTTTCTTTATCCAAGTAGTCATAGTTAGGTTAATCTACATTAAAAATCAATTTAAATTATAGGTATGATAATTGAGTGAGGGTGAGTACGAGTATTTGAAAAGACATTGTGTAATATGACATGAGATTTAGATTTCTCCTATACTATGATTGATAGATGAACATGCCTGAAAGTTAAATCAATCTATCTTATGCTCATCTACATAGTTTATACTAGAGTGTAGAATGAATCTGCATCAAGTTATTACTTGTTAAAAAAAGCATCAAGTTTTTGGCGCCGTTGCTGGGGACTCGTTTTCAATATTTTGAAAGCTTAAACTTTATTAATCTACCAATTTTTGTTTATTAACATATAACTGTAAATTAGTTTATAGTATAATTATATCGCTTAATCTCTGTTTTGTAGTTTGTTAGTCTATGACCAGGGGAGAAATTCTGGGCTAGTACCATTTCATCCTGACCCGGAATGAATTATTCACAACACTAACCAAAGGGACTTGGGAACTAATACTACAGATATTTCAAACGGACATTCAGAAGAGGAAACAGTAAACCAAGGAGAGCATCATCCAGAAAATTTGGATAACATGGCAAACCAGAATGAGCAAACCATGTCTGACTTTGCTAGACCTCATCTCCAAAGAACTGGGTCAAGCATCGTTAGACCACTAATAGTGTAACATCCAGATTCGCGCTAGGCCCCCCGTGCACGCTTTTGAGTCAGAAGAGCTGATTTGGGCTCAGGGAAGTGTCGGTGGCTAGGCTTACACTTGTGTAGGGGAGGTGAAGTCAGCCCAGAGAAGGACACAGGTAGAGACACGGGTGTGTCCCTACCCGTGTGTCTCCACCCAGCACTCGATCCACTGAATTGAGTTATTCCATAGAAGGACATGGGTAGTGACACGGGCATATCACTACCCGTGTGTAACATGACACGGTAGGGGCATGGCGTGTCCCTACACGTGTGTGTCCAACCAGCGACTCGAGTTGTTCCAGAGAAGGACACGGGTGGTGAAACGGGCGTGTCACTACCCGTGTGTATGAGGACACGATAGAGACACGGCATGTCCCTACTTGTGTGTGTCGAGCAGAACTCGATGAAATGTGTCTCGAGGAGGACGCGGGTAGAGACACGGGCGTGTCCCTACCCGTGTACGTCGAGTATAGGTCGACGAAGAGTGTCCCGAGAAGGACACGGGTAGAGACACGGGCGTGTCCCTACCCGTGTATCTCCAGCCAGCACCCGAGTAGATTACTTGAGTAGTTCCATAGAAGGACACGGGTATGGAGACGGGCGTGTCCTTACCCGTGTATGTGAGGACACGGGTAGCGACATAGGAGTGTCCCTACCCGTGTGCGTCAAGCAGAACTCAACGAAGCATGTCCCGAGTAGGACACAGTCATCAACACAGCTGTGTCACTTGGACAGAGACACGGGCATGTCCCTACCTGTGTTTGTGTATCGAAACGGTAGTAAAACCGTCGACGACGCTTCGCCCAAGCAGGACACAGGTAAGGACACGAGCATGTCCCTACCCGTGTCATCTCCATATATAAGGGGAAAATGAAACCCTAGCCATTTTTCATTCTTCATTCCAAGCCCTTTCTCTAGAAAAAACTGCTGGAGAGGAGGAAGAAGGTGCTGGAACAAGTCTTCATCCCGTGAAGTACCGCCGCCGCAGAGAATAAGAGGATGCCGCCGAGAAGAGTGAGTAGATCCTTGGCCAAAAATGGTGGAAGCATCGGAAACGAGGTGAGCTTCCTCCACTCTCCCTTGGTGCTAGATCTTTAGTTATTTCCGAGGAGAGATATCGACTCAAGGGAGTCTAGATGTGAGAGGAGAAGTTTCCTAGGAAAAGCCATGCTATGACTTGTGTTCTAGGGTTTAGAAGTCTTCAACCTCTCCCTCCTTCTATGTGATGATGGAGGATGGTTTCGTGAAAAAAAGTGGCCTTTTGAGGGTGAATAATGGAGGAGGAAGTCTGGATGAGATTTGCGGAAGATCGGCTTGAGGAGGAAGATGAACCGAAGTAGTTCATTCCGCCTTAAGATGCATGCAGAATCTGTGTTCTGCACGCAGCGAACTTCTTGGCCATTTTCAGTTGTGATATGGCTAGAACTGGACTTTTGACTAAACACAAAAGTCGATGTCCTTGAAAATACCTTTCCAACTAGTGGTTGCACGACTTCAGGAGGAGTGTGTAGCCATGGGAAAGTCTGAATGAAATTGACAGCCGACAAACTAAGCATGTAGAAATTGTGTTTTATACGCAGCGGACTTTATATCCGATTTCAAGTGTGTTACTCTTGGGTCTGGGTTGTGGTCTGAACATGGAAGTTGTAACCCATGGAAAGAACTTTCCAACGAGTGGTTACACGCCTTCACCAGAGCCTTGTAGCTTCGGGAATCTCCGGTCGAAATTGTTGTCCAGAAGCTGTCCTGCACCAAACATTCTGGGGTTGGTGTAGAAACGGGATTGGAATCGGTAGAGACGATGTTAGCAAATTTACATTGAGGTTGTGTGAACTCTTTTATGTTAACCATCATAGTTCAATGAATGATGAAGCTTGATGAATGGATCCCACGTAAATGATTTGTGATGTGAAGCGTACCTAAACGAAATGACTTGGTAGAACTTGGTGAACCAATAGAAATACACATCATGTAAATAATGTGTTGAAATCATTTGGAAATTAAGTGTAGGATGCTAATCTATGGCCATGTGAATAATTGTTTAACAGAATGAATTTAGTAGTCCAATGCTTAGAGTGGTGTCTCCCTACGGGTAGCATTGTGAAAGGATGTAGCTGCGGGAGTTTGACCGCACTGGTTTGGATAGTGTTGAGAAGAGTCATAAATGGACAGTTGGGCTTGGTCCTCGGTGTTCATTCCTGAGGCTCCTTCCGTGCCACGACGATGTGGAATTGCATGCGGTGTGAGTCGACACGTGGTGTCGTAATCCTGGGTTAAGGATAGTGTGGCAGGTCTACAGGCTCGCTAGTCGTCACACAGACAGGAGTTGACAGTTAGACCTTGGGCGGTTGGGATTGGTCCTCGGTGCTCATTTCCCGGGGCTCCTTCCGCGCTAAGTGGATGGTTGGGCTTGGTCCTCGTGCTTTTTTCGAGGCTCCTTTCGGTACACATAAGGCCAGTTCGGGGTTTGGTTCTCGGTGCACATCTACCCAAGACTCTCGCTGGGCCGTAGTATGTATGGGGGCTCCGCTGTTGTGTTCTTAGCGTTGAGGCGTACGGAGGACTGAGAGAAGCAGTGTGGATGCCCGCTTAGTAGTAAAGAATCCCACTCTACTGTCACCACCTGTCCACGACGGTTGACGCCTGAGAGGTTATCTACCTGCTCGAAAAGTGGGAACTACAAGTCTGTGTCGACATAGCAATTGCATGTGCGTATTCATGTGTCAGTCATTGCATGCATACATACCATTACAATACATTGCATATCAATATCCTCATCAAATAAGTTTGTCTGAGCACTCCTATATGATGAGTTACTTTACTGTTAAATCAATCCTTAACTTATAAGTATGTATGGGCATTCTTAAAGTTAAGTTACTTTCCTGTTTTAGATTTATATACTTGATGGATTGGTATAGCTTGAGTAGAATTGCTATAGTAGACTACTATTAATCAAGTTATACATTTCTTTTATTACTGCTCATGATACGTGTACATAATCCATCTGCCTGTACTTTCTTATATTGATATTTATATATTGTACCCTTGTTCCTTTCTTCGCCCAGTACCGAGGAGTCGCCGGGGGAGCAGATGTGAAAGCCACTTAGTCTTTTGAACTAACGGTTGCTACATCTTACTTTTTAGGACGAAACACTGCAGGTAGAGTAGTCGTAGACTATGCAGCAGGATAGCTAGGCCAGGATGACAGGGCCTGAAGGGACGGTGTCGTCGCTACCGTCAGTCACTGATTTGAGTTATGAGAGATTTTAATGTAGCCCTTTGGACATATTTTAGCTGTACTCTAATATTTTAGAAGCTTGTTGTAGATTCTTTTATTGATGTACTTTGGACATATATTACTTATGTGTGGATTGGCTTCTATATTATATTTTGGTTGGGTTGGCATTTGCTTGATATTGGTTATAGCCGGCAGGATAGGCGTCTTGTGGTACAGGTTAGCCCGTGTGCTAATGTTACCGCAAGGCGGTTGTACTAGTCATAAGACCCCCTTCATGCCGTGTTTTGTGTTCCGGGAGGGGGGTATTACAAATGGTATCAGCTTGCTCAAATCCTGAACTAAAGAAGTCATTCAAAAATGCTACCAGCCCCGTTCGATTAGTCAGTTTGGGGACAAACTGACTTTGTGGAAGCAGTGGTGTGCCCATATGTAATTCACACTAAGTATGTGCAACGTTGACCTTAAGATTAGCCAACCTGGCCATAGTTTTGTACTACGTGTAGGTTCCAGTGCACGTTGAGCCGGTGGGGGGCACTCCTACCCCTTCCATACCTACTCAGTTCCAACAATCAGAATTGGGACAAACAATCATGACCATCCAAGACGCTTTTAGTCGCAGCAGCCCCAGTCCAGCAACAGGCTCCGGGCTCAAACTGGTTGATCACTTTTTGGGCTCTCTCACCTCCCGTCTACCTCGGGACAGAGTCGGTCATGCGCACAGAAGAATGGCTCGATACGGTGCAGGAGCTATTGGCAGGAATCTGTTGCCCAACCAACATGGATGTAACATTGGCAGTGTCCGTCCTGGAACTGCACGCCAAGAGGTGGTTGAAGTCCCTTATGGGCTCCACCTTTCAAGGGTGAGTTTATACAGAGATTAGCTGGAGCGAGTTCTCAAGTGTCTTTTTAGAGCACTTCATTCCCTCGTCTGCTCGAGATGAACTCGAAGATAGGTTTCTACTGTTGAAGCATGGACCAAAGTCGGTTACGGAGTTTCAGCGAGAGTTCCAGCATCTCGTTAGATTTGCGGACTCATATTAACTGGATCACAGAGGAAACGCTAAGAGCTTCTACAAAGGGCTGTGGGACCCCCTGAGGTAGGCCCTTTTGTTTATATCGGACTCCAGCTTGGCGGAAATAATTGACATGGCAAAGAGGCTAGAAGCGGACCACCTGGGAAGTAGTAAGAGGTATGTTGAGGACGTGATGGAAGCTGGCCCTAGCAACAGATGGAGACATGACTATAGAGGAGGAAGAGGACGTAAAAGAGGTGGCGGACATTTCTGCCGGAATTTTAGAGTGGAGCACCCAGTTCCACAGCCGCCAGCATTGCCTCCACCTCCACAGCCTCAACAGTTTGGGCAACCAGAGGGGCGTTTTGGGCGGGTGTGCTTTAAATATAGTCAACCGGGCCACATCCGACGTTACTCCCCGCAGTTGTTTGGGAATGCTCCTCTTGCTCTCCCTCTGGCAGCTCCTCGAGTTTGGGGTAACATGCGTGGTCGAGGACGAGGACCACAAGGAGGAATCCCCGGACCGGCTCGGGATCAAGTGTTCGTTCTGGACATGACACAGGAGCGGAACCCACAGGAGGTGATTGCAAGTATGTTACAGTTAGTTACCACATTTTTATTATTAAACATTATGTTAGTTAAGACGTACTAGATATCTAGCATTGAGGATTGTTATTGGTACTTAGGCACCGTGGTGGTCGGCGGGAAACCGGCCTATACATTGTTCGATACCGGTTCATCGCACTCTTTTGTGTCTTAGGACTTCATTAAAGATGTAGAAGAAGTGCAATACTTCACTGGTATTGCTCGATGAGTACGACTCCCAGACAGCTCTGAGAGGACCATAACCGCTAAGTGTGAGTTAGAGATATTCATTGGGGGAAAGGCCTTTGATACCTCTGCCACAGTTTTTAGAATGCCATAATTCGATCTCATCCTTGGTATGGCGTGGTTGGAATGGCACTTCACGAGAATTGACTACGTAGAGAAGCAGATTTACTTAAGATATGGGGACTCAGATGTCATCTTCCAAGGTACAAAATCTGCATCTCGTCTGTTATTATCTTCAATTCAGGCTATAAAAGCCCATGTGAAGGGGGAAGAAGTCTTCAAGATTTGTTTTGAGATGAAGGAGTTGACGTTGGATATCAAGGATGTGCGGGTGGTGCGATATTTCCCCGAGGTATTTCCTGAGAAATTGCCAGGATTAGCCCCGCATAGAGAGGTAGATTTTCGAATTAAGCTAGTAACGGGTGCTAGGCCCGTCTCCAAGGCCCCTTACCAGATGGACCCGAAGGAACTCGCAGTATTTAGAGTTCAGTTGCAAGAACTGGTGGAGTCAGGGTTTGTGCGCCCCAGCTCGTCACCTTCAGGAGCCCTTGTTCTATTCTTCAAGAAGAAGGATGGAACCTTGCGATTATGCATATACTATCGGGAGCTCAATCGACTGACGGAGCGGAATACTTATCCGCTACACCGGATCGATGAGTTGTTTGACCAATTGGTAGGTGCACATTGTTTTTCTAAGTTGGATTTATGCTCGGGGTATTTCCAATTGAGGATACAAGAGGAGGTCATCCAAAAATGGCTTTCAGCTCAAGATACGGGTTGTACGAATTCACCGTAATGCCGTTTGGGCTCACAAATGCCCCTTCGGCTTTCATGAGCCTGATGAACAAGGTGTTTGAGCCTTATCTAGACATCTTCATCATCGTCTTCATCGATGACATCCTGGTCTACTCAAAGACCGAGGAGGAGCATATCGAACATCTGACCTTGGTACTGAAGAAGCTAAAAGAGCACGCCTTATTTGCTATGTTCAGCAAGTGTGAATTTTAGCTTAAAGGGGTTGCCTTCTTGGGCCATGTGATCAGTGGGGCTGGACTAGTTGTGGATCCGGCCAAAGTGCGTGTCGTGAAGGAGTGGGCACCCTTGAAGTCAGCGGCCAATATGCGGAGCTTCCTTGGACTTGCCGGGTACTATCACAAGTTCGTAAAAGTATTCTCAAAGATTTCCCTTCCTCTTACTACCTTGACAAAGAAAGGTGTGCCATATGAGTGGACACCCCAATGTGAAGCTGTGTTTTAGGAACTGAAGGACAGACTTAAATCTGCACCCATCCTAGCACTTCCGTCCGGGAAGGAAGGATTTCAAGTTTACACCAATGCATCTTATCATGGGATGGGAGCGGTGCTGATACAGCACGGTCATGTAATTGCATATGCGTCAAGGCAGCTAAAGAAGCATGAACTCAACTATCCAGTTCATGATTTATAATTGGGGGCAGTGGTGTTCGCCCTCAAAGTTTGGAGACACTACCTATATGGAGTTCACTGCGAGATATTGTCGGACCACAAAAATTTAAAGTATGTTCACACTCAGAAGGAACTTAATTTGAGACAACGGCGGTGGTTGGAGTTTTTGTGTGACTATGATTTTACCTTGAACTACCACCCCGAAAAAGCAAATTCTGTAGCTGATGCTCTGAGCAGAAAGGTACCGGAAGCAAGTCCTGATTCCCGATCGGTGAATATGAAATTAGCTCGAATGCTCGAGGAGATGGAGATTACCTTGTTGTATAAAGACCATTCGGAAGAGTATATGGGGTACTTGAATGCGATAAGCATAGTCTGTGACATTCGAGATTGAATAATCAGTTCCACCACCTGAGTGGTATATGTTGGAGCTTTACTGCAGGGTGAGTAAGTCTTCAACATTTCAGCCTTGACCAGAAGGTATCCAGGAACTTCTTGACTGATAGAGTATTGGTTGTCCTCTGAAGAATCCTGGAATGAAGAAGTCTCTTGATTTTGAATGGATATTCTTCTTCTTCTTCAGCTATTATGATTTCTCTGGTCTGGGGCTTCTGGTTTTTTTTGTTAGTGTATGATTTCTTTTTCTATATTCTGAATTGACCTCTCTTTCGTCTATCTACCATCTATGTGTAAGGAAGAATAAAAATCCTTTTTACATATTCCATGTAATCTTCCTTCTGCATTTTGAATTTCTTCAGCCTTGATTACTAACGGCCTAGAGAATGTCTGTATTGATTGATTTCCATAACTGTCCCATTGAAAAACGATAAGTAATAATCCTGATGAAGGCCATAATCAATGTTGCTTCTAACAGTAATATTCAGAGAATATTAAGCATTGATTATACAAGAATTACTGCATTAAAGTAAGGGACAAAGGGAGGAAAAGTCCATGTCTGGAACTGCACAGAAATCGTCGAGTGAAGAATAGAATTCGTCGACCTGGGTCCAAATTTCGTCGAGCTGAGAAGTTATATTCGTCGAACAGATAATTATTGTTCATCGATCTGAGATCCAAGATCGAAGAACTAAGAATAGATAATTGCTTTCTCCAGAACCTTGCCAATTCTGTGTATCAAGATCGTCGATCTGATAATCTAACTTCGGCGACTGGAGTTCAGATAAAAGGAATTCTGGACTTGGAATGTTGAAGTATAGTATTTTGAAATCGTCGACCTGAGAACCAAATTTGTCGATCTCAGCTCAGAGGATTATCTCTGAGTTCGTCGAGCTGAGGACGACTTTCATCGAGCTGAGTTCGACGAACGTCGAACACATTTTCCGAGTCTTTGAAATTTCTCTAAGTCTTGAATCTTCTGTAGTATGTTGATGGTTGTTCTATGTAGTGTTGACTCTATGGATATGGCCTAAACTCTAGGAAACAGACATGACCCTGGCTATACATGTTGGGTCAAACAACCTAGTTTAGTGAACCTATCCAAAATCCAACTTGAGATCCAACAATCAACCCCTACTTGGGTGAGGTCACTAAATACAGACACAAAATATTCACAAAGCAAGAAAGCATATATCTGGCAGGTAATTTTAAAATATGCAGCAGATATATATATACATAAAGCTTTGTATCAGAAATTAAATAGACAGTTTTAGGAAAACAAAAGGACTAAAATAGTTCAAAATTTATTTCTTCTTCTTTTGCTCTTTGTGTTTCTCCTCTATTGCTTTTTCACCAGGCTAAGTAAACTTGATCTCCCTGTTTGGATTTGCTTCTTGAGCCTTTGTCATTGTCATATCAGCAGCTCCAATGATATTAAGGGAGGTAGCCCTTGGCACCACAGCTTCTGGACGCAGTTTCATATAATCATCAACATTAAAGAATTTGTTAGCTTTATCAAACCTGTTGAGTTCTTCCTTCCTGTATTTGGACATTGTAGTGTATTTAGAGAGATCCTTTCCTTCAGCTCTTGCTTTGTTGATCATGGATAGGCCAACCAATTCCAGGAACATGGACATCCTTACTATTGTAGCTGTTTCAGGGACCTCAAAAGGTATAGGAGGGGAGGCAGGTCTTCTTGGGCTTTCAGCTTTCTAATGTTCAATAATTTGCTGTTGATATTGATGTTGATGTTGTTGTTGTTGCTTGCCTGATGAATAGTGCCTGTGTTGGCTGCTTCAAGAAGAGGTGGAGGACCTACCCTGATGTCTCTGATAAGTTTGAAATTGGGTAGTCCTCTGAGATGAAGAACCTGAAGCACCAGCGTAGGTGGAGGAGGAGGAGGAGGAGGAGGATCTTTCTTTTATCTTTGTGGAGGTGGAGAATATTTCCTGCTTTTCTTTCTCTCTTTCTATTGGTTCTTGGACAGCCAGCTCCATGCTGGCATGCCCTTGTATGGTGTGATTTTCTGAAGTATATAATAGGGTGTATCATTTGTTGGATTAGGTTTTGGAGCAGGAGGTGGAGGGGCTTTCCACTTCTTGGATACTTTCTTCTTAGGCTCATTATCAGAGTCCACTTCATCATCTTCATCATCAGAATAGTCTTGAGGAGTATCATATAATGTATTTATTTCTTTCAGAGCCTCTGCAGATATCAAAGGTTTCTCTGCCTGGGAAGGAGTTGGAGGAGGAGCTGGAGCTAGAGAACTGTACACATCAGTGTTTTTAGCAACTGATTTATTTTCTTCTTCTATATCAGCCATGATCAATTCATCAAGATCAGGCATTGGAGAGTCATCCATAACAAAAGTTTGATCATAAATCTCTCTGGGAGGTAATGAAACAATGAGGGGAGCAGCTTTTGGTGGAGATGATGTTGGGTATTGTATCCATACTAACCCAGATTTGATGAAGTCATCCTTGAACTAAGATGAATTAAGTTGTATTTGATGCTTGGTTTGAGTTATGTGTTTGCAGGATTCTTATGGGAAGTGTAGACCAATGTCAGTCTACAATGGGTCACCAAACACACGACGATACAATGGAATCCCTCATTGTGTGATCCTAGGTGTTGACTCATGTGTAGCCTCTCTATTGGGATACACTTCATATTCAAGCTCTAAGACTAAGTGAAAAGACTTGATGCTGGTCTCACCTTAGAAGAAGAAAAAAATTCTATCAAGAAAATTTCCTAAGTATTATACTCGAGTAGTTCAATACTTACTCGAGTAAAATGCTGAGTCCATACTCGAGTAATAATACTCTTACTCGAGTAGGTATGGTATATCCCGAGTAGTCTAATTATGGCTCTCGAGTAGTTAAGACAACTACTCGAGTAGCTTCCTTTCTCCTCTCGGTTTACAGAATTTTTCTCCTCAAAAGTTTTTTAAGTTAAATACTCGAGTAGTACTGTATAGTGCCCGAGTAGTTTTACTTTCTGTCTCAAGTAATTGAATTCTGACTCTCATGTAGTTCTCACTTACTCAAGTAGACTAAGTCATGTACTCGAGTAGTTCATCTACTACTCAAGTAATCCAGAATTAATACTCGAGTAACCCAGAATTATACTCTAGAAAATTTCTGTAAGTGAATTACTCGAGTAGTCATTTCCATATACTCGAGTAGTTCTATTTGTCTCGAGTAGTTCAACTTCTATACTAGAGTAGTCCAGTATTCCAGTTCCAGAAATCTTCTAATTCTTTGTCTCGAGTAGTTTCTCAACCACTCGAGTAGTTCGTTCCCATCTACTCAAGTAGTTTTCCTTATAATCGAGTAATCCACTCCACCTCTCGTGTAACTACTCAAGTACTCGAGTATGTCATTTTTTATACTCGAGTAGCTGAATTCTTTTTACTCAAGTAGTTGACTCCATGTACTCGAGTAACTATCTCATTCTCTCTCTAGTAGTTTTCTTATATCCTCGAGTAGTCATCTTCTACCCACTCGAGTAGTGCTGCAATGTGCTCGAGTAGTCCTTTCTCTCTTGAATATTTTACTTCGATTTTTCCGAAAATTTTGTTAAGTCCAGTATAACAGAATTTTTTATGAACCTTGATGTGATTAGTCCACGTGTATCTCATAATGACTTAATTATGTCTAATCTTGTTTGATCCTATAAATGGTCTTGTCTAAACCGACAAACCCTAATTCTAAGAAGTTTATTCTAAGAGAATATTAAAAAGTTTTGCATCCGTTTTCTCAAGTCTCTGATTTCCTCTTTCTCTCTCCAGGAAAGGAAAACCTCCGCCGCCGCCATCGCTGATTCCCAATCGGCTAAGGTTTCTCCTTTAGAGGATTCAGACCAAGAAGGATTTCCAGATCGAGATTTGCTCAACTCCTCATCTTCTGATTCGATGGATCGTGTGAAGCCAAGAAGTTTAAAATCCAATATTGCCGAGATTTCTCTTCATCATTCTGATAAATCCGCAAAGCCTAGAAGAAGAAATTTCTGGCAGACTGTTGCAGATCTGAAAAAGGAATTACTGTTTATATTTCTATACAAAATTTCTTTCATTCTTGTAGGAGAAATTTCTCCGAGTGTACGAGCTTTTTTCTCCGAGATTGCAGGAAGTTTTACCTTCCCAGTATAGATCCGTTTTATGGATCGAGATTGTAGGAACATTGTTCACAGGGTAGGATTTATTTTCAATCCGAGATAGTGGAGTAGCCAAGTCTAGTGTATTGCTAGCTCGGTGAGGGAAAGTGGATGTACACAAAGTTGGGGAACCAATATAAATCTTGTCTCGTCTGTTATTAATTGGTAGATAGATCTGTGCTTTGGTTTGAAATTTTTATTCCGCAAAAAGACGCACATCTCACCTATTCACCCCCCTCTAGGTGATTTAGGTAGGAAACTATAAACTTTCAATTGGTATCTGAGCCAGGTTGATCGTTAAAAGGTTAACACCCTTATCAGATCCTTCAATAGTTGTCTTTTGAGATCTACCAAAAATGGACAAGGCTAAAGATTTTGCCAAGCTTCCTTTATAAACCAAAAATAATTTTCCCATGTGGAAAGAGAGAATCAAGTTCTTTATGGAAGCTGTGGATCCAAGGATCTTCATGATAGTTGAAGAAGGTCCTTATATTCCCATGACAATCTCCACTATAGATCCAACCAAGAAAGTCTCAAAGAAACTTATGGATCTAGATAAGGATGAGACTGCACTTGTTTCATTAGACAAAAAGTCAAAAAAATATTATAGCAAGTGCAGTCGATGATTCAATACTGCAAAACCTGATACACTGCCAGTCTGCAAAAGAGATGTGGCAGTCACTAGTTACCTTAATGGAAGGTACAGAAGAAGTGAGGGATGATAGAAGATCCATTCTTAATCAGAAGTATGAAGCTTTCCCACAAGGAAACAAAGATACCATTGCTGACACCTTTGAGAATTTCTTCAAGATAGTGAATGGGCTAAGGGTCTATGGCAGAGTCTTCACTAATGGAGAATTAAATGATAAGTTCTTGAGATCCCTAACTAAGGAATGGGATAACAAGGTCTGTGCCATAAGGGAGTTTGGAAAACTGGCCGAGACAGACCATCAGAATCTCTTCGGGAAGCTTATGTCATATGAACTTCAACTCAACACCAGAAAGGCTGAAGAAGAGAAGAGCAGGTCTGCATTCAAAGAGAAGTCCGTTGCTTTAAAGGCAAACACCTCCAAGAAGACAAAAGTTGTCCTTTCTACTCCGGCACAAGAAGTTAGTGAAGAAGAAACATCGGAGCCAAGCACCTCAGGCTCTGAGCTATCCGAAGGAGAGTTCTCACTACTCTCACGATAGTTCAAGAAATTCTTAAACAAGAAGAAGCAATGGAAAGGCAAGGATGCCTCCTATAGAAGATCACGACATGATGGTGATTGTCAATGAAAAGGCTCAAGCAGTCATGACAGGTACACTTATAAACAAAACAAACATGTTTCTACCGACATTATTTGTTATTGTTGTAATAAGCCAGGACACGTCATCGCTGACTGCCCTCATAAGAATAAGGAGGGTGGTAGAAGAGAGGAAAAGAAGTCCTCATACAACAAGAAGAGGACAGAGAAGAGCTTAATGGCCAAAACGGACAAGACTCTTATTGACTCTGACTCATCTGAGTCGAGTGAAGAAGAAAAAGCCTATTTTGGACTCATGGATCAAACAGATGATGAACAAGAGCCTCAGTTCACTAGGAAGGTAAACTTTCACTCTCCTCTTTCAGATTCTGAAGTTTCTGAACATGATTGTGAGGATATCTCTTCTGACGATGAGTCAGAACTCATGGCCCAATATAAGGAGTTAATCATGGCTTACGACAAATGTCACCGAGTCGTGAAAACTCAGGCTAAAGAGATAAAGTCTCTCAAAGTTGAAGAGAGCGTCTTGAGAGAGAAAGTCGCAAAGACTGTCTCGCTCGAAGAGAACTTCAATAATACTATTGAAGAATATAACAAAGCTCTTGAGCATCTTGACCTTAAAGAGAAAATCATCAAAGGGTTGGAAGAACAACTCGCCGCTGAAAAGAAACTTGTTGAAAGTTTCTCGAAGCCTATGACTTTTCTTCCATTCGTTGCTGAATTCACAGTTAAGGCCAAGGGTGCTGGACTATGTCAGGAAGAAGCTCCTAGTAAGTCTGGTAGGAGAAATAAGGCTCAACGAAAGAATAAGGCCGCCAAAAAGGCCTTGTCCAAAGAGAAGGGGAAAGCCCCTCAAGATCAGACCTCTTTCAGAAAGGTCATATTTCCTTCAAATGACTTTGATCTTCACTCATCCTACGGACACTTTGCTATGCCTACCTATATAGAGCCAAAGTCCCGTTATCAAGGATGGACTCGACCCAGAAACTTTGGTGAAAGTGTCTTTAAGGAACCTTATGAAGAAGTCATTCTTCAGAACTATGGTCCTTTCAATCATGGTCATAACTTCAAGAAGGCACCAAAGGCAAAGCCTGTTGTAGAAAAGCCAGAGAAGGAGAAGAAAACATGTGATTGTCATCATCATGAAGCTTATTCCTCCAAGAATGTTTCCCCTGCTAGACAACAATTACAAAAGGTCAAGCAGGAGAACATAAAGCAAAGATACAACCGATTTCACTGCTGGTGTTGTGGTAGAACTGGTGACTTTGCCATCGATTGCTAGTTTAATCCCAGAAATGCTGCAACCCCTCATGTTGGCAATATGAGAAAGACCACTCCTAATGCTAATGCGCGTAGGGGGAGTGTTCTAACCTGAGACCAAGGACCCAAACATATTTGGGTTCCTAAGGCAAACTGATTGTGATTGCAGGTATCTCCAAAGGCCACCAAAATGCCAATCTAGTATTTGGACAATGGATGCTCTCGGCATATGACCGGGACAAGAAGCCTAATTCAGAATTTCTCTCCATTCATGAACGGACCAAAGGACATCTTTGGAGGTTCAGACCGTGGAATCACAATAGGCTACGGTATGATCACAAATGGTAATGTATCCTTCTTAGATGTGGCTTACGTTGAAGGTTTGGAACATAACCTTATAAGCATAGGCCAACTCTGCAATAAAGGATACATAGTTGAGTTTCACACTGATAAGTGCTTGATAAAATCTGTTGACAATATGGAAATGATTCTATCCAGCACTCGAAGCAGAAACATATTTTACTTAAATTTCATTTGTATAGACTCTTCAACACCAGTGTGCTTTTTAGCAAAAGATAGTACGTCGCTTGGTGATCAATGGCACAAGAGACTAGCACATATTAATTACAAAACTATTAATAAATTATTTTCAATGAACTTAGTACGTGATGCCCCAAATGTAAAGTACGTCAAAGATAGACTTTGTCATGCATGTGTAAAAGGCAAGCAAACAAGGGCTACCTATAAAAGCGTTATTAGCAAGGATTCTAATAGATGTCTTCATCTACTGCATATGGACTTGTTTGGTCCACTGCAAATTAGAAGTTTGTGAGGTAAGGATTATACATTAGTAATTGTTGATGATTACTCGCGCTTTGCGTGGGTGTTCTTTCTGAAACACAAGTCAGATACCTTCGACATCTTTACTAATTTTGTCAGGCAAGTCTAGAATGAATAAAACTGCTCCATAGTCAAAATCAGAAGTGACAATGGAATAGAGTTTAAGTCTGGGGTCATGACAGAATTTTGTGAAAGCTTGGGTATATTTCATGAGTTTTCTTCCCCTCGCACTCCACAACAGAATGTAGTGGCCGAAAGAAGGAATAGAACACTCATAGAGGCCTGCAGGACCATGTTGAGTGATGCTTCACTACTGGAATATTTTTCGGCTGAAGCCGTCAACACTGCTTGCCACATGCAAAATCGATCCCTCATAAACAAAAACCATGATAAGACACCTTACGAACTTCTGAAGGGCAAGAAACCAACAGTCTCATATTTTAGAATTTTTGGCTGTAAATGCTTCGTGCTCAATAATGATAAGTATCATACTACAAAGTTTAGCGAAAAGAGTTTTGAAGGTATTTTTGTAGGTTATAGTAGCCATAGTAAGGCATACAGGATTTTTAATAGAAAAACTCTGGTTGTGGAAGAATCAATAAATGTTATATTTGATGAGACAAGCTTGCTGCAAAGTAACTCTTCTAGTGTGCTCATTGAAGATGCAGGTGCTAAGCTGAAAGAAATTAGCTTGGATGGACCGACAGAAGATAAAGGTGAAAAGTTCATCAAGATCACCACTCCAACTCCTATTGGAGAGGTTGATGATCAAGATGAAGAAGGAGTCCAAGTTGAAGAAGTCACTCCGGTGATAGAAGATAATCCAGATGCAAGGACTCTAGAGCTCAGACAACTGAAGGATCACCCCAAGGACCAAATCATAGGAGATCCCCAGGATGGTGTCAGAACTCATAGAGGTACAACTAATGAAAATCTATATTTAAGTTTTCTATCACAGGTTGAGCCAAAGAAGTTTGAGGAAGCAAACTCAGACGCATCGTGGATAATGACGATGGAAGAAGAACTAAACCAGTTCAAGCGCTGCAAAGTATGGAAACTTGTTCCAAGACCCAAAGGTAAGAACGTCATTGGGACAAAATGGGTCTACAGGAACAAGATGGACGAGGATGGAACAATTGTGAAGGACAAGGCCAGACTTGTCACAAAAGGCTATTGTCAAGAAGAAGGAATCGACTTCGACCAGACGTTTGCTCTAGTGGCAAGGCTGGAGGCAATAAGGTTATTTCTAGCATATGCTGCACTCAAAGGCTTCATTGTCTATCAAACAGACGTGAAGTCTGCTTTCCTTAATGGAGACATAAAGTTAGAGGTATATGTGGAACAAACTCCAGGTTTCATTGATTCTAACTTTCCGGATTATGTTTACTTACTGCACAAAGCGTTATATGGTCTGAAACAAGCCCCTCGGGCTTGGTATGAGACACTGTCTACCTTTCTACTTGAGAACAAGTTCACAATGGGAAAGATAGACAAGACATTATTTCTTAGGGAAATTAAAGGCAAGATTCTGCTAGTGCAAATATATGTCGATGACATTATTTTTGGCTCTACTGATGACAACCTCTGCAAGAAGTTTTCAAAACTTATGCAAAGGAAGTTTGAAATTAGCAGTATGGGCGAGCTGAAGTAATTCTTAGGGGTTCAGGTGAAACAATCTGAAGATGGAATTTTCATCTCGCAGACCAAGTTCACCAAAGAGCTGATTAAGAAATTCGGAATGGAGAACGCAAACTCGATGAGGACTCCAATAGGCTCAACAATGTCTCTGGACAAGGATGTAAAAGGGAAACCTTTTGATGAAACCAAGTACAGAAGCATTATTGGTTCCTTGCTCTACCTTACTGCAAGTAGACCTGACATAATGTTCTCAACATGTGTCTGTGCTAAATTTCAGGTGAACTCTAAGGAATCTCACTACGCTGCAGCAAATGGGATTTTGAGATACCTTAAAGGTACACCAAATTTTATCTTATGGTACCCAAGAAGTAATGATAGCGAGCTAATAGGTTTTTCAGATGCAGATTTTGCAGAGAGCAAAGATGATAAGAAAAACACTTCAGGGACTTGCCAATTCTTTGGAAGAAAGCTTATCTCCTGGAGTAGAAAGAAGCAAAACTGTGTGGTAATTTCAACGGCTGAGTCAGAGTACATCTCTGCAGGCAGTTGCTTTGCACAGTTACTTTGGATAAAGAATTAGTTTGAGGACTACAACATGAAGTTTGAAAACATTCCTCTATTTTGCGACTCTTCCAGTGCAATTGCAAAAGCCAACAATGCAGTCTCGCACAGCCGGACAAAGCATATAGAGCTAAGGTATCACTTCATCCGGGAGCATGTGGAGCATGGGGACATAGACCTTGAATATGTCTCTACAGATAGGCAAATTGCAGACATTTTTACGAAGCCGCTGGATGAGACCAAGTTCTCATTCTTCAAAACAGAACTTGGGATGCTGAACAAAGAAGACTAGAGAAGCTGAATTTTCAAGAAGGTTCAAGGTTCAAAGGTTAGTCAATTATTTGAATTTTACAAAATTTTGACTCTTTGACTCGAGTAAGATACAGCCTACTCGAGTAAGAATATGACCTACTCGAGTAGTGAAATGATATACTCGAGTAGTTCATTTGACCTACTCGAGTAGCAGACTTCCCATACTCGAGTAGTCAACTTTACATCTACTCGAGTACCTCAATTCATCTACTCGCGTATATGCCGAGTCCTTATTCAAATTTTCTTATGCGCAATCCAAGGCTTATGCCGCCTCTTTAATGGTTTAATTCACTCATTTTTGATTAATTAGACCAAAAACTAGGGTTATATAAATAAGAAAATCCGGAAATGTCCTACACGAAATCATTTCCGCTCTCTTGAGTACCCGACTTCCTCTTCAACTTCCTCAATCAGTTGTAGAGCCGCGCGCTTTCCTTCACCCCGTCGAAACTCTCTAGGGTTTCTTATTCACCAAGATTTCTGAATCATGGCCGCCTCCTCTAAAATCGGCGTTGGTTCGAAATTGGTCGTCGTCGGGATTGAAGAACTATCTGACGACTTCCATAATCTCATGATTTTGCTCGACACCGCCGGATTAACCTTCGTTCTTCAAGAACAATGTCGAATTCTCTTCCCCAACGTTGCAGAATTTTTCAGAAATCTCAAAGTGCAGCACCACGAGTCAGTTCTAAAATCCACAGTCAGAGGTATAAAGATCAAACTTACCCCAAACTCTATTTCTCAACTTCTTTGGCTGCTAGTTCTAGATGCAAATGATTTTTTGGGGGATGAAGAATATGCCAGAACCTGTTTATTTTGTGGAATTCCATCTGCTACAAAGTACATTAGGAGGGCTGACATGAATGCAGAAGGAAAACTGTTAGTTGATATTATTGGAAAAGTTCTTCTGTGCAGGATAAATTCAATAAGAGATATCCCTCTTTATTTCTTTGAAATGATGTAAGCTATAGTCTGTAGAAAGGATTTTCAGTTTGGCTTGCTCATCCTGAACAAAATTAAAGAGAGCATTAAATCCCCCAATTATGCAAGGATAATTTCTCTACTCCTTCATGAGATAAACCCTGATACCTTCATCTTCTCTAAAGGCAGTATCCTTCACCACATGAAGAAGGTCTCCATCTCCTCCATTCAAAGATGGGAGCCCAAGTTGCAGAATCCTTCTCAAGCTGCTAAGATTACTGAAGTTCTAGACACAGAGGACAGGACCCCATCTCCCTCTCCATCTCAGGTCCCCAGCTCCTCTGGTGCACCAAATGAGGGGGAGCATGGTCCTACTGTTTCAGCCAGGATGTCAACTCTTCAAGAACCTACTCCTCCACCTGTTACCCCAGAAGACATTCCCTCAGATCAACAACCTTTAGAAGCACTCCTATCCACTAATGTTGTCATCAATGAGATGATAGCGGAATTGACTGCAGATGAACCACCACCTCCTCTATCTCCAAAAGCTCCATCCACTGACATACCCAAAGACCCCACTCCAGTTCCATCTCCAGCAAAGTCTCCAGAAAAATCTCCAGCAAGTTCTCCAGCTAAATCTCCTGATGCTCACCATGAGCTGCCTGAAAGTATCTTCATTTCTGATGAGCCATCACCTGAGCCAGCTGAAGCTCCTCTCAGAAATTTGAATTTCTCTATCCCTCAAATCATGAAAGAGGTGGATGCCATAATTCATACTACAAGAGCTCAGATCTTTGTCACCCTTCAAGAAATAGCTCCTTGGGTAGCTCCTCCTATTCCTTCTGCTCCATCTACTTCTGCTCCTCATGTTGCCACTGCCACTCCCTCCACAGATTTAATGACATAGATTGTCCTCCTCCTTCAAGAACAAAAAACATACTTTGATACATGTATTAAGACTATCACTGATAAGGCCACTGCTCTAGAAACTGAGATGAGCAGATGATTTGCTGAAATCCAACATAATACTGATCAACTCAAAGATCTGTTCCAAATTGGTGGCAAAGCATTAGACCACACTATAACTAGTGTTGGACAAGTTATGGAACATGGTGTTACTTTAGCTGGAAATCAAATAGAATTGGACAAAAGAGCTGAAGCAAACAAGATGAAGATTTGTGAAGAGGTTGGCACTTTTAAAGAAGATGCAATCTCTCAGCTATCTATTGAAGTCAGAAAGGGGAAGAAGTTGGTGAAAGAGTATTTATAAAAATCAGATGCTGCCATGTAAGAGCTTTGGGAAGTCAAAGTGAAAGAGATTCATAATGATGTCTTAGCAAAAATTCAGAGTGTCAAATTCCACAGCTATGACACTGCTGTCTAGATGCACAACCAAATTATTCCTGAATTTGCTACTAATTCGAAGATTATTCCTCATCATCTGAATCCATTAGCTGTTGATGCTCCTGCTCAAGCTCCTCAACACACTTTCTCTCCAAGGCCTGATGATTTAGTTGCTCCTCCTGATACCTATACTCAGGGTTGGGATGAAGATCTTACAGACATTTTCTTCCAAGCTCCCCATGAAATTCAGACTTACAAGAAGAAAATAAAGTATGGTGATGGTGCTTCTTTAAGCAAGTCCATTCCTATTCCAGTCCCTGATGCTGAGAAAAGAAAAGCTCCAGAATTTGCTGAGATATGGTCTCCCACTTCTAAGTCCCTCATCCTGAATACACTCAAACTTGTTATGGACTACCATGAGAGCAGGAATATACATTATAGTTCATAGGAATGAGAGTTATATGAGAAATCAATGACCAAGAGAAGATTATATGACAGAGAATTTGGAAGAAACAAGCCTGCTGCTCCTCCAAGACCTCCGAAGTACTACCCAAAGCCTTACAGCTACCAGAGGAGACAACAGGAGAAGCAAGACAGGCAACATCATCAGATCTAGATACAAAGAACTTATGAGTTGTGGAAATGATTTTTGTTGATAATGACATTTTTGGATATTCACACTTATATAATTCTAAGTTTTTGATCTTATTATCTTTTTTATAGTCTTATGCATGCTTACACAGATTTATCTACTTAGTATTATTTTTATGTCCATAATTTACCTTAGTGTAAAGGGTTCTGACTTCTACAAATTGGGGGAGATTGTTGAGTATTATATCCACACTAACCCATATTTTATGAAGTCATACTTGAACTAAGATGAATTAAGTTATATTTGATGCTTGGTTTGAGTTATGTGTTTGCAGGATTCTTATGGGAAGTGCAGACCAATGTCAGTCTATAATGGGTCACCAAACACAGGACCATATAATGTAATCCCTCATTATATGATCCAAGGTGTTGACTCATGTGTAGCCTCTCTATTGGGATACACTTCATATTCAAGCTCTAGGACTAAGTGAAAAGACTTGATGCTGGTCTCACCTTAGAAGAAGAAAAAATTATGTCAAGAAAATTTCCTAAGTATTATACTTCACTAGTTCTATACTTACTCGAGTAAAATGCTGAGTTCATACTCGAGTAATAATACTCTTACTCGAGTGGGTATGGTAAATCCCGAGTAGTCTAATTATGGCTCTCGAGTAGTTAAGACAACTACTCGAGTAGTTTCCTTTCTCCTCTCAGGTTTACAAAATTTTTCTCCTCAAAAGTTTTTTAAGTTAAATACTCGAGTAGTACTGTATAGTGCCCGAGTAGTTTTACTTTCTGTCTCAAGTAATTGAATTCTGACTCTCATGTAGTTCTCACTTACTCAAGTAGACTAAGTCATGTACTCGAGTAGTTCATCTACTACTCAAGTAATCCAGAATTAATACTCGAGTAACCCAGAATTATACTCTAGAAAATTTCTGTAAGTGAATTACTCGAGTAGTCATTTCCATATACTCGAGTAGTTCTATTTGTCTCGAGTAGTTCAACTTCTATACTAGAGTAGTCCAGTATTCCAGTTCCAGAAATCTTCTAATTCTTTGTCTCGAGTAGTTTCTCAACCACTCGAGTAGTTCGTTCCCATCTACTCAAGTAGTTTTCCTTATAATCGAGTAATCCACTCCACCTCTCGTGTAACTACTCAAGTACTCGAGTATGTCATTTTTTATACTCGAGTAGCTGAATTCTTTTTACTCAAGTAGTTGACTACATGTACTCGAGTAACTATCTCATTCTCTCTCTAGTAGTTTTCTTATATCCTCGAGTAGTCATCTTCTACCCACTCGAGTAGTGCTGCAATGTACTCGAGTAGTGCTCTCTCTCTCGAGTATTTCACTTCGATTTTTCCGAAAATTTTGTTAAGTCCAGTATAACAGAATTCTTTATGAACCTTGACGTGATTGGTCCACGTGTATCTCATAATGACTTAATTATGTCTAATCCTGTCTGATCCTATAAATGGTCTTGTCTAAACCGACAAACACTAATTCTAAGAAGTTTATTCTAAGAGAATATTAAAAAGTTTTGCAGCCATTTTCTCAAGTCTCTGATTTCCTCTTTCTCTCTCCAAGAAACAAAAACCTTCGTCGTCGCCGTCGCTGATTCCCGACCGGCTAGGGTTTTGCCTTTAGAGGATTTAGATCAAGAAGGCTTTCAAGATTGAGATTTGCTCAACTCCTCATTTTCTGATTCGATCGATCGTGTGAAGCTAAGAAGTTTCTGATCTAATCTTGCAGAGATTTCTCTTCATCATTCTGATAAATCCGCAAACTTAGAAGAAGAAATTTCTGGCAGAATATTACAGATCTGAAAAAGGAATTACTTTTTCTATTTCTATACAAAATTTCTTTCATTCTTGTAGGAGAAATTTCTCCGAGTGTACGAGCTTTTCTCTCCAAGATTGTAGGAAGTTTTACCTTCCGAGTGTAGATCCGTTTTGTGGATCGAGATTGTAGGAACATTGTTCCGAGGGTAGGATTGATTTTCAATCTGAGATAGTGGAGTAGCCGATTCTAGTGTATTGATAGATCATTGAGGGAAAGTGGATCTACCCAAGGTTGGGGAACCACTATAAATCTTGTCTCGTCTGTGATTAATTGGTAGATAGATCTGTGCTTTGGTTTGAAATTTTCATTCCGCAAAAAGACGCACATCTCACCTATTCACCCCCCCCCCCTCTAGGTGATTTAGGTAGGCAACCATAAACTTTCAGATGAAATAACAGGGACTTCTGTAATGGCAAAACTAGTCTTTAGTTGCTTGGCAACCTTGGGGCTTATTGGGGAGATATATGGGACTATAGCCATGGATGGCTTAATGCTGTCTTCTGGCAGAAAGTTCAAATGAACTGTATCAAAAATGCTCAACAAATTCAAAAGATCAACTGTGGGATTTATAATATAATCGCCAACAGTTGTTATTTTCTCTATTACTGTGTCATCCAAATCCATGTCAGACTCAATGAAATTAATTAAATCAAATAAATCATCATCAGCATCTACATATGTTGTTGCTTCTGCTTCTGCTGCTGTTTTTTCTGCTGCTGGTGCTGTTTTTGCTGTTTCTGTTGCAACTGCTTCTACTGTTGCTGCTGCTACTGCTTTTTCACAGAGTATCTCCCCCTGCCTGGTTTCAGTGGGTACTAGAGCCAGGCCCCTAACTGAAGAGGGAGTAGCAGAGAGAGCAGAAATCTTATCAGCAAGAGAGGAGATGGAGGAGGCAAGAGGTGAAATAGATTCTGCTATAAGGGTTTTGAGGAGGGGAGTGGGAAGTTCTATAAGAGGTGGAATGATGGAGGGGTCCAGTGGCAGGAATGCAGAAGGTGTCTCAGTAGAGACAGAAGGAGGGATGGAAGATGACGGTGGAGGAGGAGGTAGAGAAACTTGCATTAGTTCATCTGGTGGAGAGTGAGTATGGAGGGGGGAGGAAAGTAGATTGAATGTTGGTAGGGAGGAGATATTGGAGAGGGGAATGTCAACCAAATGTGATGGTAGTGGAGATGAGGGTGGTGATGGAACGGGTGTGTCACCTGGGGATTGAGTGGATGTATGAAAGTGAATATGAGTTTGTGATGGAGGTACTGGAGATGATGGAGTTAGTGTACCATGGGAGGATGGAGGTGAGGTATGAAAGTGAATATGAGTTGGGGATGTATGTATTGGAGATGATGGAGGTGTGGGAGTATGGACTGTGGTACGAATTAGGGTATGGACTGGGGAGTGGAGTTAGTGTACCATCTGAGGGTGACTTTGAATGGCTGGAGGTGGTGGAGGAGGAGTAGGGATATCTTCAGTAGGGTGGGAAGTAGCTGGATCAGCCCTGGTACTCTCAGAAGGCCTGGAGGAAGAGCATGAAGCCTTGGAGGGCTTAGTGATGGTCCTCTCCCACCTGCCAAAAAGGGCACAGGTGAGCCTCTTGGAGGCATTTATGAATGTGATCGGGGTGACCAGAGATTCAGCAGCCTTTTCCTTAAGGAAGATTCCTAGAATCCTTCCAATGCAAACCACCTTTTTGGTGTTCTTTTTCTTTATCAGTTCAAACAGAATCTGAGCACAATTCACTGGCTTCTTATTCACCACTGCACACATCACCATGAATTGATGTCGGAGAAACATAATCATGGGCTGTGTGCTTGCCCAGCAGTACTTTCCCCACAATATCTGCTAGAAATTTATACACAGCAGATAGGTGTTTCTTCAGCTGTTTGTTGGGGGTTGCTCCAGAATAACCCATTTTATTCAGCATTCCATTAAATTCCTCATTATCAATTTCCAATTCTTCTGTACCATTAGCTAATCCAAAAATTTCAGTTAAAACTGTGGTGTTAAGAGAGACGACATTACCTGATATTGTGCCGGTCATGGTGTCTTCATCTGGTGTGGAGGAGGTGTAGACCCACTCTCTGATTTCTGCACTAGCGTGCTTGATCATGGTGGTCATCAAGTTTGTCAACTACTAATCTTCAAGCAGTTACAAGATATTCAGGAAGATAGGATTAGAATGTTGAAACGATTCAAAGTCCACATCAAATCCGGTATCAAATTTCATGGCCGCAAGATTGCCCGCTGGAATCGCCATAGTTCACCTGCAAAAGAGAAACAGAGATCAAGTGCTATGGAACTGAAAGCACAGGATGGAGGTCGAAGAAAAACCTAGATATATGGTTTTTCAGAATATGAATCGACAAACTTCGTTCCACGAAAAATAAAGAATTCTTCAATTTGAGGTCGATGAAATATTTTATAGTTAAAGAATTCGTCGATCTTAGTCCGAAGATTTGAAAACATTTCGTCAATCGCCGTTCGACGAACATTTTCTAAAGCAGATTCGTCGATATTCGTTCGATGAAAATAACTTCACTCATAGACAGTTCGTCGATCTCCGTTCGACGAATATCTCTAAAATATTTCCCAGTTCGTCGATCTCTGTTCGATGAACTTTGAAAAATTCATCGAGCATTGACATAAATTAGACTAAAACTTCTCCATTGATCATTCCAAGCTGATTTATAAAGAATAAGTGATTTCTTTCATCCAAGGGTTTGGTGAAAATATCTGCTCTTTGTAAATCAGTGTAGATATAGACAAGTTTAATTTTGTTTTTGTCTACACACTCTCTAATGAAATGATGTCTAATATCTATATGCTTAGTCCTATTGTGATGGACTGGATTTTGTTTTATAAATATAGAACTTGTGTTATCACAAAATAGAGTTGAATTATTTAAGTTGAACCTATAGTCCAGGAGTTTGTTTTGAATCCACAGTATCTGGGAACAAGAACTGCCAGCTACAATATATTCTACTTCAGTAGTTGAAGTAGACATAGATGACTGTTTCTTATAGAACCAAGACAGTAATATCATACCAAGGAACTGGCAAGTTCTTGAGGTACTTTTCATGTCTATCATGCATCCAGCAAAGTCAGCATCTGAATATCCAATTAAATCAAATTCTGACTCAGTAGGATACCAGAGTCCTAGACTAGGACAACTCTTTATATATCTCACAATTCCTTTTAGGAAAACTAGATGAGATTCTTTAGTGTTCACTTGGAACCTAGCACAAAGACATGTGGCAAACATTATGTCAGGTCTACTTACTGTAAGGTATAGTAGGGACCCAACAATGCCCCTATATATTTTTTGATCAACTGGTTTCCCATGTTCATCAGTGTCTATTATAGTATTAGTGGCCATGGCTGTTTTCTTAGCTGAGGCATCAGACATCCCAAACTTTTTAATAAGCACTTTAGCATACTTAGCCTGGGATATGAAAATACCATCAGGTAGCTGCTTCACTTGGAGACCAAGGAAGTAGGAAAGCTCACCCATGCTACTTATTTCAAACTTAGAATGCATGAGGTCAGAAAACCTCTTACATAGTTTGGAATCAGTAGACCCAAATATAATATCATCTACAAATATTTGTACTAACAATATTTTATCCTTATGGTGCCTAGTGAATAATGTCCTATCTATAATGCCTCTAGTGAATTTATGCTCTATCAAAAAGCTAGCTAGGGTCTCATACCAAGCTCTTGGAGCTTGCTTTAAACCATAAAGAGCTTTATACAATCTAAAGACATATGAAGGATGGGTTGGAGAGATAAAATCTGTAGGTTGTTCAACATAAACATCTTCCTTAAGTACTCCATTCAGAAAGACACTCTTTACATCCATTTGATAGACTTTGAACTTCTTATAGGCAACATAGGCAAGGAAGATCCTGATTGCTTCTAACCTTGCAACTGGTGCAAAAGTTTGGTCATAGTCTATCCCTTCTTCTTGTCTATAACCTTGAGCAACAAGTCTTGCCTTGTTCCTCACAATTACACCATGGTCATCAAGTTTGTTTCTGTATACCCATTTAGTTCCAATGACTGGGTAGTCTTTGGGTCTTGGAACTAAATCCCAAACTCTACATCTCTCAAATTGGTTGAGTTCCTCTTGCATTGCAATGATCTAGTGGGGATCTTGCTCAGCATCTTTTATGGATTGAGGTTCAACTTGAGAGAGTAAACAGGCATGCATCACATCTTTATTGAGTTGATGCCTTGTCTGTACACCTGTTGTTATGTCTCCAATCACTTGAGATCTAGGATGATCCCTTAGTATGACAAGATCATTGGTAGGAGTTGGTTCAGCAACAACATTTGGATTTAATTCCTCTTGTGGAATAATATCTGCTGTTGAATGATGTTCAACCACTTCTGTGCTTTCTTCTTCATTGTCTTCATCAACTTGTGGAGGAGAGGGGGATATAACTTCTTGTGGAAGGTTCAACACACCCATTTTCTCACACAAGTGAGATACCTGCAAGGTACTTTTGGTAGAAATCTCTTTCTTCTTGTAAGACATGTTAGTCTCATCAAATGTAACATGAATTGATTCCTCAAATTTTAAAGAAGATTTGTTAAACACCCTATAAGCTTTGCTTACTTGGGAATATCCTAGAAAAATTCCCTCTTCAGCCTTAGCTTCAAACTTTCTAATATATTTCTTGTTGTTATTATGTATATAATATATGCAGCCAAATACATTAAAATAGGTGATTTTAGGTTTCTTCCCTTTAAGCAATTCATAGGGAGTCCTATTCTTAAGTTTATTTATTAGACTCATGTTCAGTACATAGTTTGTTGTGCTTACAGCCTCTGCCCAAAAGGATAGGGACATGTAAGCATCTGCAAGTAACGTGCCTGCAGCTTCAATCAACGTTCTATTCTTCCTTTCACCTACCTCATTTTGTTGAGGAGTTCTAGGAGCTGAGAAGCAATGTCTGATACCTTCCTTCTCACAGAACTCGTGCATAAGAAGAGACTCAAACTCTGTATCATGATCACTTCTGACCAATGCAATATGAGTAGAGTACTCAATCTGTATGGTCCTGAGAAAATCTGTAAGAACTTTGAATGTATCTGACTTAGATCTCAGAAATAACACCCAAGTGAATCTTGAGAAGTCATCTACAATGACTAAAGTATAGGATTTCCCTCCTAGGCTCTGTAGAGTAATAAATCCAAAAAGGTCCATGTGTAGTAAGTATAAGATCCTAGGTAAATCACTATTATTTACTGATTTAAAGCTAGATTTAGTTTGCTTGCCTAGTTGACAAGCCCTGTAGAGGCCTTCCTTCTTGTAATGACCAGAAGGTAAACCTCTCACAAGGTTGTCTTTAGAGAGCCTAACAATGCTTTTCATATTAACCTGTCCTAGCCTTTTATGCCAAATATCATTTTGACTTCTAACTATATTAAGCAAACAGATGTCTGAAGGTGCAGAAAGAAAATCTATTATATATATATTATCTTGTCTATTTCCAATTAAAATAGTTTGTTTTTATTTTTTAGAAATAATACAAGATGTTGAGTTAAAGTGTACCTGATAACCTTCATCACATAATTGGCTTATAGGGATGAGGTTATACTTGAGTCCACTTACATATGTCACCTTTTTGAAAGTGACTGCTCCAATCTTTACTTCTCCAAATCCTTCAGACTGGCCACACTTTGAATCACCAAAGATCACCTTTGGCACCAGCTTGGACTTGTAGTTAATTAAATTGTCCTTGTTACCAGTCATATGTTTGGAGCATCCACTGTCTAAGTACCATTTTTGGTTAACAGCTGGACAGCTTTTTTCCTGCAGTGAAAATAGTTAGTTGTTCTTGACCAAGGTTACCTTGGGTCCTTTATATTGTTGATAAGAAAAAACTAGATATTACTGAAAATTCAGGTTGAGATTTATACCCTAAGGGGTGATATTTTCTAGGAGGAATTATCCAATCAGCAAGTGGATTAAAAGGTTTCCTAGTTTAATTGGAATTGCTGTTATAATTATAATTTTTATTAAGTCTGTCTGTGTTCGATGAAAAATTGTAAGTTCGTCAATCAGAGTTCGACGAAATCGGATAAGATCGTCGATCTCTGCTCAGAGAATGAACACGTTCATTTTCTGTGCCCCAAGTTCGTCGATCTCTGCTCGACGAACCATACACGGTTCGTCGATCGCAGTAAGTCGAATTATTATTATATAGATTTGCGTTCAGAGTTCGTCGACTGGAGTTCGATGAACTGGCCACATTTTGTCTATCTGAGTTCGACGAAATCTACTGAACTTTGTTTTTATCTAAGGTTTCTGGTTTCTCTTTTTGTGCTTTTCAAAGTTAGGTAATTCTTCTGTGATTTGTTTGTTGTTCATTACATCTTTATCCTTAGCTGACACAAATTTAATGTGGGTTGATAATATGTTCTTCTTGAGGATGGGGGGTAAACTTGATGATGCACCCAAGCCCAGTTTGCCATTTAGTCTGGCATTGACTGTGCTGTGATGTCCATCAGCTTAAGGCTTCTCCTATTGAGAGATTCCTCAAGTTGTTTGGCCTCACATAGCTCTGTTTTCAAAGGTCAATTTGTTCATTAACTAGAGTTAGTTCATCTTTCAATTTAGTGTTTTCAGAGATTAGATTTTCTTGATTGGTTAGTCTTTCCCTAAGTATTTTAATTTCTTTCTCTGAGATAATTAGATCAATACACAAGGTCTTAAACTCAGTTTTAAAAGTATCAGAACTATAATCAAAAGTTGAGAGTACCTGATCAGCTTCTGAATCTGAAGCTCCTTCATTGTCAAATTCTTCTTCATCTGATTGACTTCTGGAGGCATTAATGGCCATTAGGTAGACTTCCTTGGCCCCTGCCTCTTCTTCCTCTTCACTGGAACTGGAAGATGTGGATTCATATTTAGTGTCACTCCAGTTTTCAGCTACAAAACCCTTCTCCTTATTTTTGTATTTGCCTTGAGTTTTGCCATCTTCTAGAGTCCTTCTCTCTTCTTCTTTCTTTCTTTTAATTCTCTGGACACTCTGAGATGAAGTGTCTAGGTTTCCTGTTGCCAAAGCAAACTACTTCTTTAGTGGGAGTTTTGTCATACCTTGGCTTATCATCCTGCTTGGATAATTTTCTTCTGAAGTCTTTCCTTGCCATTTTGTAAAACCTTTTAGCAAGAAGACTCATTAGCTCTTCATTCATTACTGAGGTTTCTTCAACAATCTTGAATTCCAAGTTGTGCTCCTTTCTTTTGGTGGAGGAGTTCTTTGTTCAGTAGCTTCTCTGAACTTTATGAGCTGCTCAAAAGACTTGAGCTTTCCTAATAGGGATTCTGTGGAAATCTCATTTAAGCTCCTGGCCTCCTTGATTGGCCAGATCCTTGAATCCCATGAGCTTGGGAAGTACATGAGGATTTTATCATTCACGTTAGTGAGGGTGATGTCCTTATCCAAGGTCTTTAGCTCATTAATTATTGAGCTTAGTCTGTTGTACATGTCTACAACAGATTATGCTTCATCCTTCTTGAAATTCTCATATTGGGATATGAGGTTTGATCTTCTATATTTCCTTTCATCAACAGAGCCAGCAACCATTTGGTTGAGAGAGTCCCAAATGGCTTTGGCTGAAGTGCATTCAGCCACTCTTTGGAAAATATCATCAGACATTGTTTGGGTCAGAATGTTCATGGCCTTGGCATCAGCAACTTTGGCTTTCTTTTGAGCATCAATCCACTCAGGTGGTGGAACTGCATTAGTGCTGGAAGTTGATGTGGATGCAGCTGGTTGAGGAGGACCTGTCAAGATAGAATTATAGATGCCCTCATCAATAGAATTCATATATAGTTTTATTCTTGCCTTCCAGATGGCAAACTTATTTAAGTTGCACACTGGAGGTCTGGTGCTTGCATAATCTTTGTTTTGTGCCATGTTGTGAATATAATCCTAATAGAAATATAAGATCAGATCTAATACAGGATCTTTTGGTTAAATGGTTAGCTTGTACAACCAAAGGAACCTTGCTTTGATAGCAATTGAAAGTTAGGGTTAAAGCTGAAATACTCTAGAGGGGGGTGAATAGAGTATCTTGGAATTTTAACACTTTTTGTTGTTTAATAAAATCTACTAAGGAAACTATTTGATACCAACTATGCTATAAGTGACAGAACAGTCCTAAAATAAAATACCCTACCATAGGCATAACATAATATAAACTAATTAATCTGACACAACAACCTAACTAGCACAGCCACAGCACAAATAAAAGAAAAAGATGACAACCAGACAATAAAAGAATTTTATAATGGTTCCCCAACCTGGGTACATCCACGCTTCTACCACCCTGGTGGAATCCACTAGCAGTTTTTGATCAGGTGACTGCCACCAATGAGCTTTTGATCAGGTGCTCAAAAACCAATCCCAAGTCTTTTGATCAGTTAACTTGCAACCAGAAATAACTTTTGAATGGAGTTAAAGAACCCTTTTTACAGTGGAGGGATGAGAGAAGGATGCTGTCTTCTCTTTCTCAAATACAACTGAGAAGACTTAGTGGACCTTTAATGTTAACAAAGCTCCCCCTGAAATATTGATTTGTTCAGGAAGGTTGGAGCTTTATTACAGGGTGAGTAGGTCTTCAATATTTCAGCCTTGACCAGAAGGTATCCAGGAACTTTTTGACTGATAGATTATTGGTTGTCCACTGAAGAATTCTAAAATGAAGTAGGAATAAGACTCTTGATTTTGAATGGTTGTTCTTCTTCTTCTTCAGCTACTATAATTTCTCTAGTCTGGGGCTTCTGGTTTTTTTTATTATTGTATGATTTCTTTTTCTATATTCTGAATTGACCTCTCTGTCGTCTATCGATCTTCTATGTGTAAGGAAGAAGAAAAATCCTTTTTATATATTCCATGTAATCTTCCTTCTGCATTTTGAATTTCTTCAGCATTGATTACTGACGGCCTGGAGAATGTCTGCATTGATTGATTTCCCCAACTGTCCCATTGAAAAATGGCAAGTAGTAATCCTGATGATGGTCATAATCAATGTTGCTTCTAACGGTAATATTCAGAGAATATTAAGCATTGATTATACATGAATTACTGCATTAAAAAAGGGATAGAGGGAGGAAAAGTCCATGTCTGGAACTGCACAGAAATCATTGAGTGAAGAACAGAATTCGTCGACCTGGGTCCTGAGTTCATCGAGCTGAGAAGTTATGTTCGTCGACCAGATAATTATTGTTCGTCGAGCTGAGATCCAAGATCGTCGAAATAAGAACAGATAACTGCCTTCTCCAGAACCTTGCCAATTCTGTGTATCAAGATCGTCGAGCTGAGAATCTAAGTTCGTCGACTGGAGTTCTGTTTCTGGACTTAGAATATTGAGATGTTTCTGGACTAGAATATTGAAGTAGAGCATCCAGAAATCGTCGACCTGAGAATTAAGTTTGTCGAGCTGATATTCTAACTTCGTCGACTAGAGTTCAGAGAAAAGGAATTCTGGACTTGGAATGTTGAAGTATAGTATCTGGAAATCGTCGACCTGAGAACCAAATTCGTCGAGCTCAGCACAGAGAATTATCTCTGAGTTCGTCGAGCTGAGCACAACTTTCGTCGAGCTGAGTTCGACGAACATCGAACTCATTTTCTGAGTCTTTGAAATTTCTCTGAGTCTTGAATCTTCTGCAGTCTGTTGATGGCTGGTCCATGTAGTGTTGACTCTAAGGACATGGCCTAGACTCTAGGACATAGACATGACCCTGGCTATACATGTTGGGTCAAACAACCTAGTTTAGTGAACCTAGCCCAAATACAACTAGGGATCCAACATATCTAGGTCAAAATATTCTTAATCCCGAATGGGTCTCTTCCGTACTTGAATTCCTATCCGACCCTCGGTGTTTGCCTTAGTGGCTGTCTCCGGGTAATCTTGTTACTGGTACGAGGGTTGAGATAAGGTGTCTTCTGCCATTCTGCTAATAGATTATTGGACTCAATTCTCCTTAAGTCTGTCCTACTGGTTTGAGTAATCCTTGATAGGGACCGTAGGGACACCTGAGTTTATGGCTTAGGTATCCATTCTCATGTTAAACTCCTCCTCTATTCTCTTTGGGTATCTCCTTACCATAACCAAGTTCAAACCCAATGTTTATTTTGTATTAGGGCATATTATAAGTCATCATGGTTCGTCATGTGTCCTAGTGGGTTGAGTCTAACTCATTGACTAGAGAATTTAAGATGAGATCTTCAAAGCCGGAGGTGCTCCCTGCTGGGGGCGGGGTTTACTGCAGGCTGCAAAGACGGATTCTAATTGTTAGCTAAAGTACAAGTAGAACTAAAGAAAGGTGGACCTTGCGTGTGATTCCCCTTATGGGCACACCACTGCTTCTTGATGCTAACGATCACGGCAGTGAACCGGTCACACAAGTAATATAAAATGTGCGAGTTTTCCCAAGTATCGATCTCTCAAGGAACACAGTAAGGTGGAGTTAATTTTGAGGAGTACTTGAGATTGAAGTCCTTAGGTCGAAGTTAACTAAGGGGGGATTTGATATTTGTAGAAAAAGAAAATAAAAGGGTAACAACTACTCCTATGCAACGCCGCTATGCGATGCTTCGCCAGGCGGGATGGAAGACTAGTCGGGTCGCTATGCACCGAATCACTGGGCGGATGGACGAGTAGGCTTGCAGATGAGGTGGTTAGAACGGCGGAAAGAGGGTTGTGAGCACCTCTTTTCTACGCACGCCACTAGAAATTGCTAGTGCGGCAAGGGTGGATGGTGGTGGATGGAATATGGCGCACCTCAAGAAAATATAACGAAAATACAAATCACAAAGACATGATTTAATATAAGCATTTTACAACTAAGCGCACATCATCTCTAAATAAAGTTTACAACAACACATAAACAACAATAAAGGAAGAACAAGGCAAGAGATCGACCGAATCCGAAGTCTTGCTGAGGATTCATGGTTGGAATTGTCGGGTTGTCAATCCGCGTCCAAGCTCGGTCCTCAACTGCGTCTGGGGTAGAGAAGGGTTGTCACCACCTTCCAATGGCCCGTCTTCTTCATGTCACGATAGAGGACGAAAGTTACAAGCTTCCCATTGCTTGATGGCTATGGCATTGAAGCTTGAAATTAGCCCAAGAGATGATGGAGGAGGCCGAAAGGAAGCTCCGGCATGGATTTGGCGGTGAAAGCTTTCTCGGAGCACCTCCCTAGGGTGGAGATTTAAGAAGGACGGTGGACTCCCTCCTCGGAGACGAAAACGACGGAGGAAAAATGAGCCCTCTTTGGAATTAGGGCGGCACCTGCATATTTATAGAAAGCAGAATTAAACAATACGCATGATCACGGGCGCACGACCAGTGGTCGTGCACACTATGTCCAGTGATCGTGCGCACTGGCTTGGCAGATTAGGAAGAAGAACTGGGGTACTGCGCATGAGCAATGGCGAAAGACCGGTGGTCGTGCGCACTATGTTCAATGGTCGTGCAATTACCCCAGACAGAACTCCAGGAAAAGAGGAATCAATGCACACGATCAGTGGCGCACGACCGGTGGTCGTGCGTACTGTGTTCAGTGGTCGTGTGTATGCACAGGCAGAACTTGGAAAAGGAAGGCAAATGCGCATGATCATTTACGCACGACCAGTGGTCGTGTGCAGTAGATCCGATGATCGTGCACAGTATTCCTGTTTCCAAACACTCCCGGAACACGTACACGACCCCTGTACCAATAGGAAAAACAAATCACTAATATGTGCAGACATTCCAAGCAATCACAATAAGGAGTACAAACAATAAAAGTACAAAAATACACAACACGGGCCAAAGTGTGCACTTCCTATGGAAATATAGATAAGAAGAAATATGAACGATATAGAACTAAAAGTGATGTGCAAACGCGTGAAAACTAGCCCAGATGAGTCCGAAAAACACTATATAAATCGGACTCATCACACCCCCAGACTTAACTATTTGCGTGTCCCGAGCAAACAAAATCGAAGTAGATAGGGAAAATTACTAGCTAACAAAGAAATTGAAAAACAAAGTACCATGCGAGGTCGCATGCTCGCGTGCATAAAAATACAATAGAGAGAATTTCTAAGTATGCAGAATAGTTTATATTTTTCACAATGCGTATCAAAATTTTATTACTACTAAAAATAGAATCACAGTGAATCAACCGGTCACGCATAAGAAGAAAGTTGGCAGACCACTAAGGTGATCTTTGCCAAAGATCGGGGCTCAGGATCACCTCCAAAGGAATCCACCAATGTCGGGGACCATACGCTTGCCCGTTCACACTCTCTCCACGACACTAGTTAGACTCAAGCGCAAATCCGTAGGACTTTAGGATAATCACGGGGCTTGGGTTATGGTGAGGTAAACAATGATAAAAAGATAGGCTATGCACCTAACCCAAATGAGCTAGCCTAAAAAGAATCCAACCGCTAACCACAATATATGCAGGTACACCACACCTCCAGACTTAACTTTTAATATATGGATGTGTGCACCGCCTACTCCAAATATAATCACATTTCCAAAAAGATTTCTAATTTAAACTTTTTCTTTTCACTTTTTTTTTTTTACAAATATTTTTTTTTCTTTTTCTTCATTTTATTTTCACAATTCAGCAGATATAAACTTGGGAGCACTTCCACATTTTCACAAATAATAACACCACATCACATCCCAACATGAAAATATAAAACACTAAACTTAACTTGGGTGTGCGACTAGGATAGGCTATGGGGCTTTGGTGAATGAAGGTGGAGCTGGATCAAAAGAAGGGTAGGCACAACGGGGCTAGCTAGGATATGACATTTGGAGCGGCACAAAGCTCCACCGGGCCAAAATGATGGCCTACATCACGCTTACACTAGACTAACCAAGTACCCATGCTTCGAGAGTAGCTTGGGGCAAGTTCTGAGCCACCGAGAAAGATGATCTTTCCTCCCGACTCGAGCAAAACGAGTCTAATGACAGCTACACACATTCCTATACTACCGTTTGATTCACGCCGGATTCACCAACTTTTGAGTAGAATAAAAAAATCTTTACGCAAATAGAAAAGTATAAAACCATAAGCATAGAGAAAAATTAAATCTACTCGAATTTCTACACGAGACGAGAGCAGTTGACTAGAAACACAACAAGGTCAATATTTTACTCTGTCTCACAATCCTAAGCCAGCACCATAATTTTCCCAAATCTAAGGAAGAAACGAGTTTAACTCGCGGCACACTAACAGCTAAGCACGCGCTCAAGTGGGTGCAGTGGTATGTAGTGCAATTAACAAATCAAAATAAAACTATAAAAGCTTCTAGTATGCACATGAGATGTGCACGTGCAAAAGGTAACAAAACTAGCTCTCCCCCAGACTTAAACTAAACTACACACATATGATAGAGAAATTAAAATCATAAAGAGCTAAGGGAAGAGGTCACCAAATGCTCAGCTAGTGAGCATACCAGAAGACGCGTGGAAACCTGAAGCAGGCCCGCCATACGAAGAATCACAACCCTGCCAATATGAATTTGCCATTAATACCTGTAGGGGTGAGCTCCGCAAAAACAAAAGAAAAATATACAAAGTACAAAGAAATACTAAAACTAAGCTAGACATGAAAAATAAAAAAATAGAAAATGAAAGATAAGTACTGGGGTTATTGTCATCTCAGCACGACTTATTAAATTCTATACAGTTCTAGCTAAAGGGCTTATGAAAAGAAAAATGCACCGGTAACTGTTCCATTATCCGTTGCGGTAACGGGTACCGATACGGTGATAAAATAGTTACCCCTCTGCCTAAATAATCATACCTTCTCATTGCAACCAGAGGAAATATGAAGTAGGATGAGGAGGAGGCCTGGTCCTCACTCATCTCACCACAAAACAAATCCTTGCCTAGCAAGGTTTCGTCCACCACAAGTTCGCTGGGGGTGAAGGTGACGGCAGGGGCTTCCACTGTGAAGTAGGTTTTGAACCTCCTCACACAAGTGGATGCACTCATCAACAGCCTGAGTGCAAGGCTCAATGTCAACCCAACTAACCCGTGGAGATTCAACCTGTATAGGCTCAGATAAGGAAGGGGGGTCAAGAAATAAAAGAGGCGAAAAACATAAAGAAATAATCAGGGGAGTGATCCCGGTTTCACTCCCCAAAGGCTGAGGTAGAAAAATATCGTCAGCAATGTCGACAATGCTACAAGGCTCGGCCGGATCCATAGAGGCCTCCACCAAGACTTGGACTTCCTCCTTTGGTATCGAGGGAGAATCCTCGACACCAGGAAGGTTGTCCTCCTCCATGGGAGTGGAAACAATCCATGTATCACAAGCCTCAACTTGTGTTGCATCGTCGAAAATGTCATCAGAGACGACTGAAGTAGAATGCACAAAAGGTAGAAGAACTTTGCTTGGATAAAAGTCAAGCGCAGGTTCCTCACAAAGAATCGGCTCCACGCTTGGAGATGTATGCACATGAGAGATGGGCTCAGCCACGTCGAAGCCTAGATCAGCCACACATCTGGGGGTTGTGTCCATATCATTCCCTTCAACAAATGAAGGTGACAGGGACACATAACCAAATGATGAAGGTGTGCCACCGAGGGTAGGAGTCGGGATGATCCGGATGTCCGGCTCATCATCCTCTTCCATAATACGTAGGTACTCGGCACAATCCTTAAGTACATGATCTGTTCTATGACAATACAAACACTTTCTCCCATTACTCTGCGGTCCTTGTGGGGCCGGATAGGAATAAGAGAACGATGTATGTGGCGAGGACGATTGACCATAAGCTCGGGGCACAGTGTTTCAAGGGCTATACGAATACAACATCTCATGCATTGTGCACTGAGGCTTATGCACAATATCTCTCATAGGGCATTCATGACTAGCGTGGGAAGGCTTTCCACACCAACGACATTGGGCATACGAATATCCCCACATTGTGTCAAAATAGCAGATTCAAAATAAATTGTGCAAATCACTAAATCCAACAATATATTACTACAATTGCCTAAACAAACAAGAAAAAGGCAGGCAAAATAGAAATAGAACAAAACAAAAGCAATTTACAAAGGAAAAGGAAAGCAATCTCACGTCTCCCTCTCCAGAAACTCACATGACTGTGTTCCCCGGCAACGGCACCAAAAACTTGATGTTAAAGATCACGGCAGTGAACTGGTCGCACAAGTAATATAAAATGGGCGAGTTTTCCCAAGTATCGATCTCTCAAGGAACACAGTAAGGTGGAGTTAATTTCGAGGAGGACTTGAGATTGAAGTCCTTAGGTCGGAGTTAACTAAGGGGGTTTTGATATTTGCGGAAAAAGAAAATAAAAGGCTAACAACTACTCCTATGCAACGCCGCTATGCGATGCTTCGCCATGCGGGATGGAAGACTAGTCGAGCCGCTATGCACCGAATCGCTGGGCGGATGGACGAGTAGGCTTGGGGATGAGGTGGATAGAACGGCGGAATGAGGGTCGTGAGCACCTCTTCACTACGAACGCCATTAGTAATTACTAGTGCGGCAAGGGTGGATGGTGGTGGATGGAATATGGCGCACCTCAAGCAAATATAACGAAAATACAAATCACAAAGACATGATTTAATATAAGCGTTTTACAACTAAGCGCACATCATCTATAAATAAAGTTTATAACAACTCATAAACAACAATAAAGGAAGAATAAGGCAAGAGATCAACCAAATTCGAAGTCTTGTTGAGGATTCAAGGTTGGAATCGTCGGGTTGTCAATCCGCGTCCAAGCTCGGTCCTCAACTGCGTCCGGGGTAGAGAAGGGTTGTCACCACCTTCCAATGGCCCGTATTCTTCGTGTCACAATAGCGGACGAAAGTTGCAAGCTTCCCTTTGCTTGATATCTATGGCGCTGAAGCTTGAAATGAGCCCAAGAGATGATGGAGGAGGCTGATAGGAAGCTCTCGCTTTTATTTTGGCGGTGAAAGCTCACCCGGAACACCTCCCTAGGGTGGAGATTAAAGGAGGATGGCGGAATCCCTCCTCGAAGACGAAAACGGCGGAGGAAAAATGAGCCCTCTTTGGAATTAGGGCGACACCTGCATATTTATAGAAAGCAGAATTGAACAATGTGCATGATCATGGGCGCACGACCAGTGGTCGTGCGCACTATGTCCAGTGATCGTGCGCACTAGCATGGCAGATTAGGAAGAAGAACTGGGGTACTACACACGAGCAATGGTGCACGACCGGTGGTCGTGCGCATTATGTTCAATGGTCGTGCAATTACCCCAGACAAAACTCAGGAAAAGAGGAATCAATACACACGATCAGTGGCGCACGCCCGATGGTTGTGCGCACTGTGTCTAGTGGTCGTGCGTATGCCCATGCAGAACTTGGAAAAGGAAGGCAAGTGTGCATGATCATCGACGCACGACCAGTGGTCGTGCGCAGTAGATCCAATGATTGTGAGCAGTATTTCTGTTTCCAAACACTCCCGGAACATGTACACGACCCCTGTACTAATAGGAAAAACAAATGACTAATATGTGCAGACATTCCAAGCAATCACAATAAGGAGTACAAATAATAAAAGTACAAAAATACACAACACAGGCCAAAGTGTGCACTTCTTATGGAAATATAGATAAGAAGAAATATGAACGATATAGAACTAAAAGGGAAGTGCAAACGCGTGAAAACTAGCCCAAATGAGTCTGAAAAACCCTATATAAATCGGACTCATCACTTCCGCTGCTAGTTTGTCCCCAATCTAACTCGAGCGGGGGTTACCCAGGTTAGTGGGCTTCTACACTTTCGATTGAGGTTTCCTCTGATACTAGTTTGTACGACCCCCTTTTCTCCTTTAAACCACCGGGGTCTTATGCCCAAAACTGTCGGTTTGCGGCAACACCAACACACCCAGGAAGGTCATTACTACAAAATGTTGATCCTGCCGGCCATACCGATCGCCGAAAAGAGTAGAAGTACAAATAAACAGTAAAAATCTAAGTCTACAATATCACATGTATATAATATAATAATTCTCCATGAAGGGAGAGTCAAAAGTAAAGATAAAATGAAATATTAATAAAAGGGCTCCTGCCTGATACATCATAATACTCATTACAAGTCACTCAATATGGAAGAAAATCTATAATATTTACTAAGGATCGGGACTCGCTGTCCCTACTGCCTGAACTCCAGTACTAGACTATCTCGTCTCCAAGTGCATCGACCTCGGGGGATTCATCTCCTGGTTTGGCTCCACGATACCATAAAATGATTTGGTCAACGACCGTTAGTCTAAAAGACTAAGTCCTATCATCCCCCACACCTCCCCCATGACTCCTAGGCACCGAGCGGGGAAAAGGAAAGGGAAGGTAATGAAGGTGGATAGTAACAAAGGTAAGCAGGTGGCGGCAGAACTAGTCTAGCAGTTCTATATAAACATGTAGAGTAAAGCTGTAAGTATGAGAAAGGTAAACAAAGAAACATATAACTTTAACTTATTTGAATGCTTATACAAACTTATAAGTTAAGGGGTCTTCTGCAAGGCTCCCATTGTATAAAGAGTCTCATACCAACTTATACGATGGGTGTCGGTTATAAGCAAGTGATAAATATCCATAGGAAAATAACTGTAACTTATAAGCATGCTCACACAAGTTTATAAACTAAGGGGTCATTTTGCAAGGCCTATTGTATAAAGCGTCCCATACCACTTTATACAATAGGTATCAAGGGTTATAAGCAATGATGATTCTATGTCATACAAGTATATTATGATGTGAATCATGCAAGTGCAACACACACACTAGACTCTCTGCACACAGGCCTTTATTTCCCCCTTTCTAGAGCCTAACCTCCCAGGATACCTCTGTAGTGGCAAACAGAATCGGTGGGTTGGGCCTCACCCACCTCTAATCCGGTATCAGCACTACCAGTCAGACCTATCGTATGCCTCGACGCTGGTTCACTAAGCGGAGCTCTTGCGTACTCTTGCTGGCTGGCACACCGGACTTTATTTGTCCAAGTGCTAAACCACACTTGCCGAGTCAACGTATTTGCGTCGGTGTGATGACTCTCCAGTACCGAAGACCCACCACCTTTATCTTATGCACATGCAATATTACCATGATTTTCCACCGAGCCAAAGCTACCCAGACTATCCCGTCCGTCACAATCATCTGTCGAGCTAAACACTCCCCGGACTAATCCGTCTGTCACAACTATCTAACAAGCCATCGGCTCACCGGGCTAACCTGACCATCACCAGAAACACCGAGCCTACTGCTCGTGTGACCAACCTAACTCCCACAACACCGGAGAGTGTGAGTGTATGTGTAATCCTAGTTATATTAGTTACTCTAAAACATTGATTATTCTTGCGGTTTAGGTTAGCCCGGGACTGCCCAAGGTATTCCCGGTGAAGGGCTCTCACAGGGCACTAGGAACTATGATGGTAGCTGAAGCTCATCGTTCCCTTTCGAAAGGCACTTACTATTATTGGTTAAAACCTGATTCCCGATCACTTTTAATATTACTCTAGATCTAACCCTAGTGTGTTTTGACTCTCTCTCTCTCTCTCTCCATAGGATAGACGATTTTTCGTCGATCCCGAACATCTCTTAACACTTGACAACCCAACACTCTCCACATCATGACTCCTAATGAAGCTCTGCTTTTCTTTTTTACTTCACCAAGATCAGTAAACCAATAATCTCATCTCCTTATGTCCATTCCACTTGTTATCACAATTTCCGCAGTCTTACTAAATGTACACCAACCTAAGCTATATGATGTACATGATGGGAGATACTCCAAACTTTCTTCCAAATGCCCTAAGATACTTATTGTGTGTCTATCATGACATATTTAGTCTAAATCCAGAAACTTGTAATTTTTCTAATTAATTTAGCATTTATTAGATTTTTCCAAAAGCTAGGCCATTGGTAATTTTGAACATAAAGTACTAGATTTTTTTAATTTATGGCCACTCAAAAATTATGAATACTATATCACAGCAAAATATCAGTGAATACCAAATTTCACAGATTTTTATAAATGTATAAACCTCTAAATAATTAATTCAAAGTAATTCAAATAATTGGAGTTAAAGAAGGGGGTACCATAAATCATAATCAAAAAATTACATAAACATTACCAGAGCCTTATAATGATAATAAAACTCTACTGACTAAGTTTCATGGAATTCCAAGATAAGTAGGCTATATAGAAAAATACTTCAAGTAAATCCATTAAAGTGCACTTTGTGAAAAAACATTCTTATAAACGCATCCAAATAATATGTAATAATTATCTAGGCTTTATTATGCCATAAACGATTCTCTCACCAAATAACACAATTTTCCAAAAAGATATATCATTTATTTTCTATTTATCAAAATATTGTGCACTAGTTCACTTAACACATGAGGTACTAAGAGAAAATGTCCAAATAATCCAAATAATTTACTAGAGCCACCAAATGATATTTAATTAACCTTGCCAGAGTTTCATAGCATTCTAAGTTAATCTAACCATAGTTACTTCAAAATCATCAAAAAGGGAAGGTGGAGATTATAACTACAAGTATGAGCTACTGTTTTCTAATCATCCTATAACAAATTTCTGAGGTCAATAGAATTATAAAATAAATTCTACCAACAGTTCATATGGATTCAAGGTCATATGACCCCTTATTTATTCTTTAAGGTGTATATACCTAATTAATTTCCAAGTGATTATAGTGGGGTGCATGTGTCCAAATACTACCAAATTTCATCCTAGGGTATTCCACCATTCTAAGATCACATGTACTAAACTCCAATCCATACAAGCACATATCACCCCATGTCCTTCACAAACCCCCTAAGTTCATCCTTAGGGTGTGAACTAGGGTTATAGGGCAAATCATCCCTAATCCACCCCAAACTCCATGTGAGGGTGTTAAATGTCATAACAATTCAATGTCCCAAGTTTCAACCTCTGTTGAGGTGATTTGGTCACTCAATACCACAAGGGGCATGTTACACTAATTTACCAGTTTTGGCCTAAGCTAGGGTTGACCAAATTGCATAACAATTCTTATCCAAATTAAATTAAATTTTATACAGAGTCTTATATTAACCCAAAGGACCACTCACCAAAATTTGGGAGGGTTTGGAGGTCATTAGACCCTTTAAATAATTCATACATAGATTATTAAATTTCTACAAATCTTTAGGAACATTTTTTCCAAAAATTCCATTTTTGGATATGTTCTAGGTATAGGTAAGCATGGACCCCATCCAAAATTTCAAGTCATTTGGATGGCTGGATTGATGGGGGCACTCAAAACAATCTCTGATCTAGCCTAGGTATAGATCTCACCAAAATGAGTGTTATGGTCTGACTGGAACTCCAAATTGATTCGAACTAATTTTAAATTAAACTAGACTCTTAGGGATACAACTTTCATGTAGACCACTTTTACTATAGAGGAACCTAAGTATTTTTTAATATTTAATTTAAAAAAACAGCCCAGTAATGAGACAAAAATTTTAATAACAGGAATTAATAAATTCAGATCCAGCACAGATCTTAAAGCGGATCGAGCGGCTCCTATGTTTCTTCTTCCTCCAGCCAACGACTGCGATTAGCCCGACCTGGAGCTCATCCAAGTTGATTTCCCGGCAACCCATCCACCCTCCTGGCAGGCCACGACCGCCACCACCTTCATTGGGTGGGGGCTATTGCCGGGTGGCGGCACGGCCGCCGGAGGGGAGGATTCCGGCGAATCGGAGGGGTTGAGAAACCATGGAAATTTCTGAAAATCTTCTCTCCAATCAGGCTCAATTGAGCCTGATATCTTTCCTAAATGATCTAAGGATCTAACCAATGAAGAGAGGAGTAGAGGAGAACCTTTAACCGAGCTTGCCGACGAGTGTGGTGGTGGTGTGCCATGGCCGGTGGTGGAGCTTGCCGGTGTTCTGCAACAGCACTACCAAAGTGCACGGCTCCTTAAGGTAAAGTGTGGAAACGTCTCCTCTAACCTTGGGGAAGCTTTTAGAAGAGCCAAAAGGGGGAGGGGAAGGGTTAAGGGATGAATTCCCATTTTCACCATTAATGGTGAAATTTCGGGAAACTGAATTCCCAAAGTTTTAAGACCCTTGGTGATCTGAAAAATGCTGGAAACTCTTCCCCTACCACGGAGGAGTTGAATCCAGCCATCAATGGGGTGATTTGTGGGGGTTTCACCTTCCATGTCATTATTGACCCCTCTTTCTCTCTCCTCCTTATTGAAGAAATTGATTTTAGCCACCTTGAGGCTGGGAAAAACCTTGATCTCCCATAACTGATTGAGGGGAAGATGAATCAAGACTTTGGAATCAATTGGAGGGGGACTCTTGCTCTTTCATGGCCATTAATGGCTTTCTCTCTCTTCTTTCTTTCTCTTCCTAATGGGAGAAATTAAACTCAGCCACTTCGATGGCTGGCTATGATTATTCAACTCCTCATAACTGATGAGGGGGAATGTATCCATCAATTGGAGAGGCCCTTGGTCCCCCCTTGACCATGAAAGCCCTCTCTTTTCACTTTCTCTCTCCTCCATATAAGGGAAAATGGAGTTTTCTCTCTCCTAGTCACCATGGCAGAATTTGATGACCACTCTAGCCTATTGGCAGCCCATTAGCTCATAATATTAGATAAAATAAAGTTAGCCCAAGTGGGGGAAATGGGCTTGAGCTTGGGTTGGCCCATTTGAGCTAATTTGACCTAATCTTAGAGTAGAGTTGACCTTGGTCAACATGACCATTTGGGTTGACCCAAATGGGTCTTTGGTGACCCATTGGCCTCCCCTAAGGTCTAGGAAGGGTTGGGTAGGATTGGTTGGGCATCTTGTGGGTCACTTGACCCATAGTTTGGGCACTTTGAAAACTTTAGGGCTAGGGTTGACTTGGGTCAACTTAGCCTCTTTGGTTGACCCCAATGGGTCCTTGATGACCCATTGACCTCCCTTTGGGCATGGGTTGGTCTAGCTGGGTCCCTTTGGCCAAGGGGATGTCAATTGGGCAAGGGTGAGCTTAGTTTGACCTAATCAAGGCTTGGGTTGACTTTAGTCAACTAGACCTTTTTAGTTGACCCTAGTGGGTCCCTGTGGCTCTAATGGACCCTCTAATAGGTCAGTGGTGTTGTGGCGGGGTCATGGAGTCAAGTGGAAGCCTTATGATCATCCTTATGCTAATAACTGGAATTCTACTATTTGCAGACCACGATGATCTCACCTTCATTCCTAGATTCACTTGGTCTTCTTGGGCTTCCTAGTCATCACAAAACCACTCCTAGCGGTCTAGTTGTTTGAGGGATGTTACACCTTTTCCCTCCCCAAAACACAAGCCGGCCACCTCCCTAGCTGCCACCCTCCTTCCTCCCTTTCCACCACTCGGCCACACCACCTCCACCAACCGAGCCCTCTCTTCCCATCCAACACCCAAAACTGACCACCCACAATTTTATTTTTCCCCACCACCTTTTCTCTCTCCATTTTCCATGTATATTGTCATCTAAGGATTTCTCTCACTCCAAAGGTTATTGCAAAGGAAGAACGGCTTGCGTATTCATCGTCTGGTGCGGATCTGTGGTATGTGTGGAAAAATAGAAAATCAACCACCGTCGTGAGAGCTTTCCTCTACTCAATATTATGGACGGACTTCTTGGGATTGGGTAACGATTCTTCAACATCTCTTGTGTGATTTCTTCTAAAATTATTTGTGAGATTTTGGTGGAATTAGAATACTATTAATTAGTCCTGATTTATATTGAATGTTGTGCGTAATTAAATCAGATTTTTAAGCATTGTTATTCCAAATATTTTCATATAAATTGGACCGTGTAAATTTCGTGAATGCTTGTAGAAATCGGTTTCCTTAGCCTTGATTTTTTTTGGTGTTCAAGTGATTTGGCAACCCTCATATTAATTAATTTTGGGGTTAATTTGGACTTAATTTTGAATCACTATTTTAGTCCGGATTTTCTCATTTTGGAATTGTGAATGTTTGCGTATAATTTTAATTTGAATTACTAATTGTCCGGATCGGCTAGGTCCTTTTCGCTTGAGCGAACATTAGCATATAGCCCTTGTTCAATCTCTATAAAGGGTAGCGACCCTTTGCGTTGATTGTTGTGGAAAATTGTGTCATTAATTGCTTGAGTATTCGATAGTGCTAAGTAGAGAACCCGCGCGCTCAAAATTTTATTTTTAGTGTCAAACCTAAGAACGTGTAGTTTAATCCATAGAATCCATGGGCCTACATCATTCGATCAACGGTAGCTGCCTCTCCCATGGCTCTCTGTGGACCAGTATGCAAAGACACAACAAATCCTCCAGTGTCTGATTGGTGTGCTCTGTCTACCCATATGTCTGAGGATGGAAGTTGGTACTATATGTCAACAGGGTTGCTAAATAATCCTAGACCGACCTCCACTCCTTAGACGTAAATCATCCATCACGATCGGACACTATCATCCTCGACACTCCATGGTATCGGATGAACTGCTCCACAAACCTCCGCACCAAGTCACCCAATGGAGCGTCCTTACTGATCGGTAGAAATCAGTCCACCTTCGTCAATCGATCGAGGATCACTCATATCGAGTCGTTCCCCGCATGTGACCGAGGAACACTATGTATGAAGTCCATGGTGATATCGTCGAACTTCCACTCTAGCACCGGATGTGGCTGCAACAATCCGGCCAGACACTTACACTCTGCATTCACTAACTGACAAGCCTCGCAATGGGTCAAGAAGTAGGTGATATCCCTCTTCATGCCCGAATAGTACATCGTCCTCTTTAGGTCAGCCATCATCTTGGTGAAGCCCGGGTGCACCGAGTACCTATTGTAGTGAGCCTCGGTCATAATGTCTACCCGAATTTTGCCCCTATACATTGTGTACACCCGTCCTCTAAAGCATAAAAACCCATCCTTCTCTGTATACTCCCCGACAATGCCCGCCTTCAAGGTCCTGAATACTGGCACTAGCTTGTCATCCATTCTCTGTTAAACCCTGGCGCAATCTCGAATATCATCGGTAGTGCTCATCGCGGCCAGATATTCCTCATAAATTTCTTAGTCGTCTGAGGATACCAAAGTAAACTGCATATCCTCCATCATTCGTCTCAGCTCCATAGCCATCAAATGGGGCTCTGCTCCTGAAGTGGTAGTCTCCCGGCTCAGTGCGTCTGCCCCCACATTCGCCTTTCCCGGGTGGTAGTGTATCGTGTACTCATAATCAGATAAAAACTCCACCCATCATCTCTGGCGGATATTCTACTCCTTCTGCGTATCAACATATTTGAGATTCTTGTGATCCGAAAATATGTTGCAGTGCACACCATAAAGATAATGTCGCCAAATCTTCAAAGCGAACACCACTGCTCCCATCTCCAAGACAAGCACAGGGTAGTTCTGCTCATGCTTCTTTAGCTGGTGGGAGGTGTATGCTATCACATGTCCATGCTACCTCAGTATAGCGCCCATCCCCTGAAACGATGCATCAGTGTACACCTGGAAGCCCTCCTTCCCCGACAGAAGAGCGAGGATAGGGGCAGACTTAAGCTGACCATTCAACTCCTAGAAGGCCACCTCACACTGCGGCGTCCAAATGAACGGAGTGTCCTTCTTCGTCAAAGAAGTGAGTGGAAGGGGTATCTGAGAGAATCCCTGCACAAACTTCCGGTAGTACCCGGCCAATCCCAGAAAACTTCGGACATCTGTGGATGTCTTCAACTGAGACGAGTATTGCACTGCCTGAATCTTCATGGGATCCACTGCCAGTCCTCCTCCACTGACAATGTGGCCTAAAAAGGCTACCTACGTCAGCCAAAACTAGCACTTGCTGACCTTGGCATACAACTGATATTCCCTGAGCTTCTCCAGGGTCAAGGCCAGATGTTGTACATGGTCCTATTTTGTCCTTGAATAAATAACGATGTCATATATGAACACAATGACAAACTTGTCGATGTATGGCTCGAACACCCGGTTTATCAAGCTCATGAATGCTGATGGCGCATTTGTGAGACCAAACGGCATCACGATAAACTCATACAAGCCATATCTGCTGCTAAACACCGTCTTTGGGATGTCTTCTTCCTGAATCCGTAGCTGATAGTATCCCGACCATAGATCCAGCTTCGAGAACCAATGTGCTCCCTCTATCTGATCAAATAACTCATCGATCCTCAGTGGTGGATATGTGTTTTGGACTGTCAAACGGTTTAGTGCATGATAGTCGATGCACAACCTGAGGTTCCCATTATTCTTCTTCACAAACAAGACCGGAGCTCCCCAAGGCGTGGAGGTTGGCCTAACGAATCCAGCCTCCACCAGCTCCTGTAGCTGACTCCTGATCTCCATCAGCTCCTTCAGAGCTGATGAATTGTAAATATACGCATTTTTGTGTACATTAATTTAGTCGTTTTCATTTCTTTTCGTCATTTTTTCATGTTTTTGCTTATTAAATTGCTTCTTTTTTTGTAAATATTTCTAACTTAAATTTATTTCTGTTTCCTGAAATTTTCAGGAAAAATGCCAAAAATTTTCAAGTCACGCCCGTGACAAATTGGTCACGCCCGTGACAAATTGGTCACGCCCGTGACAAATTGGTCACGCCCGTGACAAATTGGTCACGCCCGTGACAAATTGGTCACGCCCGTGACAAATTGGTCACGCCCGTGACAAATTGGTCACGCCCGTGACAAATTGGTCACGCCCGTGACAAATTGGTCACGCCCGTGACCACGTCGTGACAATGCAAAAACCGTGAAATCAGCAATTTTCGAGAAAAAAAAGTGTCGACACGCCCGGCCACACGCATGTGTCTCCCGACAAGGGGCGTGACCCAAACTGGTGTCCACCCGCTCGACGTTTTTAGCTCGATGTTCGTCGACCCCCTCGACACGCCTAGAGTCACGCTCGTGACCTAGGGCGTGACACCTCTTCCCGCTCGACGATTTTCAGCTCGACATTTTCCGCTCGATGTTTGTCGAGTGTCGACACCAGCCGACACGCCCAGAGTCACGCCCGTGACCTGGGGCGTGACATCTCCAATTGGCCGACAAGACCCGCGAGATGACTTTCGGCGCAACCCGTGCCCAGATCCACCTTCTTGACACGCCCAGAGTCACGCCCGTGACCTGGGGCGTGACCACTGCGTGACCGACACGTGTCCAGCCCGAAGTCAAATTTCTAGTCACATCGCCGGCCGCCATCATGAATAGTGTCGACACGCCCCCTGACACGCCCGTGTCAGAGGGCGTGTACTTGTAAATTTTCCCCTATAAATAACTGTGTTCTGCTTGAGTTCTTGTTCCCCTTTTGGATCCATTTTGTATAGGGGAAGTGCTGCTTGGATGCTTCCAAAGTTATGTAAGGGATATTTTCTCCCCCACTCCTTAGCTTTTATTTTCGTGTCTTTGTAACCCGTGTTTTTAGTTAATAAAATTTGTTTTTCTTCTTTTATTATAGCTTTGGAATGGATTTATGAAACTTTTCTTTATGCAATCTTATCTTCTTTCTTGTTTTAACTTAGTTTTTTTGTTCTTCTTTATACGTGTGTGTGTGTGTATGAGTATAACTTTATAATTTTATGTTCTTAGTTTTGTTAACTTAAGTTTTTATAGCTTTCAATTTCATTGTTATAAACCCGTAAAAATGATTTCAAGGTGATTTTCATTTCTTTTAACTTAGATTTTTCTTTTTAGGATGTAAAACATTTTTGTTCTTTTCGTTTTATTTTCACTTTTTAATCAGTTTTACGGAGTTATATGAATGATTATATAATTGTTTTAATTTTTCATGCACTTAGTTTTTCATTTTAAACTTTTGCTCTTTTAATTTTTTTCATTCTCTTTTTATGCATTTCTACCGCATTCTAGCGGTAGAAATGTATTCGTTTTAATTTTTCGGGTATTTTCATTTTGCATTTATTTGCAAACATTTTTGCCCGATTAATTTTTATTTCAGCGTTTTACGCATTTCTACCGCATTCTAGCGGTAGAAATGCAGTTATTTTAATTTTTCGTCAACTTAGTTTTTCTTAATTTTTTCGCTCATGTGTGTGTGCGCATTTATTTCCGCCTACTCGTTAAGAGTTAAATGGCGCTTTGCTTTATTCATTCAGTAGAGTGTGTGAGTTTTTACATTTTGTTGTGTGGGTGTGTTTACTTTATGTTGTGTGTGAGTTTTAAATTCAGTAGAGTGCGTGTGTTTTACTTTATGTCGAGAGAGTGTGTGCGTGAGTTTTACTTTATGTAGAGTGCGTGCGTGTGTTGTATTTATTTAGTCCTACTCATTTGAGTAGGACCCGCTTTCTTTCTCCCGCCCACGCATTTGCGCCAGGAATCGCAATTTACAGCTTTCTTCAGTTCTACTCATTTGAGTAGGACTTGCAATTTTCAGCTTTCCTTTACTGCTTTATTTTACTGCTTTCATTTCCTGCTTTCTATTTTATGCTTTCTTTTCTGCTTTTCCCGCAAGCCGTCCCCATTCAGATGAGTGACTAACCGTTCTTAGCCCTCGTTATCGAAGAGCATTGGGACAGATAAAATAGCTTAAAATAATTAAAGGTCATTTTTTTTAATTAATTAAAGTACTTAAGGTTTGCCCGGGGTTAACGACGCGTAGGACCACATATCGATGTGTGGGCCCTATTTCCGTTTTCCATACGCTCGCCGAGAGGCCGTGCGTATGGACAGATCACCCCTTGGCAAAGAGAGTTCCGCACTAACCCTCGAGAGAGGAGGCGCGCCAACTCTACTAGATTGGGTTCCCCACCCAATAGCGGGGTTCTTAGCGTAATGCGGGCGTTAAGAGGAATCCTTCGTCGGACGAGAGCCCGGTCGAATAGTCTTAGCATTCAGGTGAGCGATAGCCCTATAGCTAGGTGAGCTCATTCTTGTGGAACCTCCACGGCCAAGTCTCCGCCTTAATTAATTAGAAATTTAGGAGCTCTTTTTATTTAAAGTCTATTTTAGTTCAATTGTTTTTTCAGTGTCATCGAGCTAAGCTCTTTATCGGCACCACCTTATTGCTTTACTTTTTTTTTTGCTTTCATTTTCTTTCTGCCATTTTCTGTATTTTTATTATATATAATAACCCGACAAGTTAATTATCGGTAAAATAATAGTCCCCTACAGGGAAGAGTAGAAATAATCGAACCGACCCCGAGAACAATACGACCTCGATATTCCACCCTGAATGTCCTGTTACTACTCACGATAGGTGCACTTGCCTCCTTTCGTTAAAACTCGATCACACCGTTTTATATCCAAAATAATTAAATACGCGCGCCCCGTTTTCTAAATAAAAAACCACTTCCACTTTACTTAAATAAAACCGCCGGGTCGCCGCATGACCGTAAATATTTTTGGAGTTTTAAGCCCATCAAGTTTTTGGCGTCGTTGCCGGGGAATTTTTGGTGTCGTTATTTTGAACCCTGGAAATCTATTAATTTTACCTATATCTATAATTATAACAAAAATTAAAAATGACCAACAAAAACATAATAATAATAATAATAATAAACTACTTAAAACAAAAATCTTAAAAAAGATATATTGTTTTTATCATATTATTATTATTTATAAAATATTTTTTTTAAAATGACGTCGTTTTCTACTAACAAAACATAACAAAAAAAAACTATCTTAAAAACCAAAAAACTCTAAAAACTTGAAAAAGTATAAAACTTAAAAAAATCTAAAAACTCTAAAACGAAAAACCTAAAAAATCTAAACGCTTAAAAAATGATAAAAAAAACAAAAAAACATAAAACATCCTAAAAAAAATAGAAAAACTTAAAACTAAAAAAAAACTTCAATAATAAAAAAAACTAAAAACTAAAAAACCTACCTAAAAAAATCAACTAAAAAAATAAAAAAAAAATCTACTTACAAATACCAAAAAAATATAATAATTTGATATTAACAAATGTATATATGTTTTATTTAACTTCTTTTATTTTAATTTGTTTTATTTCGTTCCATTTTACTTCGCCACGCTTTCATTATTGTGCGCGCTAGGGGATCAGATTTTTATCACGCAATGGTCGCTATGGCCTTAGCTACCTTCCGAGTCACCCACGCACTTGCCCCCTACGGCCCGCATACCTTTTGGCCGACTTTCTCTTTTCTATTTTTTTTCATTATATTTTCGCTACTTCTTCTAACAATAATGCAGGGTTTCAACCCGGGCCTCCCGCACTCGTCTAAGGGAAGCTCCTACCCTCCCTTTTTCTTTCTGTACTTATTATATTTTGTATATTATCTGTTCTAAATACTTAGATTACAACATTGAGGACAATGTTGGGTGTAAGTATTGGGGTGGTTTCCTATTCTGTATTTTATTTTCTGTACTCATAAAAATACAAAAAAGTTACAAAAATAAAATAAAAAACCTTTAAAATTTTTTTTTCTTTTTTTCCTTATTTTCATAATCAAAAAACTCAAACAAAAAAATTTTTTTTATGAAAATTTCCTTTTACTTTGTTGTAAATATTTTTCAAAAAATAAAAATAAATAAATATCTCTTTCCCCCTCTTCTTTTCTTTTTTGTAAAAGCTTGCATTTTGCTTGCCCGCGGCGTTCGACTCATCAAACCAACCACCCAAATAAGAGTCTGTTCGCGGGCTGCATTCGAGTTTTTACTTTGTACTTTATTTGTAAAAATCTCTCTTTTCCCACTATCTTTTTTGTAAATAACACTTCTTTCTTTCCTATTTCTTGTAAATAACTTATCAAAAAAAATCAAACAAAAAAATTATTAAAATAAAAAAAAAAGAAAATAACTTTAAAAATCCTAAAAAGATAATAATTAAAACACAAAAAAAAGATAAAATCTCTAAAAAATCAAAAAAAATGTGTTTTGTTAATTATGTAACAAAATAAATCTAATATGCCATTATCTTAAACCTTTGCTTTCCAAAAATCTTGTTTCGAGTTAATTTATATGCGAATTTTAATTATTCTTTGTTTACTATTCGTTTATTAATTAAAGTTCGACAGATTTAAGTGTCTGGGGTTAAGTTTTAAAGAATTTTTATGTCTTATCCTTATAATAGAGAACTTATTTTTCACCACCACTTCTAATTTTATAAATAGAAGCTCGTTTTTTATAGTAGAAAATAACATCCATGTATTTCAATTATTTCTACTTTTTTGCTTTTAGAAACATCGGAACGTTCATTTTAAAAAGGTTGCTCTCAAAACCTTTTTATTAAAATCTAGTTTTCTTTTTGAAAAAAATAAACCCACTTCCATTTTTTTTTCATGTCTTACTTGACATGTTTTTCCCTATCTCTTAAAAGATCTTATGTCAATGGGAATAAGATTTCATTCCGTAAACATAGGCACCCAATATTTAAAAAGATTATATGTTATGGAGTAAGAGGATAAAATTCATTACTCCTACACATATACATTGGGTTATTTATTATTTATGAAGAAAGAAGAAGAAATATTATATGTTAGGAAAATAAGATTTCATTTTCCTAGTTTTTCAAAAAAAATTGGAGGTTCAAGAAAAAATTACCTCGCCTCAATATTCAAGCCTTCTTCATAAACCACCAAACCACTTAGCCTATTTCAATGATTCTAGAATTAATTTAAATTTTTTTGAGAGCATAATTTTTAAAATTGCATTATTTCCTTTTAACTTCTTTTAAGCTAAAGTTTTTTTATATAAATCCAATCCATCTTTGTTAAACTAACAAATATAAATTTTTGCTTTCTATTTTATTTTATCTAGAAGTCTTTTTGAAACTCTTCCTCTATTCATAACATTTCATAAATTAGGATTTAATTCTTTAACCCCGGATGTTTATTTTGATCTTACTTTTAATTAATTCAAGCGGTAGCTAAACTTAGGATTTCTTTTATTCCTTATAAATTCATCTCCAACTTTTGCTCTAGAATAGCAAAAGCTTAAGTATGGGGGTATTTGATGAATTGTAAATATACGCATTTTTGTGTCCATTAATTTAGTCATTTTCATTTATTTTCGTCATTTTTTCATGTTTTTGCTTAATAAATTGCTTCTTTTTTTGTAAATATTTCTAACTTAAATTTATTTCTGTTTCCTGAAATTTTCAGGAAAAATGCCAAAAATTGTCAAGTCACGCCCGTGACAAATTGGTCACGCCCGTGACCAGGGCGTGACAATGCAAAAACCGCGAAATCTGCAATTTTCGAGAAGAAAAGTGTCGACACGCCCGGCCACACGCCCGTGTCACCCGACACGGGGCGTGACCCAAACTCGTGTCCACCCGCTCGACGTTTTAAGCTCGATGTTCGTCGACCCCCTCGACACGCCTAGAGTCACGCCCGTGACCTAGGGCGTGACAGCTCTTCCCGCTCGACGATTTTCAACTCGACATTTTCGCTCGACGTTTGTCGAGTGTCGACACCAGCCGACACGCCCAGAGTTACGCCCGTGACCTGTGGCTTGACATCTCCCCCTGGCCGACAAGACCCGCGGGATGACTTTCGGCACAACCCGCGCCCAGATCCACCTTCTTGACACGCCTAGAGTCACGCCCGTGACCTGGGGCGTGACCATTGCGTGACCGACACGTGTCCAGCCCGAAGTCAAATTTCCAGTCACATCGTCGGCCGCCATCATGAATAGTGTCGACACGCCCCCTGACACGCCCGTGTTAGAGGGCGTGTACTTTTAAATTTTCCCCTATAAATAACTGTGTTCTGCTTGAGTTCTTGTTCCCCTTTTGGATCCATTTTGTATAGGGGAAGTGCTGCTTGGATGCTTCCAAAGTTATGTAAGGGATATTTTCTCCCCCACTCATTAGCTTTTATTTTCGTGTCTTTGTAACACGTGTTTTTAGTTAATAAAATTTGTTTTTCTTCTCTTATTATAGCTTTGGAATGGATTTATGCAACTTTTCTTTATGCAATCTTATCTTCTTTCTTATTTTAACTTAGTTTTTTTGTTCTTCTTTATACGTGTGTGTGTATGAGTATAACTTTATAATTTTATGTTCTTAGTTTTGTTAACTTAGGTTTTTATAGCTTTCAATTTCATTGTTATAAACCCGTAAACATGATTTCAAGGTGATTTTTATTTCTTTTAACTTAGATTTTTCTTTTTAGGATGTAAAACTTTTTTGTTCTTTTCGTTTTATTTTCACTTTTTAATCATTTTTACGGAGTTATAGGAATGATTATATAATTGTTTTAATTTTTCATGCACTTAGTTTTTCATTTTAAACTTTTGCTCTTTTAATTTTTTCGTTATCTTTTTATGCATTTCTACCGCATTCTAGCGGTAGAAATGTATTCGTTTTAATTTTTCGGGCATTTTCATTTTGCGTTTATTTGCAAACATTTTTGCCCGATTAATTTTTATTTCAGCTTTTTACGCATTTCTACCGCATTCTAGCGGTAGAAATGCAGTTATTTTAATTTTTCGTCAACTTAGTTTTTCTTAATTTTTTCGCTCATGTGTGTGTGCGCATTTATTTCCGCCTACTCGTTAAGAGTTAAATGACGCTTAGCTTTATTCCATTCAGTAGAGTGTGTGAGTTTTTACATTTTGTCGTTTGGGTGTGTTTACTTTATGTTGTGTGTGTGAGTTTTAAATTCAGTAGAGTGCGTGTGTTTTAGTTTATGTCGAGAGAGTGTGTGCTTGAGTTTTACATTATGTAGAGTGTGTGCGTGTGTTGCATTTATTTTTTCCTACTCATTTGAGTAGGACCCGCTTTCTTTCTCCCGCCCACGCATTTGTGCCAGGACTCGCAATTTACAGCTTTCTTCAGTTCTACTCATTTGAGTAGGACTTGCAATTTTCAGCTTTCCTTTACTGCTTTATTTTACTGCTTTCATTTCCTGCTTTTCATTTTCTGCTTTCTTTTCTGCTTTTCCCGCAAGCCGTTGCGATTACGATGAGTGGCTAACCGTTCTTAGCCATCGGTATCGAAGAGCATTGGGACAGATAAAATAGCTTAAAATAATTAAAGGTCATTTTTTTTAATTAATTAAAGTACTTAAGGTTGCCCAGGGTTAACGACGCGTAGGACCACATATCGATGTGTGGGCCCTATTTCCGTTTTCCATACGCTCGTCGAGAGGCCGTGCATATGGACAGATCACCCCTTGGCAAAGAGAGTTCCGCACTAACCCTCGAGAGAGGAAGCGCGCCAACTCTACCGGATTGGGCTCCCCACCCAATAGCGGGGTTCTTAGCGTAATGCGGGCATTAAGAGGAATCCTTCGTCGGACAAGAGCCCGGTCAAATAGTCTTAGCGTTCAGGTGAGCGATAGCCCTATAGCTAGGTGAGCTCATTCTTGTGGAACCTCCACGGCCAAGTCTCCGCCTTAATTAATTAGAAATTTAGGAGCTCTTTTTATTTAAAGTTTATTTTAGTTCAATTGTTTTTTCAGTGCCATCGAGCTAAGCTCTTCATCGACACCACCTTATTGCTTTCCTTGTTTTTTTCTTTCATTTTTTTTCTGTCATTTTCTGTATTTTTATTATATATAATAACCCGATAAGTTAATTATCGGTAAAATAATAGTCCCCTCCAGGGAACAGTAGAAATAATCGAACCGACCCCGAGAACAATACGACCTCGATATTCCACCCGGAATGTCCTGTACTACTCACGATAGGTGCACTTGCCTCCTTTCGTTAAAACTCGATCACACCGTTTTATATCCAAAATAAATAAATACGCGCGCCCCGTTTTCTAAATAAAAAACCACTTCCGTTTTACATAAATAAAACCGCCGGGTCGCCGCGTGACCGTAAATATTTTTGGAGTTTTAACCCATCAGGAGCCATTTGATAGGGAGCCCTAGACACTGGCTTAGCTCCCGACACCAACTGGATCTGAAAATCCCTCTCCCGGTGCGGCAGCAATCCTGGTAGCTTCTCTGGAAGCACATCTGCAAAGTCCCGCACCACCGATATATCGACAACCATCTTCTTGACCACGACCATCTCAAAGAACACCTGATAGACCTCATCTCCCTACATGTGGGCCTTGACGGCCTGAGTAGAATATAACATCTTATGGGCAACGGGAGTAATACCTTCAAAGGTCGCGAAGGTGGCGTCATAACTCAGTACAACCTTCCTTATCGGGCAATCTATCTGGGCATTGTTCCAAGTAAGCCATGTCATGCCCAGAACCAGGTCGAAGTCCGGCATCCATAAGATCATAGTTAGGGCTTCGAGTGTCAGACCATCAATAATCACCATCAGGAGGCTCTTAGCAGTAGCTAAGACCTCCGTCCCGTTGGGGAGATGCACCCTCCTAGCAACTCATGAATAATGTTTGACTCCTTTCAGTCCCTTTACGAACTCCTCAGAGATGAAATTGTACGACGCCCCCGTATCCACCAAGATATGTGCAGGTTTGCCGTACACCATAACTATTCCTGTTTATTTAAATGCGGTTAAGTAACTAGTCCTATGGTTTCCTTTTTCTAGTATGCTACTATTGTTTGTTGTTTCAAATGTTCCAAAAGTAAATAATAACATAAAATTACTAGCATACCTTCAATCACCCTGCCTGGGTCCCGAGGTGGAGCCAAGTCCAGAGCATACACCTGTTCCCTCTCCCTCCTCCGATCTCCACCCTGGAAACCACATCAACTTCCATGGCCTTGGCCTACAAACTGCTGAGCAGGAGGGGCAGCCTGTGGTGCTGGTAGAGGTGCCCCTCTCATAGGGCAGTTCCTTTAGATATGCCCTACCTGATGATAGTTGTAGCACTCGGGAGGGGGAAGTGCCATGTAATGCCCCGAAACTCAAAAGAGCGACGGGTGACGAATTTGTACCGAATGTGGAATTTGGCAAGGGTACACGGCCTGGGACACGGGCGTGTCCCATGGCGTGTCGGGGTAGTTCAAAGAACTGTCTAAACGTTAAGGAAGAAATCTGCATTCGACGATCGGGCCAACTTTCTGTGTTCGATGATCGGGTCAGCATTTTGTGTTGGACAATCGTCGAGCAGCGCTCGACGATCTGGTCAAAATGCTGCAGTCGACGATCGGGCCGCGTGTTCGTCGAACAGGCAATTTTCTGGGTTCGACGATTTGGCTAGAGTTTGCGTTCGACGATTTTGGCTCGTTCGACGATTTTGCCAGAGATGGTCCATTCGACGATTCTGGCAGCGGTCGACGATCTTGGTTCGACGATCATCGAGCGCTGGGCTTTGTGGCGTGATTAGCTCTGTCGACACGGAATGTCGACACACGAGATTGGCGGGAGTTGACTAAATGTCCTGACACCATTTTTTGGCCGCGGACGTGTCTTGCTCCGGATTTGTGAACCATGCGGTGTTTAACCCCATTCATCCAGGTCAGACCTGGATCGTGCCCGTGCATCCCTTTTCTGTAGATCCGACGGCTGTGGTTATTCCCGAAAGGGTTATACCCAAGAGAGGGATTCAGAACCAATATTTTCCTGCTGTGAGTTCTCTGTCTAAATCCTAGAGAGAGCGGAGAGCAAAGGAGGAAGAAGAAGCTTAGATGCAGTCATTGGAGGAGTTTTAGAGCTCCAAATCGCTAGCCGACTTCGGATCTAAGAAGGCAAGGAGATTGCGGTGCTTTTCATCCGCGTACATTTCCATGGTGCAAAGGAAGAATGCTAGGGTAACGATTCACTACTTGAGCATGTGAAGCTCTCCTTCCTTTACATAGGAAGCCCGCTCTCGCGAGTTTGTGGTGAGTTTGAGGTGTTCCTTTGTGTAGACATGAATAGTCCCCGTTGTGTAGAGTCCGTAAATGAGAACGGACATAGGCATGATGTGTGAAACCTACCCGGACATGTTGGTCTGGATCGGTGATGTTGCATTGCATAGATGCGGAGAAGACTCCGTGCGAATGTTTGTTTTTCGGGTTTTCTACGTGGTATATTGCAATAGGGAGCCTTGGGGATTAACCCTAAGGTGCACCCGAAAAACTAGGCGGATGCTAGATCTTGCCAACTTGGTGGCCTGTGAGCCAACTTGAACATAACCGGTTATGTGAAATGTGATGGAAACGGGACTCGGGAGAAGTTTGACGCGCGCATATGGCTTAAGTTGTCGGTGCGATGTGAGCAAGGGTTAGAAGGAACCGTACCCGATCTATGTCGTTCGGTTAGAGCTGTTGGCATAGAATAGGGTATTCGGTGGTCGATGGCTTAAATTGACGTGACCCATGCCAGGAAGACAAATTGCTCATAGTTTGGCCGTCAAAGTGGCGGTGGTGTGATCGGAATGTTGATGGCTTAAATTGACGTGACATTGGCCGGTTCACCGAGAATGTGCCCCGAGTGCACGGGGTGTGTGGCCGTGTGAGCCTACTCCTGTGATGAAATGTATATTTATACACTGCTTGGTTATGCTAATAAGTGCAGGAAAGGAGCATCGCCGCCCCGAATTGGGGGCGGGATCATTATAATTTGGTCAGCATTGCTGACAGTTGCTTTTGTTTGCCACCGTGCGGTGGATTGTGCTTGCAGGTGTTGCTGGACCAAGCGGTCAATAACGGGCTAAAGCCCAAATTGCGAAGCCGGCCCTCGAAGACCTAATTGAAGTGTTTACTTGCTTTTGTTCATGTATGACCAGCCTGCGTGCCGTGGTATGGAAAACATGTAATAATAGTAAACCATTTGTAAGGCCTTAAGGCCAGTACTTGTGTATGTACTTCATTCCTATTTTGCTTGTTAGTGGACATTCATGCTTTTGTGCTGGGTTTTTTAATTGCAACTTTTAAAACTACTTCCGCTAGAATGCTCTGTGTAGGACGTTATAATTGGTTGTATGGTTTCCATTGAGTAACCACCCGGTCTGTCTGTGGTATATCGCGTCGGGCCACGGCCGGACCTACTGTTATATGCCATGCGACGGATAGGGGGTGTTACATGCCACACCTCTCGGCCTCTGTATCTCACGCATCTGAAGAGGTTGAGGGGCCAATACCAACGGTTCCCTCGGTTCCTGTCTCACCTCTTGGCGGGGTTGGTCCTCTACCCTTCTCTCATCAACAAAGAAGCCCTCCGCTGATCATTCCTGCCTCCCCGACCCTGATCCTCAGTTGGCCTCTTCTGGCCTCGAGTCGCATGCCAATAAGCCTCCATCCTCTTTGTCATCTCCAGAATACGAGGTATATGCCCATTAGATACAAATTGATGAGCATGTCTCAAATCCTCTCAAATACCCTTATAGAACCTCTTGGTATACCCCATATCGTCCAGTTGATAGGAGTACGCTAACCGGGCTAAGTGAGTGAACTCCTAGTGGTACTCCAGCACCGTCCAATTGTCTTGCCTCAGCTGCAGGAACCTCTCTTCCAGCTCATCTCGTGCCAATTGTGGGACGAAGTCCTCCAAAAGTGCAGCCCTGAATCCCTCACAAGTGATGTCAGCAATCTCTCGATCTGCAAACACTGTATCCAGAAGTGTCTTCCACCACCTCTTAGCATGAGACTCCAGGAAGGAGACCACCAGAGGCACCCTCTCCTCCAACGGGCACCGTATCCCTGTCAGCATTGATGATTGCTTTGCTAACAAGTAATAACTCAATGCGATTTCATTCTACATTCTAATATAATTATGTAGATGGGCTTAAGCTAGATTGAATTAACATTCAGGCAAGTGCACCTATCAATCATAGTATAGGAGAAATCTACATCTCATGTCGTATTCCACAAGGTCGTTTCAACTACTCGTACTCACCCTCCCTTTATTATCATACCTATAAATAAAAGTGATATCTAAACTACATTAACCTAACTATGACCATTTGGATGATTCGGCATTAGAGAAGTAAAAATGATAAAAGACATGAAGCTTTTAAGCGATTACATGAACGAACTCATTTATTAGTTCAATTTTAAATGATCATGAAATGAAAAGACGATTAAATTCGTTGTAATGTAAAGGTTAAATGTTCATCAAATTCTCTCTCGAGCAATTCCAAATCTAAACCTAAGATAGTAAATTTTCACTCGAACAATTTACAACACTCAAGTTCGCATTAAGTAAAGTACCCTTATTACTACATAAATTTATGAATTTTATCTCTAAATTACCATGAATCCTTCTACTCGTGTTCTAATTTTCCAAACAACATATCTCTCGATCATAGAGTTTGATTCACAAAGAGAGTTAACACCACAATATGAACATGCAACTATCATTACAAAGAGCCAATTTCTCAATCTAGCAATTTGCAAATTATGTAAAGCAAAGAAGCAATTCATAATGAAGATTAAACTATTTTTTTGCAATCCTAAACACGAATAAAATACCACAAATTTAACATAAACAAAACAATACATGATTACTAGAATGTTCAACTATAAGTTCATAGAGAATAAAAGATAATTGAAGATGAATCACTAAGATAAATGAGAGATTAAAAAGGGATTAATGAAAGATTAGATGCATACAAAATACCCTTCAAATCTTCCTTCTCTTGGATGCTCAACTTCGGCCTTCAGCAGTTCTCCAATCCCAGAAAAATCCAAAAAGTTCCTCACAAATTTTTCTACAGGAAATATATAGTCCCTTTGCAAACAGGTCGGACACGGGTTCGCACACGGCCGTGTGTCAGGCCGTGTGGACGGTTCCTAGGCGGTTCACCACGAGCAGGCGTGTCTGGTACTGGGCCGTGTCAGATGATACGGGTATGGACACGGCCGTGTGTCAGGCCGTGTTCTTCAGACACGGATTGGTCTGCAGTCGTGTTCAAATATGACACGGGTAGGTACACAGGCGTGTGGCCTACCCGTGTGAGTCTCTGTCTCCAGCATGCAATTTCTTCAACTTCAGGGTGCATAGGACACGGGTAGGCACAAGGCCGTGTGTCAGGCTGTGTGCCCCAAATTTTCGTCCAGTCATCAGCCATGTTGACTCCGTGAACTCCTCTGTTTGCTCCAAGACTTCTAGTTCCACTGGTTGGCATTACCTGCAATAGAAAAATGAAAGAGTCAGTAAATAGTTTATTACAAGGAATGCCAAAGACTTCTAAATGCGCTCTTCTATCTATGATACGACAATTTTTTTACTATTATCGTGAAATCACCACAAAAGGGGTAGGAAATAGTAGACATGATTACAATTATGATAGTAAAAAGCCTATCATAATCGTACTCATCAAATACCCCCAGACTTAGATGTTTGCTTGCCCCTAAGCAAACTAATTCAAAAATTCGGGTTACTAATAAATAATTTTGCCTCCGCACACTGGTTGCTATGAATTTAAGGAGAACTTTGATGATGTAATCGTATAGGAAATAGTTTAGCATACTTTTTTAAATATAGATTTATCTTAAAATTCCTCTAATATATCTTTTAACTATCCTCCACTCTTTCTTAGAAATACAAGTACAACCATCTAAAACAAATGTGAGGAGAAAATAACAATCTCAACACAGCACTAGTTAGAATTAGTAAGGTCGGATCCTTAGGACTTGTATTGTGGTGTAGCTTTTTTGGCTTAGGATAGAAGATTAAAGGTGAGGTAATCAAAGATAAGTTCGATGAATTTTTTTTTTCACACGTAAATCTTGATTGAACCTTATGTTGGAAGATACCTTAACATATTTCAGTTTTATATAAACACCCCCAGACTTTGCAATTTGTATATTTCCCACAATTTGAAGGCACTCTATTTTTTTTTATATTTTTTTTCTTAACCAATGGACCATAGTAGGGATCATTCCAAGTGGGTGCAAGTAAACAAACACTCAGGCCACATATCACTATGTCTTTTTTTAAAGGGTTCAAAGTAGGGATCATTCCAAGTGGATGTAAGTATACACGCACTCAGACCACATATCACAATGAACAAATCATTCCAAGAAGGCATCAATGATATGTGTGCTAATAGGTAAGTATTTGGCCTTGGTGAATTTTAGTAGTAGAGTGTGAAAAGAATAGGGATTAGGTCCAAACTGGGTGTGCAATGGTATAATATTTAAGGTTTTGGGATTGCAAGGCTCAAACTATCCAAAAGGGGGCCTAAGTCATTTCCGCCCTTACTAATTACCCTATGTAATGTTTTGAGGAATGCTAGAGGGTAAGTCCTAGACATCAATAAAGAGTATTTTTTGTTTTAAACCCCTAATACCAAATTATAAAAATGTTACACTCATCGACTCACTTTATTATAGATAAGTATATTTTCTAAAATAGAGTGTTGGATAGTTACTAATATGGAGGAGTAATCTTAAAAGTAAATTATATAGAGAAAATTAAGCTAATGAATTTCTATGCTTAATTACGAAATCAACAAAGTTGAACACTCTGAGTCTACATCAAATCATTTTAATCAGCGTGTGAAGTTAAATTAGATAGTTATAATCCCAACTGAATGAATAATGAGAGCTTAAAGGATCAAACAAAAATTTGTAGGGGGGTATAACAAACTTGAGTGTTATGATAGCAAAATTAGAATCCATTGTAACCATGTCCATCACAACAATTATAAAATGGAAGAAAGAACATCCACCCCCAGACTTAGAATTTGCAATGTCCTCATTGCAATGTAAAGTGCTGAAATAGTAATTTCATTAAAAATAATAAAAAGAAATTGTTATCATCAAAATAGTAGAGTACATGAAGGAACCAGGAGCGGACATGAAATCATATGTAATAACGGAAATACATCAATATAAATAAATAAATACTACAATACACAGATACATGTCAAAAGTAAGGCGGCTGGTCGTCTAGGAAGTGTGGCTGGTCAGGAGCTGTCGGCTCTCTAGGGGCGATCCCCAAGTGGTCTCTAATCTGGATGAGGAGAGCCTCGGTCCGATGCTGCGACTCCTCAATATGCTGAAGGCGTGGCGAGAGATCGGTGTCGAAGAACTGCCAGAACTCTCGTGAATAACGCGAACGAGGTGGAGGTGGTACCGTAGAAGACTCATCATGAGCGTAAGTGGAATGGGGCGGAGGTACCAATGGTACATCGAGGTCATGATCCACCTCATCATCACTGTCATCCTGCACTTGCGGCCCACGTCATGCAATAGAATATATGACGCCTCCCCGGCCCTGACGGGCGGTGACGAGGCGGATGGAGCGAAGACTGGCCATCGTGATAGGCACGGTCTTCGCGACCACTGTCATCTGGGGGAGGGCTGAGAATATGCTCATGTTCTTCACCAGACGAGTGATGTAGGGTGCTACACAAATAGACCCTACGCGGGGGGTGTCGGCCTGGTGGAGAATAAACTGGGCCAGAAGGAAACCGAGGTGCAAAGGATAACATGAAGACATGCTGTAGAGGTATAGTAGGTCCTGTCGACTGACAACACCGGAGCTTTCACCCCGCCCGCTCAATGTGTGGCTAAGGAGATGGTGAATGTAATGGAGGGCGGGTGAGACCAACTTAGAGGCCTTAGATCGCTTGTCCTCATAGGGGCTAGTGTCAAAAGAAATCTGGCGCCAGATATCGCCGGCAATATCGCGATTGGGGAGGTCGAAGTGGAGCTCGGGGTAGGCATCACTAAAGAGGAATGAATCCTCATACACCTCTAAATACTGGGTGATCTGGAGCATGATGAGTGTATAAAATGTGCCACCCACTCGAAACGAAATTATCCCCTCGGGTGCGTGCGACACATCAATAAAGTTAGGCTGAAAGTTGCAATAACACGAGGACAAGAACTCTAACGTGAGTTCCCTAAATCCTAACTCCTCTATGGCGAAAAATTGCTCCCAACCCGTTACAGATATTATTGCCCTGACATCTCTAGCTAAATTAATTTCTTTAAGCACGCTCCAATCAATCATGCGAATATCTTGAAATTTCTTTGATTGTAGGCGGTTGAAGCGGGCGGTGTGCGATGGGTCGGTGAATATTAGCCGAGCAGCGGCATCACGCCTCTCAGTTGAAACTTGCAGCTCCGGTCGGCGACGACGACCGCCTTGACTTCTTCCGGACGACATGATGTAGAAGGAGAAATGAAAGTAGAGGGAGAATCAGCGGAAGGTTAGAGACCAAGGCTGCTCAAAGTCGGGCTCAGACCGTGTATGAAGGCAAGGTTGTTGGGAGGAAGTGAAGGAAAAAAATGACATGGCCCTATTTATAGAAGACGAACACGGGTTCGCACACAGTCATGTGTGAACACATGTTAGGGGAAACCGCAGCCTCGTGGAACACAGGTTGCCTCGAATCGTGTGTAGGGGTTGAACACAGGTGCGCACACGGGCGTGTGAGTACCCGTGTTGCGGAATCTTACCTCGTGAAACACGGGCTGTGGGAGGCCGTGCGGTCAAACTGACAGGACCCCGACAGCGCGTCAGATTGACACGGGCAACGACACGGCCGTGTGTGCACCCGTATCTGAGCTGGCACGGTGGATCAACATGGGTAGGTAGGCGACACAGCCGTGTGGGCATGTCGGATGTCTCGACACAGCGGTCTCGACGATCATCGAGCGAAAGACACGGCTAGACACACGGGTTGGTGTAAACCCGTGTTGTGCTCGGGAAGAAATTGGCTTTTTGCGGAATTAATTCACACAGCTGGGCCTGAGGCTGTGTCATGTACACGGCCACCCACACGGGCGTGTGGTGACCCGTGTGCCCCTCCAATATTGCATTCCTCCAAAAAACGTTTTACAAAAATTTTTTCATTAAAATTTTTTCATTAAATTTTTTCATTACAACTAACTAGATTTATACTAAAATAGAAATACTTAGAAACTCTTACTATAGTTTAACATGGAACTAATCTAGACGGAGGCAGGTCTCTAGACGAGTGAAGTCTCTAGGAAGTTCACCATAATAAGGCTTAAGTCGGTGACCATTAACCTTAAAATCTCCCTTCTCAGGGTGAGTTAGCTCGACGGTACCGTAGGAAAAGACTTCTTTAACCTTAAAGGGTCCGGACCACTTAGACCTTAACTTCCCTGGGAATAAACGTAATCTGAAATTATAAAGGAGGACTTGGTAACCTTTTTGGAAAACCTTGGGTTTGCGAAGGTGACGGTCATGAAATAGCTTGGTTTTCTCCTTATAAATCCGGGAGTTCTCATAGACCATAGTTCTCCACTCATCTAATTCGTTAAGTTGAAGTTTACGCTTCTCTCCTATAGAACTAGTGTCAAAATTTAAAGAGCGTATTGCCCAATACGACTTGAGTTCTAATTCTATAGGCAGGTGACAAGATTTACCGTAGACCAATCTAAAAGGGGTGATCCCTATAGGTGTTTTGTAGGCAGTCATATATGCCCACAAACAATCGTTAAGTTTCCTAGACCACTGCTTCCTATTCCCTTCTATAGATTTTTCTAGGATCCTCTTAAGCTCTCTATTGGAAACTTCAACTTGACCACTAGTTTGTGGATGATAAGGAGTGGCTATCATATGTGTAACTCCATATTTTTCTAATAATTTATTTAGCTGTAAATTACAGAAATGTGAACCCATATCGCTAATAAGTGCACGTGGTGTGCCAAATCGTGCAAATAAGGATTTTTAAAAATGGATTACTACCCTACTATCATTAGTAGGCAAAGATTGTGCTTCAAACCACTTCGATACATAATCTACAGCTACTAAAATATATTTATTCCCAAAGGAAACTGGAAATGGACCCATAAATTCAATACCCCACACATCAAATACTTCACATTCAAGAATAAATTTTTTTGGCATTTCATGTAATTTAGAAATATTACCTGCTTTCTGACAATAATCACATGAAAGCCCATACCTTTGGGCATCCCTGAATAGAAGGGGCAAATAAAAATAGGAATAAAGAACCTTTTTAGCAGAACGATTCGCTCCATAGTGACCACCAGCAGGCCCTGAATGACTCTGCTCCAAAATCTTCCAACCCTCCTCTGCTGATACACACCTTCGTATTACAGAATCTGCACATATCCGAAAAAGAAAGGGATCCTCCCAAAAATAATATTTCAAGTCAGAGAAAAATTTCTTTTTCTGCTGATATGAAATGTCTTTTGGAAGGACCTTAGCCACAAGATAGTTTGCATAATCTGCAAACCATGGATAATCAAGATTTACATTTGTAGATATGGCAAATAGTGATTCCTCAGGAAATGTATCAGAAATTTCAGATTCATCTAACATTGATCGTAGTGGATTTTCTAAACGTGAAAGATGGTCTGCCGCTAAGTTTTCCGCTCCTCGTTTATCCCTAATTTCTAAATCAAATTCTTGCAACAGAAGAACCCAATGGATTAAACGAGGCTTTGCTTCCGCTTTGGCTAGCAAATAGCTAAGGGCAGAGTGATCCGTGTAAACTACCACTTTGGACAATGTTAAATATGGTCTAAATTTATCAAAGGCGAATACCACTGCTAGGAGTTCTTTTTCGGTAGTTGTATAATTCTCTTATGCATTATTAAGTGTTTTGCTAGCATAATAAATAGGGTGAAAATGTTTGTTTTGCGTTGTCCTAAAACAGCCCCTACAACAAAACTATTAGCGTCACACATGATCTCAAATGGTTGACTAAAATCGGGTGCGATCATAATAGGAGAATTACTTAATTTCTCTTTTAAGAACTCAAAGGCATGTAGACACTCTTATTTAAAAATAAAAGGTGTGACTTTTTCTAAAAGCCTTGTAAGTGGTTTAGCTATTTTAGAGAAGTCTTTAATAAACCGGCGGTAAAATCCCGCGTGTCCTAATAAACTTCTCACTGCCTTAACGGAGGTTGGTGGTGGTAATTTCTCTATGCTCTCTATTTTCGCTCGATCGACTTGAATTCCTTGGCTGGAGATCTTATGGCCAAGTACTAACCCTTCTTGTACCATGAAATGGCACTTCTCCTAACTAAGCGCTAGGTTTGTCTCCTCACACCTCCTAAGAACTTTCTCTAAATTATTCAAACACAACTCAAAATAGTCGCCAAAAATAGAAACATCATCCATGAACACTTCCATGATATCTTCAACATACTCGTTAAAGATGGCTAACATGCACCTTTGAAACGTGGCGGGTGCATTACATAACCCGAAAGGCATACGTCTATAGGCAAAAGTACCGAATGGGCAAGTAAATGTTGTTTTCTCTTGTTCTTCTAGTGCTATAGGAATTTGGAAGTATCCAGAAAGTCCATCTAGAAAACAATAATAAGAATGTCCTAATAAGCATTCTAATATCTGTTCAATGAAAGGAAGAGGGAAATGGTCTTTCCTAGTGGCATCATTTAATTTCCTATAGTCTATACAAACACGCCAACCTATTACCATTCGCGTTGGAATTAATTCATTTCGATCATTTGCTACCACTGTCAGGCCACCCTTCTTAGGAACTACTTGGACAGGACTAACACATGAACTATCCGAAATAGGATATATAATACTAGCATCTAATAACTTAACAATCTCAGCCTTAACTACCTCTTTCATATTAGGATTTAGCCTACATTGCGGTTGAATAGAAGACTTATAGTTTTCTTCCAAAAGGATTTTATGAGTGCAAAAACTAGGATTAATACCCTTTATATCAGATATTTGCCATGCTATTGCACCTTTACATTTCTTCAATACAGTTATTAATTTAGTTTTTTCAGTATTGGAAAGATTTGAAGATATGATAACTGGGTACGAAGAGTTAGTTCCTAAGAATGCATACTCAAGATGATCCGGTAATTTTTTTAATTCTACTATTGGTGGATTCTTAGTATTATTCTTAAGAGCTTCATGATCTCCTTCAGTAATTAAACTATATTCAGTTGTTCTATTCATGGCAACACAATTATCTAGAAAAAATAAATGTTCAATAATGTCATCATTTTAATCATCTTCTAGATAGCTGTTAGTAATGCAAATTTCTAAAGGATCTTTATAATAAAAATTAGAATTTATAGAATTCATAAAGTCATCAATACCATGAGAAAAATAGCAATAATCATCGTTATCTAAAGATTGTTTCATAGTATTGTCAATTTGAAAAGTGACTTCATCTTCCCCTACTCGCAATACTAATTTACCGTAAAAAACATCAATAAGTGCTCTAGATGTAGCTAGAAATGGACGACCTAGTATGGGTGGTACTTCGATGTTTTCATCCATATCTAGAATAACAAAATCAGCAGGAAATATAAACTTATCTACCTTAACTAATACATCTTCTACTATTCCTCTAGGATACTTAACCGATCGATCCGCTAATTGAATACTCATTCTAGTCGGACTAAGTTCTCCTAGGCCTAGTATCAAATATAGTTTATAAGGCATTAAATTTATACTTGCTCCTAGATCTACTAAAGCTTTATTTACTTGTAAATCACCGATTAAACATGGAATTGAAAATGAACCGGGATCCTTAAGTTTTTGTGGCAATTTATTTTGTAAAATAGCAGAACATTCTTCACTTAATGTTACTAATGATAATTCTTCTATTTTCTTTTTATTAGAAATCAAATCCTTAAGAAATTTTGCATATTTAGGCATTTAAATAATATTAGAAAAAGGTAAATTGACATGTAATTGCTTAAACATAGATAAAAATTTACCATACTGCGCATCCATGCGCTCCTTGTTAAGCTTTGCTGGGTATGGTATTGCTGGTTGGTACTCCATCGGTTGTACATTCATCTCGCTTGATCCTTCGCCGCTAGGCTCCATTTGGGGTGCTTCCTTCGCAGGCCTTGGGTCTTGTAACTCCTTTCCGCTCCTCAATTGAACAGCTTTTGCATGCTCCCTTGGATTTATCTCAGACTTCCCTGAAAGTGTTCCTTGCTGCCTTTCAGAAACCATCCTTGCAAGCTGACCAATCTGATTCTCCAAGTTCCGAATTGAACCCTCTTGATTTCGGAAGGCTACATCGGTAGTTTGCATGAACTTGGTAAGCACATCTTCTAATGTAGGCTTCCTTTGTTCCGGTTGTTGTTGTTGTCTAAACATGGGTTGCTTCCCTTGATTTCCTTGTCCTCCCCAAGAGAAATTGGGATGGTTTCTCCATCCAAGATTATATGTAGAACTATATGGGTTGTTGGCATGATTGAAAGGAGGTCTAATATTCTTGCCCATATAGTCAACATGCTCTTGAACTTGAGGTTCACAACCAGGCATTCCACTGCATGAAGGGTCCCATTGTTGCGGTGCCATGGAGTGTGATGCTAAGGCAAGGTTGTCCATCTTTTGGTGTAGCTTCTCCACTTGAATAGCTAAGGCGGTGACGACATCTACTTCATAAATTCATGCGGTCTTGCTAGGCTTTTGTCTTACGGTGGTCCATTGATAATTATTCATAGCCATATCTTCAATCAACTGCTGAGCCGCTTCAGGTGTCTTGTTGTTCAAAGTGCCTCCACTAGCCGCATTAATCATCTGTTTAGTGGCCGGATTTAGACCATTATAGAAGGTCTGAATCTGAAGCCAAGAAGGTAGAGCATGGTGGAGACAGCTGCTCAAAAGGTCTTTGAATCGTTCCCATGTGTCGTACAACGATTCAGATTCCATTTGAATAAATGTAGAAATGTCATTCCTTAACTTCGCAGTCTTTTCCGGTGGGAAATACTTCATCAGAAACTTTTCAACCATCATGTCCCAAGTAGTAATCTACCCTCTAGGTAGTGAGTTCAACCACTGCTTCGCCTTATGCCTTAAAGAAAATGGAAACAATCTCAATCGAATGGCGTCGTTGGAAACACCATTGATCTTGAATGTATCACATATCTCCAGGAATACGGCCAAGTGGGTGTTAGGATCCTCATCTTCCAAGCCATCATACTGGACATACTGTTGAACCATTTGTATCACACTAGGCTTCAATTCAAAGTTATTGGTAGCTATAGGTGGTCTAACGATGCTCGACCCGGTTCCTTGGAGATTAGGTCTAGCAAAGTCAGACATGGTTTGCTCATTTTGGTTGGCCATGGTATCTAGGTTTTTAGGATGATTCTCTCCATGGTTCACTGTCTCCTCTTCTGATAATTGGTCGAGGTATTAACTCCCACGTCCCTTTGGTTTGTGTTATGAAGAATTCGTTCTAGGTCGGGATGAAATGGTGCTAGCCCAGAATTTCTGCCCCTGGTCATGGACTAATAGACTATAAAACAGATATTACGCGATATAATTATTCATAAACTAAATTACAATTATATAAACGAAAATTGATAGATTAATAGAGATTAGGATTTCAAAATATTGAAAACGATCCCCGGCAACGGCGCCAAAAACTTAATGATTGCTTTGCTAACAAGTAATAACTCAATGAGATTTCATTCTAAATTCTAATATAACTATGTAGATGGGCTTAAGCTAGATTGAATTAACATTCAGGCAAGTGCACCTATCAATCATAGTATAGGAGAAATCTACATCTCGTGTCGTATTCCACAGGGTCATTTCAACTACTCATACTCACCCTCCCTTTATTATCATACCTATAAATAAAAGTGATATTTAAACTACATTAAACTAACTATGATCATTTGGATGATTCGGCATTAGAGAAGTAAAAATGATAAAAGACATGAAGCTTTTAAGCGATTACATGAACGAACTCATTTATTAGTTCAATTCTAAATGACCATGAAATGAAAAGACTATTAAATTCGTTCACCCACGCACTAACCAGGGGGCGGCCTCGAGGGCCTCCTCCCGAGTCTTCTAGCCCGCGGCCGCCAGGCGGGCTCACACCTCTTCGCTGACCGGCATCAAGAAGCTGCAGTCTGCTTGAAAAGATGAGATGGCCTAGGGAGACCCCCCCTGGGCTCAGTGGTATATTTATAGCCGAATAGTGGGGCCCCACCAGAAGATTCCATGCCAGCTCAGCACAGTACTCGCCGAACACGCGGGTTGGATGGTTCTTTCCGAGCTTTATCAAGCTCAAAAAGAGCGGGGATTGTGTACAACCCCGTGTTCGGCGAGCGGGCCCCACCGGGAGAATCGAGCGAACCAAGTTCCACGGCCCGCACCCAAGCAACAAGCGGGCATGCGGCAAGAGGCTGGTCCGCTCCCGCCCAGTTCAAGCGAGCGAGCTAGGCAAGACGACTCCTTCACCCCTCCCGCTCGCTCAGAGAATCGTCGACCGGAGTGGGAGGCGCTATTCATCGAACCGATGTTCGCGGATGGGTTCGACGACCCGCGAACTGCGAACCATTCTAATGGTCGCAATGGCCATCATCCCGTTCCATATCCGCGACCTGGAGGCCTGACCGCCTCAACAGAGGATTGGCGGGTCGCGGTGGCCCGGCTCGCGCTCGCCCAAGAAGAGTAGGCGTGCCACTGGAGCCAGGTCGCGCCCGCCTCTCGCGGAGAGGGATTAGTTGCGAGCTGACCTCCCAATCCATGGAGGGAGCCAGTAGAAGCCCCGAGGAGAAATTACATGGATGCCCTCCCCATGGGTGCGAATAGCTTCTCAGAACAGCGGAGCTACACTGTTGGCAGATCAAGTTGGATTGCACATAGCTGTTCAAAACAGCGGAGTTTGGCTATTGGCAGACCCAACCAAGGGCAAGGTCGAGTCTGGCCGCGCGGTCTCAGATTCTTGACCGCCGGACTCAGACGATGTGCGTGCACTTGGGCTTCCCTGGCCGCCCTCTACCTCGACGTCTTCCTCCACCTCGCTGACTTCTTCCCCGACCTTGCTCTTGCCCTTGATCGACCTGTAGACATCGGCCACCTGCTCTTTCAGGGTGGGGTAGATGTCGGCGCAAGTAAAATCGGTGAAGCCGGTCGCGAAGCCGCCAAGGTCCCGGAGGCGGTTAAGCGCTCCATCGATTCCCTGGATGAGTTGCGGGAAGACTTGGTCTTGGAAGATGGGGTTGGCCGGGTTGTACATTTCCTGCAAACAAAAGATAAAGGTAAGGCCGCGCGGTTACATAAAGCTAACCGCACGAGTAACGGTAATGTCTTACCGCTTCCCTTTCCTTTAGTCGCTTGTTCTCTTCCTGTTGTTCCACTAACTGCCTCTTCAGGCCGCTGTTCTCCTTCATTAGTTGCTTGTAGGCAAGGCCCATGAAGTGACTTGCCACAAAGCTCCTTGCCCCGACCTGCGCGGCTAGCCACGGCAGGTCGTCTGGTGGAACTTGGCGCATCGCCCTCAAGTTGCGCTTGACATACAGCGCGACGCCAACCACGCTCGCGTGGCGGCTTACTTCTTCTTCCCCCCAGTAGGGGAGGGCGGTGGAGATCGTCACTGACTTGCCGTCCGGACTCCACAGCAAGGCCGGATCGCCGTGAAGGTCCTTCAGGCTGCTGCCCGTTCATTGCAGCATAAACTCTCCAGAGGAGGCCGACTCCTCCTCCTCCACAACCCGCGCCGGCTTGGCACGCCTCGCTCTCGTCTCTCTTTGAGTGAGAGTCAGGCCGCCAGGATTTTGTGGCTTGTTTAGCGGGACCGCCACAGCAGCTGCAAAGATAAAGGAAAAGTTAGTTTCCAGTCCGTGCGGCTAAGAGTTCAGTTCGGCCGGTTTGGAGCTTACTGTCTTCCGCTTCTATTCCTACTAGCGACGGCAACAGCGGGATGTAGTGGTTTACATCAAGCCGCTCGCCTTTGAAGAAGTTGTAGATCTCCTTCTCGACGCCGTCCAAGCCGCTGCTGCCAAAGGCGGCCTCTTCGCGGATCTGGGGGTCGACTGGCAGTAACCCCAGGTTTCCCTCGAATATGAGAAACCGCTCGGACCAGTTCACGATCTTGTTCTCCAGGTTCACTATCTTCAGCCCTCTGCAGCCGAAGTAGAGGTGCCCCCGGAAGATCTTTGTCCCGGATTCCGGGATAGACCGCACCGAAAAGCATTCCCGAAAGAGCCTCATAGAGAAGCGGACTCTTTCCGACCTCAGGTAGGAGATAAAGCTATATATGGCGGCTATCGAGTTGGGGGGAGTTGTCCGGGCACAACTCCGTAGTGGTCGAAGACCGCTACGGCCTCCATCATGACCGGGAAGGTGAAGCCGCAGTCAAAGTGGTCGATGGGGACCGCGATCTGATTTGCATGCGAGGAGTTAATCCGCTCATCCTGTCGGGGAAGCCGCGCGACCAGCGGACTTCCCTGCATGTGCTTCTCAACGAAATCGTCCAGCTCGGCTTTTGTAAGCCGGCATTCTTTGTGATCAGCAGAGTGGAAAGCGGAGGCCGCGTCAGTCCTAACCGCAGTGGCCTTGTCAGACCGCGACGACTTGGACTTAGCCCGCATCCTTTTTGATTTGTGATAAAATCTCCGGGGTCAGCGCTATTTATAGAAAATCTGTGAAGGTACAGTGCCCAACGTCAAATCACAGCTAGTCGTCACGCCGCGCGGCCTAAGCCTGCTGGGAATACAGATCAGCTTAATGGCCAAGTCGCAGTTTAGTCCGTCAGTCCACACGGCTATATACCTGCACTTAGAAAAATTCTATGGCGAATCATGTGGGCATCAAATATTCAAACCGGCGCTCTGTTCGCGAGACCGCTCGGCTACTATCCTATACTTAAATTTTTCAGAACAAAGCAGCAGGCATGTGGATTATAAATACAAACCGCATAAGCCGTATTCAGTTCGCAACATAATAAAATACAGCAGTTTACAACAATCAAATAGTTCAACATCCAGAGAAAAAATATATATTACAACATAATAATCAATTGTCCGCGCGGCTTAGTTCTCTCAAGTCGCTCAGGATCGCTTGTCATCCTCCGACCTGTCTCGTTCTATGTGCGCGACCTGTTCACCGGTCTGCACAATCGCAACATACACCTGGCTAACCAGATTATGAAGCGCATGCAGAGACCGATGAACCCGCGCAGTGTCGCGTTCCACTCTCGCAAATGGGATCATTGGGATCCCCTGACCCCCGAGCCCGCTTGGAACTGCGACATGTCTAGGCGCCGCGGCCTCCGGTGGATTTGAAGTCTCGCCAGAGGCCGGGCGGCCAGTACCCGGCAACTCTCCAGAAGTTGGTAGAACAGGCCGCTGTTCTCCGCCGGTCTCCGCTGGCAGGTCTTGGTTCTCGCCACCTTCAGCATGTGGGATCTCTTCTCTGTCTCCTTCCAGCCGCGCGGCCATCAGCAAGTACTTCTCCGTCCTTTCCTGCTCCAAGGCGGCCTGCATCTCAGCAATCTTCGCCTCCGCGGTTTCCATCGCGGTCTGGAGCCTGGCGGTCTATTCTTCCCTCGCGGTCTGGAGCCTAGCAGTCTCTTGCTCCATCGCTGACTTCAACCTCATGGTATCCTGCTCAAGCGCAGTCTGCAACCTTGTGGTCTCTTGCACCAGGGTGGTTTGCAACTCTTGGATCCTTTTTTCCGCGGCCTCCTGGGCAACCCGCTGCTCTTAGTCTTTAATCCGCAGGGTTTCGGTGGCCGCGTTCAAAGCCGCCTACAGCGTGCCGACGTCCTTATAGAAGTCGGCCATCTCCTTCTCGCGAACACTTGGAGGTGGAGGCGGTGGCAGCATAGACAACAATGACGTCAAGTCGCCTGGTTTCATCGCGGTCTCCGGTACACCTGCAGAAGAGAAACCGCAGTCAGGTTCAGCCGGATTGTTGCAAGGTTCTAGTAAGGAAATCGGTTGGATAAGACCGCCGGTTTGATGTTTATCTCCTCTAGAGGCCGCGGTTTGGATTTTAATCACTGGCCGCCGGAGCCGTTCATGATCTATTCTCCTTAGCTTTTCTTTCCATAGCCGCTCGGCTTCCTTAGCTCGGCTTTTCAGTTGAGCCGTGGTCAGGAAAAAGCTGGCCGGCGGATTTAATATTATATTCGCCCCCTTCTTCCTTGACCGCGACTTGTAGAATTTAATAATTCGCCTAACGTCCCGGTGTTTACCTTGCAGCAATGGAAGTGTGGTCGCCACCGGCTTCTCGGCGATCAGTTTCTTCATCTCCTCCATCTTCTCGCGAAGCTTCAGTTTCTCGGCTCCTTCAGAAGCCGCGGAAGCCGGTTCGCCAGGCTTCTCCCCAATAACCTGGATATCGGGGCGGTCAACCTCCTCAGAGGCCGCTGGTGCCGACAATAGCGCGTATTGCTTCTGGAGGGTCTCCATGCCCTTCAGGAGCTCGCTAAGCGAGTCGCTAACCGCGGGCGTACCCTCCAGTTCGCTCGGCTTGTAATCCGGTGCGGGCGGGTTCTCGGGTACCTTCTTCTCGTGCGGCCTGTGTTGAAGACTGTCTGCGCCGGTCTTTTCAGAAATATTCCGGTTTCTGGCGTGCAACTTCCTCATCTTCCTTTTCATCTTTTCTTCAAGGGTTTCGCGCCTTTCCTTCTGCCGTTTCAAGGAACCGAACACCTTTTCAGTCCGCTTGCGCTGTTCGCCCAAAATCTGTTCGATCTCCAGCGCCTTCTCCGGCTCGTTGTCGTCCACAACGATTACGTCGACCTTGTCCTTCAGTTCGGACGGTTTTCCAGATTCAACACTTTTCTCTTGCAGCTTGTAGTCCGGCCGGCTTCCTCTTTTCCCTTTCGTGTAACTATTTCTCATTTTAAGTAAAGGAAAGCCCGCCGCAAGAGTGGCATTTAAGCCGCGGCGGGCGAACTCTGATGTTGCCGCTGTCAGCGGCCCCCTTTTCCAGTCCTTTAGCCGCGACCGCTAGTAACCGATTAGTCGACAGTCTCCTCCTTTCCTTCCCTATTCCCCGGTGTTCGAACCGTTAGCTGGTGGTGCCCGACTCCCTGTCCGTTTTCGTGCATCAACACTCTCAAAATTGAAGAATCTGTTCATATATCTTTTGATGAATCTAACATGTCTTTCAAGGAGAAGAATACTTCTACCATAGAACCTTTGCAAGTACACTCTCTTGCTGAAGACTTGGACAAGTTACAAATCATTCAAAAAGAGGAAAGCAGTAAAGATGAAGAAGACATTCAACACCTTAAAGAGAAACTTCTTGAAGAGTCAGTTGTTGTACCACCAGAGGAAACAACAACACAGGTTGGTGAACAATCAACATCTCCTATTGATTTAGTAACATCAAGAGACCATCCAATCTCCCAAGTGATTGGAGACATCTCAGCTGGTGTGCAAACCAAAAATCAGGTCAATCAAAACCTGATGCACACTTGCTTCCTTTCTCAAATTGAACTTCAATCCATTCAAGATGCAGAGCAAGATCCACACTGGATCATTGCAATGCAAGAAGAGTTGCATCAATTTGAAAGGAACAAAGTTTGGGAACTAGTACCAAGGCCAAAGGATCACTCCATTGTTAGAACAAAGTGGGTGTTCAGAAATAAATTGGATGATCAAGGAGTCATTGTAAGGAACAAGGCAAGACTAGTTGCTCAGGGGTACTCTCAAGAAGAAGGGATAGATTATGACCAGACCTTTGCACCAGTTGCAAAGTTAGAGGCCATAAGGATCTTCTTAGCATATGCAACACACAAAGGATTCAAAGTATACCAGATGGATTCAAAGAGTGCTTTTCTCAATGGAGATATCAAAGAAGAAGTCTATGTCAGACAACCCCCAGGTTTTATCTCTTCAACTCATCCTGATTATGTTTTCAAATTGCATAAAGCATTATATTGTCTAAAGCAAGCTCCTAGAGCATGGTATGAGACCCTAGCATGCTTGCTTCTGAAAATGAGTTTATAAGGGGTAGAGTAGACCAAACACTTTTTATTAGAACCCATAAGTCTCATACCCTACTAGTACAAATCTATGTAGATGATATTATATTTGGTTCTACTGATTCAAATTTGTGCAGAAGGTTTTCCAATCTAATGCATTCTAAATTTGAAATGAGTAGCATGGGTGAGCTATCCTTCTTTCTAGGATTGCATATCAAAAAACATGTTGAAGGCATATTTATTTCTCAAACCAAGTATGCAAAAGAATTGGTTAAGAAATTTGGTATGTCTGAAGCATCATGTATGAATACACCTATGCCTACTAATGCTGTATTAGATGTTGATGAACATAGGAAACCTATTGATCAGACAATATATAGAGCAATGATTGGCTCTTTATTGTACCTTACAGCTAGTAGATCGGACATAATGTTTGCTACATGCATATGTGCAAGATTCCAAGTGAGCCCTAGAGAGTCACAGCCTTAGAAAAAAGGATTTTTAGGTATGTAAAAAGTTGTCCAAATCTAGGTCTCTGGTATCCAAAAGATTCAGCATTAGACTTAACTGCATTCTCAGATGCTGATTATGCTGGATGCAGAATAAACAGGAAAAGCACCAGTGGAACTTGTCAGTTTCTTGGTGACAGACTTGTCTCCTGGTTTTGCAAGAAACAAACATCTGTGTCAACTTCAACTGCTGAAGCTGAATATATGGCTACAAATAGTTGTTGTTCACAAATCTTGTGGATTCAAAATCAACTCCTAGACTATGGCTACAACTTAGAAAAGTCAAAAGTATTTTGTGATAATACTAGTGCTATTTCTATAGCACAAAATCCAGTCCTCCATAGTAGGACAAAACACATAGAAATTAGGCATCACTTTCTAAGGGATAATATTGAGAAAAATAAAATTGAACTTCAATATATCCCAACTAATTTGCAAAGGGGAGATATTTTCACCAAACCCTTGGATGAAAAGAAACATACATTCTTCCTGAATCAGTTAGGAATGTTAGATGGAGGAAGTCTAAAATAAGATCCAAGATTTTAAAATTATAAAAATGACCAAGATTAGGCAAATCAAAGTGCTTTTTCTAGTGTATAGAGTGTTTCTAATCTCTGAACTGCGCTCGACGATTTTCCCCCAGATCGTCGAACGGAGATCGACGACTTCCGAAATCGTCGACCAGAGTTCAGTGCTTCTCAGATAGTGCTAAACTATCTTTCTTCAGGTCAGCGATCGTCGAACAGAGCTCGACGCTCTACAATATCGCCGAACAGAGATCGACGATGTTGATAACCTTTCAGTTTCCTTTAGAAGCCTAGATCGTCAAACAGAGTTCAACGATCTTTCCATTTCTGCATCGAACCCTAATATAAAACTCATTTTTCAGTCGTCGTTCTCCCTTTGCGCTTTCATACTCTCTGCAAATTTTCTCTTTCCCTCCAAACTTCCCTACACTTGGTCCTTTGTTTGTTCATTTTTGCAGGAATCAATGGCAGTATCAGTTGCCATTTTGGCCGCAATGAAATTTGACGCTGGATTTGATATCGACTTGGATTCTTTCAACAACAGTGATCAAATCTTCAAGGACGTTCTGGAACTTTTCAAAGAACAACAGCTAGTTACCATCATGACTACAAGGATCAAATTAGCTGCAGATGAGATAAAGGAATTGGTGTTTACTGCCCATAACCTGGATCAGAATACAGTGATTGGAACCATATCAGGAACCCAGGTATCTCTAACACCTACTGCTTTGACAGAGGTTTTTCAATTGAAATCTGGAGAAGATTCTGTTGAGCTTTCTGGAGAGGAATTTTATAATATGCTTGAAAAGATGGGACACTCAGAAGCAAAACATAGCAAATTGCTTAAGAAAAATCTGTCTGTTGAGTACAGATTTCTAGCTGATGTTGGTGGAAAAGTGTTGTTGGCCAAACACTCAGCTCATGATACCATATCTAGGTATCAGCTCTGTCTGATGGGTGCCCTAGTGGAAAAGAAGCAACTCAACCGGGGAGAAGTTTTCTTTGATTTGATTAAGAAAAAGATTAACAAGAACTTTGTTAATTTTGGAAGGATTTTAGGGCTGTTCCTTCACCAGAGATGCCCTGCACTGCTTGTTTCCAGTGGGATGCACATGTGAGCCTCCAAGAGGCTCACCTGTGCCCTATTTGGAAAATGGGACAGGCAGATTATCAAGCCCAGTAGACCCTCTGCAATCTCATCTTCAGGCACAAGGACTGTTTCAGTCTCTTCCCCTCAGGTTTCTGCCCCTGCAGAAGACTAGCCTGCTTCTTCTCCTCATCCTCCACCTCTTGTTTCATCTACAATAGTCACATCCACCATCACAATTTCCACCCCATCTCCAACTTCAATTCCTTATCCAACTCCACCATTCACTGAAGAAATCTTCCATCCTCTACATCACTACCCACACCTGGATATTGATTCCTCCTCTCTTATTCAATCTTTCACTCTTATAGATGATTCCTATTTGGATGATTCTCCTTCATCCCCTCCTGAACCACCATCCTCATCCTCCTCTTATCAACAACTACTTCAGGACATAATTACTCAACCATCATTCACACCATCCATTTCCATTCCCCTCTCTTCCATCTCCACAATTCCAATTTCCCAACCATCATTTCCACCATCCACAGGTTCTCCTACAACATCTCCTGCTGCTCCAACCTTCATTTCTACCTCATCCATCCCTACCTCTACTCAATTTCCTCTTGAGCAAGTAGATCTTCCAGCCCTTGCAGACAGGTTATATGAGCTGATAGCTCCAAGGCTATCCCTCCTGCTGGAGACCTCTTTGGCTCCACTTCTAAAAACAGTTCAGGAGCTGTCTGCCAGGCTATCTTCCTTTCCTCCTCCTCAGGTAATCCCTTCTTGTGGGTGCCTTGATCCAGTTCTCACTGAATCTAGGCAGGGGGAGATGCCTTATAAAGCTGAAAGATTGCCTGCTGTAGTTTCCTCAGTCCGAGCTCTAGTTGCATCAGTTGCATTCATCACAGGGGAGATGCCTTATGAAGCTGAAAGATTGCATGCTGTAGTATCCTCAGTCCAAGCTCCAGTTGCATCAGTTGCATTCATCACAGTGGACCTCAGGTCACTGTTGTTAGTTTTTGATTCTGTGTACTTCAACTACCTTCCAGTCCAGCATTCTGAAGATATTACTAAGGCCATTTTGCCTATTTCCAGATGTGACCCCAGCTTAATTAGCTCTTATATAAATTCCATCAATACTGTTGACAGTGCTCCTGCTGTTGCTCCTACTATTGCTGTTGATATTTCTGTTAGTTCTGACATTGCTGTTTTTGAGGATATGCATATGACAGATGCATTTGTTTTTGAGCCTGTTGTTGCTCCTTCTGAAGTTGATTTTCCAGTTTCATCTGTTACTACTGCTTCCATTACTGCTGTTGTTTCTGAACCTACTGCTGTCATAGCTCCTTCTGCTAGTGTTGCTTCTACTCCACTTCCTGCTGTTGCTGCTGCTACTGTTGCTGTTTCTGCTGTTTCTTCTGCTCAGTCTCAATAACAGAAAGATTACCTCAAAAGGATTGATGCAGTGTATGATAATCCTCCAAGCTCAGACAGTGATCAGTTTAGGACTGACTCAGATGATTCCTTTGCTATAATTGCAAGGAAAAGGAAAGCAAGAAGCAAGGCTATGAAGAGAGTTCCCCCAGAAAAAGTGAAAGATACAAATGACATTCCATATTACATACTGCATGACTGCCCCATCACAGAACCTTGGATGCAATACTCCAGGAATCAACTGAAAGCTATGAAGAAGAAGAGAAAGTATGACAAAGGATCTTCCCATTTCAATCCTCCTCCTCCTCCTCCCTCACCTGATGCAGGTGCAGGTGGAAGTTCTGCTTTCCAATCTTCTGCCAGAAGCCAAACTTCATATCAACCTCAAGGAAGATCCCAGTACAGAGGAAATCAATCTAGAGGTTACCAGTCCAGAAGAGGACAGTACAGAGGAAATCAAAGAGGACTCAGAGTATATTCCAGGCAACATCCTTATCAAAGGGAAGGACAAGTTCCATCTAACACTACTTCTGGTCCCTTCCCTTATAAGCTGAAAGATTTAGTCTCTTCCAGAGCTCCTCCAGATAATTCTTTAAATAGATTTGAGCCTCCTATTCCATTTGAAGATCCAGAAAATAACCCCACCTCCTGGACTGCAACAATGAAAGAATTGGTTGCTTTGGATCAAATCAAGAAGGCTAGAGAACAAGGAAGAGATTCATCAAATATCACTACTTTATCAGATCAAAGAAAGAAAGAACTTGAGAGATACTCTTCCAGTAAATTTTTTAATTCAAAAAGCTATATGAAGTTGCACCCAGAAGCTGTAGTGCCCAGGGCAAAGCATCAAACCTCTCTAGGTGCAGCTGATGACAGAAGATCCTAGAAAGAAGCTCTCAATCCCAACAGAGAAAGAGTTCTCATAAAGAGCAAGGAAAAAGAATGATTCTGTAAGATGACAGTATATTTTGTTTTCTGAACTATCTGAGATAATATCTGTGTTTCTGCAATGTCTTGTTTGTTACATTTCTGCTTTGTATGTTTTTATTCTTCCAATATCTATAAATAGTAATCTTAACCCAAATAGGGGGAGATTGTTGGAACACCCTATTACTGATTTGGGCAAGGATCACTATGTCTTTTAGGAATTCTGTTTTGACCTCCTTTTATAGATCTAAAGGTCAATTAGAATTGAGTCTAAGGGTTAGTATTTAGGTTTGAAAGATGCCCTCAAGACCTCCAAGACCAGATATTTCAGTTCAGGAGACTAAGTCATTTCGTCGAGCTCATTACGACGAATCGTCGAACTCCATTCGATGATCGATGAGCTCACTTCGATGAATCATCGTACTTCATTCGACGATCTTTGAGCTCAACTTCAACGAGTCATAGAACTCTATTTGACGATCTTCGAGTTCAGATCGAAGTTCTTGTCTCCAGTTTGTTTCTCTATCTCTGAGCTCAGCTCGACGATAGTTGAGCTCAGATCGACGATCTCTATTTCAGTCTAAGTCCAGTCTCTGAGCTCAATTCAATGATAGTAGAGCTCAGTTCGACGTTTTTCTGGAGAGATTGACGTTTTTCAAGATTCAAATTCAGACTGTTATCGAATTATTCTCAGCATTTATTTCAAGGATCTTGTAGCCGTTTTCAATTAATCTGGAGTAAGTTTCAAGGGATTTTCAAAGGAATGTTTTTATTGGACTTTCCTCCAGAAGACAAAATGCAGTTAAGGAAGTCATTTATGACAGGCTAACGGCTATCTTGGACAGAGAAATATTCTATTCAGATCTAAGGAATAAAAGAGATATTCATATTCTGCTGGAACAGGATAACATAGAATAACATAGAACATCATCAACAAGTGAAAAACAACAAGAAAAAGAGTTGCAGATATTCTCAGTCTTAGAATTCATACAAGAACACATATCACAAAAGGAGATCAACATACTGAAATTTTCAGATCCCTTTTGATTCCAGTGTTCAAAGGCCATCATCATTCAAGACTCCAAACACCACACATTTTAGTTGCTGCTGAAATCATCTTTAGCTGGAGATCAAATCTTCTGAAGGCCTATCACCCTACTGTAAAGCTTCACTTCCTGAACAACTCAAGATCTCAGGGGGAGATTTGACAACATCCACTATCTTCTCTCTGATTGTTGACAGAGAAGATCATCTCATCCCCTCTCTCTCTCTCTCTCTGCTGTAAAGGGTTTATCAAACTCCCTTCAAAAGTTTGTGCTGGTTTCTGAGACCTTGTCAAAACTCAGTGGTGGCAAGACACCTGATCAAAAAATCTGGTTTGGTTTTTGAGTACCTTATCAAAAGCTCATTGGTGCCCAGGACACCTGATCAACTCATCCTGCAGTGGATTCCTACCTAGGGTGGTAGAAGAGTGGATGTACCCAGATTGATTGGGGAACCACTATAGCTCCTTGTGTCATCTGATTGCTTACTTTCTTTTGTTTCTGGCTGTGGTTTGTGATTGCTTTTTGTTTAGTTAGTTGCTGTGTTTGCTTTATTTTATATGCTTCCCTGTTCACTTAGGAATACAACAACAGTTGTAAAAAGTTTTTAGCAAGCACCATACTCTATTCACCCCCTCTCTAGAGTATATCAGATCTAACTTGCACTTTTACGGTGGAGTCAACCGCATCCCATTATGCTCCGGCTCAACCAAGAGTTTACAATCTTGGCCAACAGGAGGCCATTAAACAAGCGGATGTTGTGACAGGTATGGTTTAAATTTATAGCAAGTCAAATTGTTTTATACTTGTTATGTGCGTGTTACCTTACCACTGCTTTTTTGATTTGCGAGTATCGGGCGAGAGCAATATTTGATACGGGAGCTTCACACTCCTTTTTGTCCGAAGGGTTCATATCGCGCATCGGAGTACCTTCTTCGATGGCAAAGGACAAGTTGGATGTGTTGTTGTCGAATAGGTGTTCGATGCGCGTGGATAAAATTTGTGACGTTAAGATCCATATCGGGAGTCAAGAGTTCGATTTGCAAGCATCGTTACTACCGCTGGTGGAGTTCGACGTGATATTTGGCATGGATTGGGTCTCGGAGAAGCAAGCCTATATTGATTGCGGTCGCAAGGAAGTCAAGCTGGGAGCAGGTCGTGAGACGACTTTTACGGGCTTGAAAGGGTCGAGCAAGACGTTGATGTCTGCTCTTCAGGTGGTGTAGGCGGTTCGTGCTGGAGCAGAGCTGTTCTTTACGCTAGTGGAGGTTGCAAAGCCTAAGCCTACTTTGGATAGTATTTCAGTGGTATCTGAGTACCCTGATGTGTTCCCTAGCGATCTTCCTGGAGCCTCGCTGCAGCGAGAGATAGATTTCACAATAGAGCTAGTGCCAGGTGCGATGCCTATGTCATGCTCTCCGTATCGGCTAGCGCCTAAGTAGATGGCGGAGCTGAAGGTACAACTTCAAGAGTTGTTGGAGAAAGGGTATGTGCGTCCAAGTTCGTCACCTTGGAGCGCACCGATCCTCTTTGTTAAGAAGAAGGATGGAAGCTTGAGGCTATGTATCGATTATCGGGAGCTGAACAAGCTAACGAAAAAGAACAAGTACCAGATCCCAAGGATTGATTATCTATTTGATCAGTTAGTCGGGTCGATGGTGTACTCAAAATTGGATCTCAAGTCCAGTTACTATTAGCTGAGAATTAGGGAGAGTGATATCCCTAAGACAGCGTTCAGTACGAGGTACGGGCATTACGAGTTTACGGTCATGCCGTTTGGGCTGACGAATGCGCCGTCAGTGTTCATGTATTTGATGAACATGACTTTCAGGGAGTACTTGTGTTAGGTACATTGAAATATATGTACCTGATTTGAAGAAGCCTCACCCTACTCAATGATATACATCAAGGTGTATTTGGTGTGATTTGAGTTTATGTGTGCATGTTAAGTAATTACAGGGAAAGCATAAAAGTTTCTAAGTCCATGTGTCGACACCTAGAGGTGAAGTGTCGACACTTATGAAGGCTAGTGTCGACACCTAGAGAAGCTGTGTCGACACTTGGAGTTATTGTGTCGACACCAGGAAGGCAGAGTCTTCATCAGAAGAAAAGTGTCGACACATACAGGCAGTGTCGACACACAGTGAAGAATTGTCTACATAATCTGTGTCGACACTTAGAAGCAGTGTCGACACCCAGAGAAACTTTATCGACATCAAATGTGTCGACACCAGGAGGCTGTATCGACACTCAGCAAACTTCAACAAAGATAAAGTATGTGTGTCGACACAAAGGAGATGTGTCGACACTCAGTAAGTTTCAACACATGAAGGCATGTGTCGACACAAAGGAGATGTGTCGACACTCAGCAAGTTTCAACACATGAAGGCATTTGTCGACACAAAGGAGTTGTGTCGACACTCAGCAAGTATCAACAACAAAAGAAGATGTGTCGATACAAAGGAGATGTGTCGACACACAGCAGAATTCAACAAAGTATTAAAGAAGAAGTACTTGTGTCGACACACTCAACCAGTGTCAACACATTCAACAGAAGGCTTGTGTCGACACGCAGAATCAGTGTCAACACATTCTGCAGAAGCAGTGTCGAGAAGCTGTTACCTCAACACAAGGAGTTGTGTCGACACCATCAAGGCTAGTGTCGACACTTAGTCTATTTGTGTCGACACATAATGAATATATGTCTCGACACTTTCAGACAGTGACAGAGATTTCAAGAAGTGACTGGATGATTTGACAGCTGCCATTTCAACCGGTCAACTGCAACTGTCAGAGCTGTCAGGAGTTTGTTAGAAACCGGATCAGCCGGTCACCATGGAGAAGGCTTATATAAAGACCTTTCTCCTTCAACAGAGGGTGATTTTTCATTGAAAAGAAGTGAAGTAATCAATTGAAAAACAACACAAAAAAGAAGAAGACCTTCAAAAAAAGATCTAAGAAGTTGGAGAGAGAGAGCTCCTTCTAAGAAGAAGTGTTGTTGAACCAGGCTGATAAGTAAGATTCAGATTGAGATCTGATTCACAGGACAGAAGTTGATTGAAGATCATCTTCAGGAGATTCAACCCTACTGTGTTCTAATTCAAGAAGCTTTGAAGAAAGCCAAGGGAGGTTGATCTCTGCCAAGTTCTTTCAAGAACTCATCAAGAAGCCAGTCAACTCATCTCTCTGTTTCAGAGTTGTGGTTAGTTACTTTGTATTATCAAATTCCTATAGGATCTTGTATATATCTGAGTTGTAAGCCTAAACTATAAAGGCTGAGGTAGGGCTTTTGTTCCTGAGTGTAGGAGATTCTATTCTCTGAGTGTAGGCCTTGATTGAAGGCTGAGGTAGGGCTGTTTAGTCTGAGTGTTGGTCTTGGTGAAGACTGATTGGTAGGGCTTTGTGCCTGAGTTGTAGGAGTGGGGTCACTCTGAGTTGTAGGAATCTGTTTGGGGTTCTGAGTTGTAAGATCTAAGGATCTGAGAAGAAGTGGAGAAGTTAGGCCGAATCTAGTACACTACTAGATAGGCGAAGGGGGAAAGTGGATGTACCCAGACCTTGGGGAACCACTATAAATCCTGTGCACTCTGTGTATGTTTGATTGTATGGTTGTTGTGTTGTGATAATTGTAGAATTGCTTTTACTGTTCTGTATTTCTGCCTGAAAATTAAAAAGATAAAGTTCACCTATTCACCCCCCCCCCCCTCTAGGTGATTATGCACTATTTCTTTCAAGTGGTATCAGATCCAGGTTCCTCAAAAAGGACATAACAGTCTGAGTAAGATCCTGTAGGCAGAATCAGAATAAACAAGATTCAAGAAAATGGGTTCTAGTGAGAATCACAAAGAGCTAGGGTCCATGAAATTGGCGATCTGTAGAAAAGAGATTTTTGGTATATGGAAAGAGAGGGTTAGACTCTTTATGGAAGCATCTGACCCAAGAATATACATTACAGTCAAAGAAGGGCCATATGTGCCAATGAAGATATCCATTCTAGATGCAAATCAGAAAACTCCCAAGGATTATTCAGAAATGACCAAAGATGAAATCATTCTGGCCACTATGGACAAGAGGGCCCAGAATATTATTGTTAGTGCAATTGATGATGCAACATTTCAGAATTTGATTCATTGCAAGACTTCAAAGGAAATGTGAGATACTTTGATAGTCTATATGGAACGGTCTGAAGAAGTTAGACAAGACAGGAAGTCCTTGTTAAATCAGGAGTATGAAAGCTTCAGACAAGGAAAGTCTGATAGCATTACTGAATGCTACAAGAAATTCTATAGAATTGTTAATGAGTTGATGTCCTATGGAAGAGAATTCAGCAACTATGAGCTGAATGACAAGTTTTTAAGATCCCTGACTAAGGACTGGGACACCAAGATTTGTGCCATCAGGGAAGTGGCCAAACTAGCTGATATTCCTCCTCCAATATTGTTTGGAGAACTGTTATATTATGAGATGCAGTTATTGGCAAGAAAGGAGAAAGAGAAGACTACTAGAGTGGAGCACAAGGAAAGAGTTGTGGCCTTCAAGACTGAAGCCACTAGGAAGTATAGAAGTAAGTCTCCATCTCCACCTCAAATAGTTGCTGAGCCTGTGACAGAAAATTCAGATAGCAAGAATTCAGATAGCAGTGAAAGTGATGAAGACTTTGCAGCTTTCACTAGGCATTTTCAAAAGTTTCTGAAGAAGAAGCAGTGGAGGTCTAAGCCTTACACTTCTCAGCCAAAAGATGAGTATTATTAGAGAATAAAGTCATCAAGGAATGACAGAAGCAGATCCAAGACAAGCAAAGCTACATCTTCAAAGATTGTGTGCTATTGCTGCAATAGGCAAGGACATGTAGTGGTTGACTGTCCTGAAAAGAGGAAGGAGTCAACTGACAGAAAGAAGACACAGTTTAAGGGCAAAAAGGAAAAGTCCTTTTTTGCCAAGAAAGACAAAAGTTTGACTGATCAGTCATCTTCAGAAACAGATTCAGAAGCTGAAGCCTATATTGGATTGTTTGCTGAAGAGGAGGAAGATGAGTTCATGCAGTTAATGAATTCAATTTATGAGCATGAGGACAATCAGTGCAAAGGGCTGATGGCCTTATCTGAAAGAGACAAAATCCAGGATCAGCCTGTACCAAGTAAGGTACAAAGTTGTTCTTCCAGTTCAATTTCTAGTACTGAGTCAGAATCAGATACATCTGCAACAATTGATGTGGGTGGGTCTGAATCTGAAGGAGATATTCATCAGTTAATTGATGAATATAGGGACTTGTTGCAGGCCTTGAAGAAAATCAAAACCTTAGCCAAAACTCAGGCAAAGGAGATTGCTAGTCTTAAATTGGCTGTTGCTGATTCAGACAAGTTATTTGATCATAAACTGAATGAAATAGCCAGGCTGAAGAACATTACTGTTATTCAGATGGGTACTATTACATTTAAGAATGATCAAATTAGAAATCTGGAGTCTAGACTTCAGAAGTAGAGAGATATTGTAGCAAGTTTTTCTAAACAAAAATCTGTTTTACAAAACCTGCCTGGACAGTAAAGTCCAAATCTAAGGGCAAAGCCCCAGCACTAAACAAGAAGGCTGCAGTAGAAAATCCAACCAGGGTTGTACCTAAACAAAGGTACAACAGGTTTGAGTGCTGGTGTTGTGGCAAGATAGGCCACTTTTCCATAGATTGTTGGCACAATTCAAGTGTCAAGGAGAGTAGCAAACTACCTGCTAGAAGAGCTACATGTAGTTTTGTTAAAAGTCAAACTAAACTGCACCAATGACCCAAGAATTATTTGGGTTATAAGGTTAAATAATTTGTTTTGTAGGTGAGTCCAAGTGGCCATGCCCCTATATGGTAATTGGATAGTGGATGTTCCAGGCACATGACTGGAACTAGGGGGTTGCTGAAGGACTATACACCAATCAAGGATGGCCCTAAAGTTACCTTTGGTGGTTCAGAAAAAGGAATCATCAAATGCTTTGATAACATTTCTAGTAACCAAATTACAATTACTCAAGTGGCTTATGTAAAGGGTTTGAAACATAACCTCATTAGCATAAGTCAGCTGAGTGATTTAGGATATGACATCTCATTTGTCAAGGATGGTTGTCATATCAAAAGGTCAAGTGATCAAAAGATCATTCTGATAGGATATAGGAAGAGAAATGTCTATTGTCTTGACTTTATATGTGAGAACAATGTTTCTCCTATTTGTCTTGTAGTTGATGAGAAAGTCTCACATTGTGTTAAATGACACAAGAGGCTGGCCCATCTTAACTATAAGACAATTGGCCAACTCTTTAGCAAAAAGTTAGTGAGGAATGGTCCTCAAGTTAAGTGGATAAAGGATGGGATATGCTCAGCATGTCAAAAAGGCAAGCAGACCAAATCCACCTTTCATAGCCTTGAGAACTAGGATTCTGTGAGGTGTCTATACCTCTTGCATATGGATCTTTTGGTCCTATGCCAGTTCACAGTGTAGGTAGGAAGGTCTACACATTTGTGGTAGTAGATGACTATTCAAGGTATTCCTGGGTGTTCTTCTTAAGGCAAAAATCTGAAACTCCAAGTGTCTTGTATAGTTTTGTTAAACAAATTTAGAATGAATTGGACAGTACAGTGGTCAAAATCAGAAGTGACCATGGTACTGAATTTCAGTCTGAAAGTTTGACAAAACTGTGTGAAGAATTTGGAATTTTTCAGGAATTTTCCTCACCAAGAACACCTCAGCAAAATGGTATTGCTGAGAGGAAAAATAGAACCTTAATAGAGGCTGGTAGAACCCTATTGAGTGACACTTCTCTCCCAGAATATTTCTGGGCTGAGGCAGTAAATACTGCTTGTCATGTGATCAATAGGGCTACTATCACCAAGAGCCACAGGAAGACCCCCATGAGATTGTGAAGGGCAGAAAACCAAATTAATCCTATTTCAGGATCTTTGGTTGCAAGTTTTATATACTTAACAATGGAAAGTCTTATCTAACCAAGTTTGCTGCCAAATCCTAAGAGGGAATCTTTGTTGGGTACAGCAACAACAGTAAGGCTTATAGGGTCTACAACTTGATTACTCAAGTTGTAGAAGAGTCAGTACATGTAGTTTTTAATGAAGCAAGGTTCATTAACAATGAATTATCAAGTAGCGTTTACAGCTCTACAGGTGTAACTGAAAAGATGGACAAGCTCACCATTGCAGAAGGTTCTACTATAAGTCAGCAAGTGGAAGATGGTGGCTTCTGTCCAGGGGGAGTACAAGATACTCCTGATGCTGAAGAAGACCAGGAGGTGCAGCTAATTGAAGAGACTGAAGGTGTACAAACAGAAGACAGGCTGCCTCCAGCAAATAGACACTTAAAGGATCACCCACCCAATCAAAAAATTGGAGATCCCAGACAAGGAGTGCAAACAAGGAGCAGGAATCTGAGTACAGTCTTTACTCCAATTTCCTATCCCAAGTAGAGCCAAAGAAATTTGAAGAAGCAATCCTAGACCCTCATTGGATTGAGGCCATGCAAGAGGAGCTGAATCAATTCAAAAGATGCAAGGGCTGGGAGCTAGTTCCTAAACCCAAGGACCACAACATTATTGGAACTAAGTGGATCTTTAGGAACAAGTTGGATGAGAATGGAATCATCATAAAGAATAAAGCTAGGCTTATTGCAAAGGGATATAGGCATGAAGAAGGTATTGATTTTGATCAAACCTTTGCTCTAGTAGCAAGACTAGAGGAAATCAGAATGTTCCTTGCCTATGCAACATACCAAGGGTTTAAGGTATATCAAATGGATGTTAAATCAGCTTTTCTGAATGGAAATCTGAAGGAAGAAGTCTATGTAGAGCAGCCATCAGGTTTTGTTAATTCTCTTAAACCTGATTATGTATATAGACTTAAGAAGGCTTTGTATGGGTAAAAATAAGCTCCTAGGGCTTGGTATGAAACCCTGTCTAGTTTTCTCATTGAGAACAAATTCTCAAGGGGGAAAATAGACAAGACTATATTCCTTAGGGAATCCAGAGGCAAGATTATCTTAGTCCAAATATATATACATGACATAATATTTGGGTCTACAGAAAGTAGTCTTTGCAGAAAGTTTGCAAAACTTATGCAAGGATAATTGGAAAGAGCAGTATGGGGGATCTTAAGTTCTTCTTGGGTCTCCAAGTGAGACAGACTGAAGATGGATTATCCATATGCCAGTCTAAGTTCACCCTAGAGTTGATAAAGAAGTATGGTACAGAATCATCCACTACCAAGAAAACTCCTATGGGGTCAAGCATGTCTCTAAGCAAAGATGATGCAGGGAAACCTGTAGATGAGACTTTGTATAGAGGGATAGTTGGCTCCCTACTATATTTGACTGCTAGTAGATCAGATACCATGTATGCTACATGTGTCTGTGGTAGGTACCAAGCTTGTCCTAAAGAATCTAATCTGACTGCAGTCAAAAGGATTTTGAGATATCTTAAGGTCACACCTTATCTAGGCCTTTGGTACCCTAGGAATGGAGATTTTGTACTGACAGATTATTCAGATGCAGATTTTGCAGGCTGCAAGGAAGATAGGAAGAGTACTACAGGAACCTGTCAATTTCTAGGTGGAAGGCTGGTGTCATGGAGTAGCAAGAAGCAGACTAGTGTGACCATCTCCACAGCTGAGTCAGAGTATGTTGTTGCAGGAAGTTGCTGTGCAAACCTTCTATGGATTCAACATCAGCTAGAAGATTATGGTATTCAAGTAAGTAGAACACCTTTATTTTGTGATTCTACTAGTATCATTTCTATTGCAAATAATCCTGTCTCCCATAGTAGGATTAAGCACATAGAAATTAAATACCATTTTCTAAGAGAACATGTGGAAAAAGAAGACATTTCCCTAGAGTATGTTAAGACAGATAATCAGTTAGCTGATATGTTTATTAAGCCCCTAGATGAAACCAAATTCAATATGTTTAAAATTGAATTAGGAATGATAAACTTATAATAGTTTAAAAAATTGGCAAAGTAAAACAGTGTCGACACACAGAGTTGTCTGTGTCGACACATAGAAGTGGTGTCGACATTTCAGAGAAATGGTGTCGACACATCTAGACAGTAAGTGTGGACACTTCAGAGAATTAGTGTCGACACATAGAGAGTAGGTGTCGACACATCCAGGGTGTTGTCGACACTTAGGATTTACATAGATTTCGTCGAGCAGAGTCTCGACTAATCGTCGAGCTGAGATGTATAAGTGTCTACACATATATTCTGTCGACTATATTTGTGTCGACACATGATTGTCGAGACATTAGAGGAAAGTGTCGACACTTTTCAACAGTGTCGACACATTTCAAGTATTTTGACGCGCCTTTTCACCTTCAATTTTAGAAAGGTATAAATAGGTTTTCACCATTGTTTGTCGACACGCTCACCATAGTTTCGAGACCAAACTCGTGTGTCGACATCTCTCTTCTCTAAATTCAAAATTTCTTCAAACCCAAATGGCGCCCAAGTTAGAAGAGAACATTAATGAAGGTTATGAGCTCGTGCGACACGCCTTTGATGACGCGGAACCAGAAATCCAAGGTGTGGTAACCCTAATTGCTGAGACTGGGTTAGAGTATCTTGTATCAGAACCAATCAAGATCTGGAAGAAGGAGGTCCTTGATTTCTTGAGTGCAGCTGCTCTTGATGAATCTGGACTCAAGATTAAGTCCAAAGTTCATGGGGCAAAAGTCAAGATTACCCTGAAAAGTCTAAGAAAGATTCTACATCTCCCTAGAACTAAAGAAGAGGAAGATGTACCTGCATCAAAGACAAGGGAGGCACTGGAATGGTGTGGTTTAGATTCAAGCCTGAAAATTGGATCAGTTTTCAATAGAAAAGGCATGAACATGCAGGGCAAGTTCTTATCTAAAATAGTGGGCAAGGTGATACTGAGCAAGCCTGGTGGGCATGATAGGATATCAGCTCACATGTTCAGTTTGATGACAAGGATAATTTTCAAACTTAATACTGATTGGTCAGTAGTAATGTTTGATAAGATAAAAGAGAGTCTGAAGAAACCAAATCTGGGTAGAATTCTGAGCTTATACTTGGCTGGAAGTATCACTGAAGTGATGAACCAAGCTGCTGGTTCTAAGATAAACCATATGAGGAGAATGGATGTAAGAATTTTCTCAAGGTGGGATAGAGTGTTGACAAAGGAACTGCCAACTCCAGAAAAGGAAACACCTCAGCAGAAGAAGAAGAAGACAGCCATTGTGGCACAAGAATCCTCAAGTAGCTCAGAGGAGCAAGTGGTGTTTAGTTCTGATGATGGAGAAGATGACAATGCTGGACAGTCACCAGCAAGACAAGAAGATGCTCAGAGGCAGGGGGAGTTACCATCAGCTAGCCCTATTCACCTGAATCCACTCAAGGGGGAGCCTCTACATGTGGATGAGCCAACTCAATTTGAGAGTGAAAGCTCTACCCAAACCATTCTAGAGGTAATCACTGAAGTTAATCAATTAAATTTCAATATTGATGATGAAGTTCTGACTGAATCATTACTTGATGCTGATCAGCATACACAGTCACATAGTCAACCATAAGATGTTGTCATGGAGGACACATCAGTTGCTGATAAAGTAGACTCGGTTGCTCCAGAGATAAGAGATTCTCCTGTACAATCTCAACATGAGTTTACATTAGAAGCGCTATTCCCTGATCTTGTACAAACTGACTTTGAGAGAGAGAAAGCTGTTGTTGAGGGGGAGAAGGTCAATCTTGAGGGGGAGCATGCAGAGGAGACTGCTAGACAAGAGACTAAGGAGCAAAGGCATGCGGAGGAACTTCCAAGGACTGAGAAGGAGTTACCTCCTAGTCCTAAGGATAGAGTAGACATTGCTAGTACTTCTGCTTCAGAGGATGAAGAGGCTGTTAGAGCCAAGAAAAGGAAGTTTCAGGTCTTTAAAAGGAGAAGCCAGACCTATAAGAAAGCACTGCAAACCATTGTACCACAACAAGCTCCAACTACTGATTATAGTTCCTTGTTGGTGGCTCTGCAAATCAAGATGGATGAGCAAAGGCAAGCTTTAGAGAAATATATGGATGAAGGACATAAATCCCTTCAATTTGATCTGGCTCAAGATATCAAATCTATCATATTTGAAGCGAATCAAAACAAGAAGGAAATGATTGATTGTTTCCATAAAGGAGGCAATGTAGTAGTTTATGTGGCTACTCATCAAGAGAATATGAAGAAACAGATTGATGACATGGCAGTCAAACAAGGATATGTTCTGGAAAACCAGATAAGAATGAATGAGAATTTAACTGAATCACATAATGTGATAGTTACTGAAATGCAAATGATGTAGGCTTCTACCGCAGACACTAAATGGGTTACGGGAATGAAACGAACGCCACACTCAATCCACAATCTCTCACGCACTAGATTCAACCGCAGCGCACTCGCAAACGTTTTACCACATTTCACCAACGTACGGTAGCCACTCCGCGGGAAGGTCAAACGAACGGCTATAGGCCGACGTTCTCCCAAGCTAAAAGGACCAATGTTGGGTCCGACCGAGCGAAAGCTGTACCAAAGGAGGTATACCCAAAATGCGATCGAAAAACGGTAGATCTCCCCCAACAAAAAATACGGGGTTCGCCAAACCCTTTCGGAAATATCGCGATTAAGGTTGATGCAAATCCAAAAGGAAAACCACGAAGAATCTAACGATTCAAACCCAACGCAAAAATCTTTCCGACCACTAGAATATCAAGAGGGAAACACACGTGAGTGGAGAGGATCGTTACCCAAGTCGGAATAGATGATTCCGACTACCTTTGAAGGGTCGCTCTTCCTGCGGATCCACCGGAGTCGCGCCGGATGGAGAGATAGATCGTCCGCCTTGGCCGCTTCACGCCAAAGTTCAGATTTTCGCCATAGAAGGAGGCCTTTCCGGTCAAAGCTTCACGTGGAGGGGCTGCCGGGTTCCCTTCAAAGGGGCTGCTCGGAGGAGGTGGTAGGTGGCTGGCCGGTTATGGAGGGTGGAGTTCGGGTTAATAAGGGTATGTGGTGATGGGGTCTTGGATGAGGGAGATGTGTGGGCTGGCCGAAACTTCTAGAGGGAGAGTGGGAGATGAGGGTGGCAACTTGTGGAAGAGGGGGAAGAGAAGGTGCTGGCCGAAATTTTAGAGAGAGAGAGAGGGGGAGTGGGGGTGGCGGCTAGGAGATGTAGAGAGAGAGGGAGAGAGGGCTTAGAAAGGAAAGACTTAGGGTTTTCTTTTCTCATTCAACTTAAGTTAAACCAAACATACATGCCTATATATAGGCTTAAAAATAAGTCTAGGCTATATGCAGCCCAAAATAAAAAAAAACAACACACAAAATGGCTACATGCAGCCCTCAATACAATATCCCAAATAAAATAGCATAATGAAAATAAGATAAATCTAAAGATAAATTTAACTATATATTTGTCTTGCGCCGAGGGCGGAAATTGTAGCGCCGCTCCATACGAACACGTCGGCGATGCGAGTCCTTTGTTGGAGACGAAGGAGGGTCTTCCGTTAGCGTGTCGTCATCAACCACTTGGGGGCCGTCGTCAACTTGGGGGCCGTCGTTAACTTGGGGGCCGTCGTCAACTTGGGGGTCGTCGTCGCCACCAATCCTCCCCCGCTTGAAAGGACTCATCACCGATGAGTGGTCTTGAAGATACCATCGAAGAATAACACCATCCAAGAGAGCCACTTCCGCTTTCGGGAGCCAAGAGTCATCAGAGGCGGGGCGATCACGCCAGCGGATCAAGTAGCGGCGCACATCGCCATCAGCAGTGGGAAACACGTCATCCTGGAGAATCCTGTCAGGCAAAAATGCGGTCCTAGCAAACCTGGGAAAAGCATTAGGCAGCAAAGGGGGAAAATCTATATCATCAACATGTAGCGTACCTCCGTTGGAGACCGACGGAGAGAGCGAGCCCTTACCCCCTCAACCCCATACCCATGAGAATCTATAGTGGAACTAAACGAAGAGGAAGATAGTTCTAGTGGCAGAGCAATATATGGCGTTAAATCCGAAACATTAAAAACAGGGGAAATACCCCAATCAGTGGACAATTCCAAAAGAAAAGCATTGTCTCCCAACCGTTTTAAAATCCGAAAAGGGCCAGCTCGCCGATCCGCTAACTTTTTTAAGGTGCCCGTAGGCAACCATTCAGGGATGAGACGTACCATGACTAAATCACCCACTTTCAAGGGAGACACTCTCTTATGTGCGCTGGCATGAACTTGATAAGACGCGTATTGAGTGGTAAGCGTTTCATTTATGCGTTTGTGAAGATCATGGATGTGAGAGGCAAAGTCCTGTGCAAATTGACTTGACTTAAACGATGGAGGTAACGGAAGCAAGTCAAGGGGCACAAGAGATTTATAACCGTGCACGATCTCATTCGGGGACAAACCCGTGGACCTATTTTTGGAATTATTATATGCTAACTGAGCATGAGGGAGGATAAGGTCCCATGTACCCTTGTGGTCTCCCACAAGGCATCGAAGCAAACTACCTAAACTTCTATTCATAACTTCTGTTTGCCCATCCCTCTGCGGATGGTACGCGGAAGAGAATAGAAGATTGGTGCCCATAATCCTCCACAGGTTCTTCCAAAAATAACTAATAAATTTCACATCCCTATCAGTAACTATAGACTTCGGAACTCCTCGATGGCCTACCACCTCTTTAAAATATAATTGTGCGACGTGTGACACGTCGTTGGTTTTATTGCACGCGATAAAATAAGCCATTTAAGAGAAACGATCGACCACAACTAAGATAGAGTCATGACGTTGAAATGTGATTGGGAGGCCGAGAACGAAGTACATGCTAACGTCTTCCCAAGGAATAGACGGAATCGGAAGAGGGGTATAAAGCCCCGCATTAGTTTTGTTCCACTTAGCCAGTTGGCACGCTCGGCAACTACCCACGATCTTACTAACCATGGCCTTAAGATCGGGCCAATAAAACTTGTCTTCAACTAACGTGATCGTCTTGTCACGGCCAAAGTGTCCCCCTAACCCTCCACCATGCAATTCCCACACTATGAAGTGGCGTAGGGAGGAACGGGGGATGCAAAGCTTCGAATGGTTAAATAAGTAGCCGTCCCGAATGTAAAAAGAAGTAATGGTCGTCGGCGAGTCATATTGGGTGGCGAAATAGATATCCTTAAAATCTGGGCAGTGGACGTACTCATCCTTAATCCTATCGAAGCCAATCACCTTTACTTCTAGCGTGGAGAGCAATAACGAAACACGACTAAGGGCATCGGCTACGCGGTTGAGAGTCCCCTTGAGGTGTTTGATAATGAAAGTGTACTCCTGTAAATTGGAGACCCATTTGGCATGTCTAGGACTAACCTTAGTTTGAGAGTTAAGAAACCTTAGCGCTTCATGATCAGATAAGATGACAAACTCCTTAGGAAGTAAATAATGCCGCCAATGTTGGAGGCATCGAATAACCGCGTAAAACTCCCGATCATAATTGGAATAATTCAATTTTGGACCTGCTAGTTTCTCACTGAAATACCCCACAGGATGGCCTTCCTGACTCAACACTCCACCAATTCCCACTCTAGACGCATCACATGACAACTCGAAAACCTTGGTAAAATCCAGTAGCCGCAAAAGGGGGGCTTCCGACATGCGCGATTTAATTAATTGGAACGTCGCAGCGGCTGAGTTCGTCCATGTAAATTCACCCTTTTTCATGCACTCGGTAATAGGGGCCATAATACTACTAAAATCCTTAATAAATCGCCGATAAAATGTAGCGAGCCCGTGAAAACTCCTAACATCCCGTATGTTGGCGGGCTCGGGCCAATCTCTAATGGCTTGCACTTTCTTGGGGTCTACATGGATCCCCTTCGAACTCACAATATAACCGAGGAACTCAACCGATGTCACATGGAAGGTACACTTCTTAATATTTACGAATAATTTTTCCGATCTCAGCGTGGTAAGGAAGGTTCGTAAATGTGACTCATGATCAATCGTGGAGGTGCTAAATACCAAAATATCGTCAAAATATACCACGATGAATTTTCCCATATAGGGTTGGAAGACGTGGGTCATCATCCTTGAAAACGTGCTCGGCGCATTGGAAAGTTCAAACGGCATAACTAACCGCTCGTAGAGCCCTTCCTTAGACTTAAAGGCGGTTTTCCACTCGTCACCTTCCCTAATTCGGATCTGATGGTAGCCACTCCTAAGATCCAATTTCGAAAAAATCGTGGCACCGGCTAACATGTCCAATAAATCATCCAAGCGTGGGATGGGAAAGCGATATTTAATAGAGATTTTATTAATGGCTCTACTATCCACACACATCCTCCAAGAGCCGTCCTTCTTGGGGGCAAGTAAGGCGGGCACGGCACACGGGCTCTTGCTGTGGCGGATAAAACCCTTTTGCAATAAATCCGAGATCTGGGTTTGCAACTCTAAGTGCGCGGAGGGGTTTAGCCGATAATGTGGGAGGTTGGGCAATGAAGAGCCCGGAATGAAATCAATGGCATGTTAGATTTCCCGCAATGGGGGTAATTCAGCCGGTAGCTCTTCCGGGTACACGTCCATAAACTCTTCTAGGAGTTTTCTCAACGCCAACCGCAAGTTCTCAAAAGGGGCTGTGTCTTCATTAACTTGTAGGTACACTAAGGCATAGATGACCCCATCAACGAAGGTAGTACGCTTCAATTCTTTCCTTCCTATCAGGCTCAACTCTTCTTCTCGACCGGGACGACCGTATCCTTCGAGGGGGCCGAAGGATCTTTTGGCGGGGCGGGTTTTAAGAGTATGGTTCTGCCATTAAATTTAAACTCGTAAGTGTTGGCCCGACCAAAGTGGGTGACGTCATGATCGTACAACCAAGGGCGACCCAACAAGACGTGACACGCATCCATAGGGATGACGTCACACCAAATCTGCTCAGAATAAGCTTTGATGGTAAGGGGTACCAAGCATCGCTTCGTCACAGGGAGGGACGACTTGTCTACCCATGCCACTTTATAAGGGTGAGGGTGTGGCTCGGCAACAAGAGACATTCGTCACACCGCGGCTTCAGAAATTACGTTCATGCAACTACCGCTATCGATGATCAACCTACACCATTTTTCACCACTCTTAAAATTCAACGTGAAAATGTTCGTCCTATTCCAATCGTCTAACGCTCGAGGGGTCGCCAGGATACACCTCATAACCATCATACGGGGGTCATCCTCCATATCACTAGGCACTCCGTCCGACTTGCTCTCTTCGCCCGCCTCGTAAGTAATGTCGTCGGCCCCACCGGCAGAATCTAACAGGGCTAATGGTCTGGGTATAGTAGGACAATCACTAGCATAGTGCCCTTGAATCCCGCAAGCGTAACAGGTGACATTCGTTCTGTTGACCCGACCCACCGGGACTCTCTCACCAGAGGGGTTTCTATCATTCCTAGCCGTTACGACTATGGAGGTCGAGTCGGGGGACTGATACTTTCCTTTAGCCTTATAGGTGGCGGTGGGAGGCGGCCCTAAAATGGACTTCCCCTTTTGGAACGAGCGAGACTTTCCCTTAAGCGCATTGTGCTGCTCAATATCTAAGGCAGCGTTGAAAGTGGTGTGCAAATCGGTGTGACCATAACGCAGAAGCTTTTCTTGGATATCGGGGTTTAGTCCCGTACGGAACCTGGAGAGGGTGACCTCGAGCATCTCTTTCACGTCACACCTAACCATCATGTCCTTCAGCAAACTCATATACTCAGACACCGACCTAGTCCCTTGCTTAAGGGTGGCTAAATCATCGAACATTTGTGTTCGATGGTAAGTAGGGACGTACTGTTCCGTTAGCCTAGCCTTCATTGCATCCCATCCTATGGGCAACGCTCCGTTCTCGACCCTCATACGCCGCTCCTCATTCAGCCAAAATATTTTGGCGCGCCCTAGATACTTCATTCTCGCTACTCGCACCTTATCCGCGTCGTTCAGGGTATACCACTCGAAATAACATTCGATCTCCATGATCTAGTCCTGGAAGACTTGGGGATCTCCTAAACCATCGTAGGATGGTGGCTTGACTCGGACGGCCCGAGTAAGGTCAAACTCGTACGGTGCTCGTGGGGCGTTCTCATTAGGGGGGTGGGGGTAAGGGTTGTGATGCTCTCCCCCCCCCCCCCCCCCCCCCCGTGGGTGACCGGGTTGATTACGGGGTGCCCCGTGTGGTAACCCCAATCCGTGAAGTGCTTCCCTAATGGCCGTCAACAGCTCCGTGAAATCCTGACGGAGCTCCTCAATCTCCGTGAGGGGACGACCCTCACCCCGGTCATCATCCATATTAGACGACGATGGAGGATATTCCGTACCTAGCCTAGTACGCAAGCAAATGGAAGACAACAGATTTCAGACAGAAGGAATTAATCCCGCTTAATGACTATAGGAAAATAAATTTTTTTTTTATTTTCTTGCAGGAAATAAAAAGAGGATTATTAAAAAATTTAATTTGATTTTTTTGGCTGAAAAATAAGAAAACTACGCTGCTATTGGCAGACCAAAGACAATATTTTTGAGATTTTTTTGTGACAACTAACGCGCAAACACAAGTGCAGGTGAACGTGCTAAAAGAGGGGAGGGTGCCAATTAAAAAATTGACAAGAACCTCGCTTTGATACCAAAATTTGATGTAGGCTTTTACCGCGAACACTAAATGGGTTACGGGAATGAAACGAACGCCACACTCAATCCACAATCTCTCATGCACTAGATTCAACGGCAGCGCACTCGTAAACGTTTTACCACAGTTCACCAACGTACGGTAGCCACTCCGCGGGAAGGTCAAACGAACGGCTATAGGCCGACGTTCTCCCAAGCTAAAAGGACCAATGTTGGGTCCGACCGAGCGAAAGTTGTACCAAAGGAGGTCTACCCAAAATGCGATCGAAAAACGGTAGATCTCCCCCAACAAAAAATACGGGGTTCGCCAAACCCATTCGGAAATATCGCAATTAAGGTTGATGCAAATCCAAAAGGAAAACCACGAAGAATCTAACGATTCAAACCCAACGCAAAAATCTTTCCGACCACTAGAATATCAAGAGGGAAACACACGTGAGTGGAGAGGATCGTTACCCAAGTCGGAATAGATGATTCCGACTACCTTTGATGTGTCGCTCTTCCGCGGATCCACCGGAGTCGCGCCGGATGGAGAGATAGATCGTCCGCCTTGCCCCTTCACGCCAAAGTTCACTTTTTCGCCGTAGAAGGAGGCCTTTCCAGTCAAAGCTTCGAGTGGAGGGGCTGCCGGGTTCCCTTCAAATGGGCTGCTCGGAGGAGGTGGTAGGTGGCCGGCCAGTTATGGAGGGTGGAGTTCGGGTTAATGAGGGTATGTGGTGATGGGGTCTTGGATGAGGGATATGTGTGGGCTGGCCGAAACTTCTAGAGGGAGAGTGGGAGATGAGGGCAGCAGCTTGTGGAAGAGGGGGAAGAGAAGGTGCTGGCCGAAAGTTTAGAGAGAGAGAGGGGGAGTGGGGGTGGCGGCTAGGAGATGTAGAGAGAGAGGGAGAGAGGGCTTAGAAAGGAAAGACTTAGGGTTTTCTTTTCTCATTCAACTTAAGTTAAACCAAACATACATGCCTATATATAGGCTTAAAAATAAGTATAGGCTATATGCAGCCCAAAATAAAAATAAAAACAACACACAAAATGGCTACATGCAGCCCTCAATACAATATCCCAAATAAAATAGCATAATGAAAATAAGATAAATCTAAAGATAAATTTAACTATATATTTGTCTTGCGCCGAGGGCGGAAATTGTAGCGCCGCTCCATACGAACACCTCGGCGACGCGATTCCTTTGTTGGAGACGAAGGAGGGTCTTCCGTTAGCGTGCCGTCATCAACCACTTGGGGGCCGTCGTCAACTTGGGGGCCGTCGTCAACTTGGGGGTTGTCGTCGCCACCAGTAAAACTTGCTACTGCTCAAACTGTAGCCATGACTGAGGCCAAAGCTGAATTTGATAAACATTTCCAAGAAAGCCTAACTGCTATTAAGACTGCAATTGAAGCTTCTCAAAAGGATCTCACTGAAAAGCTCCAAAGGTTAAAACCTTTTTATAAAGATGGAGTTAACTATTTGAATGCTCAAATCAGATTCCAGAAGGATGATCTTAGAGATCATATAGAAAGAGAAGTCATAAAGGGGGAGAGGGTACTATTCAAGGCAGGCTCTGACCATGCAAAATGGATTTCCAACAGCATCAGAGCCACCCTTCGATATCCACCTTTATGTGATGATGATAATGTAGTAGAGTCTGGAATAAATCCTGCATATTTTGGAGGAGAGCAAGCTGAAGTAGCTCAGGTGATCTATCCTCCTGCAGATTTTGACATGATACATCAGGAGGTACAGTCTATGTATAGTCCTCCTGAGGGTAATCAAAATGTTATTCTTGAGAAAGTAGTACATCCTGTGTCAGAGGCAATATTAAAAGAGCAAGAGGCATTATTAAAGGAGCAAGAAGCCCAATTATCTAAGAAGAGGTTCAGAGAGCAGCCTGAATTAAGGCCAGACTTTGAGCAATGGAGCCCAACCTCTAGGAATATCCTATTGACTGCTTGGAAGGATGCTAAGTATAATTTCCTAGAGAGGGGCAAATGGTATTCTGACTAGGAATGGAAAAAACATGAGGCTATGCAAGAGGCCATAGTACAATACAGAAGGAAGGCTAAATTAGGGAAGCTACCTCCTAATGCACAGGAGCCTAGCAAGTACTTCCCTAAGCCTTATCATTACTTTGAGAGACAGAAGATAAGGGCTGAAGAATAGAAAAAGAAAGATCTTAAAGGGAAGAAGCCTGATGATGACAATGAGGCTCCAGTTCAAGCAAAGATTCAATCTGGAAAGGGCATTGTTATCACGGAGCCAGAGCTGTCATAGGATAGAATTTTCTTAAGTTTACAATTTGTAATCATTTGCATTAAACTCTATGTATGTAAGACCCCCTTTTTTTCTCTTTTCGACACCGGGGTCTTAGGCCCAGAACCGCCATTTTGCGGTGACTCCTTCACGACCTGAAGGGTCATCACCACAAAGCGCCGATTCTGCCGGCCAATTCGATCACAGAAAAGTAGCATAATGAAGTAAATGGAAACTAACAGTCTGTTGGAACACCCTATTACTAATTTGGGTCAGGATCACTATGTCTCTAGGAACCTTTGCTTGACCTTCTGTATAGCTTAATAGGTCAATTAGAATTGAGTCTAAGGGTTAGAAGTCTAGGTTTGGAAGCTGCTCTGAAGACCAGGATTCTCAGTCTGGAGACTAAGTCTGATCGTCGAGCTCAGCGCGACGATTCGTCGAACTCCGGTCGACGATCATCTAGCTCAACTTCGACAGATCGTCGAACTCCATTCGACGATCGCTGAGCTCAACTTCATAATATCGTCGAACTCCATTCGACGATCGGTGAGCTCAGGTCGACGATTTTGACTCTGCATTGGATCTTTATCTCTGAGCTCAGTTCGACGATCTTTGAGCTCAGATCGACGATATTTTGCTGCTGTGTGTTTCCAGGTCGCTGAGCTCAGCTCGACGATAGCAGAGCTCAGTTCGACGATTTCAGATAACTTCCAGAATTCAAATTCAAAATCAGTTAGGAGTTATTCTGCAATTAATTCAGAGATTTGCTAGCCGTTTTCATTCAATTCTGGACCAAGTTTCAAGGGATTTTTCAAGGAATGTTTCTGTGGACTTTCCTCCAGAAGAGATTATGCAATTAAGGATGCAATTAATGCAGGCCAACGACTATACTTGACAGAGAATGATATTCTATTCTGTACCAGAGAATAAAAGACAGGATTTTTGAATCTCTCACATAGAAGAACACACACACACAATACAGATTACAGAGACACTCTCAAAAATCTTCTGTCTCAAAGAATTCTGAAGAACACTCATCCAAGGAGATCAAGTTTTCAAATCTTCAGATCTCTTTAGTTTTCAAAGTGTTCAAGGCCAACATATTTCAAGACTCCAGACACTCAACATTTCAGCTATTGCTGAAATCATCCATTGCTGGAGTTCAATCTTTGAAGGCCTATCACCCTCAGCAAAGCTTTTCTTCCTGAAGATTTCAAGGATTCAGGGGGAGCTTTGACATCAATCAACATAGTATTCTCAGTTGTTTGAGAAAGAGAAGACTTTCATCACTCTCTCACCCCCACTCTGTAAAGGGTTTTTCAAACTCCCTTCAAAAGTTTGAACTTGGTTTTTGAGCACCTTGTCAAAAGCTCATTGGTGGCAAGACACCTGATCAAAAATCTGCTTTGATTTTTGAGCACCTTATCAAAAGCTCATTGGTGCCCAGGACACCTGATCAACTCATCCTGCAGTGGATTCCTACCTAGGGTGGTAGAAGAGTGGATGTACCCAAGTTTGGGGAACCACTATATTTCCTTGTGTCTTCTGGTTTTGCTTGTTTTCATTTTTGTTTCTGGCCTTAATTTTTTTGTGCTTAGTTTTTGCTTAGCTTGTGCTGTGATTAGATTTATTTTTGCTTCCCTGCTAACACAGATTACAACAATTGTTGTAAAAATTTGTAAAAGTTTTTAAAAGCACCATATACTCTATTCACCCCCCTCTAGAGTATATCAGATCTAGTTGCACTTTCAATTGGTATCAGAGGGAGGTTGGTTAAACATACTATACTTGATTGGTTGTACAGGCTAACACCTGAACCAAAAGATCACAAACTAGATCTGTTTTTCTTTTGTAGTGTATTATTAGATTTTGTTTGCACAAATCATGGCCCAAAACAAAGATTATGCTAGCACCAGACCTCCAGTGTGCAATCTTTCCAAGTTTGCACTTTGGAAGGCAAGGATCAGACTTTACATAAATTCTATTGACGAAGATATCTTTAATTCTGTTTTGACAGTGTGTCCAAGACCCCCAGAGAGCACAAGCACAAATGCTGTGCCACCTCCATCAGGAACAGATGCTGACATCAAGAGATGGAAGGTAGCTAATGCTAAGGCTATGAACATCCTAGCCCAGACAATGTCAGATGACATATTTCAAAAGGTAGCTGAATGCAATTCAGCCAAGGAAATTTGGGACAAGCTCTCAGAAATAGTCTCAGGCTCAGCTGATGAGAGAAAGGACAGAAGATCCCATCTCATCTCCCAATATGAGAATTTCAAGAAGGGAGAGACTGAGTCAGTGGGAGACATGTACAACAGACTAAGTCTAATTGTCAGTGAACTAAGGACATTGGATAAAGAGATCTCTCTAACTGAACTCAATGACAAGATCCTAATGTGCTTCCCCAGCACTTGGGATTCAAGAATCTGGCCAATTAAGGATGCCAGAAGTCTGAATGAGATCACCACTGAAGCTTTGTTGGGTAAGCTCAAATCTTATGAGCTACTCATTAGAATAGAGAGGAAGAACAGAAGGCTGCTTCACCAGCCACAAGGAAAGAGAAGACCATAGCCTTCAAGGCAACTGAGGATCTGCCTGAGGATAAAGCCACAGGCAATGATGAACTACTCAGCTTGTTGGCCAAAAGATTCTACAAGATGGCCAGAAAGGACTTCAGAAGAAGATCATACAAGGAGCAGGATAAGCCAAGGTATGACAAGTCCATTGGTAATAATAAAGACATTATTTGCTTTGGTTGCAGGAAACCAGGGCACATAGTTCCTGACTGTCCAGAGAACAAGAATAAGGACAGAAGGGACAGAAAAGAAAGAAGAAAGGAGAAAGACTCCAAAAGGAATGGCAATGGCAAACCTTCTTCAAGCAAAAATAAGCATACAAGAAAAGGGTTTGTTGTTGAATCCTGGAGTGAGACAGAAGAGGAGTCAGAAGCCTCATCCAGCTCCAGTGATGATGAGGATGATGCAGAAGAAAAGGAGTTCTGCATGATGGCAATCAATGCCTCACAGCATAACTCAGAGGAAGAAGAGTCAGAGTCAGACTCAGAGACTCAACCTGAAGAAGATCAGGTAATTGGTTCCTTTGATTTTAGTTCAGAAGATTTCAAATCTGAATTTAAAGCACTGTGTTTAGACCTGCTAAAGTCTGAGAAAGAGATTATCTCTCTCAGAAATCAATTATCTGAACACAATGCTCTAAAGTCAGAAAACCTCAAACTCTCTCAGGAGTTGGAGAGCTGTAGGGAAAAGATAGCTACACTGAAAAGTGAGCTCTCTGAGGCCAAGAAGCTTGAAGAATCCCTTAATGGGAGAAGCATCAAGCTGATGGACATCACAAGCACAGTGAACTCTAGATTCAACAGTACACTGGGCTTGGGTGCTTCATCCAGCCAACCTATAGTCCTAACAACTCCCATCAAATTCATTTCTGATAAGGAAAGGGAGTTGTAGAGGTTGCCAGGAAAAATTCTGATCTGCCTCAGAAAACCAAGTCCCAGCAGAAATCGTCGAACGTAGATCGACGATCGACGAACGAAGCTCGACGATCGCCGAACGCAGCTCGACGATCTCAGGCAAAATCGTCGAACTTAGATCGACGATCTCAGCCAAAGTCGTCGAACGCATGTCGACGATCTCAAATACCTGACCTCACCCATAGTCGACCGTCGAACGGAGCTCGACGATCTGACCCAAGATCGTCGAACGCAGCTCCAAGATCGTCGAACAGAGGTTAGAGCTCTGGAAAATTTTTCAAAGGCAAATCAAAATTGAATCCTAAGGGTTCTTCATCCCAAATCTATAACCCTTATACTGAATGGATTTTACCTCCAAGGAGATATCATCCTGAAGGATATAAGAGTCAACCTGGGATGTCTTTCATTTCTGAATTTAAAGGTTATCAACCTAGGCCCAAGGTAAACTGGGTCAAAAACAATTAAATTGTCTTATGTGCAGGTGAAGTCCTATCCAACATCTAACCAGCAATGGTACTTGGATAGTGGGTGCTCTAAGCACATGACAGGGAACAAAGACAACCTCACATCCTTCAGAGCCAAGCTTTGACCCAAAGTTATCTTTGGTGATTCAAACTTTGGACAGACTAAAGGATATGGTGCAGTCCAGATTGGTTCAGTAACCTTCAAGAAGGTAGCCTATGTGGAAGGACTGAAGCACAACCTAATCAGCATCAGTCAGCTGTGTGATGAAGGCTACCAGGTGACCTTCAGCAAAGCCTTATGCAAAATCAAGTCAGAGGACAACACAACTGTGTTGACAGGTAAAAGGAAAGGTAACATCTACCTAGTAGATTTTCTTTCAACTGTTGTAGAAATCTGCTTGTTTAACTCTGTCTGTAGACCCAATGTTTTATGGCATAAGAGATTAGGACACTTAAACCTTAGAACTATTGCTAGGCTATCCAAGGACAACCTTGTTAGAGGACTACCTTCTGGCCCCTACAAGAAGGAAGGACTCTGCAGGGCTTGTCAATTAGGCAAGCAAACTAAAAACAGTTTTAAGTCACTTAATAAGAGTGATTCACCTAGGATATTGTATCTGTTACACATGGATCTCTTTGGACCCATCACAGTATAAAGCCTAGGAGGGAAATCCTACACTTTAGTAGTTGTAGATGACTTCTCTAGATTCACTTGAGTGTTCTTTCTAAGGAAGAAGTCTGATAACTTTAAGTGTCTGACAGAGTTTCTCAAATGTATACAGATTGAGTTCAATACTCACATTGCCCTGATCAGAAGTGATCATGGGACAGAGTTTGATTCTCTTCTAATGCAAGAGTTCTGTCAGAGTGAAGGGATCAGGCATACTTTCTGAGCTCCTAGAACTCCTCAACAAAATGGGGTAGCTGAAAGGAAAAATAGAACCCTTATTGAATCTGCCACTACATTGTTGTCAGATGCTCATCTACCTCTATCCTTTTGGGCAGAGGCAGTGAACACCTCCAACTATGTGCTGAACAGAAGTCTGATACATAAACTAAAGGGAAAGACTCCCTATGAATTACTCAAAGGGAAGAAACCTAAAGTTGACTATTTTAGAGTCTTTGGTTGTATTTGCTACATTCACAATAATGACAAGAAATATTTAGCAAAATTCCAAGCCAAAGCTGATGAAGGAGTGTTTCTGGGATACTCCATGATCAGCAAGCCCTATAGGGTCTATAATAAATCATCTTTGAAAATTGAGGAATCTGTTCACATTTCATTTGATGAAACTAATATGTCTTTCAAGGAGAAGATTTCTTCTACCATAGAACCTTTGCAGGAACATTCTCTAGTTGAAGACTTGAACAGGTTACAGGTTACTCAAGAGGATGAAAGCAGTGAAGATGAAGGGAATGCTCAACACATTGAAGCACAACTTGAAAAGCCAGTTGTTGTACCACAAGAGGAAACAACAACACAGGTTGGTGAACAATCAACACCCCCTGTTGATTTAGTAACATCAAGAGACCATCCAATTTCCCAAATAATTGGAGAAATCTCAGCTGGTGTGCAAACCAGAAATCAGGTCAACCAAAACCTACTGCACACCTGCTTCCTATCTTAAATTGAACCTCAGTACATTCAAGATGCAGAGCAAAATCCACACTGGATCATTGCAATGCAAGAGGAGTTGCATCAATTTGAGAGAAACAAAGTATGGGAACTAGTGCCAAAGCCTAAGGATCATTCCATTGTTGGAACAAAATGAGTATTCAGAAACAAACTGGATGATCAAGGAGTAATTATAAGGAACAAGGCAAGACTAGTTGCTCAGGGATACTCTCAAGAAGAAGGAATTGACTACGACCAGACCTTTGCACCAGTTGCAAGATTGGAAGCCATCAGAATATTTCTAGCTTATGCAGCTCACAAAGGCTTCAAAGTATATCAGATGGACGTCAAAAGTGCTTTCTTGAATGGAGACATCAAAGAGGAAGTCTATGTCAGACAACCTCCAGGTTTTATCTCTCCAACTTATCCTGATTATGTTTTTAGACTGAACAAAGCATTATATGGTCTCAAGCAAGCTCCTAGAGCACGGTATGAGACCCTAGCATGCTTTCTTTTGGAAAATGGTTTTATAAGGGGTAGAGTAGACCAAACTCTTTTTATTAGAACCCATAAGTCCCATACCCTACTAGTACAATTTATGTAGATGATATCATTTTTTGGTTCTACTGACTCAAATGTGCAGAAGGTTTTCTAACCTAATGCATTCTAAATTTGAGATGAGTAGCATGGGTGAGCTATCCTTCTTCCTAGGATTGCAAGTCAAGCAACATGCTGAAGGCATCTTTATTTCTCAAACCAAATATGCAAATGAATTGGTTAAGAAATTTGGTATGTCTGAGGCATCTTGTATGAAAACACCCATGCCTACTAATGCTGTATTGGATGCTGATGAACATGGGAAACATGTTGATCAGACAACATATAGAGCAATGATTGGCTCTTATTATATCTTACAGCTAGTAGACCAGATATAATGTTTGCTACATGTATATGTGCTAGGTTCCAAGTGAGCCCTAGAGAGTCACACCTAACATTAGTAAAGAGGATTCTCAGGTATGTTAAAAGTTGTCCAAATCTAGGTCTCTGGTATCCAAAAGATTCAGCATTTGAGTTAACTGGATTCTCTGATGCTGATTATGCTGGATGCAGAATTGACAGGAAGAGCACCAGTGGAACTTGTCAGTTCCTTGGTGACAGACTTGTCTCTTGGTTTTGTAAGAAACAAACATCTGTGTCAACTTCAACTGCTGAAGCTGAATATATGGCTGCAGGCAGTTGTTGTTCACAAATCTTGTGGATTCAAAACCAACTCCTAGACTATGGCTACAACTTAGAGAAGTCTAAAATCTTTTGTGATAACACCAGTGCTATTTCTAGAGCTCAAAATCCAGCCCTACATAGTAGGACAAAACACATAGAGATTAGGCATCACTTCTTAAGGGATAATGTTGAAAAGAATAAAATTGAATTACAATATATCCCAACAGATTTACAAAGGGGAGATATTTTCACCAAGCCTTTGGATGAAAAGAAACACACCTTCTTCCTAAATCAGTTAGGAATGTTAGATGGAGGAAGCCTTAAATGATATCCAAGATTTTGACACCTTAAAAATTGACCAAGCTTAGGCAAACTTTTTGATTTTTCTTAGTATCTAGAATTTTTCTGATCTCTGAACTGCGCTCGACGATTTGCCCCAAGATCGTCGAACGGAGTTCGACGATTTCCAAAAATCGTCGACCTGAGTTCAGCGCCTCTCAGATAGTATGAACTATCTCTTCCGGTCAACGATCGTCGAACGTCGCTCGACGATTTTGTTCTTTGAACGATCGTCGAACGAAGCTCGATGCTTTCCAATATCGTCGAACGGAGATCGACGATGTTGAAGTCTCTTCAGATTCCTTTAGGAGCCTCGATCGTCGAACTGAGTTCAACGATCTTTCCATTTCTGCGTCGAACCCTAATATAAAACTCATTTTTCGCCGTCGTTCTCTTTTGCGCTTTCGATTTCTCTGCAAGAATTTTCTTTCCCTCCAAACAGTTCTATGCTTGGTCGTTTTGTTTGTTGAGTTTTTGCAGGTACAAATGGCTGTGTCAGTTGCTGTCCTAGCTGCAATGAAGTTTGATGCAGGTTTTGAAATTGATATAGAATCTTTCAGCACCACTGATCAGGTTTTCCAAGATATACTGGGCTTGTTCCAGGATCAGAATCTGACTGCCCTCATGACCACCAGGATCAAGTTGGCTTCTGATGAAATCAAGGAGTGGGTTTATACTGCTCATAATCAAGATAACAGCACTATAGTTGGGTCAATAGCTGGAAATCAGGTACCCTTGACCCCCATAATTCTATCAGAAGTTTTTGGACTGAGAAATGGAGAAGATATTGCTGAACTCTCTGGAGAGGAATATTCTGAACTGCTTGCCAGGATGGGTCATCCAGAGGGAAACCCTAGCAAGCTATTCAAAAGGAACTTGTCTGTTGAATATAGGTTCCTGGCAGATGTAGTAGGGAAAGTGCTACTGGCAAAGCACTCAACCCATGATACAATATCCAGATATCAGCTCTGTCTCATGGGATCTCTTGTGGATAAGAAAACTCTGAACTGGGGAGAGGTCTTCTTTGACCTAATCAAAAAGAAAATAAACAAGAGTTTTGTTAATTTTGGAAGGATTATTGGAGTTTTTCTGCAGACCAGGTGTCCTACCTTGCTGGTCTCCTCTGGAGTTCACATCAATGCCTCCAAGAGACTAACCTGTGCCCTCTTTGGCAAGTGGAACAGGCAAATAAGCAAGCCCAGCAGGCCCTCCTCCAGTGCCCCTTCAGGCACAAGGACTCAAAGAGTCACTCCTCCACAGGTCTCTGCCCCTGCAGATGACCTGGCGGCTGCTGTTGCTTCCTCTCCTCCTCCTCCAATTCCATCCACCATTCCAGCTCCATCCACCATCACCATATCCAGCCCATCTCCAACATTAACTCCATCTCCAGTCCCTGTTCTTTCTACACCAGAAGAACATTTCCACCCTCTGTTCTCCTACCCTCCACCTGATATCTCCTCATCACCATCCATTCCATCCTTCACCCTATTGGATGATTCCTTTATGGATGATTCCCCTTCCTCTCCTCCTGAATTACCCACCTCCTCCACTTCCTTCCAGGATCTCCTACACCACATCATAGATCAACCAACATTCACCCCATCCATCTCCATTCCCCTGTCCTCCATATCCACCCTACCAACACCTCAGCCATCCATACCAACATTCTCCAGCCCTTCCCTTCCAGCATCCCCAGCTGCTTCCATACCATCTACCTCTGCTCCAGCTGTTGAGCAAGTAGACCTCTCAACCCTAGCTGACAGTTTGTATGAGTTACTTGCCCCCAGGCTAACTCTATTGTTGGAGACCTCCTTGGCTCCTCTACACCTGTCTGTTGCAGCCCTTTCTGCCAGGCTCTCTTCCCTCCTTCCTCAGGCAGCACCTACAGCAGTGTGCCTTGATCCAGATGTATCTGCATCTAGGCAGGGGGAGATGCCTTATGAAGTGAATCTTCATGCTGCTGCTGCTGCTGTTTCTGCAAGCTCTTTATCTGCTGCTGCTGTTTCTGTGTCTGCAGCTCCTTCTGCTCCTGTTGTTGTGCCTCCTACTGCAGTTCTGGCAATAGATCTCAGGTCTTTGCTATCTGTGTTTGATTCTGCCTTCTTTAGCTGTCTGCCAGAGGTCCATGCTGTCCAGCCTCCAGAAGACTATCCAAGGCACTTGTGCCTTTTTCTTGCTGTGACCCTAGCATGCTCTCCTCCTTTGTAAATTCAGTCATTGTTGCTGCTTCTGAAGAAAGGACTGATTTTGCTTCTGAGAATGTTGCTGCTGCTGCTGAAGATATTCATACTGCTACTGAAGTTCCAACTGTTTCTGATGAGCCAATATCCAAGGACATTCTGATGTCAGAGGCCACTGATTTTGAGCCTGCTGCAGTTTTTGATGATGAATCTGCTGTTTCTACTGCTGTAAGTGAGATTGTTACTGCTGTTGTCACTTGTCCAGAGCCAACTGCTGCTGTTGCTGTTACACCTTCTCCATCTGCTGCTGTCCCTGTTGTTACCATCTCTGCTGCTGCTGCTGCTGTCTCCACTTCTGCCTCATCTGCCTCTGTTCAGCTAAAGAAAGAATTGATGAAGAAAATAGATGCTTTATATGATGATCAGAGTTCTGAATCTGATGAGTTTAAAACAGACTCTGATGACTCATCTGCTACCATTGCCAGGAAAAGGAAGGCAAGGAGCAAGGCTATGAAAAGGGTTCCTCCTGCTAAAGTTAAGGATAACAATGATATCCCTTATTATATCCTTCATAATTGCCCAATCACTGAACACTGGATGCAGTATTCCAAGAACCAGCTGAAAGCCATGAAGAAAAAGAGAAAATATGAGAAGGGCTCATCCCCATTCCAGCACTCTCATCCTCCTCCACCACCTCCTCCTGATGCAGGTGCAGGTGGAAGCTCTGCAAGTCAACCCCCAGCCAGAAGCCAGGCTCCCTATCAACCTCATGCCAGATCCTATCAAAGGGAAAGCCAATCCAGGGGTTCATATTCTAGGAGAGGAGGATATAGAGGTAATTAGAGAGATATTCAGGTATATTCCAAAGGGTACTCCAGGCAGCACCCATATTCTAGGGGAGGACATGGTTCTTCTGATACATCATCAGGTCCTTTCCCTTATAAGTTGAAAGAGACTGTGTCTGCCAGGCCTCCTCAAGACAATCCTTCCAACAGGTATGAGCCACCTGTACCTTTTGAGGACCCTGAAAATAATCCATCTGCTTGGACTGCCAGGATAAAGGAATTGGCTGCACTGGATCAGATTAAGAAGGCCAGAGAACAAGGAATAGATTCTTCCAACATTTCAACAATGTCTGAGCAAAGACAGAAAGAATTAGAGAGATATGCTTCTAGTAAATTCTTTGATGCTGAGAGATACATGGAATTACATCCTGAAGCAGTGGTTCCTAGGCCTACAAAGCAAACTTATTTGGGTACAGCAGATGACACCAGGTCCAACAAGGAAGCCCTAAATCCTAACAGAGAAATTAAAATGGTTAAAGGCAAAGAGAAGAAGTAATATTGTAAGGTGATAATTTCTGGAACTTCTGATTATCTGAATGCTATATATATATCTCTGTGATGATTCTGCAATGTCTAGCTGTTGTTTTTATGTTTTTCTGATTGTATGTTGTTATTTAAAGTTCTTCCAAAGTTTGTAAATAGTAATCCTAACCCAAATAGGGGGAGATTGTTGGAACACCCTATTACTAATTTGGGTAAGGATCACTATGTCTCTAGGAACCTTTGCTTGACCTTCTGTATAGCTTAATAGGTCAATTAGAATTGAGTCTAAGGGTAAGAAGTCTAGGTTTGGAAGCTGCTCTGAAGACCAGGATTCTCAATCTGGAGACTAAGTCTGATCGTCGAGCTCAGCACGACGATTCGTCGAACTCCGGTCGACGATCGTCTAGCTCAACTTCGACAGATCGTCGAACTCCATTCGACGATCGCTGAGCTCAACCTCATAATATCGTCGAACTCCATTCGACGATCGGTGAGCTCAGGTCGACGATTTTGACTCTGCATTGGATCTTTATCTCTGAGCTCAGTTCGACGATCTTTGAGCTCAGATCGACGATATTTTGCTGCTGTGTGTTTCCAGGTCGCTGAGCTCAGCTCGACGATAGCAGAGCTCAGTTCGACGATTTCAGATAACTTCCAAAATTCAAATTCAAAATCAGTTAGGAGTTATTCTGCAATTAATTCAGAGATTTGCTAGTCGTTTTCATTCAATTCTGGACCAAGTTTCAAGGGATTTTTCAAGGAATGTTTCTGTGGACTTTCCTCCAGAAGATATTATGCAATTAAGGATGCAATTAATGCAGGCCAACGGCTATACTTGACAGAGAATGATATTCTATTCTGTACCAGAGAATAAAAGACAGGATTTTTGAATCTCTCACATAGAAGAACACACACACACAATACAGATTACAGAGACACTCTCAAAAATCTTCTGTCTCAAAGAATTCTGAAGAACACTCATCCAAGGAGATCAAGTTTTCAAATCTTCAGATCTCTTTAGTTTTCAAAGTGTTCAAGGCCAACATATTTCAAGACTCCAGACACTCAACATTTCAGCTATTGCTGAAATCATCCATTGCTGGAGTTCAATCTTTGAAGGCCTATCACCCTCAGCAAAGCTTTTCTTCCTGAAGATTTCAAGGATTCAGTGGGAGCTTTGACATCAATCCACATAGTCTTCTCAGTTGTTTGAGAAAGAGAAGACTTCCATCACTCTCTCACCCCCACTCTGTAAAGGGTTTTTCAAACTCCCTTCAAAAGTTTGAACTTGGTTTTTGAGCACCTTGTCAAAAGCTCATTGGTGGCAAGACATCTGATCAAAAAATCTGCTTTGGTTTTTGAGCACCTTATCAAAAGCTCATTGGTGCCCAGGACACCTGATCAACTCATCCTGCAGTGGATTCCTACCTAGGGTGGTAGAAGAGTGGATGTACCCAAGTTTGGGGAACCACTATATTTCCTTGTGTCTTCTGGTTTTGCTTGTTTTCATTTTTGTTTCTGGCCTTGATTTTTTCTGTGCTTAGTTTTTGCTTAGCTTGTGCTGTGATTAGATTTATTTTTGCTTCCCTGCTCACAAAGACTACAACAATTGTTGTAAAAGTTTGTAAAAGTTTTTAAAAGCACCATATACTCTATTCACCCACCTCTAGAGTATATCAGATCTAGTTGCACTTTCACAGTCCACAAGAGAATCACATGTCATAATAAATATAACTCCACGAAGGGAGTGTACACAGAATAAAACATCAGAGTAGCAAAATACGGGCTTATGCCCGGTACATCATATCCTCACTACAAAAATCACTCATGCGGAAGCAGAAAAACTACTCAAGGTTGAGACTCACGGTCCCGGCTGTATGAACTCCGGAGCTAGACTGCCCCACCTCCAAGCGCACCGGTCTCTGGGGCTGCTCCTCCATGCTGGTCTCCACGATCCCCTAAATGATGCGGTTCGAAAACCGTTAGTCTAAAAGACTAAGTCCTATCATCCCCCGCCCCTTCCCCCATGGCTCCTAGGCACCGAGCGGAGAGGAAGAAAGGGGAGGACTTGAAGGTGGAGAATATCAAAAGCAGATGGCAGCGGTCCTATACTAGCAAATTCTATAGCATGTAAAGACGATAAGCTGAAATATGAAAGTAACCTTCACTTGTGTGAAAACACATAAGCCAAGGGGTCTTCTGCAAGGCTCCCATCGTATAAAAAGTCCCATAACAATTTATACATTGGGCTGTTGGTTATCACACAGCAGTAAATATATATATCAAAATTAACCTTAATTTATAAACTTGCCCACACAAGCTTATAGACCAAGGGGTCGTTTTGCAGGTCCTAAAGTATAAGCGTCCCATTCCACTTATACTTCAGGTGTCAGGGTTAAATGAATCGTTTATGCTATGACATGCAAGTGGGTATGATGGATCATGCAAGTGCAACACACACACCCGACTCTGTGCACACAGACCTTTAGTTCCCCCTTTCTGGAGCAGTAACCTCCCAGGATACCTCCGTAGTGGCAGACGGAAGCGGTGGGTTGGGCCTCGCCCACCTCTAAACCAGTAAAGCACTACCGGTCAGACCTATCGTACGCCTCAACGCTTGGTGCACGAAGCGGACTCCCGCGTACTCTTGCCGGCTGGCGCACCGGACTTCTGTTGGCGAAGTGCTAACCGTACTTGCCGAGTCAACGTATTGGCGCCGGTGCATCGACCCTCCAATACCGAAGACCCACCACCTTAATTTCCTTTCCTTTTATGCACGTGCAAGTTTAGCGTAATCAAAACCCGAGCCGAAGCTCCCCGGACCAACACGTCCATCACAAACAATCGAGCCGAAGCTCCCCGGACCCAAAGTCCGACTTTTATCCATCCGAGCCGAAGCTCCCAGCTAACTTCCGGTGCCAACAGTGTTTGTGAAATGTGCAACCCTAATTACTAAGTTACTCTTTTCATCTTGTTAAAACAGTTTACGTTATCCCAGGACTGCCCCCGGTATTCCCTGTGAAGGGCTCTCAAGGGGCACTAGGAACTGTGTTGGGATTACGCCCAGCATTCCCTTTCGCAAGGTAATTATTTTGTTATTGGTTGATTCCCTTACCCATTACTTTCTCATGTTCCGATAGGCTAATCCTAGGGTGATTTGACTCCAACTCTCCTTGGGTAGGACGATCTTTCGTCGGAACCGAACGCCTCTAAACCCTAGACAAAACAACACCCTACTCACTTATCTTCCATAGATGCACCAAATTCTACTTATCCTTTCAGCAAACCAACAAGACCCATTCACACGTGCTCTAATTCATATCCAAAATGATTTCCTACAGTTTTGCTATATACAGACCACTTAAGCTACATGACCCGTAAAAAGGGAAGTACATGAAATACTCATCCAGTACCCCTATGATAATTATTAGAGGGCTAAAATGACATTTGTAGCATAAATCCAGAAATTCATAATTTTCCTAATTTGTTTGTAATTTATTTATTTATTCTAGAATCCAAAAAGCCCAAGTTTGATCATGAAGTACCAATTTCATACAAGATAATATTCCAATAAATTTATGTTAATTAAAAAATGCATAATTAACTCTAAATCCTAAGTATTCAAATTTTTCAGCAAGGTTTAGGCCCTTAAATGTAATTTCAAAGATATCTCATAAAAAGTCATTTTAAACGATTTTACAGCAATAATACCTCCAAAACTTCAGAGAAAATTCAGGGATGATTATGATGGCCTACAAATACCCTAGAAAAAGTTTCATAATTTATCATTTAATAATAAGGCTATTCTTGATTTTCTCATGAAATTTCAGGTTTATGGGTTAATGAACAAAGTATACTAAATATCCATCAAACATTTCCACAAAAATTCCCACATGATAATAATGAACTAGGAACACTATGTATCAAGTTTCATAATTTTTCAACAACTATTGAGCTCTTGTAAGAATTATTTAGTATGTAACTAAAGTAATGCACTTGTGAAGTAGATGCCCTAACTAGGTATCCAAAAATTCTATCAAAAATCAAACATGATCAGTATGGTCTAAAACTACCTCTGCCAATGTTTCATGCCCTTTCAATGGGCAGTGAGATCACAATAGCCAAATTATTAATTAGGGCAATCCTATTAGTTACAAATGAAGTGCTACAAATATTTATCAAAACTTCCCAAATAAATTACCAGAGGCTCAAAATATCCTTATTCCCTCACTACCCAAATTTGATTAAATTTCAAGAAGTTTAGCTAACCTAAACTAACACTACAAGTTTTATGTCCTAAGCTAGGGTTAGGGTTTTGTGGACCCTACCCTTTTCAAAATTATTTAATATTTTTACCAGAGGGTTTAATATACCCTAGGACCCTCCATGCAAAACTTGATGTTCATCCAAGGTGTTTAGGACTCATGCCCTTCACAAGGCAAAAAGGTCCTTCCTTAAGGTTTGGCCTAGGAACTTAGGGCAAATCAATTCCACACTGCCCCACATTCCATGGGGAGGTGATAAATGCCAAAGCAAGTAAGTGTCCCAAATTTCAGCCTCTGTTGAGGTGATTTGGTCACTCAAAATCAAAAGTGCACTTTTTGAACAAAAATAGCACCTTAGGGCCACACTAGGGTTTGGTGATTCCCTAACCAAAACATATCCAAATGAGTCCAAATTTTGTACAGGACTAGGTCTTGAAGCCAGGGCCAATCCCCAAAATTTGGGAGGATTTAGAGGTCATTTGACTACTTAATTAAATTACACTAACTTTATTAAATAAAATCAAAAACTTTAGAAAAAGGGTGTCCAAAAATTCTGAGTTTTGGGCAGGCCCTAGGTATAGCTAGGTTAGGCTCCCTACCAAAATTTCAATTGATTTGGGCTAGGGATGAAGCGTGGGAACTCAGTTTAATGACTGTCTAGCCCTAAGGGTATGTCCTACCAAAATGGGTGCCCTGGTCAGACCATGCACCCAAATGGGTTCAAACAAATTTTAAAATAAATTAGACTCAGAGGGCTACAACTTTTGTGTTGGTGACGTTTTCTGCAGAGGGGCCTAAGTGTTTTTAAAAATTAAAACCATTTAGTGTATATAGTGTGACAGAAATGAAATAATCAAGAAAATGATTCCTATAGTTTAATTCTGATGGAGCACGAATCTTGGCGCAGATGAACGGGATCCGTTCATCTCCTTCGGTGAGCCGACGGCCAGGATGCATTTTTCCTGGGCCGACTTCAAGCGGCTGCCGCCGGCCATCCAGCCCCTTCCCCGGCCGGCCACCGCCACCACCACCTCCATTGAGGTGGGGGCTATCGCCAGGCGCTTGCTCTGCCGCCGGAGAGGCGTTTTCCGGCAGTTCTGGCAAGTTAATTTTAGCCGGAAACCATGAAAATTCCTGGTTTGGATCGGGCTCAATTGAGCCCGAAACTTCAACCTAGTAGTCCTATGATCTACCCGTGAGTTAAGGAGAGGGGGAGGACCTTCCTGGCGGCCTGAATGCGAGTCAATCTTCGGGTTGCCATGGTGGTGGTGCCGCCGGCCGGATTTCTGCAACAGTGCAGTCATGTTGCCTGAATTCCTACGGTAAACGATGGGAAGGGATCCTCTCATGTCACTGATGGTTTATAAATCATCAGTTGGGGGATGGGAGAGGCCAAACATCAATGGCCATTAATGCCCTTGAAGGCTTGGCTCGGGTTGAGTGAGGGGGGGGGGGGGGGTGAATCTTCCTCTTGGTGGCCGGGAAACGGCTGGAATCAACTCCTCTTCCCTAGAGGAGTTGATTGCAGCCATAAATGGTGGTTGTTGATCTCCTTGGCCGGCTTTCCACTCTCCCCTTCCTCTCCCCCATCTTCTCTCTCCTCCACTAACATGGAGGGAAGCTTCCTTCTCTCTCCTAGTCACCCCTGGTTGACTGGTCAACCCCATAAGCTAAATGCAGCCCACTTGGTTATGATGAACATAGAAATGGGGTTAGCCTAAGGAAGAAGTGGCTTGGGCTTGGGTTAGCCCTTTTGGGCTAGGTTTGACTTGGCTTAAATGAGGGTTGACCTGGGCCAATTTGACCATCTAGGTTGACCCCATTAGGTGTTTAGCGGCCCATTGGACTCCCTTAAGTTCTAGGATTACTTGAAGGGTTGGTTGGGCATCTTGGTGGTCACATGTCCCTTGGTAAGGGCACTTTGACCATTTTATGGCTAGAGTTGACTTGGGTCAACATGACCAATTGGGTTGACCCCTGATAATACGTTTGCAGTCAATTTTATTAGGATATTTTCGAGGTTTTAAAGCCAATCATGTCTTGTAAAGTACTTGTTTTGATTCCCCTTTGCATATATTTTTGTCGCTAATTCATTTTTTCTGCTTTTTGCAGGTTTTCACGGCTTTCAGCCGAAGTTTGCTGTGACACGCCCCAAGGTCACGCCCTACCAGGGCGTGTACCTAGGGCGTGTAACCCAGAGGAATGAAGCAATTGGTCCGAAACTGCATTCCGTGGAAACTTAGTGTACACGCCCTCGGTCATGCCCGTGTCACACCCGACACGGGCGTGTACTAGAGGCGTGTCCCCAGGTTCCGAGGAATCGCCGCAGCGCGCTCGTTTTTCCCGCTCCACCGTCGCACCGAAAGTGTCACGCCCTAGGGTCACGCCTGACCCGGGCGTGACATATGGGCGTGTACTTCAGCAATTCCGCCCGTCACCTCCAGCATTCAATTTTAGTTCAACAAAGTCACGCTGCAAACAACACGCCCCAGGTACACGCCCTGCCAGGGCGTGACTTGTGGGCGTGTACCGCAACAACTCCGTCAGAATTCAATTCCTGCCCGAAAAAGTCGCGCCGAATGTGTCACACCCCAGGGTCACGCCCGACCAGGGCGTGACAGGGGGGCGTGACCCGACCCGAAAAATTCTATAAATAGAGCCCAACTCCAGGGGTTCAGGGACACCTTTTGCTTTGAGAGGGGAGGTTCTGTCCTTTGTATTTCTGAACTTTTTAAGCATGTCTTTCCATTTTTAGTTCGTAGCTCTAGCTTTATGCTTTTCCTGTATTAGCTCCTAGCTTATTTCTGTAGTATGATGCTAATGATAGTGTAGTTTCCTTCTCATGTTCTTGTAATCTCTGGTTTTCAAGCTGTAAGATCGTTGTTTCTCTTAATAAAAGTGTTGTTTTCTTTTTCGTTCCTGCTCTGTTTTCAGTATTTTTCTTCTACTCATCCCCCCTCTTCCACCTCACCATGATTAACTAATCCTCCATGTACTCGATCTTAAAGATCCGAGGTTCGAGTGATTAGGTTATGATGCTTTGAATCTTACGTTTCCTTTTTAGGGTTTAGCTTTGAATTACTCTTGATTTATCACGGGTTGGAGGTATATTATCGATATATACTCTCCACCTTTGCTTTCATTCTGGGCTAGCCGAGAGGCCGAAAGTTTGAAATGAGCACTCAAGAGTAAAGGGAGTTGTTCGCACCCCTCGAGAGAGGCAGACGTTCAAATCTCCCGGATTGGAGTAAAATCCAATAGAGGGGTTCACCGCGTAAAGCGAGTTTTAGGCCTCCGATTTAGGCGAAAGTCGGTCGGACCTTCCTAAACTCAGTTAGGCACGGCCTTCGAGAGAAGCGTGTCAATATTCATGGAACCTCCACGGTCAAGGACCTTTACCCTAATTAGCTTAGGATTATTTATCGTATTTTTCTAACCACTCTTGCCGAGGTGATTTCTGATCGAGTGCATTTTCCCTTCATCGTTACTAAGCTTAAGTTAATCGCTCTTTTAGCTCTCTTTATCTTTTCATGCAAGTAATTCTCTTCCTTTAGCACGATTAGCTTTCTTCTAAAAAACTTAATTTTTCCGTCGATAAAATAATAGATTTCGTGTGAGTAAGTTTACTCAACTGTTCCCGGATTTCAATACGACACTTGTGTCCCCTAGCTGCATTTCGATAGGTATACTTGCCTTGATGAATTGTTAGTTTGGTTATTTTCTCCTTGCAGATATCTAAGTGACAATCAAGTTTTTGGCGCCGTTGCCGGGGAAGCAACGCTCGTTGATAAATTGAAAACGCGAATATATTAATTTTATCACTTCTCTTTCTCAGCCTCCTTCTTAAATTTTTTCCGCCTACTCACTTGAGTTAAATGGCTGGATTTTGTTAAGTGTGCGTATTTTTATTTTTCCGCCTACTCACTTGAGTTAATTGGCTGGATTTATTTCATGCAAGTGTGCGTATTTTTTTTTTCCGCCTACTCACTTGAGTTAATTGGCAGGCTTTATTTCAGTAGACTGTGTTTACTTTCTGTAGAGTGGGTGTGTTTTAATTTTTTGTCGAGTGCGTGAGTGTAGCTTTTATTTTCCGCCTACTCGCTCAGAGATAAATGGCTGGATTTTAATTACCGCATTCTTAATAGAAACCCACATCACAAAATTTTCTACACCACCTAACTCTCTCGAAAAGGGCAAAGTGGCTCTAAATGCCACTATCTTGTCTAGTACCTTGCGAACCCTTCACCGGGTAGCCCTTGGGAAGTTCGGGAGTTAAAACATAAAAAAAATCTATTTCAGGACATTCATGCTAGTGTTGGGTCGTCGGGCCCCAGCTCAAGCCAATTGGCTGTCGGTCCATGACGGGCGGTTGGTTCAGGAATTGGAGGTGTTGGAGATCTCTTGCATAGACAAGCAGTCAAGTGCGGAAGCACTATTGAATTGGACTGAAGTTCAATATGACCTAGCTGATCGGATTCGACAGGCTTTGGATATAGATGGCCACATGAAGCACATCATGGTTGAAGCTCTGGATGGGTCAAATTCTCAATTCGTTGTTCAGGACGGATTACTTTGGAAAGATGGTCGTCTATGCGTACCAAGCGTGGGCAATTTACGGGTGGATTTGTTGTACAAGGCGCATCATACCAAGTACTCGATTCATCCGGGGAACACGAAGATGTACTGCGATGTTAAGAAATTGTTCTGGTGGCAATGACTGAAGAAGGATGTGGCACTGTACATGGCGAAATGCCAAACTTGCGCCTTAGTGAAGGCAGAGTGCCAAAAGCTGGGAGGATTCTTGAAGTCCTGGCCAATTCCGGAGTGCAAGTTCGACGACATCACTATGGACTTTTTGCACGGTTTGCCAAGGTCACAGAAGGGGAACGACGTCATTTGGGTGGTCGTAGATCGTCTAACGAAGGTGTCGCACTTCATTCCGCATAGGAAGTATGATCCCGTGAAGAAACTGGCAAAGTTATATGTGGATAACATAGTACGACTTCACAGCATGCCCCGCAACATCGTGAGTGACCGAGATGGGCAGTTCACGCCCAATGAATGGAGGTTGGTGCAGCAGATGTTGGGAACAAAGCTGAGTTTCAGCACAACCTTTCATCCATAGACGGATGGGCAGACCGAGAGGGTTAATAGGATAATGGAAGACATGCTTCGCATGTGCGTCCTGGATTTTGGAAAGCAGTGGGAGGACCACTTATACTTGGTGGAGTTTGCGTACAACAATAACTACCAGGCGAGCATACAAATGGTGCTCTTCGAGGCCCTTTATGGTAAAAGATGTCGCACGCCGTTGTCTTGGTTGGAAACGGGTGAGTCAAAGTTGAACAAGTGCCAAGAGGTGGAAGATGCTACGTCATTGGTTCGAATGATTCGGGAAAGGTTGATAATCGCCCAAGAACTCCAGGCTAAGTACTATAATGCCAAGCACCGGAACGTGGAGTTTGATTTGGCGACTGGGTGTACTTGAAGATCAAGCCGTTCAAGGGTGTCTCGCAGTTGCGGCGCTTAAAGAAGCTAAGCCCGAGGTACCTTGGACCATTTGAGGTTCTGGAGCAGATTGGTGAAGCAGCTTATCGTTTGAAGCTTTCAGTGGAGGTTTGTGGTCTACATGATGTATTCCATATATCGGTACTACAGAAGGCGTTGCAAGAGCCTTCGCATGTGATCGTGGTGGATCAAGTGTCGGTCGAGAATGGGTTGACGACGAAGGTCAAGCCCGTTCGTATTGAGTACTCAGAAGTCAAGCGGCTACGCAATAAAGAGATCAGGATGGTCAAGATCCGTTGGGATAATTGCGGTCGGGAAGAGCTCTCTTGGGAGCGAGAGCAGACCATGCTTGAGGAGTACCTGGAGTTGTTTCACTCAGGTACCGTTTAAGTTTTATGTTTCTTTCGTTTATGTAATTTCGAGGACGAAATTCTTTTAAGTTGGACAGAGTTGTAATGCTCCAAAATTCGAAAGTGTGACGGTCAGCATTGGGGGCCCCCTCTAGTGTCGACACAAGGGCCATGGTGTCGACACAAGGGCAGTGGTGTCGACACAAGTCTTGTAGTGTCGACACAATGCCTGCAGTGTCGACACAAGGCTGCGGTGTCGACACAAGGCTGCGATGTCGACACAAGGCTTGCTGTGTCGACACAACGCCTGCGGTGTCGACACAAGGCTTGCGGTGTCGACACAACACCTGCGGTGTCGACACAAGGCTGCAGTGTCGACACAACACCAGGGTGTCGACATAGGGTGTCGATACAAGGTGTCGATACCGGGTGTCGACACAGGGTGTCGACATGGTCTCGACATAGGGTTTCGACATAGGGTCTCGATAGTGTCGACACTGGTTATTGGTAGGGTATCGACAAAATGTCTCGACACAAGCTTGTTCGGGTAGGATACGGGCGTGTCCAAGACCCGTGTGAGTCTCGGGTTGGTGTTGGTCCTGTGTTGATGGAGGAACACGCCCGGGAATACGGGCGTGTACTTGCTGACACGAGCATGTCAGGTTGGACACGGGGCGTGTCGGGTGCTCGTGTGTTTTTCGAGACACGTCGATTTCGATGGCGAATGGGGGACACGTCCATGGACACGGGCATGTCGCAAGCCGTGTTCGGCCCAGGTTTTTCATTTTTAGCTCCGGATCGTGGCCGTTCGTTTCTTTATTTTGGGATCCGATGGTTGGGGGTTATTCCTACTAGGATATACCCGGGATTAGGGTTTCAAATCCCTCATTTTTTGTTTGCTAGTTCTCTGTCTAAGATTTAGAGAGAGGGGAGAGAAAAGAGAAAGAAGAAGGCTAGATCCGGTCACCGACGGAGCTTCGGAGCTCCAAATCGCGAGTCGACTTCGGATCTACGAAGGCAAGGAGATTGCGGTGCTTTTCATCCATGTATATTTACATGGTGCCAAGGAAGAATGCTAGTGTAACTATTCTCTACTTGAGAATGTGAAGCTCTCTTTTCCTTTGCATAGGAAGCCCGCTCTCGCGAGTTTGCGATGAGTTGAGGCATTCCTTTGGGAAACATGAATAGTCCCCGTTGTGTAGATGTAGAGTCCGTAATCGAGAACAGATATAGGCATGATGTGTGAAGCCTACCGAGATAAGTTGGTCTGGATCGTTGATGTTGCATTACATAAATGGCCGGAGAAGACTCCGTGTAATTGGTTATTTTTCAGGTTTCCTACGTGGTAGATTGCAGCAGGGATTCTTGGGTATTAACTCCAAGGTGAACCCGAAAAACTGGGCAGATGCATGATTCTGCCAACATGGTGGCCTGGGAGCCAACTTAAACATAACCGGGTTATGTGAAGTGTGTGACGGAAACGAGACTCGGGGAGGTTTGACCCGCGCATATGGCTTAAATTGACGTTGCGATGTGAGCAATGGGTCAGACGGAACCGTACCCATTCTATGTCGTTCGGTGGGATCCGTTGGCATAGATGGGGGTCTTCAGCGGGCTATGGCTTAAATTGACATGACCCATGTCGAGAAGACAAAATGCGCATAGGATTGGACGTCAAAGTGGCGGTGGTGAGACCAGAGTGTCTATGGCTTAAATTGATGTGACATTGACCGGTTCACCGAGAATGTGCCCTGAGTGCATGGGGTGTGTGGCCGTGTGTGCCTACACCTGTGATGTAGTGTTGTTACATTACTACTTGGTTATGCTAATAAAGTGCAGGGAAGGAGCATCGCCGCCCAGAGTTTGGGGGCGGGATCGTTATAATTTGGTCAGCATAGCTGACCGTTGCTTTTGTTTGCCACCGTGCGGTGGATTGTTACTTGCAGGTACTACATGACCGAGCGGTTTATAGCAGGCTAAAGCCCAAGTTGCTGAGCCTGCCCTCGAATGCCTAAATTTTTAAGTGTTTTCTTTTATTCATGTATGGCCGGCCTGCGTGCCAAGGTTTGGAAAACATTTATTATTGGAGCAAACTATTGTAAGGCTATAAGGCCAGTACTTGTGTATTTGTACTTCATTCCTTTTGGCTTTGTAGTGGACATTCATGCTAGTGTTGGGTTCTTTATTATTGCAACTATTAATAATACTTCCGCTATAATAACTCTGTGTAGGACGCTAGATTGGTTGGATGGTTTCCATTGAGTAACCACCCGGACTTTCTATGGTATATGGCATCGGGCCCCGGTCGCACCTAGTGCTATATGCTATGTGACAGATAGGGGGTGTTACAAGATGGGTTTTGGTGCTTCATCAAGCCAACCCCCACTAATTCAGAAAAAAATATTCACAACACCTATAAAATTTCTCTCTGAGAAAGGAAAACAAAAGATAGACAATAATAATAATGTTAAACAAATAGAACCAAAACCTAAGAATAAGAAAAATAAAAAGAAAAATCATTACTATAACAATGTTTAATAGATTTCGTCGAACGCAGACTGATGAAATGTGTACAGTTCGTCGAACTCCAGTCGACGAACTCCGAACGGAGATTTCTATTATAATAATTCATTGAACTACGATCGACGAAACCAGTATGGTTCATTGAACCGAGATCGATGATTTTGGGGCCCCGAGAATGGATATTCTCATTCTCTGAGTGGAGTTCGACGAACTCACCCCCATTCGTCGAACTCAGATCGACGAACTCACTTGAATTCGTCGAACCCAGTTCAACTTAACAGAAATTTCAATTCTTTCAAAACTTATAACCAACCAAGATCTTCCTCTAATCTATTTAATCAATGGATCATACCACCTAGGAAATATCAACCTTTAGGATATAAATGACAACCTAAATACTCTTACATTTCCAGTTTCAGTCATATAAAGAAAGAAGGACACAAGGTAACCTGGGTCAAGAATAGCTAATCTATTTATTTGTAGGTGAAAAACTATCCCACCATAGAGCAACAGAGGTATATGGATAGTGGCTGCTCTAAACACATGACTGGGAATAAGGATAACCTAACTCACTACAAGTCAAAGTTAGGACCAAAGGTAATATTTGGTGACTCCAATTGTGACCAGACTGAAGGCTATGGAAAGGTCCAGATTGGAGCTGTCACCTTCAGGAAGGTAGCCTATGTAAGTGCACTGAAGCATAACATTATCTCCATAAGTCAGCTATGTGATGAAAGGTTTCATGTATCATTTACTAAAACTTCATGTATTATTAATTCTATAGATAACCATGTAGTTTTGACTGACACTAGAGTAGGAAATATTTATATAGTTAACTTTAAATCTGCCAAAATAGAAATATTGTTATTTAATTCAACTAGCAACAATAATGACCTTTGGCATAGGAGATTCGATCATGTTAACTTAAAAAACATTGCCAAACTCTATAGGGACAATCTTGTTAGAGGATTGCCTTCTTGCCCCTACAAGAAGGAAAGCCTTTGCAAGGCTTGTCAATTAGGCAAGCAAACTAAAACTAGTTTTAAATCTGTAAATAAAAGTGACTCGCATAGAATATTGTACTTACTAAATATGAACCTTTTTGGCCCTATTGTAGTACAAAGTCTAGGAGGTAAATCTTATACTTTAGTGATTGTATATGACTTCTCTAGATTCACTTGGGTATTCTTTCTGTGATCTAAGTCTGATAACTTACAGGTTGTTACAAATTTTCTCAAGAACATACAGATTGAGTACTCTACTCTAGTTACATTGATCAGAAGTGATCATGGTACTGAGTTTGAGTCTCTTCTTATGCAAGAGTTCTGTGAGAAGGAAGGTATCAGGCACTACTTCTCAGCACCTAGAACACCTCAACAAAATGGTGTTGCTGAAAGGAAGAATAAAACCCTAATTGAATTTGCAGGCACATTACTTGCAGATGCTCATTTGCCCCTATCCTTTTGGGCAGAGGCTTTGAGCACAGAAAATTATATACTGAATAGAAGTCTTATACAAAAGCTTAAGAATAAGACCTTCTTATGAGCTACTTAAAGGGAAGAAACCTAAAGTAGACTACTTTAAAATATTTGGTTGTTTATGCTATATTCAGAATAATAATAAGAAACACATTTGAAAATTTGAGGCCAAGGCTGAAATGGGAATTTTTCTTGGATATTCCCAAGCAAGCAAGGCTTATAGGGTCTTTAATAAATCTACCTTGAAAATTGAAGAATCTGTACATATTTCATTTGATGAAACTAACATGTTTTACAAGGAGAAAGAAATTTCTACCAGTAACTCTTTGCAGGAACCACAGTTGTGTTAGATGTTAAATGAACCGACCCTCACCAATGAGGCAGTTAGCCATCCTTCTCCACACATTTCTAAAGAAAATGAAGATGATGACAGTGAAGATGAAGACACTAAAAATAGAGAAGAACCTCCAACATCTTCCACAATTCCACAAGAGGAATTTATTTCCCAAGATATTGCTCAACAAACTCCACCTACTAAATTTGTCACACTTAGAGATCACCATGTATCTCAAGTGATTGGAGACATTTCAGTTTGTGTGCATACCAGGCATCAACTCAGCCAAGACTTGATGCATGCCTGCTTCATATCTCAAATTGAGCCCCAATCCATTAAAGATGCAGAGCAAGATCCCTGCTGGATTATTGCAATGCAAGAGCAGCTCAACCAATTTGAGAGATGCAGAGTTTGGGATTTAGTTCCAAGACCAAAAGACTACCCAGTCATTGGAACTAAATGGGTATTTAGGAACAAGCTTGATGCCCAAGGTGTCATAATAAGGAACAAGGCAAGGCTGGTTGCTCAAGGCTATAGGTAAGAGGAAGGGATTGACTATGACCAGACATTTGCCCCTGTTGCAAGGTTGGAGCAATCAGAATCTTCCTTGCATATGCTGCCTACAAGAAATTCAACGTTTACCAAATGGATGTCAAGAGTGCATTCTTGAATGGTGAACTTAAAGAAGAGATTTATGTTGAACAACCTCTAGGTTTTATTTCTCCAACTTATCCCTCTTATATTTTTAAATTGCATAAAGTTTTTTATGGTTTAAAGAAATCTCCAAGAGCTTGGTATGAAACATTAGCTAGCTTTCTTTTAGAGCATAAATATTCTGGAGGCATAGTAGATAGGACATTATTCACTAGACACCATAAAGATAAAATTTCATTAGTACAAATCTATGTAGATGACATAATTTTTGGGTCTACAGATTCCAAACTATGCAAGAGGTTCTATGACCTCATGCATTCAAAGTTTGAAATGAGTAGCATGTGTGAGCTCTCCTACTTTCTTGGTCTCCAAGTGAAGCAGCTACCTAATGTCATCTTTATATCCCAATCTAAGTCTGCTAAAGAGCTTATCAAAAAGTTTGGGATGTCAGATGCCTTAGCCAAGAAAATACCTATGGATACAAATGTTGTAATTGACTCTGATGAACATGAGAAACATGTTGCACAGAAATTATATAGGGCCATTGTTGGGTCCCTTTTATATCTTACAGCAAGTAGACCTGACATCATGTTTGCTACATGTCTTTGTGTTAGGTTTCAAGTGAACCCTAAAGAATCACACCTTATTTTCTTAAAAAGGATTTTAAGATATATAAAGAGTTATCCTAGTGTAGGACTCTGGTATACAACTGAGTCATAGTTTGAGTTAACTGGATACTAAGATGCTGACTTTGCTGGATGTAGAGTTGACAGAAAAAGTACCTTAGGGACATGCCAGTTCCTTGGTATGAGATTAGTGTCTTGGTTTTGCAAAAAGCAGTCATCTTTGTCTACTTCAACTGGTTGAAGCAGGATACATAGAAGCTGGCAGTTGCTGTTCCCAATGCTATGGATTCAAAACCAACACCTGGATTATGTGTTCAACTTAAATAACTCAATCTTACTTTGTGACAACACAAGTGCAATTTCCATTGCACAAAATCCAGTCCATCAAAGTAGAACTAAGCATATAGACATTAGGCATCATTTCATTAAAGAGTGTGTGGATAAAAATAAAATTAAGCTTGTCTACATCTACACTGATTTACAAAGGGCAGATATCTTCACCAAACCCTTGGATGAAAGGAATCATCTGTTTTTTATAAATCAGCTTGGTATGATCATTAGAGAAGCCTTAATTTAATTTCTGTCTGTGGTCGATGAATTTTTCAAAGTTCGTCGATCGAAGATCGAGGAACTGTGAAGAGTTCTAGAGACATTTGTCGAACGGAGATTGACGAACTCTCTGTGAGTGAAGTTCTTTCGTCGAACGGAGATCGACGAATTTGCTTCAGAAAATTTTCGTCGAACTGAAATCAACGAAATGTTTTCACTTCTTCTGACTGAGATCAACGAATTCTTTTGACTATAAAATATTTCGTCGAACCCAGATCAAAGAATTTTTACTTTTCGTCGGACGGAGTCTGTCGCTTCATATTCAGAAAACCATATATCTAGGTTTTCTTCGAGCTCGGTCCCGCACTTTCTTTTCCTTTGCACTCGATCTCTATTTTTCTTGTGCTGGCGAAAACAATGGCGATTCCGGCAAACACTCTTGCTGCAATGAAATTCGATATGCAATTTGACATTGACTTTGAATCATTCCAACACTCTGACCAGATCTTTGTGAATATTCTGAAATTGTTTGCGGAGCAGAATCTGCAGAAGTTCAAGACTCAATGAAACAAAATTGCAATGTCTGAGATTAAGGAATGAGTGTTTATCTCTACAACACCAGAGGAAGATATAAGGGTAGGAACAATATCCGGTAATGCAGTCTCTCTTTCCCCCACTGTTTAATCTGAGATTTTTGGTCTACTGAATGTTAATGAAGAATTAGAGATGGATAATGAGGAATATGATAATATGTTGATTAAGATGGATCATTCTGGAGAAAACCCGAACAAACTGCTGAAGAAAAATTTGTCTGCTGAGTACAAATTTTTGGCTGATGTTGTCGGAAAGGTTCGATTGGGCAAACATACCGCCCACGACTACATCACCAGGCACCAGTTCTTGGTGATGGGTGCTCTGGTTGATAAGAAAGGAGTAAACTGGGGCAAATTATTGTTTGACTTAATTAAGAAGAAAAACAACAAGAAAGAAGTTTTCTTTGGAAGGATTCTGAAGATAGTCCTTCACGAAAAGGCTCCTGAACTACTGGTCTCCATGACAGTGTTCATAAATGCCTCAAAAAGGCTTACATCTGCACTGTTTGGCAGATGAGAGAGGAAAATCACCAAGTCATCCAAGGTTTCATCCTCTAAAAGGACTTCTGAGAGCACCATCGCCGTAATAGCCGCTCCTCCACCTCCAGAAGACATTCCTTCCTCCACCAAAATTCCCTCTCATCCTCAACCTCAACAACAACAACAAACCTCACCAGTTTAATCTCCAGTACATACCACACCAACTCCATCTCCACCTCCACATTCTTCTCCTCAAATTGATATCTCTGAAATAGCATCTACCTCTATTCTGGAACCATCCATGAACCTCCTGTCTCCTCAACCATCTCTGCAATATTCTCCAATCCAGGAACACATTTCTTCCCCCACAACTGCAGTCCAACCTTCTACCACTGCCACTCCTTCAACTACTATTCCTTCAGTTCCCCACACTAACGTACCATCCACTGCTCCAGACTACATACATACAGATCTCTCCAGTCTATTCTCTGTATGTTCCGATTGTGGACATCACACTCCTTACTCCACTGCTCCAGAATGTCTTTATCTCAACTTCTCTGATATAGCAAAAGACCTTCTAGCATTCATTTCTCCCACTCTTAACAAACTTATAACTGATGATATAGCTCCTCTTTATGCTTCCATCACATCTCTTTCATCCAGAATTGATGCTTTGTCCCATGTCCATTCATCTGGAGGACTGGCTTCAGGACCCCCTGAACCCAGTCAGGGGGAGATGCTTTGTGATGAAGAAGTTATAGTTTTAATAGCAGCAGCTGAAGGAGCAGAAGATTCTATGATGTCTGATGACTCAGAAGAAGCAGCTATTCATGCTGAAATAATTGAGTTATATACAGATTCTGATATGGATGACACATTTTTAACAGAAATAAATACTGTTGGTGATTATATTATAAATCCCACAGTTAATCTGAATTCTTTACTAGATTTATTCAGTTTTGTCTGCAGAAATACTCTACCTAGTTCTTCTTATTAGAAGTCTTTGACTATAGTTCCATATATTTCACAAATAAGCCCCACAGTTGCTAAGCAACTTAGGGCTATTTTGCAGTAGCAGAGCTTCCCAAAGTATCAGCTCCCATGGTCAGTTCTTCTCCAAAGGCCATCTCTCCTCCCACATACAAGATGGATGACAGCCCCCGCATGATCTTGATGAAATTCTTATGGCTGACATTGAAGAAGAAAACAAGTTAATTACTGAATGTAATTCTGAAACCATTGCTTGCTCAACCAGCTCTTCCAGAACCTCCAGTGCAGCCTCAATCAGAAAAGCAAATATCAAAAGATCTTCTGAAAGCACCTGATGATCTATTTGACAATCCTCAGGGATCTTCTGATGAAGAAGAGGATGATGATGATTCTGATGATGATACTGCTGCCTAGAAGAAAGTTTCCAAGAATAGAAAAGTTGTTCCCAAAGCTGCGCCCAAACCAAACCCTACTCATGATACTCCATATTATATTCTACAGAATATCACTCCATATCCAGGGATGCCAGCATGGATGTGGATTTCATAGAATGAACAAAAATCCAGAAAGAAAATAAGGAGGTACTCTCCTCCTCCTCAAAGGAACTGGAGAGGTCCTCCTCCTCCACCTCCTAGTGCTTCAAGAAGCATTTCTCAGAGGTCTACTCCATATGCTAGAACATATCAAAGACAACCTGATATATCCTCAAGATTAAATGGAAGCAGCCAGCATAGGTATTCCAGTAGTAGCAGACAACAGCAACAATAATAGCAATAAGACATTCAACAACAAGCTTCTAAAATTGAAAAAGCAGAAAGTCCAAAAAGGCTTGCATCACCACCTATTCCATTTGTGGATCCTGAAATAGAAACAACTTCAAGAATGGCCAGATTTCAGGAGCTTGTTGGATTATCAATGATTAATAAAGCTAAATCTGAAGGAGAGATCCTTCTCAGTACTCAACCATGTCTTCCTATAGAAAAGAAGAGCTTAAAAGGTATGAAAAGGCTAAGAAATTCTTCAATGTAGAAGCCTACATGAACTTGCATCCAGAGGCTGTGGTACCCAGGGCAAATTCTCTTAATATAATTGGCGTTGCTGATATGACCATGTCCAAAAGAGAAGCAGCAAATCCTAACAGAGAAATCAAATTCACCCAGCCTTCTGAGAAAGACAAAGCTGACAAGGAAAACAAGAAGAAGAAATGATATATTCTGTTTAGTTTCGATTTTCTGAACTATATTTATTTTTTGTCACAAAGCTATTATCTATGTAAATATCTACTGAATGTTTCAATTTTCTGTCAGATATATTTATCCCGCTTTGTGAATGTTCTTCTTTCATTTTGTGTTAGTGACCTCACCCAAATAGGTGGAGATTGTTGGATCCCTAGTTCGATTCGGGTTAAGTTCACTAACTAGCATGTCTGACCCATAATGTATAGCCAGGGTCATGTGTTTTAAGTTCTAGAGTCTAGGCTAAGTCTTTAGGTTAAACCATACATGGACCAGCCAGCAGAAGAACTCAGGTGACTTAAGACATAGAGAAAATCAAGTTCATTATATAAGTTTGACCACAGTATTGGCAAGTCATTCAGAAAATGTAGTTAGCTGAGCTCTGGTCGATGAACTTGGATCTCAGGTCGACGAACAAGTTTTCTCAGGTCGACTAACAGGACTTCTCAGCTCGACGAACTTGGATCTCAGGTCGACATTTTCTGTTGTAGTTCCAGACTTAGAGCTTTCCTTATTTTCTGTCCTTTATTCCATATTATTTAACAGTGATTTCCTGAAGTAATTAATGATTATATTCTCTGAATATGGCTGTTACGGGCAGCATTGATTATGGTCTTCATCAGGATAATTACTTGCTTAATTAAATGGGACAGTTGGGGAAACTCATCAATATAAATATTCTCCAGCTGATTTTTAATCTCCAGGCCATCAGTAATTAATGCTTGAGAATTCAAAATTAAAAGGAGAAATTTGACAGAGAATATAAAATGGATTTTCTTTACAGAAGAGACATACGACAGAGAGTGATATAGAACCAAAGAATATACAAAAAACCTCTCAGACATTCTCAGTGCAGAAAACACTTTGTTTTCACCTTGATATTTCTGAAGAAGAAGAAGAACAACAACAAACACAAAATCAAGAGTCTTCTTCAAACTTTAACTTCAGGAGCTTTCAAGGACAACAATCTCTGAATCAGTCAAAAGTTCCTAGATCATCCCAAGTCAATGTTGAAGACCTAATACATCATGTGTAATGCTTCAAGTGATTTCTAGAGAAGCCTTGACAACAACAATCTAATTTCTTCTCAGTTATTTGAGAAAGAGAAGACACCATCAAATTCTCTCCCCCCCTCCTATATAAAGGGTTTAATAACTCCTTTCAAAAGTTTATTTTGGTTTTTGGGTACCTGATCAAAATCTCAAAGGTGGCAGTCAACTAATCAAAACCTGCTAGTGGATTCCTACCAGTGTGGTAGTAGGACATGTCGGGCTCCCGGAACCCCTCCGGCACCGGGCCGAGATGATGAGCTCAATAAAAGGGCTCTCGCCACCTGCCTGCCGAGAGGGCACGTCTCATGGCATTGGCTGGCTGGCTTAATTTGCGAGACCATGCCCAAGGAAGAGCTCTCGCACAGCCGCCTCCCTCTCTCCAACTTCTCCCGGAATCTCCTTCCCAGGACGCTGGCCTGGGAAGAGCACTCGCACGGCCACGTCCCTCTCACCAGCCTCCGCCGGGACCTCCTTCCCGGGGCGCTGCCCAGGAGCATTCTCTCCCAATAGCGGGATTGCCTCCACTGGCACCTGAGGCGTTGCCCACTCGCTCCTTGCCGAGAAGGCCAAGCTGATGGTCTGCAAGCCCTCTCGCCTGAAGTCCTCCAGCATTTTCCTTATCGCCTTTTCTCCTCGGGAGGGGGAACCTCCTGAACCAGATCCTTCACCTTCACCTCCTGCCATAGGACTAAACTGAAAACTTTCTTGTATTGGCTACCTTCCACGCTCACCGCAACAGAATTGTTGAAGCCAAAATTTGACCTCGACGAAAGTTCGAAATCAGGGGCGTAGCCAACACCTACTTGTCGCGAGCTCTGACCTCCGACTGGTTGTGAAGGACCAGAAATCGACCCTAAAGCCTCAGCAGGGAGGTCCCACCGCTTACCCGGAAGATCTGTGAGAGCTTCCACTCCAAAGCCAAAATCTAGGCTTGGAGCTCCTCAGAAAGCACAAGAAAACTCTTTTAAAATCCCGGGAAAAAAGTGATTCTGAAGAACTCCTATAGGTCTATTTATAGGCCTCTGAGTTTTAACTGCCAATAACCTAAATTGAATTGACATGAAATTACCAAAATACCCTTGGTTGGGTCTGCCAACAGCCAAACTGCATTGTTCTGAAGGTTTATATGCAGACCACCGAGGGCAAAAGCGTAAAATCACCTAGGGCTAAAAAGGTGAACCGCCTTCCAACTAGACCGACGTTCGGCGAGAGCACCGTCCCGCGGGCGAGGGCTCCTACCTATGAGGCTCATCTCGCCTAGCGAGGCTCTCGCCTGAACTGCTGGGCCCTCTCTCTGGGTCCGTCTCGTCTGGGAAGGCTCTCAACTGAGCCGCTGGGCCCCTCTCGCCCGAACCACTAGGGCCCTCTCGCCTAGAGAGCCGACCTTAACCCGTCGAGCAGCCCCTTTTCTGGGACCCACTCGCCAGTGAGTGGGCTTCTGTCAAAGAATCCATCTTGCCTTACCTTCACCGCTCCTCGAGCCCGAACTGTTCCATCGAGCCCTAGGTTGTACAACTGAACCTACCGCTCGGATAACCTAACCAAACTAATGTCCCGAGTCACCGGGGTGAGTGAAAGTGAAATCTAAGTATATTGCTAACTACTCTTGTATTTGCATTTGCATTATGGTTTAAGGATAACCTTAGACTTCTAAGGGCATTCCCTGTGAAGGGCTCTCCGGGGCACTACGAACTACGTTAGGCGGAATCCCAAATCTCCCATTCGCAAGAAACTTATTATTGTTGGTATCTACCTATAGCCAATCCCATTTAGAGTTATACTAAATCTAATCCTAGTGTATTTTGACTCTCTCTCTCTCTCTCTCCACAGGGAAGACGATCTTTCGTCGATCTCGAGCACCGCTTAACACTAGTCAGCCCAACACTCTCTCCATCTTGACTCCTAATGATGAACTCATTTTCACCTGACCAAATCAGTATGCTATTAACCCCAACTCCCTATGTCAATCCTACATGCTATCACAATTCTGCAGTTTTACTATGTGCAGACTAACCTAAGCTATATGATGAGCATGAGTGGAGACCCCTTCAAATTTTCATCCAAATGTCCTAGAATTAATACTGAGGGTCTATCATGACATATTTAGACTAAATCCAGAAACTTGTAATTTTCCTAATTAATTTCTCTTTTTATTAAATCATCCCAAAAAGGGTTGAAATTTTTGCCAGTGATCTATCATAAGTCTAAGGGTAATCCACCAAAATTTTAGTTGAGTTTGAGGTCATTAGTCACCTTACTTAATTCATACCCATATTATTAAATTTTTACAAAATCTTTTTGAAACATTTCTCAAAAATTTCTATTTTTGGACATGTCAGAGATATAGGTAAGTGTGGCTCCCAGTCCAAATATCAAGTCATTTGGATTTTTGGATTAATGGGGGCTCTCAAAATAGTCTCTAGTCAAGCATATGTATATGTTGCACCATATTAAGTGTTGTGGTCAAACCACTAACCCAAATGGGTTGAAACTAATTTTAAAATATTCTAGACCTTAAGAGCTATAATTTTCATGTTGAACATTTCTCCATAATGTGAATCAAAATATTTTTAATATTTAATTTAATACACATCAAAATTGTGGCATAAAAACAATTTTAAAATTAAATAAAATTTAGATCCAGCACGAATCTTGGCGCGACTTGGACGGAATTTGCTCATATTCTAGCTTGAGCCGACGATCCCGATTCCTCCATCCTGAAGCAACTTCTAGCCCCATTTCTCGGCCACCCAGCCATGTCCCTGGCCGGCCACCGCCACCACTACCTCCGTTGAGGTGGGGGCTATCAATGGGCGGCATCACGGCTGGTGGAGGGGCCGTTTCTTGCCAACCCGCAGCACCTCACATTCACGGAATTTCTTCAGGAATTTATCACTGGTTCGGTCTCAATTGAGTCTGATATCACCCATAGTAGATCTAAGAGGCTAGCATAGAGGGAGAGGGGGAGAAGTCAACCTTTTGGGAGGCGTGAAGCCTTGCCGATTGACGGGACGATATTGCCGGATTTTGGAGCTTCGGGTGTTCTACAACTGTACTACATGAAGGCTCGGCTGCTTCAGAGAAAGTGTGGAACCGTCTCCTCTAGACCTAAGGAAGCTTTTAAGATTGCCAAAAGGGGAAGTGGGAGGGTCAATCTTGATTTCACCATTAATGGTCATGAAGGAGCTTTTTTTAGCAAATGTAGAACCACTGATTCTAGCCTCTGCATAGCCTGGAAAGCCTCTTGATCTTCTCCTAATTCATCAAGGGAGATGAATCCAGCAATTGGGAATGAATAGAGAGGCCCTTAGCCTCCTTTGGCCATGAATGGCCTCTCTTTCTCACATTCTCTCTCCTCCATTAAAAGGGAAGTGGAGTTATCTCTCTCCTAGTAACCCCATCGAGAATTTTAATGGCAATTTAGGTAAATTCCTGCCTCCTAAAGCTAATGGGCCACACTACATGGGCTTAGCCTAAGTGAGTTGGGCTTGGTTGGGTCCACTTAAGCAAATTTTGACGTAATCTTAGGGTTGAGTTGACCTTGGTCAAATTTACCTTTTGGGTTGACACCCAATGGGTCCTTCGTGACCCATTGGCCTCCCCTACGGTCTAGCTATGGTTGGGTAAGGTTGGCTTGGCACCTTGGAGGCCACTTGACCGTTAGTTAGGGCACTTTGACCATTTTAGTGATAGAGTTGTGTTGAAGCCAAAATTGACCTCTGTGGAGTTCGGGGTCCCTGAAAGGGGTGACCTCACACCTACTACACTCGAGAGAACATCACGGACCGGAGACTTAGGAGACTATGAACAGACCCTCGGCTCTAGCACGGAGGTCGCATCTCACACCCGGAAGGCTACCTGAGCTCTTCCCCTCCCTTACCAAAGGGCTAGGCTGGGCGCCTTGGAGAGCTCTCTCTACTCTACCAAGAAGAAGCTAAGGGAGGAGGAAGCTAAGAAAAGGATCCTCTCCAAGGCACCCAAGGGGGTCTATTTATAGTTTTTCCAAGTACTGGGGGTAAAATGACCAAAATACCCCTACGGCCAAAAGGCCTCGGGCCAATAGAAAACCGCCATGCCGGGGGGTAGAGAAGGAAAAACGCGTCACCCAAAGCAAAAAGGGGACCCACCCTGCGGGACGGGGCGAGACCCGGCCTGGGGGCCGGTCTCGCCCGGCCTACCCGCCGGGCTGGGCGAGACCCGGCCTGGGGGCCGGTCTCGCCTGGCTGCCCGCGGGCAGGGCGAGACCCGGCCTGGGGGCCGGTCTCGCCCGGCCTACCCTGCCGGGCTGGGCGAGACCCGGCCTGGGGGCCGGTCTCGCCCGGCTGCCCGGGGGGCTGGGCGAGACCCGGCCTGGGGGTCGGTCTCGCCCGGCCTACCCGCCGGGCTGAGCGAGACCCGGCCTGGGGGCCGGTCTCGCCCGGCTGCCCGCGGGGCTGGGCGAGACCTGGCCTGGGGGCCGATCTCGCCCGGCATACCCGCCGGGCTCGGGGCCAGTCTCTCCAGGCCTCAAAAAGCTTAAAAACTAAGCACGCCTCATTGAGGGTCCACTCTTCGCGAATACGGGGTTGTACAAGTTGACTTTGGTCAACTTGACCCATTTTGTTGGCCCCAATGTGACTTTAGTGACCCAATGGCCTCACTTATGGATTAAGAAGGTATAGGTGTGGTATGTTTGGCTAAGGTAAGGGTAACTGGCCCTATATAGGTTAGTTTGACCCATTTAGTGTTAGGGTTAAATTTGGTCAACTTCACCACTTTGGTTGACCCCAATAGGTCATTGGTGTAAGACCCCCCCCTCCCCGATCCCAACACGGCACGAAGGGGAGTCATATGCCCGGAACAGCCGCCTTGCGGTAGCATTAGCACACGGGCTAACCTGTACCACAAGACGCCTATTCCGCCGGCTGAAACCATATCAATATATCATGCCAACCCAACCAAATAAATAAGCAAGAGAAGTCAAAATCCACACTAAGTATATAATGTCCAAAACATCAATAATGAGAAGCTAAAACATGCTTCTACAATATATCAGAGTACAGCTAAACATTGCCCAAACGGGCTACATCAGAGTATCAAAAAACTAACATCAGTAACAGACGGTATCGACGGCACCGTCACATCAGGCCCTGTCTCCTGGCCTGGCTGTCCTGCTGCGTAGTCTGCGGCTGCTCTACCTGCGGCGTGACCTCCTAAAAAGGAAGACGTAGCAACCGTTAGTCGAAACGACTAAGTGGTTTCACATCCGCTCCCCCGGCGACTCCTCGGCACCGGGCGGAGAAAAGGAACAAGAGTATAGTATATAATAAGTATGCAAGTACAATCAGGTGACCAGGTACATGAGTATCAATATATAACTAGCAGTTCTATAAAAGCTATCAATATGTAAACTAACCATTCTACAAGAGCCATCAAGGTATAATAACAAGTGTAATAAAGCTACAGCAGGAAAGTAACTTAACTTATAAGAATGCCCATACAAACTTATAAGTTAAGGATCGAGTTTCATAAAAGTAACTCATCGTATAAGAGTGCCCATACAAACTTATACGAATGGGATCTTGTGTGCAATGATATGAAATGCTATGAATGCTATGCAATGACACACCATGCAATTGCTATGTCGACACAGACTATAGTTCCACTTTTCGAGCAGGTAGCTAACCTCTCAGGCATCAGCCGCCGTGGCCAGGCGGTGACAGTAGAACGGGCAACTTCTACTACTAGGCGGTATCACACTACTTCACCTAGGGCCTCCTACCGCTCTACAACGCTAAGAACACAAACAGCGGAGCCCATGCGTACTATGGCCCAGCGGGGTCTTGGTAGATGTGCACCAAGAACACAGCCCGAACTGGCCTTGCGTGACCCGGAAGGGGCCTCGGAAGAAAGCACGAGGACACAGCCCAACCGTCACATGGCCGGAGGGCCTCGGGACGTGAACACCGAGGACACAGCCCAAACCGACCAAGTCTAACTGCCAAACTCCCGTCGGTGTGACGACTGGCGAGCCCGTAGACCTCCACACTATCCTTAACCCAGGATTACGACACCGCGTGATGTCGACTCACGACCACATGCAAATTCCACATCAACATATCATGGAGGGCCTCGAGGTGAGCACGAGGACACAGCCCAACCATCCATCCACACTTAAATCTCAACACAACCAACACAAGTGACGGTCAACACCGCACTTACATCCCTTCACAATAGTACCCGTAGAACACTCTCTAATATTGGATCCTAAATTCAATCCGATATAAAACATATGCATGGCCATGGGTTACCCATCTATATATCATCCCAAGTGATTTCAACATGATCTAAACAAGATTTGCTCTTACGACAACTTACCGAAGTATTAACAAATCAATCCAGTTAAACATAAGGAAATCAACAGGCCTCAAGCTATTTGCAATAATAAATTGATTTCTAAACAGTAAATAATATCATCCATAACTCTAGTGGTTAACATAAAATTATTTCTCCAAAATCTAGAATTAATTGCGACATTAGGTCCACCAATTTCAAATCCACAACGTATGTAGAGACCCAGAATTTCAGCGCAGGATTAGCACTGGACAGCAACTTCGATCGGAGTTTCCTGAAGTTACAGGAATCCGGTGGAGGCGTTAACCCCTCGTTGGAAAGATCTTTTCATGATCTACAACTTTCATATTCAGGTCATAACCCAGATCTGACAATAACTTACTCGAATCGGCTTCGAAGTTCGCTGCGCACAGAACACAATTTCTGTGTACAGGAATTGCCGGACAGCAAACTCGATTAGGATTTCCCGTGGCCACAGACATCACCTGAAGTCGTGCAACCACTCGTTGGAAAGGTATTTCCAAGGGCTACAATGTTCGTGTTTAGCCAAGAGCCCAGATCTGCCCATAGCTACAAGAAAATGGCCTACAAGATCGCTGCGCGCAGAATACAGATTTTGCGCGCATCTTAAAGGAAAATGAACGGCATCGGTTCTCGTTCCTCCTCAAGGCGATCGTTCCTAGATTTTTCCAGAAATATTCTCCTCCCTTATTCAACCTCAAAGGCCATAAACTCCTCACGAGACCATCCACCCATCGTCATATTGAAGAAAAGGGGAAGGGTTGAAGAGATCTAAAGTCTAGAACACAAGTTCTTAACATGGCCTAACCTAGAATCTTCTCCTCTCCATCAAGACCTCTTGAGTCGATGTCTCTCCTAAGGCATAACTATAGATCTAGCACCAAGGGAGAGGGTAGGAAACTCACGTTGACTCCAGCGGTACCACCATTTCGGCCATGGATCGCGTAGTTCTCCTTGGCGGCATCTTCTCTTTCGCGGCGATGGCGGATCTCCTTCGGTAAAACTTACTCCTGCAGTTTTTCTCTCACCAGGAAGTCTCACAGGAAATAGGGGAAGGAAAAGAGAATGAAAAACGGCTAGGGTTTCTCTGCCCCTTATAAGCAAAATGTGACACGGGTAGGGACACGGCCGTGTCCGTACCCGTGTCTGCTTCGCGAAACGGCCGTGGCGGTTTCCATGTCGGTTCACTGTTTGACACGGGTAGGGACACGGCCGTGTCCCAACCCGTGTTCACATGACACGGCCGTGTGCCTGGCCGTGTGCATCTTCAGTTACATCTCGCCACTTCTCGTCGAGCCCAACTCGGCGCACACGGGTAGGGACACGGCCGTGTCACTACCCGTGTTCCCCACTCGACGATTCTCGACGACTCTCGATGATTTCGACACGGCTCGTCGAGCTCAACTCGATGCACACGGGTAGGGACACGGCCGTGTCACTACCCGTGTTCCCACTCGACGATTCTCGACGACTCTCGACGATCTCGACACGGCTCGTCGAGCTCAACTCGACGCACACACGGGTAGGGACACGGCCGTGTCACTACCCGTGTCATCTCTTCTCAGGACTTGAGTCAACCCTCCTGACTCAAAACACACACACTAGGGGCCTAGAGCGATTCGGGACGTTACAAATCCTATAAACAAAATAAAAGATTTCGTCCCCGAAATCAGGCATAGGCTGTGTGGAGAAAAGCTTAACAGGAAGTTTATTATATGTTTTTAAATAAGATTACCTTGGGCAAACAACTCCGGGTAGCGTTGCTGCATCAAATCCATTGGCTCCCAGGTGTACTCCTCCTTCCCATGATTCATCCATTGCACCTTCACTAAGGGTACACTTTTGCAGCGCAAAGTCCTTGTCTCGCTATCAACAATCCGCACCGGCTGTAGTCGCACAGACCTATCTGATGCTACTGCGCCATCAGTAGTGGGAATATACTGGTCGGGCCGCAACAGTGCTTTTCGAAGCGACGACATGGAACACGTCGTGGAGATTTTCTAGTTCTGGCGGTAACTCCAACCGATAGGCCAACGGGCCGATCCTTTCCAATATAGTATAAGGCCCAACATACCTTGGGCTGAGCTTTTTCACTCCACGCACCCGCGACACTCCATGCATCGGCCGAATTTTGAGGAACACTTTTTCGCCCACCTGGAACTCCACCATCCGATGCTTTTTATTATAATATTTCGCTGTCGACTTTGAGCCTCCAACATGCGATCCCGTATCAATCTGACCGCCGCATCAGTATCATCTATGTATTCGTTTCCCAATGCCTTCGGATCTTCATCTTGCACCCAAGACAAGGGAGTCCTGCACCTTCTTCCGTAAAGGGCTTCATGGGGCGCGATACCGATGCTTGCTTGATGACTATTGTTGTAGGAGAATTCCACCAGGGGCAAGAGTCTTTCCCATGGCTCTCCTCTGTCCAACACACATAGCCTCAACAAATCCTCCAGCGTTCTGATGGTCCGCTCTGACTGCCCGTCAGTCTGTGGATGAAATGCGGTACTAAAGGTTAGGCGTGAGCCCCAATACGCCTGTACCGCCTTCCACTCATTGGATGTAAACCGACCATCCCTATCCGAAACAATTGTCTTGGGCACGCCATGATACCGTACAAATTGCTCCACAAAAAGGCGTACCAAAACAATTGTTTCGGATAGGGATGGTTGGTTTACAAATGGGCGGGTTTGCTTGGTTATCCAGGCTGGCGTGCTTCCTTCTTCATTGGAATGAACCGGGCCACCTTTGTTAGTCGATCCACTATAACCCACACCGAATCATTCCCGGAGCGTGAGCGAGGTAGCCCATGGACAAAGTCCATGGAGATATCCTCAAACTTCCATTCGGGAATTGGCAAAGACTGCAACAAACCACCGGGGACTCCTGCATTCAGCCTTCACCCTTTGGCAAGCTTCGCAATGTGTAACATAGTAGCGAACATCCTTCTTCATTCCCGGCCAACACATGGTCTTCCGCAGTCCGGCGTACATCTTAGCAATACCCGGGTGCACTGAATATTGAGAGGAGAATGCGCCTCTCTCAATATATCCTCCCGAATTTTGCCGCCCTTGGGAATATAAAGTCGGCCACGAAAATAAACGAGGACCGTCTTTTAGTGTGACTCATCGGTGGTCCCATCTTCAATTGCCTTGATTGCCGGGGCCAAGGCCGCATCCATTCTTGTGCTCCACCCGAATCGGTCTCGGATATCACAAATTATGCTCATGTTGGCCAAATACTCGGTATGCTCTGCCGAGGGAGCCTTGAATACTAGAGTAATTTCCATCTCCTCGATCATCAGAGCCAGCTCCATGCTCATCAGCCGAGACTCTGGGCTAGAGCCTGGCACTTTCTACTCAAGGCATCGTTACCGAGTTCGCTTTCCCGGGGTGGTAGTTCATGGTGAACTCATAGTCGCATAGAAATTCCAAACCACCGCCGGTTGTCTCAGGTTCAACTCCTTCTGAGTGTGAACATACTTCAAGTTTTGTGATCGGAAAAGATCTCGCAGTGGACGCCATATAAATAATGCCTCCAGACCTTCAAAGCGAACACCACTGCTCCCAACTCCAAATCATGAACCGGGTAATTGATTTCATGTTTCTTAACTGCCTTGAAGCATAAGCGATCACATGCCCGTGCTGCATCAGCACCGCTCCCATCCCTTGATATGATGCGTCCGTGTAAACTTGGAATCCTTCCTTCCCCGACGGAAGTGCAAGGATGGGGGCGGAGGTAAGCCTATCTTCAATTCTTGAAATGCCGCTTCACATTGAGGTGTCCACTCAAATGGCACACCCTTCTTCGTCAAGGAGGTAAGAGGAAGGGCAATCTTGGAAAATCCTTTCACGAACTTGCGGTAGTAGCCAGCAAGTCCAAGAAAGCTTCGTACATCGGCCGCCGACTTCAAGGGCGACCACTCCTTCACGGCCCGCACCTTAGCTGGATCCACAGCTAATCCTGCTCCACTGATCACATGCCCCAAGAAGGCAACCTCCTTAAGCCAGAATTCACACTTGCTAAACTTGGCATACAAGGCGTGCTCCTTCAATTTCTTCAAAAGCAAGGTCAGGTGCTCGACATGCTCCTCCTCCGTCTTTGAGTAGACCAAGATGTCGTCGATGAAAACAATGACGAAGATGTCCAAGTATTGGTTCAAACACCTTGTTCATCAGGCTCATGAAGGCCGAAGGCGCATTCGTGAGCCCAAAACGGCATTACTGTGAACTCATACAAACCATATCTCGAACTGAAGGCTGTTTTCTGAATATCCCCCTCTTGTATCCTCAACTGATAGTATCCAGAGCGCAGGTCTAGTTTAGAGAACCAATGTGCTCCCACTAATTGATCGAACAACTCGTCGATCCGAGGTAGCGGATAAGTGTCCGCACCGTTAGTCGATTGAGTTCCCGATAATCTATGCACAATCGCAGGGTTCCATCCTTCTTCTTTACGAACAGCACAGGGGAACCCCATGGTGATGAACTGGGGCGAACGACCCTGAATCTACTAGTTCCTGCAATTGAACTCTAAATTCTGCTAGTTCTTTCGGGGCCATTCTGTACGGGGCCTTGGATACAGGCTTGGCACCTGGTACTAGATTGATCTGGAAGTCAACCTCTCTATGCGGAGGTAATCCTGGTAGCTTCTCAGGAAAGACCTCAGGAAAAATCCCGCACTACCCGTACATCCTTTAACTCCAACGCTTCCTCCTTCAACTCGAACCAGATCATGAAGACCTCGTCCCCCTTCATATGAGCTTTTACAGCCTGAATAGAAGATAATATCATACGTGGCGCGAAGCCAATACCTTGGAAGATGACATCAGAGTCTCCATGCCTCAAATAGATCCGCTTCTCCGCGCAGCAGTCGATCCTCGCGAAGTGTCAGTCCAGCCATGCCATGCCCAAAATGATGTCAAACTCCGGCATTCTCAGAACCGTGGCCGGCGTATCAAAGGCCTTCCCATCAATAAATAACTCCAACTCGCACTTGGCAGTTGCGATCATCTCCGAGCCATCCGGAAGGCGTACACGTCGGGCTATTCCCGTGAAGTACTGAACATCCCCCACGTCTTTTTATGAAATCCTCGGACACAAAAGAGTGTGAGGCACCGGTAATCGAACAGCGCATAGGCCATCTTCCCGCCAATAATCACGGTGCCTAAGTGCCAACGACCAAAACTTATTGCTAGTGTCTAATAAGTTCTAAGCAATTCATGTTAAACCATGCAAGTATGTAAACTAATTAAATCATACCTGCAATCACATCTTGTGGGTTCTGTTCCTGTGCCATGTCAAGCGCGTACACCTGATCCCTAGCAGGGCCGGGGTTACCTCTTGGCGGTCCTCGACCACGCATGTATCCCCGCCCTCGTGGAGCTGCTGGAGGAGAGCAGGAGGAGAGAGAGAGAGGGGCGTTCCCATATAGCTGCGGGCAGGGGAAACGCCGGATGTGGCCCGGCTGGTTGCATTCGAAGCACACCAGACCACGACGCCCTTCAGGTTGTTGAAATCGCTGAGGCTGTGGGGGTGGAGGCAACGCAGGCGGCTGCGGAACTGGATGCTCCACCCTATAGTTTCGGTGGACATGCCCTCCACCTCTTTGATAACCTCTTCCTCCTCTGAAGTCCCGTCTCCTTCTATTAACTTGGGCCGGCTTCCATTACGTCCTCCGCAGGCCTCTTACTACATCCCAGGTGGTCCGCCTCCAATCTTTTTGCCATATCAATGATCTCCGCCAAGCTACCATCCGCTATAAACAAAAAGGACTGCCTTAGGGGATCTCGCAGCCCTTTATAGAAGCGCTTGGCATAACCTTTGTCATCCAACTCACAAGAGTCCGCAAACCTTGCGAGATGCTGGAATTCCCGCTGGTATTCTGTAACCGACTTTGATCCCTGCTTAGTAGAAGGAACCTCTGCTCAAGCTCATCTCGGGCCGATGTAGGGATAAAGTGCTCCAAGAAAACCTCCGAGAATTCACTCCAACTTATCTCAGTGTAGATCCGGCCTTGGAAGGTAGAGCCCATGAGGGACTTCCACCACCTCTTCGCATGTAAGTCCAAGACGGACACTGCCAATGTTACTGCCATATTGGCCGGGCAACGGATACCAGCCAACAACTCTTGTATCGTGTCTAGCCATTCCTCTGTACGTACGGCTGACTCCGTCCCAAGGTAGACAGGGAGGGAGAGAGCTCGGAAGGTGCTCAGCCAGTTGGAGCTCGGGGCCTGTTGTTGCACCGGAGCCTGCTGTGCCTTAAAAGCATCAAGAATGGCGGTGAGTTGTTTGCCCCAACTCAGACTGTTGGAACTGAGTGGGTATGGGAGGGGTAGGAGTACCCCTCATCGGCTCAACATGCAGTGGAACCTACACGTACACGACAAAATTTGTGGTCAGGTTGGCTAAACTTAAGGTCAAAGTTGGACAAACTTAATGTGAATTACATATGGGCACACCACTGCTTCCGCTAAGTCAGTTTGTCCCCAAACTGACTATCAAACGGGGGGGGTTGGCACCATTGTTGAATGACTTTTAGTTGAGGATCGTGGCAAACTGATACCATTTGTAAGACCCCCTCCCCGGATCCCAAAAACGGCACGAAGGGGGAGTCTTATGCCCGGAACAGCCGCCTTGCGGTAGCATTAGCACACGGGCTAAACCTGTACCACAAGACGCCTATTCCGCCGGCTGAAACCATATCAATATATCATGCCAACCCAACCAAATAAAATAAGCAGAGAAGTCAAAATCCACACTAAGTATATAAAGTCCAAAACATCAATAATGAGAAGCTAAAACATGCTTCTACAATATATCAGAGTACAGCTAAACATTGCCCAAACGGGCTACATCAGAGTATCAAAAAACTAACATCAGTAACAGACGGTATCGACGGCACCGTCACATCAGGCCCTGTCTCCCTGGCCTGGCTGTCCTGCTGCGTAGTCTGCGGCTGCTCTACCTACGGCGTGACCTCCTAAAAAGGAAGACGTAGCAACCGTTAGTCGAAACGACTAAGTGGTTTCACATCCGCTCCCCGGCGGACTCCTCGGCACGGGCGGAGAAAAGGAACAAGAGTATAGTATATAATAAGTATGCAAGTACAATCAGGTGACCAGGTACATGAGTATCAATATATAACTAGCAGTTCTATAAAAGCTATCAATATGTAAACTAACCATTCTACAAGAGCCATCAAGGTATAATAACAAGTGTAATAAAGCTACAGCAGGAAAGTAACTTAACTTATAAGAATGCCCATACAAACTTATAAGTTAAGGATCGAGTTACATAAAGTAACTCATCGTATAAGAGTGCCCATACAAACTTATACGATGAGGATCTTGTTGTGCAATGATATGAAATGCTATGAATGCTATGCAATGACTCACCCATGCAATTGCTATGTCGACACAGACTATAGTTCCCACTTTCGAGCAGGTAGCTAACCTCTCAGGCATCAGCCGCAGTGGCCAGGCGGGGTGACAGTAGAACGGGCACTTCTACTACTAGGCGGGTATCACACTACTTCACCTAGGCCTCCGTACGCCTCAACGCTAAGAACACAACAGCGGAGCCCATGCGTATACTATGGCCCAGCGGGGTCTTGGGTAGATGTGCACCAAGAACACAGCCCGAACTGGCCTTGCGTGACCCGGAAGGGGCCTCGAAGAAAAGCACCACGAGGACACATAGCCCAACCGTTTCACATGGCCGGAGGGGCCTCGGGACGGTGAACACCGAGGACACAGCCCAAACCAACCAAGTCTAACTGCCAACTCCCGTCGGTGTGACGACTGGCGAGCCCGTAGACCTGCCACACTATCCTTAACCAGGATTACGACACCGCGTGTCGACTCACACCACATGCAAATTCCACATCAACATATCATGGAAGGGGGCCTCGAAGTGAGCACGATGACACAGCCCAACCATCCATCCACCACTTTATCTCAACACAACCAACACAAGTGACGGTCACACCGCACTTACATCCCTTCACAATACTACCCGTAGGGAGACGACTCTCTAAGTATTGGACTCCTAAATTCAATCCGATATAAAACATATGCATGGCCATGGGTACCCATCTATATATCATCCCAAGTGATTTCAACATGATCTAAACAAGATTTGCTCTTACGATACTTACCGAAGTATTAACAAATCAATCCAATTAAACATAAGGAAATCAACAGGCCTCAAGCTATTTTGCAATAATAAATTGATTTCTAAAACAGTAAATATTATCATCCATAACCCTGGTGGTTAACATAAAATTATTTCTCCAAATCTAGAATTAATTGCGACATTAGGTCCACCAATTTTCAATCCACAACGTATGTAGAGACCCAGAATTTCAGCGCAGGATTAGCACTGGACAGCAACTTCGATCGGAGTTTCCTGAAGTTTAACAGGAATCCGGTGGAGGCGTGTAACCCCTCGTTGGAAAGATCTTTTCATGATCTACAACTTTCATATTCAGGTCATAACCCAGATCTGATAATAACTACTCGAAATCGGCTCGAAGTTCGCTGCGCACAGAACACAATTTCTGTGTACAGGAATTGCCGGACAGCAAACTCGATTAGGATTTCCCGTGGCACAGACATCACCTGAAGTTCGTGCAACCACTCGTTGGAAAGGTATTTCCAAGGGCTACAACTTTCGTGTTTAGCCAAGAGCCCAGATCTGCCCATATCCTACAAGAAAATGGCTACAAGATCGCTGCGCGCAGATTACAGATTCTGCGCGCATCTTAAAGGAAAATGAACGGCATCGGCATCGCATCCGTTCGTCTCTCCTCAAGGCGATCGTTCTAGATTTTTCCAGAAATATTCTCCTCCCTTATTCAACCTCAAAGGCCATTAAACTCCTCACGAGACCATCCACCCATCGTCATATTGAAGAAAAGGGGAAGGGTTGAAAGAGATCTAAAGTCTAGAACACAAGTTCTTAACATGGCCTAACCTAGAGATCTTCTCCTCTCCATCAAGACTCTCTTGAGTCGATGTCTCTCCTAAGGCATAACTATAGATCTAGCACCAAGGGAGAGGGTAGGAAACTCACGTTGACTCCCACGCGGTACCACCATTTTCCGGCCATGGATCGCGTAGTTCTCCTTGGCGCATCTTCTCTTTCGCGCGATGGCGGATTCTCCTTCGGTAAAACTTGCTCCTGCAGTTTTTCTCACCAGGAAGTCTCACAGGAAAATAGGGGAAGGAAAAGAGAATGAAAAAACGGCTAGGGGTTTCTCTGCCCCTTATAGCAAAATGTGACACGGGTAGGGACACGGCCGTGTCCGTACCGTGTCCTGCTTCCGCGAAACGGCCGTGGCGGTTCCATGTCGGTTCACTGTTTGAGACACGGGTAGGAACACGGCTGTGTCCCAACCCGTGTTCACATGACACGGCCGTGTGCCTGGCCCGTGTCATTTGGCCGTGTGCATCTTCGTTTACATCTCGCCACTTCTCGTCGAGCCCACTCGGGCGTACCGGTAGGCCACGGCCGGGTCACTACCCGTGTTCCCCACCTCGACGATTTCTCGACGACTCTCGACGATTTCGACACGGCTCGTCGAGCTCAACTCGATGCACACGGTAGGGACACGGCCGGGTCACTACCCGTGTTCCCCACTCGACGATTCCCGACGCCTACTCTCGACGATCTCGACACGGCTCGTCGAGCTCAACTCCGACGCACAACGGGTAGGGACACGGCCGTGTCCCCTACCCGTGTTCCTCTCTCTCTCTAAGTTGAGTCAACCCCTCAACCTGCTCAAAACAACACCACTAGGGGGCCTATAGCGATTCGGGACCGTTACATTGGTGACCCTACGGACCTCTTAAATGGTTAGTGATGTTATGGTGGGGTCATGGAGTCAAGTTAAAGCCCTAAAGTCAAGTCATATTGTTGGTAACTAAAAATTACTATTTATAGGACAAGGTGGTTTTCTCCTTCATGCCTAAGATCATTTTGTCTTCTTGGGCTTCTTAGGGATTTGTCATGACCTAGTCTTGACAAAACCACTCTTAGGAGTATAGAAGTTTGAGGGATGCTACATGAATAACTTGGCGTAATGAATCCACACTGCAATAACTCATCTAGCTGGGTACGCAACACTTCCATAAACTCATCTTTTTGGGTACGCAACTCTTCCAGCTCGCGCGGGACCATATGGTACGGTGCCTTTGCAATAGGGCGAGTACCCGGCCCCAAATCTATAAAAAAAACTCCACATCACTCTCTGGCGGAAGACCAGGAAGACTATCTGGAAAGACATCAGCAAACTCTTACACCACAGGAAATTCCTCGACACGCGACAAATCACCAATGACTTCCAAAAACATAAACCAAGTAAGCACAACAACTGGAATTTGAAAGCTTCTGAGCACATGTTGCATAAATTATCGGGGAATCCTGGTGCAGAAAACCATACACACTCCTGTGTTGGCCGTTGTCCATCTTAAAGTCCAAACGCTTAACCTTGCAGTGGATAACCCCATCATATCTGAAAAACTACATCAAAGTCACCAAAGTCCAGCACCATTAAATCAACAAAATCTAGAAAAATGCCTTTAAAAACTAGACAACTCTAGATGCCCTAATATGACACCACCAAGTCACCAGAGGGAAACTTAATGCGAAACAGATCGCCAACTTGATCAGGAGTCAGACGATGATGTTCTATGAAAGTCCAAGCCACGAACGAGTGGGTTGCACCATAATCAAACAAAATGCACGCCCAATGATTCTTGACCTTAAACTTCCCTATAAAATCGCATAACTAGCCAAACAATATAGAAACTATAGCTAAGAGCAGAAAAAACTAGATTAGAATGTAACCTAGAATCACTTGGGTGGACGTCTACGCTTCTTCCAAAGTCATAGCATTCAGCTTGCCCTTCCCTTTATCCAAAAGTTGCGGCGACAGCAATGCGTGAATTGGAACTGGCTACAGTGGATGCTGAGATCGCATGCATTTTGACTTCAAGTGCACTTTCTATCCACATTAGAAGCATACCTTATCGTTACTCCAACAATAGGCAACATCATATCCATTCTGCTTACATGAAGCATATACCAGATCTCCTTTGGGTGTGCTATAAATTGCAAGCACCTGATGCTGCTTCTAAGCTCCCAACCTCTTGAAACATTTATCGAACGGATGGCATGACCGACCGCAGAAACTGTACACCTACTTGTTTCTTTTCCTTGAAGCAGAACCAGATTCTGGAGACCTCTTACCATCATCTGAGTTTCTCATGTCATTTCTCATTTGCATTCCTCGATTCTTAGAATTAGTGATAACTTTGACCTGCTACTAGACGTCACTCCTAAGACCACCCAAAAATCGCTTGAACCTGCTAGCTTCAGAGGCTACTAAATTCAGGGCAAACCTGGTCAACTTGCTGAAATGTACCTCATACTCGCAGACCGTGAGTTGTCTTTGCTTTAGATGAAGAAAGTTGTTCATCAAACGGTCTTTCTCGACTGACGGCAGAAACTTCTTAAGCAGAAATTCCTTGAACGATCGCCATAAACATCCATCAATGAAGTTTTCTATTTCTCTCAACCATCAGCTCTTTGCAAGACCCTTAAATTGGTAAGCATTGACCATCACTCTCTGGTCCATAGAAATTCCTGAGTATGAGAACATCTCCTCGATTGTGATAATCCAATCATCCAAAGCCATGAAATCATCTCTACTATCATAGGTAAGCAGTCGCAGTCACTGAGAATGCGAAATAAAGTTCATCTCTGGTAGAAGAAAAATTGGAGGCTCCAAAGGAGCAGGAGAAACATGAACAGCTTTACCCACTGTAGGGTCGTATACTCGAGGCTACTGCCCTGAAACAACTGTCAACAGCGCCTAAATCTGCGAATGCATCTCAACCATCTACCTTGACAGACCATCATTGCTCTGTCGCAGGCCTTCAATCACTGCCTCACTTTGTGCACCTGATGACTCGCCCTCAGACTGGGGGTTGACCTCATCGTAACATGCATCGGCAACATCCTAATAACATAACGAACAACTAATCAAACCTAGCTTAATGCTAGAACTACCCGATTTAGTTCATACCATACATGTATAGATACTTTCTCACGCTGCTAACTTGCCCCGGGATTTTCATATATGATGATATGCTTAACTTAGAATGATATACCGTCATCCTCTTAACTCATGTGCATTACCCATGAATGCATGATATAGTTTTTGGTTTAAATCCGTGTGTGTACGTATGTCATCATGTAAATCTTAGCTTGGTATATGTTCTAATGCTTTGTTATGTTATGCATGTTGTGTTATGCAATCAAATAAAGGACTTAATGCATGTTATGAGCGTCGTACACATGAATTATTATGCATCCCATACTACACATTATCTCATGTAACGAAAAGTAAAATGTAATGTGCATTCATGTGATGATTGTTATGCATCCCATACTACATAGCAGTCACATGATGCTTCCTATAAGGATCCATATACAAACAAATATTATGCATCCCATATTACATTATATTCCCCTTATACTTCTTGTCATACTTATGAGTGTAGTGTCCATGCTTTAGCTAAGACGTACTGATGACATATCTGTGTGTGTATGAAGTGGAACAAGATAACTAAAACTAACCTAAGATAGTCGTTCGACCAATTGTCAAACAACATCTCCCTCTGATACCAAATGTCACAACCCACATTTTCTCTGCATTTATACAATATATCAGATTAAGAGAAAACACGCATCATGATTTCATGACATGCAGGGGAAAACTACAGGCGCTCAGGCAAGAACTTGATCCAACACTTTATATGAAATCTTCAAGTTATTATGAAGAAACTGCAATTTAAGTTAAGTTTTGATAGTCGTATCCCTCGACTTAGTGTATCAACTAGTGCACAAGTGAAAACATGAATATATGTTGCGAAAAATTCTTTGTTTATATTGATTAACATCTTACATGAGAAAAAACATTCAAATAGGAAAACATATAATATTCATGCCTCAAAATTTAATATAATTATAGCAATAAATTTTACGTTCATTAAAATATAATGGCTTGGGTTAAATGATGTTATGCATGAGATAGCCAAAATGATAGTATTATTCTTTAAAATAATTAACATGCAATCCTAGAATAAAACCTTCACAGAGAGCAAGTAACTAACAATTCAATCAGAAATTGACTTAGAAGCTAGCATGTACTTACCATTCCACAAAAAAACCTCCAGTGGGTATTGACAACCTGACACAAACCCACTAAAAAGCATGTATGTCTGAACTAGAAACAAAACAACAGATCTACCTAACGATGATGAGGAAAGAATAACTACAACAGCTGCAGAACACCAACAACAACCAACAATAGCTGCTCAACCGTCTTCTTCTCCAAGCACGAGGCATTTAAAAGAAAAGAACACCCCAACAAGAATAAATAAGTTGTAAACAAAAATCATTAGTAGCAATAATCAAAGAGACAAAAGGGTTACCAACCCGCATCAAAGAAAAGGGCACCAATCGCAGCAAAAAGTCATACTTTAATAGGCAGAGAAGAATTTTCAAATAGAGTAATAAAAAAATGGATCACCAAGTGCGTAATGGAGCCATGCTTCTATAAAATCTGCAAGTGTATTCATAAGAACAAATGTGCATATATATATATAAACAATAGAGACCGATCAGCTCAAAACACGTGAATCATTAACACCGATAAAAAATGGTATTAAGTTGGGGGCCACATTATCCAACACCAACATTCTGACCAAACATCTCAATGCGGTGGTGGCCACATTGTCCAACATAACCCAACAGCCCATAAGAAGAGAAGAAAACCCACTAGGTGTAATGATTCACAAACTGGCACTGAGGTGGTGGTCCTTTATCCACTGCCAACCAAGGCAACAAATAATCATAAATTATATTAATAAACAACACAAAAAAACCAAGGCATAGCATCAAATTTTCATGACGATGCAAAAGGAAGAAAACCAGAAGTTCTTAAGGTAAACTCGATGAATATGACTTGACGAACTCAAAGTCACTCGACGAACACATCAAAATTGCCAAAACATAAGCTCTGAGATCACTCGACGCCAAAACATAGGCTCTGATTTCACTCGACGCCTAAACAAATGCTTCGAATTCACTCGATGCCTGGACAGATACAGTCAAAGCACTCGATGCCTAGCAGCTTCACTCAATGCTCTCGACGCTATTGGCTACACTCAATGCTCTCGACGCAAAAGCACATTCACTCGACACCAAACCTGACTCAGTCAACACACTCAATGCCAAGGCTACACACAATGCATTCAACTCTTGTCACCCAATGCCAAGCCTTCACTCGACGCGCTCAACGCTTTTCACTTAATGTCCAGCCTTCACTCGATGCACTCAATGATTTTCACTCAACGCTAAGCATTCACTCGATGCACTCAATGCTTTTCACTCAACACCAATCCTTCACTTGATGCACTCAATTATTTTCACTGAACGCCAAGCCTTCACTTGATGCACTCAATGGTTTTCACTCAACGCCAAGGCTTCACTCGACGCACTCAACGCCAAGCCTTCACTAGACACACTCAATGCTTTTTGGCAGATTCCTGACAGAAACTCTCTTACCTAACAGAGGTTAATAGACTCCTCACTTTTGAGATCAATTAAGCTCAAAACCAAAATAAGTTCCAGAAAATAAGAGAAATAGTGGGGTAGACCAGGGAGAAGTCCAAACATAGATAAAAGAACCATCCCCCAATAACACAACAAGGAGAATGGGAAAAAAATTATTGATATACTACTTAAGGTACAGCTAGGAGTAGACCAAACATTCAGAGGAGGAAACATAGGAGAATTATAAGAGGATAGGCAAGAGAGAAAACAACCACTTGCCTCAAGATCTACAGGAATCCGGCCACACGAGAGCTCCGCTCCATGGATCGGCCACAAGGACTCTTGGGCAATGGTTCCTAAAACTTTATGGGGAAAACGAGAGTCAAGGTGAAAAACCCTAATGCTAAAAGTCCAAGAAAACAAAATTTCCTCCCACCAACTTGTAGATCTCGGCGAGAGCTTTGCAGATCTACCCTCTATCGACGATTTCGAGCATCGACACTTGTACAAGCGGCTACCAAAAGCCTTGCGAAACTAGTCGCCTCCCTTCATCCGCGTTCTCGGTCCGATGGCTTGGGGTAGAAGATAATGAATAGGGTTTCCAATTATAGGTTTTATATATCTAATATAATAATAATATAATATTATTATTAATAATTAAATGTCCAAACGACCAAAAACTCGAATCAACTCGGATTTTCACGAAATTCACACTGAAGCTAAATATCAATGCTATGAATCCAACGATGAAGTCAAAATCAAAATCTGAGAAAAACACTGGGGTAAAAACTCCCCGAAGTCCAAAACACCAAATATCGCAAAAAGGCTCCACCGAGTTCCAAAACAAATGCGGCTCCCAAGGGAAATCTCAAAAACACACAAGAAACTATCCAAGCTAATATTATAAGTCAAAATACCGGATACGAATGAGCAAAAGTCACACTGCAGCAACGATACCCATCAACTATGCATCAACGTAATGTCCTGACGTCAAAAATACGCCACTAAAGGAATTAAAATAAACATCGAAAATTCAGGGCCGTTATAGCCAAGACCAGTACCCTTCTTTGGAGCAGAGAATTCATCAATGAGATGAAGAATGGTCTTTGATTTAGAGTAACTTTCAACAAGTTTCATCTCTATTAAGAGTTTTTCTTCTACCTCATCTAAATACTTCTGCTCCTGACTTAATAGTTCAGTAGAGCATTTTAGTTCCTCTTTCAAAGAGTGAACTTCATTCCTGAGAGGATTCAATTCAGCAATTGCTTCCTTCAAGTTTAACTCCACTGCCTTGAGAGAATCAATCTCTTTTGATTGCTTTTTGACTACCTTGCAGCATTTGTCAAAGGCTTTCAAATGTTCTTGATGTTGAGCCATCAAGTCAGCTTCACCATTCTCAGAAGAATAGTCTTCATGACCATTAGTTGAGGTTTCAGATTCTGATAATATCGTGTGAGAGTTTACCTTCCCATAGAATTGGGAGTCACCTACTTCCTCATCTGATTGAGCCATGAGCACGTAGTAAGCTTCTTCATCTTTAGAGCTCGACTCACTTGAGTCAGTGTCGCTAAGAGTCTTTCACTTTGTTGTAATGAAGCTCTTCTAATCCTTATTCTTACCTTTGAAGGATCTCGTATCATCCTTTTTGATCCTTCCTTCTTCTTGTACGGACACTCTGCAATCACATGTCCTGTCTTGTTGCAATAATAGCACCCTATGTTAGAGGAAGAATGTTTGTTTTGTTTAGATTTATAACTGTCCTCTCGGTTGTAGCATTTCTTACACCGATCACACTCACGATATGATCTTCTGAAGTCCGAGGAGGAGGAATGATTTTTCATTTGCCTCCTTTTACTGAGCATTCTCAAGAATTACTTGGAGATTAGCAAGAACTCTCCCCCAGACAACTCAGAGCCTAACGTGCTTGGCCCAGAGTCTTTTATGGTATCTGGAGATTATGTTCTTATTGGTGACACAACTTTAGATTTTCTTTTCCCTTCAGATTTTAGAGGTACTGACTTCTCTCTGCTTGATGTTCTGTTGCTTTGCACCTCTTTCATTCAAGTGTTCATTTGCATTTCGTATGAGAGGAGTTTTTCGGACAGATTTTGAGGATCAATCTCGGTAGCTTTCCAAACTACCTAATGGGTACCACTTTGGTGTGTGATGCGGTTTACGACAAGTGTATCAGTCGCACAAGTAATATAAAATGGGCGAATTTTCCAAAGTATCAATCTCTCAAGGAACACAGTAAGGTGTAGTTAATTTTGAGGAGACTTGAGATTGAAGTCCTTAGGTCGGTGTTTACGAAGAGGGTTTTGATTGTTTGTGGAAAAAGAAAGTAAAACACTAATAAGCTACTCATATGCAATGCCGCAATGCAATGCTTAGCTATGCGGATGGAAAACTACCTGGGCCGCTATGCACCGAATAGAAGGGATCACACTACACTATCAACAACAAAAGAAGAAGACAGTGCGAAATCGACCGGATCAAAAGTCTTGTTGAGTATTCACGGAAGGAATTGTCGGGTTGTCAATCCGCGTCCTAGCTCAGTCCTCATCTGCACCCGGGGTAGAGGAGGTTGTCACTAACTCCCAATGGACCCGTATTCTTCGTCTCACGATCAGGTGGAGGATGACACAAACTCCTCCAAGCTTGATGATGAAATCTTGGTCAAACCCTTTTGAAGCTCAAGTATGAAAGAGGGGGCTGGGAGGAAGCTACAACTTGAATTTGGCATTGAAAGCTTGCCCGGAGCCCCTCCCAATGGTGGAGGAAGAAGGAGATCGGCAGACCCTCCACAGAGTTGAAAATGGCGGAGGAAAAGTCTTCCTCTTGAATTAGGGTGGAACTTGCGTATATATAGATTTCAAAAAATATAATGCACACGATCAGTGCGGCACGACCAGTGGTCATGCGCACTGTGTCCTATGATAATATGTATTGGCATGGAAGAACCTAGTAAAAAATGGAATCAATGCACACTATTAGTGGCGCACAACCAATGGTTGTACGCTAGGGAATCCACTGAGTGTGTGCGCGTAAAATTGCACGATCAGTGGACCTTAGGCATCAACGGGCCCCAAACCAACCGAGAGCACCCACACAACCCCTGTACCTGCAGGAAACACTAACCACTGATATGTGCAGACATTCCAGGCGATCACAATAAGAAGTACAATCAATAAAAGTAACAAAAATACACAACCACCGTCCTATAAGTGCACTTCCTATGGAAATAAATATTAGATGAAATATATACGATAACTAACTAAAAGTGAAGTGATAGTGAAAGAAAACTAGCCCAGATGAGTTCGAAAATCAGTATATAAATAGGACTCATCACACCCCAAGACTTACCTATTTGTGCGACCCGAGCAAACAAAATCTATGCAGATTGGGAAAATAAACTAGCTAACATAGAAATTGAGATATGGAGTACCATGCGAAGTCACATGCTCGTGCCCATAAAAATATAATAGAGGAAATTTCTAAGTATACAAAATAGTTTATACTTTTCACAATGCGTATCAAGATTTTATTACTACTCAAAAATAAAATCACGGTGAATCTTCCGGTCACGCGTAAAGAGAAAGTAAACAAATCGATAAGGCGAGCATTGGTAAAGATCAGGGATTGGATAACCTCCAAAGAAATCCATCAATGTCGGGGACCATACGCTTGCCCGTTCATACTCTCTCCACGGTACTAGTTTGACTCAAGCGTGAATCCGTAGGACTTTAGGATAAGAGATGGGGTTTGAGTTTTGGTGATGTAAACAAAGATAAATAAGAAGACTACGCACCTAACCCAAATGAACAAGCATAAAAGAGGTTCTATCCGCTAACAGAAATACCTGCAGGTACACCACACCCCCGGACTTAATTTTTAAAATATAGCTCTGTGCATCGCCTACTCCAAATACAATCTCATTTCAAATAAAATTTTCAATTATACGTTTTCTTTTCACTTTTCTTTTTCACAATTAATTATTATATATTTTTTTCAAATCATCTTTTAATTTTAACAATTTCAGCAAATAAAACTTTGGAGCACATCCACATATTCACAAGGAATATCACCACATCAACACCCCAAAATGAAAATGTAAAACACTAAAGCTCGACTTGGGCGTACGACTAGGATCGACTATGAGGCTTTGGTGAAATAATGGTGGAGCTGAATCAAAAGAAGGGGTAGCCACAATGTGGCTAGTGAGGATAAGACGTTAGGAACGATACAAAGCTCAACCGGGTCAAAATGATGGCCTACATCACGCTCATGCTTGACTAACCAAGCACCAATGCTTTAAGAGTAGCTTCAGGCAAGTTCTAGCCAACGAGAAAGACTATACATCCTCCCGACTCGAGCAATACGAATCTAACGGCCATCTAGACATATTCTTAAGCTACTGTCGGATTCACACCGGATTCACCAATTTTTGAGTAGAATAAAGAGTATTTACGTAATTAGGAAAATATAAAACTATAAGCATACAGAAAAATTAAATATACTCGAATTTCTACACGAGACGAGAGCACTCACTAGGAGCACTGCAGGAGTTAACATTTTACTCCGTCTCACAATCCTCTTCCAGTAAAATAATTTTCCTAAATCATACAAAAGAAACGAGTTTAACTCGCAACACACTAACATCTAAGCACGCGCTCATGTGGGTGCAGTGGTGTGCGATGCAATGAACTAATCAAAATAAAACATTAAAATCTTCTAGTATGCAAATGAAATGTGCGCGTGCAAAAGGTGACAAATACTGGCTCTCCCCCAGACTAACTGATGAATTGTAAATATACTATTTTTATGTACATTAATTTAGTTGTTTTCATTTATTTTTGTTATTTTTACTTGTTTTTATTCAATAAATTGCTCCTTTTATTATAAATATCATACTAACTTATTTTATTTTATTTTTTAGGAAACAATTAAAAATCTGCTAAAAATTGAAAAGTCACGCACGTGACTTCCTGGTCACGCCCGTGACCAGGGCGTGACAATGCAAAAATCGTGAAATCAGCAATTTTCGAGAAGAAAAGCTTTACACGCCCGGGGTCACGCTCGTGTCACCTGACACGGGGCGTGACCCAAGCCCGTGTCCACCCGCTCGACGTTTTCATCTCGACGTTCGTCGACCCCTCAACACGCCCAGCGTCACTCCCGTGACCTGGGGCGTGACTTCTCCACCTGGCCGACAAGACCCGCACGACGACTTTCGGCACGACCCGCGCCCAGATCCACCTTCTTGACACGCCCACTGTCACGCCCATGACCTGGGGAGTGACCGCTGCGTGACCGACACTTGTCTAGCCCGAAGTCCACTTCCGCATCAAATCAACGGCCGCCATCATGAATAGTGTCGACACGCCCCCTGACACGCCCGTGTCAGAGGGCGTGTACTTGTAAATTTTTTGCCTATAAATAGCTGTGTTCTGCTTGAGTTCTTGTTCCCCTTTTTAACCATTTTGTATAGGAATTATGCTGCTCGGATGAGTCCAAATGGTATGTAAGGGAAATTTCTCCCCCTCTCCTTTATTTTCTTAGCTTTGTAATCTTCGTTTTTAGCTTAATAAAATTGTAGATTTTCTCTCTTTTTATGGATTTGGGCTTCAACTATGTGGCTACTCTTATGCAATCTTATTTCTTTCCTTATTTTAGCTTTATTTTCTTGTCTTTTTAATACGTATGTGTGAGTGTATGGGTTTAGTTTTATGCTTAACAGTTTTCATAATTTTCATAGTTTAGTTTTTAGTGCTTTCTATTTCATTTTTATGAGGTTATAATGGTATCTGAAAAGTGGTTTTCATCTTCCTTTAACTTAGTTTTTTTTAGGTTTTAAAACTTTTGTTCTTTTTCTGTTTTATTTCCACTTTTTAAGCTCCTTCATAAAACCATAAGAATGAAAATCTCATCGTTTTAATTTTTCAACTCTTCTTATTTTTGCTTTCTTTTCAAAATCTTTTTGCTCCTTTAAATTTTTCGTCTTCTTTTTACGCATTTCTACCGCATTCTAGCGGTAGAAATGTAATTGTCTTTATTTTTCGAGCACTTGCGTTTTCTTTTTTATTTGCAAAACTTTCTTCCCGTTTAATTTTTCTTTTCACTTTTTATGCATTTCTGCCGCATTCTAGCGGTAGAAATGTAGTTATTTTAATTTTTAGGTAATTTAGTTTTTTTTTCATTTCTGTACGTATGTGCATTTATTTCCGCCTACTCGTTAAGAGTTAAATGGCGCATTGTTTTTATTTCATTCAGTAGAGTGTATGAGTTTTTACTTTCCTGCAGTGTGCGTGTGTTTACTTTATGTCGAGAGTGTGTGTGCATGTGTTTTACTTTCCTATAGAGTGAGTGTGTTTTACTTTATGTCGAGAGAGTGTGTGTGTGTGTGTTGAATTTATTTAGTCCTACTCGTTTGAGTAGGACACGCTTTCTTTCTCCCGCCCACGCACTTGCGTCGGGACTCGCAATTTACAGCTTTCTTCAGTCCTACTCATTTGAGTAGGACTTGCAATTTACTGCTTTATTTTTTGCTTTTCTTTACTGCTTTCCTTTTACTGCTTTCTTTACTGATTTCTTTATTGCTTTCCTCGCAAGCCGTCCCCATTCCGATGAGTGACTAACCGTTCTTAGCCCTCGGTATCGAAGAGCATTGGGACAGATAAAATAGCTTAAAATAATTAAAGGTCCTTAATATCTAATTAATTAATTTCTTAAGGTTTGCCTGGGGTTTACGACGCGTAGGACCACATAATCGATGTGTGGGCCCTATTTTCGTAGTCCATATGCTAGCTAGCCAAGAGGCCGTGCATATGGACCGATCACCCCTTGGCAAAGAGAGTTCCGCACTAACCCTCGAGAAAGGAGGCGCGCCAACTCTACTGGATTGGGTTCCCCACCCAATAGCGGGGTTCTTAGCGTAATGCGGGCATTAAGAGGAATCCTTCGTCGGACGAGAGCCCGGTCGAATAGTCTTAATGTTCAGGTGAGCGATAGTCCTAGAGATAGGTGAACTCATTTTAGTGGAACATCCACGACCAAGTCTCCGCCTTAATTAATTAGAAGTTTAAGAGCTCTTTTTATTAAATGTCTATTTTGGTTCAATTGTTTTTTTCGGTGCCATCGAGCTAAGCTCTTCATCGGCTCCACCTTCAAGCTTTCTTTTTATGCTTTCATTTTATGTTTTCTGTCTTTTTATTATATATAAAATATTACCCGACAAGTAATTATCTGTAAAATAATAGTCCCCTCCAGGGAAGAGTAAAAATAATCGAACCGACCCCGAGAACAATACGACCTCAATATTCCACCCGGAATATCCTGTACTACTCACGATAGGTGCACTTGCCTCCTTTCATTAAAACACGATCAAACCCGTTTTATATCCAAATAAATAAATACGCGCGCCCCGTTTTCTAAATAAAACCACTTCCGCTTTACTTAAATAAAACCGCCGGGATGCCGCTTTTCATAATAATTTTTGGAGTTTTAACCAATCACTTACACTAAGTTGCACAGCATATGATATTGAAATTAAAATCATATAGAGACAAGGGGAGAGGTTACCTAATGCTCAGCTAGTGAGCATACCCAAAGAAGCATGAAAAAAATAGAAGCAGGTCCGCCAAACGAAGAATCACAACCCCGCCAATACGAATTTGCCATGAATACCTGCAGGGGTAAGCTCTGCAAAAACAAAACAAAATAGACAAAATACAAAGAAATACTAAAACTAAGATAGACATGAAAAATAAAAATGCAGGAAATGTAAGATAACTACTAGGGTTATTGTCCTACCAGCACGATTTATTAAATTTTATATATTTCTAGCAAATGGGCATATGAAAAGAAAAGTGCACAGGTAACTATTTCATTATCCATTTCATTAACGGGTACCGATGCGGCGAAAAAATAATTACCCCTCTGTACAAATAAACATATATGCTCCTCACAGGCAGAGGAAATTGGAAGTAATAAGAGGAGGAGTGCTGGTCCTCACTCATCTTACCACAAAATAAATCCTTGCCCCGCAAGGTATCGTCTACAGGGAGACGGTAGGAGGAGAAAGCACTTAATGGAGCTTCCTCAACAGAGGAGGACTCAACCTCCTTACAAGAGAGGATGCTATCATCCAAGACTCGAGCTGAAAGCTCCAATTCCTCCTGAAGCACCTGCGAAGACTCAACCCGCACAGGCTCAAATACAGAATGGGGATCAAGAAATAAAGGAGATGAAAAACTAAAATAATCAAAAATAGGGGGAGTGGTCCCGGGATCACTCCCAGAAGGATCTAATGATAGATAATCATCGTTGTCATATAAGTCATAGCGATGGGAATCCAAGAGCTCGTGTTCCTCGGTGATGGTTTGGACCTCCTTATCCGACAAGGAAGTAAAATATTCCTCATCTAAAAGGATCTCCTAATCATCCAACCTCGGTGTGTCATCATGTTCCAAGGTATTACACTCTCCATTGGAGAGAATAACGTCCTCGTCCCACATTGGTGCAACCTCAGGCTCTGAATCACTATATAGCATAACATCATCAACCGACTCACTAAAAATTTGGATAGATAATTCTTGCAATGAAAGCGGAGGAACAACACCATCAATGAAAATATGTGCGGGTTCCTCCGGGGGTGAATCCAAAAGAGGGGAAGAATGCACAGGGAGAGACGGCACCACAATGTCGTCACACCGATCAGCCAAAAGTCTGATGGGTATATTCATAGTAGTCCCCCATAGATTAGGTGGTACTGTGAATACATCATCAGAATCAGAAGGGGCAAGCAATTGAGAGGTGGATGGAACTAATCAGATACCCGGTTCATCATCCTCCTCCAACTGGCACTAAAATTCTGCGTAATCTTTCAACACATGTTCAGTGTCACGACAACACAAACACCGTTTTCCATTACTCCTCAGTCCTGGTGGGACCCGAGAGGAATAAAAAAAAGGTAAAGGCGTATAAGAGAATTGACCATAAGACTTGGGTATGGTGTATGGAGTACCATAAGAGTACGGTGCTCCATACACTGAACCACGAGAATTATGCTCACAATTTTCAGTGGGGCACTCATCACTACCATGCTTATAATCCCCACACCATCTGCAACGGATATTCATATAAGAAAACATGGTGCAACAAGAAAGAATTCACCAACAAAAATATTCTAAGCAAAAATTAACCACACACTAGCAGATAAAAGAAAAGAAATGCCTGCAGCTGAAAAATTAAAACTAAGAACAAAGAAAAATAAGCAACAAATTCTAAAATCTAAAGCAAAGAAGAAACATGAAATGAACAAATAGAAAAGGGTTTTTATCTCCTATATCCCTCTCCAAAAACTCACACGACTGTGTTCCCCGGCAACGACGCCAAAAACTTGATGCGGTTTACGGCAAGTGTACCGGTCGCACAAGTAATATAAAATGAGAGAATTTTCCGAAGTATCAAACTCTCAAGGAACACAGTAAGATGGAGTTAATTTTGAGGAGGACTTGAGATTGAAGTCCTTAGGTCGGTGTTTACGAAGGGGGTTTTGATTGTTTGTGTAAAAAGAAAGTAAAACACTAATAAGCTACTGCTATGCAATGGTTCTATGCAATGCTTCGCTACGTGGATGGAAAACTACACGGGCCGCTATGCACCAAATCAATAGGCAAATGGACGAGTATTCTTGCGGATGAGGTGGTGAGAATGGTGGGATGAGGGTCGTGAGCACCTCTTCGCTATGCACGCCACTAGCATTTGCTAGTGCGGCACTATGTGGTGGAGGATGGAAAAGGGTGAACCTTAAGCAAATAACGTGAGTATAAAATCACATAGACATGATTGTACACAAATGTATTTCAAATTAAGTACACTTCATCAAATACAAAGGGATCAAACTACACTATATCAAAAACAAAAGAAGAAGAGAGTGCGAAATCGGCCGGATCCATAGTCTTGCTGAGGATTCACATAAGGAATCGCCAGGTTGTCAATCCGCGTCGTATCTCAGTACTCAACTGCGTCCGGGTAGAGGAGGTTGTCGCTAACTTGCAATGGACCCATTTTCTTCGTGTCACAAACTCCTCCAAGCTTGATGACGAAAGCTAGGTCAAACCCTTCTTGAAGCTCAAGGATGAAGGAGGGGGCCGAGAGGAAGCTCTGGCTTGAATTTGGCGGTGAAAGCTTGCCCGGAGCCCCTCCCAACGGTGGAGGAAGATGGAGATCGGCGGAACCCTCCACGGAGATGAAAACGGCGGAGAAATGGTCCTTCCCTTGAATTAGGGTAGAACCTGCATATATATAGATTGCAAAAATTATAATGCACACGATCAGTGGCGCACGACTAGTGGTCGTGCGCACTGTGTCTTGTGATAGTGTGTATTGACATGACTGGTAAAAATGGAATCATTGCACACGATCAGTGGTGCACAACCATTGGTCCTAAGCTAGGGAATCCACTGAGCATGTGCGTGTAGAAATGCATGATCAGTGGCCCTTAGGCATAAATGGTCCCCAAACCTACCCAGAGCACACACACAACCAATGTACCTACAGGAAAAACTAACCACTGATATGTGCAGACATTCCAGACGATCACAATAAGAAGTACAATCAATAAAAGTAACAAAAATACACAACCACGGTCCTATAAGTGCACTTACTATGGAAATAAAGATTAGATGAAATATATAGGATAACGAACTATAAGTGAAGTGCTAGTGAAAGAAAACTACCCCAGATGAGTCCGAAAATCAGTATATAAATAGGACTCATCAGTGTCTCAGACCTTTGTCAAGGATCTGAGGAATTTGTCATTTAGCTCACCGTTAGTGAAGGTGCGACCATAGTTTTTAAGGCCCTTAATGATCTTGAAGAATTTTTCAAAGTTGTAAGCAATAATATCGTTAATACCTTGCTTGAATGCCTAGTATTCTTAATTCGATAGAGACCTACTATCGTTTCTAACTTCTTTAGTTCCTTCAATGAGAACAACGAGACAGTCCCACATTTCCTTGGCAGATTTGCAGTGGAATAACTTTTGTATCATTGAGTCATCTACTGCATTGGCTATGATATTCTTTGCCTTTTTGTCCAAGGAGGCTAGGGCAATTTCATCCTTGGTTAAATCCATCATCTTCTTCGGAATCATAACTGTAGGATTCAGAGCAGAGGCCCGTGTAGGAATGTGAGGTCCTTTTTCCACAATCTGAAATATGCGAGGATCAACAACCTCCATGTAGAATCTGACTCTTTCCTTCCACATGGGGAAGTTATCCTTAGTGCACACTGACAACTTCATCGAAGACATATCCTTGATTCTGTCCTTTACAACTGAGCGGTATCTCTTGACAACTAGATAGGAGATCTTGTTCAATGCGTTAGACATATATCAAACTACACCCCTCTAATACCAATTGAAAGTATCTAGTGTCAACCTAAATCACCTAGAGGGGGGTGAATAGGTGAGTTCTGCGTCTTTTTGGAGAATAAAAATTACTGAAAAATAATCATACGGAAACATAGAGATTTATAGTGGTTCCCTGTGTTGGGTACCTCCATTGTCCTGTGATGCTAAAGATTACGGCAGTGAACCGGTCGCACAAGTAATATAAAATGGGGGTTTTCCCAAGTATCGATCGCACAAGGAACACAGTAAGGTGGAGTTAATTTCGAGAAGGACTTGAGATTGAAGTCCTCAGGTCGGAGCTAACTAAGGGGGTTTTGATTGTTGCGGAAACAGAAAAAAAAACACTATCAACTACTCCTATGCAACGCCGCTATGCTATGCTTCGCCAGGCGGGATGGAAGACTAGTCGGGCCGCTATGCACCGAATCACTAGGCGGATGGACGAGAAGGCTAGCGGATGAGGTGGTGAGAATGGCGGAATGAGGGTCGTAAGCACCTCTTCGCTACGCACGCCACTAGCAACTGCTAGTGCGGCAAGGGTGGATGGATGGTGGATGGAATATGGCGCAACTCAAGTAAATATAACGAAAACATACAATCACATAGACATAATTGTACAGAACGTTTACAAACTAAGCATACTTCATTAATATAAATAAAGTTAAACACCAATATTCAACAAGAAAGCAAGAACAAGTCAAGAGATCGACCGAATCCAAAGCCTTGCTGAGGATTCACGGTTGGAATCGTCGGGTTGTCATTCCGCGTCCAAGCTCGGTCCTCAACTGCTTCCGGGATAGAGAAGGGCTGTCACCACCTTCCAATGGCCCGTCTTCTTCGTCTCACGATAGCGGACGAAGTTTGCTAGCTTTCCTTTGCTTGATGGCTATGGCATCAAACCCTACTTGAAGCTCATGGATGAAGGAGAAGGCCGAGAGGAAGCTCCGGCTCGGATTTGGCGGTGAAAGCTTGCCCGGAGCACCTCCGTAGGGTGGAAGATGAAGGAGGATGGCGGAATCCCTCCTCGGAGATGAAAACGGCGGAGGAAATGGGCGATCTGCGGATCTTTGGATTAGGGCGAGAGATGCACTATTTATACAAAAGCAGCAATGAACAATGCGCACGATCACAGGCGCACGACAAGTGGTCGTGCGCGCTATGTCCTATGCTCGTGCGCAGTGGCAGGTAATAATCAGGAAGAAGAACTGGGATAATGCGCACGAGTAGTGGCGCACGACCAGTGGTCGTGCGCACTAAGTCCAATGATCATGCGATTACCCAGACAGGACTCCAGAATTGAGGAATCAATGCACACGATCAGTGGCGCACGACCGGTGGTCGTGCGCAGTATGTCCAGTGGTCGTGCGCTTACCCCAGGCTGATTCTAGAAAACGTAGAGTAGTGCGCACGATCAGGGGCGCACGACCAGTGGTCGTGCGCATTAGATCCCATGATCGTGCGCAGTATTCCTGTTTCACCACCATCCCGAAACATGCATACGACCCCTGTATCGAAAGGAAAAACCAATCACTAATCTGTGCAGGCATTCCAGACAATGACAAAAAGGAGTACAAACTATAAAAATAACAAACTACACAACCATGGGCATAAATGTGCACTTCCTATGGAAATAAAGATTAGATGAAATAGGAACAATAAAGAGCTAAAAGTGAAGTGCAACCGTGTGAAAACTAGCCCAGATGAGTCCGAAAATAGGTATAAAACATGGACTCATCACACCCCCAGACTTAACTGTTTGCGCGTCCCGAGCAAACAAAATCTAAGCAGATAGGGAAAAATACGAGTTAACAAAGAAATTGCGATACGAAGTACCATGCGAAGTCGCATGCTCGCGCGCGTAAAAATATAATAGAAGAAATTTCTAAGTATACAAAATAGTTTATACTTTTCACAATGCGTATCAAAATTTTATTATTACTCAAAAATAGAATCATGGTGAATCATCCGGTCATGCGTAGGGAGAAAGTAGACTAATCACTATGGGAGCATTGCCAAAGATCGGGACTCGGGATAACCTCCAAAGGAATCCACCAATGTCGGTGACCATATGCTTGCCCTTTCGCATTCTCTCCATGGCACTGGTTTGGTTCACACACGAATCAGTAGGACTTTAGGTGAAGAGATGGGCCTTGAGTTTCGATGAGGTAAACAAAGATAAACAGGAAGGCTATGCACCTAACCCAAAGGAGCTATCAAAGAAAGAATCCATCAGCTAACCAAAATAAATGCGGGTGCACCACACCCCCAAACTTAACTTTTACATATTGGTGTGTGCACCACCTACTCCAAAAATAATCACATTTCCCACAATGATTTTCAATGAATACTTTTTCTTTTCACTTTTTTTTCTTTTCTTTTTCTTTACAAATATTTTTCTTTTTCTTTTCCTTCATTTTATTTTCACAATTCAGCAAATATAACATTGGAGCACATCCACATAATCACAAGTAAAATCACCACATCACATCCCAACATAAAAATGTAAACACTAAAGCTCAACTTGGGTGTGCGACTAGGATCGGCTGTGAGGTTTTGGTGAAATCATGGTGGAGCTGAATCAAAAGGAGGGGTAGGCACAACAGGGCTAGCGAGGATAAGACGTTAGGAATGGTACAAAGCTCAACCGGGCCAAAATGATGGCCTACATCACGCTCATGCATGACTAACCTATACCCATGCTTCAAGAATAGCTTGGGGCAAGTTCTTAGCCAACGAGAAAGACTATCCATCCTCCAGACTCGAGCAATACAAAACTAACGTCCATCTACACAAAACGCTAAGCTACCGTCAGATTCACACCGGATTCACCAACTTTTGAGTAGAATAAAAATATTTACGCAATTAGAAAAATATAAAAACTAAAAGCATACAAAAAAATTAAATCTACTCCAATTTCTACACGAGACGAGAGCAGTTGACTAGGATCACAACAAGGCCAACATTTTACTCCGTCTCACAATCCTATGTCAGCACCATAATTTTCCCAAATCTAACGAAGAAATGAGTTTAACTCGCAGCACACAAATAGCTAAGCACGCGCTCAAGTGGGTGCAATGGTGTGTGATGCAAAGAACTAATCAAAATAAAACAATAAAGGCTTCTACTATGCACATGAAATGTGCACGTGCAAAAGGCAACAAAATGGCTCTCCCCCAGACTTAAACTAAACTACACAGCAAATGATAGAGAAATTAAAATCATACAGAGCTAAGGGAAGAGGTTACCCAATGCTCAGCAAGTGAGCATACCAGAAGACGCGTGAAAACCTGAAGCAGGCACGCCATACGAAGAATCAGAACCCCGCCAATGTGAATTGCCGTGAATACCTGCAGGGGTGAGCTCCACAAAAACAAAAGAAAAACATATACAAAATACAAAGAAATAATAAAACTAAGGTAGACATGAAAAATAAAATGCAGAAAAGGAAAGATAAGTACTGGGGTTACTGTCATCCCAACACGACTTATTCAGCTACGAAAAGGTTCTAGCTAATGGGCCTATGAAAAGAAAAATGCACAGGTAACTGTTCCAATATCCGTTTCGGTAACGGGTACCGATACGGCGATAGAACAGTTACCCCTCTACCTAAATAATAATACCTGCCCAACACAGGTAGAGGAAATAGGAAGTAGGATGAGGAGGAGGCCTGGTCCTCACTCATCTCACCACAAAATGAATCCTTGCCCAGCAAGGTATCGTCTATCACAGGCCCGCAGGAGGCGATGGCAACGACATGAGCACAAAGCTCATCGTCATCCCAACGTACCTGTGGAGACTCATCCTGCACAGGCTCAGATAAGGAAGGGGGATCAAGTAATAAAAGAGAAGAAGAACTAAAAGAATCAGAAAATGGGAGAGTGATCCCGGTCTCACTCTCAGCAGGATCCAAGCATAGATCATCGTCAGTATCATACGAGTCGTATCGAGGGGAATCCGAGAAATTAAGGTCCTCGGTGGTAAGAGGAACGACCTCATCCAATAAGGAGGTGCAAACCTCTGCATCGGAAAGAGGGTATTCCTCATCCCACCGGGGTGCGTAAAAGTGTTCCGAAAATCCACCTTCTCCATCGGAGATAGAGGAATCATCATCCCACTTCGGCGCAACCTCAGGCACCGAATCATCAACAAGTACGACATCATCAACCGACTCACAAGAAAATGGAGTAGCACAATCCGGCAAAAATTGCGGAGGGTCAAGGCTGCTCTCAAAATCAAGCACTGAATGAGCAGGCCCCATCGCAACATCATTCGCTGACGCCACCCCGTCGACGACCGGAACAATCTCATCGTCCCATACAGGAGCGCCCATGAGTTCCTGCTCCACTTTTTGTTGGCTAACACCAGAGTGATCATCATCACTCAAGGAAAGCTCGTAAAAAGGGATCGAGGGACCCATGAAAGAACTGTATGCGGCCAGAGATTCTTCAGTAATCTCAACGGGTAAAGAATGAGCAAAGTGTGTTATGTCAGTGTATGGGCCAGACAACACCCTGGTAGGCCTGTAAACAACAGTCTTCCGCGAACGGGAGGTTGTTGTGCACACGCCCTCAGAGGGAGAAGTCTTACACAAACGAGGGCAATCCTTCAACATGTGCCCTCACCTTGACATAACAAACACCGAATGCAATACTCGGCATTCATAACAGCAATGGCATCGATGGATCGGCGCAAAGTGTCAAGGATACGGCACTCAGCATCAGAATCCATCACGAACAAAAATGATTACTGAAAAAGTGCTACACAGCTAAAATGAAAATAGCACGGATCTGCTATCTAAATCAAAAATCAGAAAAGGGCAAAAAGAAATAAGCAAAATAAAAATTCTAATAACAAAAGCAAATAAAAAAAAATGATATGCACAAATGGAAAAGGGCTTCAATCTATTATCTCCCTCTCCACAAACTCACACGACTGTGTTCCCCAGCAACGGCGCCAAAAACTTGATGCTAAAGATCACGGCAGTGAACCGGTCGCACAAGTAATATAAAATGGGGGTTTTCCCAAGTATCGATCTCACAAGGAACACAGTAAGGTGGAGTTAATTTCGAGGAGGACTTGAGATTGAAGTCCTCAGGTCGGAGCTAACTAACGGGGTTTTGATGGTTGCAGAAACAGAAAATAAAACACTATCAAGTACTCATATGCAACGCCGCTATGCGATGCTTCACCAGGAGGGATGGAAGACTAGTCGGGCCGCTATGCACCGAATCACTAGGCGGATGGACGAGAAGGCTAGCGGATGAGGTGGTGAGAATGGCGGAATGAGGGTCGTAAGCACCTCTTCGCTACGCACGCCACTAGCAATTGCTAGTGCGGCAAGGGTGGATGGATGGTGGATGGAATATGGCGCAACTCAAGTAAATATAACAAAAACAAACAATTACATAGACATAATTGTACACAACGTTTACAAACTAAGCATACTTCATCAATATAAATAAAGTTAAACACCAATATTCAATAAGAAAGCAAGAACAAGTCAAGAGATCGACCGAATCCGAAGTCTTGCTGAGGATTCACGGTTGGAATCGTCGGGTTGTCATTCCGCATCCAAGCACGGTCCTCAACTGCTTCCGGGATAGAGAAGGGCTGTCACCACCTTCCAATGGCCCGTCTTCTTCGTCTCACGATAGCGGACGAAGTTTGCTAGCTTTCCTTTGCTTGATGGATATGGCGTCAAACCCTACTTGAAGCTCATGGATGAAGGAGAAGGCCGAGAGGAAGCTCCGGCTCGGATTTGGCGGTGAAAGCTTGCCCGGAGCACCTCCCTAGGGTGGAAGATGAAGGAGGACGGCGGAATCCATCCTCGGAGATGAAAACGGCAGAGGAAATGGGCGATCTGCGGATCTTTGGATTAGGGCGAGACCTGCACTATTTATACAAAAGCAGAAATGAACAATACGCACGATCACAGGCGCACGACCAGTGGTCGTGCGCATTATGTCCTATGCTCGTGCGCACTGGCAGGGATAATCAGGAAGAAGAACTGGGATAATGTGCACGAGTATTGGCGCACGACCAGTGGTCGTGCGCACTAAGTCCAATGATCGTGCGATTATCCAGACAGGAATCCAGAAATGAGGAATCAATGCACACGATCAGTGGCGCACGACCGGTGGTCTTGCGCAGTATGTCCAGTGGTCGTGCGCTTACCCCAGGCTGATTCTAGAAAACGTAGAGTAGTGCGCACGATCAGGGGCGCACGACCAGTGGTCGCGCGCATTAGATCCCATGATCGTGCGCAGTATTCCTGTTTCACCACCATCCCAGAACACGCACACGACCCCTGTACCGAAAGAAAAAACCAATCACTAATCTGTGCAGACATTTCAGACAATAACAAAAAGGAGTACAAACTATAAAAATAACAAACTACACAACCATGGGCATAAATGTGCACTTCCTATGGAAATAAAGATTAGATGAAATAGGAACGATAAAGAGCTAAAAGTGAAGTGCAACCGTGTGAAAACTAGCCTAGATGAGTCCGAAAATAGGTATAAAACATGGACTCATCATCCTGCCTCGCCTATCAACCACAAAGGGCTAGATTCGACTACGTAACCTTTATCTCAGATTGAAAACAATCTTACAGCTCGGAGCCTCAACTCCTACAACATGGAGACAACACTCCTACACCTTGGAGAACAAACTCTCCTACAACTCGGAGAACAAACTCTCCTACAACTCGGTCCACAAATAAGGATCTAAAACTCGATCCACAAATAATGATCTACAACTCGATCCACAAACAAGGATCTAAAACTCGGAGGGAAAATCCTCCTATAATATTAAAAAGTTTAAAATAAAAAGATTAACAATAATCTTCAATATATATCTAAAATATCTGATCCCTCGTTCCTCTGAAAAGTTGATCGTGAATGTCTTGAAGAATAGAAAATCCGAAGAGTTGAAAACCTGATCTGGATGCAAATATCGTCAAGATCTGAGAGAATCAGAACCTTCAGAGATCAGCGATCTAGTCGATTTGCTTGATGAATAAAGAATCATGTTGTAATGATTCGTCGGCCGAGCGGAGTAGCGAAGACTGTATCGGTGTCGATGGGAAGAATTACGTTCTTGTGATTTCTCGATTTTTCAAATAAGAACGATTAAGATAGATTGAACTCCACCCTACATATATAAAGAGAACCTCCTTCTACAATGGCTAGAAAAATCCTTCCTAATCGAGAGATCCGAAAATCACTATACATGGCGATCTTGACAACCCGAGCCGCAAATTTGAAAAGAGAAGAAAATAACCCTAAGTATAATTCGTCGAGTATCATCGAGTATCTAAGGGTATACTCCTCGAACCACTAGGAAACTCGATGAATTTTACTTGGGCAAATCTACCAAAACTGATGAGATAACTCAATGCTTGGTAGAAGAGATACGCGACGAATTCGACGAGTATCAGCTAGTATACTTGATGAATTCGAGGAGTATCGGCTAGCTTACTCGATGTATTAGAAGAAATACTAAGTGATATTGGATGAATACCACTTAGAAAAATCGATAGAGGTAAAGACAAGATGACTCGACGAATTCATCGTGTATCGACATGTATATTCAATGAATTTGACGAGTATCGGAAGATACACTCGACGAATTCGACGTGTATACATGATTTTACTCAACGACTTTTACTTTACTAATTTCCAGAAAATCAGAGATTATTGTCTAAGTAAATATGACGAATTAGACAAGTGCTAGTATGCATACACGATGAATTCGACGAGTATTCATTAGTATATTCGACGAATTCGACAAGTATCCTTTACCATACCCGATGAATTTTACTTAGAGAAAATTTTCTCATCTGGGCCCGCAATTTTATATTCTTGGATTCTTCTAATGTACTTAAGGTATAAGTACACCCAATTAAATAGAGAGATTACATGTGAGTCAACACCTTGGCCTACACAATGAGGGATTATGTTGTATAGTCCTAGGTTTTAAGACCCACTGTAACTTGACAATGGGTTCAGTTGGAACCGATATTTCACATTCCATGTGTTTGAGAATATCAACTCCCAGGTTGTATTTGATCACGTCTTATGTTGATAGAGTGTGCAGGTTGACAGGTTCAACCAAAGAAAAGAAGTATCCTATGGATGCTAATGCCGAGACACAATAGTTACCGCCGACGGTAGCCGTGAATTAATTGGACAGGGCGCTCGGGAAACTACCGCGCCGCGCTAGCCCTAACACTTGAGTTAATGCAAGGAATTATTTTGGCCAGCCTCTCGGGAAACTACATGTAACGCCTCCATCCATTACATAACATATAGTAGAAGGTCCGGCCGGTGCCCCACACTATATATTACAAACGAGTGGCAGAGTTTACTGGTTAATATCAAAAACTATTCACATCCTAATCCAGAGCAGCTCACAGAAGCTTTTAAGTTATTTGAACTCAACTCATTTGAATGTCCACAATATATAAACTAGCATTTATATGTATAACACCACAAAGGAATGTATACAAAATACACAACAAGTCTGGCCTTAAGGCCTTACAGTTAAGTTGTACATGTGTGGATTACAAACATCGGCACGCGGGCCGGCCATTCATGAAAATAATAAAATTCTTCATTCGGCCTTCCAGGGCCAGCAACAACAACAACAACAAGGGCTTTAGCCCACAATTTTGCACTCGGCTCTCCAGCACCTGCATGGGGACAATCCACCGCAACGGTGGTAAACAAGACAACGGTCAGCATTCAGCTGACCAATTTATAACAACCCTATCCCTTACTCGGGGCAGTGGTATTCCTTCCCTGCAGGCATAGCATTTCACAAGTAGATCTATCACAAGCTGTGCACTCAGCACCAATACATCACAAACGTCTATCACACGGCCCGACATTTCGTGCACTAAGGCCACATTCTCAGCGTACCGGCAAACCATTGTCCCACCACCATTCCTAATGGCAAACTTGAGCATTTCGCTCCACAGCCTACATCCGGAGACTTTAGTCTTAGTGGCCCGCAGGTCTAAGACTCTCATTATGTGAACCTGACGAACACAAATATCCCAGGCACTTATGTCAGACAACCATAACACGAATACAGTTCAGCCCTTGCCCGTTGCTCAAATCGTCAGTTCAATGACTAGACTGACAGGGGTAGGCATCCCCTTGTCCGTTCGGTACGAAGCTTTTTTAAGAGCTCACGTAGCTCATAATAGCCACACTGTCCTCTAAGGCCTGGCTTCATAATCATAGGTTAGCTAGGATCCATCGCCAGCGACACTCACTATCGCCCGCGTTAGTGACAGAACTCTATTTCCGTCCCCAGCCCTAACCTTATCTGGACCAACCATCCAGAAATCCCTGCAACTACCTGCAGCGCCAGAAACACTATTCTTTCATAGCATATAGTACATGTACTTTGCAGGTATTTTCCTGGAATTCCACTCCAGTACTTCCTGCTACTACACTTCACGGGCACAACCCACCGACTCCATAAAATACTTGCTTATACGCGGAGTCTTCTCCGGTGTGCAAAATAAAACATCACCAATACAGACCAACCTATCCAGAGGGGCTTCACACAGTATGCCTGTAACAACCTAAATCCCAAGATTGGGTTCAAGTTGGGTGACATGGCCTAGGACACGGGCGTGTCCCAGGGCGTGTCCTACTCGGTATGAGTGAACTACCTGGCGAGTGGTCGACGATCGTCACTAGTCGAAGAGCACGCTGGAGGCGTGTCTGCTGTCGTGTAAGGGCACACAGCCTGTGATACGGGCGTGTCACAGGTCGTGTCCTTTTCATGATTTGGCCAGGGTTGTGAGGCCTAGTGAACATGGGCAGGACACGGGTGTGACCCTGGGCACACGGCCTGTGACACGGGCGTGTCACATGGCCGTGTCTTGCTTGGGTTGAGATAGGTGTATACCACCTGAGGTACACGACCACAGACACGGACGTGTCTCAAGGCGTGTCAGGTCACACGGGCAATGACACGGGCGTGTCACATGGCCGTGTACTGTTCTGGATGAGTCGGTTGTGTGCCGTTGAAGATACACGGCCTGTGATACGGGCGTGTTACATGCTGTGTCAGCCAAAAATTAGGCTTTTGTGGCAAAATCATGTCCGTCCATTTTCCTCAGCTCGGATCTGAGGGCCCAAGCTCCTCCCTGCTGCTTTAAGGGCGAGTAAGAGATGGTCTTTCTCATTGTGAACTTATCGATTCTCTTTCTAAGGATGTAAGAGAGAAGGGAGAGCAAGGAGGAGGATGAGGAAAGGAGCCGACCACCGGTGGAGTTGCTGAGTTCTGATTCGAGATCTGAGGTTAGCGTTGTGGAGGCAAGGCCGCAGTGATATTTTCTAGCCGGCTAGAATTCCATGGCTCCAAAGCGATCGTCAAGGGTAATGATCTTCCTTCTTGGACATGTGATGTCCTTCCTTTTTGGCATGTGCATGGATTTCCCCCACGAGAGGGTGGATTGTGAAGTGTATTCCTTGGGTTGATTCTTGGAATCCCCACTAGAGTTGCATATAGATCCGAAAATGGAGTACGGAATGGGCATGATGTTTGAAGCCCATCTGGACAGGTGGGTCTGGATTGGTGATGTTGCATCTGTACACCGGAGAAGACTCTGTGGTTAAACATGTAGTGTATGGACTCGACGGGTTGGACCTGTGATGGGCAGTAGCATGAAGTACTGGAGTGGTAGTCCAGGAAAAGTCCCTTGTGATGCTTGTGATGCTCGATGGGTTGGACCTGTGAAGGGCAGTAGCAGGAAGTACTGGTGCAGAAGTCCGGGAAAAGACCCTATGATGCTTGTAATGCTTATGACACTTGATGGGTTGTGCCTGTGAAGGGTAGTACCATGAAGTACTGGCTTGGCAGTCTAAGAAAATACCCTCAAGTGTATGCTATGAATGTACGGTTAAGCCTAGGGATGGAAAATGAGTTTTGTGGCTAATGCAAGGCGTGGCTCCTAGCTAACCTATGAATGTGAAGCCAGTCCATTGAGGACGATCTGGATATGTGTGAGCTTGATGATCACTTAAAAAGGCTTTATGCGGAACAGGTAAGGTGAAACCGACCCGCTACTTTTACTTAGTCACGAGTACGTTGGTATTCGGTGATGGCAAGGTGATTTGAGCAACGGGGGGGTGGTTGATCCGTCCTACGTTATGTCCGTCCGACTTGAAGACCTGAAAGTGCGGTCTAGTGGAGCGCATAGCAAGAGTCTTAGGCCTACACGCCACTAAGAATAAAGTCTCCAGTTGCATGTCATGGACAAAATGCTCAATTTTACCGATGGGTTTTGGCCCTAATACGGTGGTGGGACCCTGGTTTGCCGGTACACCAAGAATGTGCCCTGAGTGCACGGATCGTCCGGCCGCGTGGCTGACGGTTGTGATGGAATGTTTGTGCGTGAGAGCACAATGTGTGATAGCTATATAGCTGCATATGAATTGTTATGCCTGCAGGGAAGGAATACCACTGCCCCGGGTAAGGGGTAGGGTCATTATAAATTGGTCAACTGAATTCTGATCGTTGCCTTGTTTGCCACCGTTGGGTGGGCTATCCTTGTATAGGTGCTGGAGAGCCGAGTGGGACATATAAAGGCTGAAGTCCCTATTGTTGTTGCCGCTGCTGCCGCCGCTAGCCCTTGAAGGCTAAGCAGAAAAATGTTGTGTTTTGTTCATGTGTGGTCGGCCTGCGAGCCGATATTTTGAAGCCACTTTTGTAACGAGCAACTGTAAGGCCATAAGGCCTAACGATATTGTATTTGATGTACATTCCTATATAAATGTGGGTGTTTATATTAGTGGACATTCATGGTTGTAGTTCGACATTTATGTTAAAAGCTTATGCTAGAATGCTTTGAGTTAGGACGCGCAACTCTGATATCAACCTGTGACATCAACACTTCTTTTGTGGCATATGGTGTGGGGCCGCGGCCAGACCTTCTATTATATGCTATATAAACGGATGGAGTCGTTACATTTTTGGTATCAGCTGTCTCGGTCTTTCCCTTTCGAATTCGTGGTCAAATTCTTTTGTGGGGTGGCGAGCACATGTACGTGCGAACCGCGTTAACACTAATAAACTCTTGAATGTCCACGTAGGAATGCAAATACACTTGTTTGAGGAACCTGTGCTTTCCTATCTTGTTTTTATTGCTTGTGTGAGGTCGCTAATGTGTGTGTCTTGTTCACCTATAAGTGGCATTGGGCAGTCGGTGCCCCAGCGCTCTGATGAGAGTACGACATCAGCTGAGGTGCCTACACCTCCCCCTTCTGCGGAAACTGTCCGCTTAGTTGCTGAGTGTAACGCCCCTAGCCGATACAATTTGACAGCGTCATGGCTCCGCTCTAGGCAACGCTACCGGGCTGCAGCCCAAGCACCCCAACCCCTCTCCCTCCACAGGCTGGTTGCTGGTGGCCACAACCTAACTTTGATGAGCGAACTCGACAGTTAAGCTGGGCCGTACGGGGACTTCCCAGGAGGTCACCCATCCCAGTACTACTCTCGCCCAATCACGCTTAACTATGAAGTTCCTTCCCTTCTCATCACCAATTGAGCTGGTGATGAGAAAGGAAGGAACTTCATAGTTAAGCGTGCTTGGGCGAGAGTAGTACTGGGATGGGTGACCTCCTGGGAAGTCCCCGTACGGCCCGGCTTAACTGTCGAGTTCGCTCATCAAAGGGAGGTTGTGGGCACCAACAACTCGCCTGTGGAGGGAGAGGGGTTGAGGTTCTTGTGCTGCAGCCCGGTAGCGTTGCCTAGAGCGGAGCCGTGATGCTGTCACGTTGTATTGGCTAGGGGCGTTACAATAAAAAGTGCACATTTTATTATAACGTCCCTTGGGTCGTCCGTGGGCCTCGGCCCACTAGGCCTCCGTTAGACCGTTACCGGGCTGCATCCCAAGCACCTCAAACCCTCTCCCTCGATAGGCGGGTTGTTGGTGGCCACAACCTCCCTTTGATGAGTGAAATTCTCCCGTTAAGCGGACAGCACGGCGACTTCCCAGGAGGTCACCCATCCCAGGACTTCTCCGCATCGCTTGGGCGGACTGGTGAGAGTTCGCCAATGTTGCCTTGCTCCTGGCGGTTTTCCTTGGTATCCGGCTAAGTCCTTGCGGACTCGGCGGACGGTGTTTTGCTATCGCGAAGGCTGGGGCGGTGTCTCTATCTCTAGGGCGGTGACCACACTCCTCACCTCGCCTATAAATAGGACCCCCCTGGCAGGTCTACAGTAACTTGAGTGAACAGTCGCGCGGGTTGCTTCAAGGAGCCAAGAGTTTGGCTGTGACTTCGGCCAAGTACTTGGAAGTGTGCGGTCTCTGCGGACTCAGCAGGAGGTCGCTCTGCGGCTTGTCAGTTCTGTTTCATCTTTGCCAGCTTCAATAACCTGTCCACCGGCTTCAGGTGGGTAGGGGGTGTTCCTCAGTTCAGCTTCATCAGGAGACGAATAACGATGCGTCCGCGCGGCCTCGCGGCTTCGGCGGACTTCGTGCTATTCAGCGGATTGCAGCTAAGTTCGGGCGATCTCAGCGGACTCGGCGACCTCGGCGACCTCGGCGGTCTCGGCGGACTCCGGTACTGTCCGCCCGGCTTGTTTTTTGGTGATTTTTGTTTACAGCTGTTATACTAGCGAAATCATGTCTCTCTATATATGCCTCGTATTGTAAAGAAGTGAATGAATAACAGACCTGCTTGTGCTTCCATTGTTTGTTGGGTTTAACCTTTGTTCCTTGGTTTTCCGCTGGTTCAATGTGAGAACTGGGTAGTTCCCCAGATATTAATTTGGCGTTTGGGCTATCTTGTTGTCCATGTTGAGAAAATTTAACATGGTATCAAAGCGAGGTTCAGTTGCGTGAGCGGAAGTCAGCCAGTGTTGTTACTCAGTGATTGAGTGGTGATCAACCTGTGTTGTTGTTGCTCGGAGCTTCTGAAAGGTAGCCAACAGGTGTTGCAATGGAAGGGAGTTTTGCAAGAGGTCTGGGTATTGAACTCTTAACGCCGACTAACTTCAAGAAGTGTAAGTCGTGCATGAAGAGTTATCTTCTTGGCGAGGAGCTGTGGGAAATCATCGGTGGTGACGACAGGCAGTAAGTCACTGCTGCTTTCGGTACTGCTGAGCAGGTTAGGCTCTGGAGAAGAACAAATGCTAAGGCGGAGTTCATTCTGAAGAGAGCCGTGTCTCCGGAACTGTTGGATCACATCGTTGGATGTGAGTCGGCTGCTGATATTTGGACAACCATTGATGAGTTGTTCAATAGGAAGAATGTGGCGTGGCTTTAGTTCCTGGAGAATGAGTTGGCCAGGGCAACTCAGGGAGACCTTTCCATCTCCAAGTACTTCTTAAAGATGAAGAGCTTGTGTGCTGAGCTGTCGGCACTGGATCCTGATGAGCCTATCTCTGAGGCAAAGATGAAAAGACACATTATCCGCGGCTTGCGGAAGGAGTATGTGGCCTTTGTCACATCTGTTCAAGGGTGGGCTACTCAGCCGTCTTTGTTGGAGCTGGAGAATCTGCTTGCCTCGCAGGAGAGCTTAGCAAGGCAGATGGCTGGAGTGAACCTGAATCAGGAAGGCAGCGAAGCTCTCTTCTCAGGCAAGAAGAAAGGATGGGAAGGGAAGAAGAAGAAGAATGTGCAGGCTGCTGGTGAGAAGGAGACTTCAACTTCATATCCACCGGAGAGGAGCAATGCTCCTAAGGACTGGAAGAAGAACTTGAAGTGCTACCGGTGTCATCAGCGAGGGCACTTCAAGCGGGACTGCAAGGTCATACTGTAGCCTGGGCATACTGCGGGAAAGGAGGAGGCTTGCTCGAGAAGTGAAGAAGCAGAATGGGGCGGAGCTTTCATGACGGGCACTTGTGTCCGGGCCTTGTCTGCTGAGGACTTCAACAGCGAGTGGATCGTGGACTCCGGGTGTGGTCATCACCTCACCGGAGACAAATCGAAGTTCACCTCCATGCAGGCTTACTCAGGTAATGAAGCTATTATCACTGCTGATAATACTGTTTATGCAGTAGAGAAAGAGGGGGTCGTGTCTTTGGGTAGTGATCAGGGGCCACTCACGTTAAGGAGTGTGTATCACGTGCCGGGCATGAAGAAAAACCTCTTCTCGGTGACCAATGCGGTGGACGCTGGTTATCACGTTCTGTTTGGGCCAACAGACGTGAGGTTCCTTCGCAACGTATCAGCGGTGAAGGCTGATGTTGCTCATGTAGGGAGGAGGGTGAAGAACTTGTTTGTTCTTGCCACCAATTCTTATGTTGATAGAATGAGGGCCAATGATAGCGCTGCTATCTGGCATGAGAGGTTGGGGCATGTTGGCATGGACAAGCTGAAGGCGATGGCGAGTAGAAGTCTGGTGAAGGGGTTGCCGAAGTTGTCCTCCTTTGGTGATAGGCATGTTTGTACGGGCTGTCAATACGGCAAGGCACATCGCCTTCCATTTGATAAATCACAAACAAGGAGCAAGAAACCATTGGAGTGCATTCATGGCGACTTGATGGGACCGACGATTACTGTCAGCCTTTGTGGAAGCAGATACATGCTTGTCTTGGTTGATGACTACTCAAGGTATACTTGGGTGTACTTCTTAAAGGAGAAGTCAGAAGCCTTCCGATTGTTTGTTGAGTTTAAGGAGTTGGTAGAAGGCCGGCTTGGCTTGCGGATCAAGAAGTTTAGAACTGATAACGGGGGTGAGTTTGTCTCCTCCGAGTTTTCTAACTTCTACAGGAAGCACGGGATCCAACGGGAGCTTACTTGTGCTCACACTCCACAACAAAATGGGGTAGCAGAGCGGAAGATCCATCATCTGACGGAGACCTGCAAATGTTGGCTTCATGTGAAAGATGTCCCAAGGTCCTTTTGGGCGGAAGGGATGTCTTGTGCTACTTATGTTATCAACCGGATGCCACTCAGCCCTATCAACATGAAGACTCCTATTGAGCTGTTGCTGGAGGAGAAGCCAAGTGTGGGACACCTTCGGGTGTTCGGTTCAACTTGCTACGTGCATGTCCCGGATGCTTCACGGACAAAGCTGGATGCGAAGGCAAGGAAGCTTGTCTTTGTTGGCTACGATGAGCAGAAGAAGGGATGGAAATGCATGGACCCTGTGACGAAGAAGTTCGTGGTATCAAGAGATGTTGTCTTTGACGAGCTTACGTCATATGGAGGTGGCTCGGTTGAGCTAACTGGAAGTAGCAACGTTGACGAAGCACCGGTGGCGGCTGCTGAAGGCTTGGAAGAGGAGCTTGTTGTTTCACCAGCAGCTCCTGTTGCTTCTAACTCCGAGGCTGAGCCTTCTGGCTCAGGAAGCAGGGGGAGCATGTCTCAATGCTTGCCCCAAGTAGGTGTGGAGCCCGAAGAAGCAACGGAAGAAGTGAGTAAGGAGCCGTTTCTTCGGAGATCGAAGAGGGTGGTTAAGCCACCGGCTCGGTACTGTGACGGGAATGCAGTGAGCTTTGTCTCCTGCTTCTTTGCAAGTCCTCTGGATGAGCGAGAGCCTGCAAACCTCAACGAGGCCACTGGAGTGAAGGAGTGGGAAGGTGCCATGAAGGAAGAGGTTGATGGCATTACTCCGGTAACTTGCAAGTGGGTATACAAGTTGAAGAAGAAGGCTGATGGGAGCATGGAACGATTCAAGGCTCGCCTGGTCTCTAGAGGATTCTCACAACAGTATGGAGAAGACTATGAGGAGACATTCAGTCATGTTGCGAAGATGACTTCAGTAAGAGTGGTGATCGTCTTGGCTGCTAGCAAGGGATGGAGGTTGTGGCAACTCGATGTGAAGAATGCCTTTCTTTACGGAGAGATTGACAAGGATATCTTCATGGATCAGCCGCTTGGTTTTGTCTCTGAAAAGCATCCGGACTATGTCTGTAAACTCAGGAAGGATCTATAAGGGTTGAAGCAAGCTCCTAGAGCGTGGTATGGGAAGATTGCAGAGTACTTGCAATTCTGTGGATACCTTGCTTCCAACTCGGATTCAAGCTTGTTCGTCAAGAAGAAGGGGGAGCTGCAAGTCTTGGTCCTGCTGTATGTGGATGACATGATCGTCACAGGGAACTCCGAGGGGGAAGTAGCAAGGCTCAGGGCTGAGCTTGCTATACGCTTCGAGATGAAAGACTTGGGAGAGTTGCATCACTTTCTCGGTCTTGAAGTGGAGAGGAAGGAGTGCGGGGTTCTCATTTGCTAGAAAGGGTATGCTGATCGCATTGTGAAGCGGTTCGGCATGGGCGAAGGGAAGAAGTGCTCTACTCCACTGGAACCTGGGCTGAAGCTTCGACGAGATGAGGGAAGGGTTCTCCATGATCCCTTGGTGTTCAGGGCTCTTGTTGGGAGCTTGATTTACCTGACGATTACAAGGCCGGACATTGCTTATGCTGTTGGCCGAGTAAGTCGGTATATGGCTGAACCAAGGCAATCTTATCTAGTGGCAGTGAAGGGTATTCTGAAGTATGTCAAGGCTTCTTCTGACATGGGACTCCTCTATAGAAGGGACTCGGAGTTTGTGTTGCTCGGGTACACGGATGCTGACTATGGCGGTGATTCGGATGATCGGAGGTATACTTCAGGTTATGTGTTCACTTGCGGTTCAGCTAGCATCTCGTGGTGTAGCAAGAAGCAGGACTCAGTGTCGGTTTCAACCACGGAGGCAGAGTATAAGACTTCGGCCTTGGCTGCTCTGGAAGCCGTTTGGTTGAGGAGGCTTATAGAGGATGTTCATGAAGAAGTGCAAGGGCCTACTTTACTCGGGGGTGACAATGAGAGTGCTCTCAAACTGGTAAACAATCCAGTGTGTCATGCCAGGACCAAGCATATACAGATTGATCACCATTTCATCAGGGAGAAGATGTTGGAAGGATCTCTGCTGGTCGGGCATGTTCGGAGTGAAGATAATCTTGCTGACATCTTCACAAAGCCACTGTCGAAGGGGCCCTTTGAGCACTTGCGCATCTTGCTGGGCTTGGTCACCACTTCCCACTTCAAGGGGGAGTGTTGAATTTTATGAAGTGGAAGTGGTTGACGGGATAGGCCGGACGGCCTGGGCGGACAGCTTTGGCGGACGAGGCGGACTGGGCGGACTGTGATGTGCGGCCTGGTGGAAGGTCTAGTGGAAAGCCGGCTGTCGTCTGAGCGGGTTGTTGCATGGAGTCCGCGGACTGTGAGGCCTGGTATCTGCGGATAGGACGTTGGCTTTGGTTTAGCCAAGGAGCGGACTGAGCGGATAGAGGCTTGCGGACTGTTGCATTGCTCAGTGGCCGCGGGTGCAAGCTTGTGCTGATAGGCGGTTTGGCTCTTGTCCGCGGGAAGCTTGCGGACTGGTGTGTCCGCGGTGTGGGCTGTTACGGACTGTGCTTAGAGCTTGGCTGAGGCCTTGTCGAGCTCTGGTGGCACAGTAGGTGCTTTGCTGTGGAGGTCTTTGGCGGACTGGATTATGAAGTCTGGGAGATGGCTGCTGCGTTGGGCAGGAGTGCGAGGAACTTGCGGACTGATGGCGGTCTGTGCTAAGGTGTTTGGCGGACGGGAGTTTGAGTTCGCCATGCTCGCATTGGCCTTTGATGGTTTTGGCCTTGGTCACACTCTGTGCCAATACAATGGTGTCTGTCGTATCCGTCATGTTCGTTGTGACCGGGCGAACTATTGATGTCTGCCTTTGGTCGTGGATTTGTGGCGGATTGAGGTGTGAGTCTTGCGGAGTGCCTCGGGTTGGTGCGGACAGCCATTGAAGGGGGTTGTTGTCCTGCAGTGGTCGGAAGCTTTGTGGGCTGATGCCTTGTCCGCATAGCTTGGGCGGACTGAAGAGGGTTCGCCAATGTTACCTTGCTCCTGGCAGTTTTTCCTTCGTATCCGGCTAAGTCCTTGCGGACTCGGCGGACGGTGTTTTGCTATCGCGCGGGCTGGGGCGGTGTCTCTATCTCTAGGGCTGTGACCACACTCCTCACCTCGCCTATAAATAGGACCCCCCTGGCAGGTCTACAGTAACAAGAGTGAACAGTAAGTTGGGTTGGGCAAGGAGCTGCGGTCTGAGTTTGTCTGTCCGCGCGGATTGATTCAGTGCTGACGTTTGCTGTGTGCAGGTCGTGCGGGTTGCTTCAAGGAGCCAGGAGTTTGGCTGTGACTTCGGTCAAGTACTTGGAAGTGTGCGGTCTCTGCGGACTCAGCAGGAGGTCGCTCTGCGGCTTGTCAGTTCTGTTTCATCTTTGCCAGCTTCAATAACCTGTCCGCCGGCTTCATGCGGGTAGGGGGTGTTCCTCAGTTCAGCTTCAGCAGGAGACGAATAACGGTGTGTCCGCGCGGCCTCGCGGCTTCAGCGGACTCCGTGCTATTCGGCGGATTGCAGCTAAGTTCGGGCGATCTCAGCGGACTCGGCGACCTCGGCGACCTCGGCGGTCTCGGCGGACTCCGGTGCTATCCGCCTGGCTTGTTTTTTGGTGCTAGCGAAATCATGTCTCGCTATGTATGCCTCGTGTTGTAAAGAAGTGAATGAATAACAGACCTGCTTGTGCTTCCATTGTTTGTTGGGTTTAACCTTTGTTCCTTGGTTTTCCGCTGGTTCAACGTGAGAACTAGGTATTTCCAAAGATATTAATTTGGCGTTTGTGCGATCTTGTTGACCACGTTGAGAAAATTTAACATAGCCAAGGAGCGGACTGAGCGGATAGAGGCTTGCGGAATGGTGCATTGCTCAGTGTCCGTGGGTGCAAGCTTATGCTGATAGGCAGTTTGGCTCATGTCCGCGGGAAGCTTGCGGACTGGTGTGTCCGCGGTGTGGGCTATTGCGGATTGTGCTTAAAGCTTGGCTGAGGCCTTGTCGAGCTCTGGTGGCACAGCAGGTGCTTTGCTGTGGAGGTCTTTGGCGGACTGGATTATGAAGTCCGGGAGGTGGCTGCTGCGTTGGGCAGGAGTGCGAGGAACCTGCGGACTGCTGGCGGTCTGTGCTAAGGTGTTTGGCGGACGGGAGTTTGAGTTCGCCAAGCTCGCATTGGCCTTTGATAGTTTTGGACTTGGTCACACTCTGTGCCAAGACCATCGTGTCCGTCGTATCCGTCAAGTCCACTGTGACCGGGCGGACTATTGCTGTCTTCCTTTGGTCGTGGATTTGTGGCGGATTGAGTTGTGAGTGTTGCGGACTGCCTCGGGTTGGTGCAGACAGCCATTGAAGGGGGTTGCTGTCCTGTAGTGGTTGGAGCTTTGCAGGCTGATTCCTTGTCCGCATCGCTTGGGCGGACTGGTGAGAGTTCGCCAATGCTGCCTTGCTCCTGGCAGTTTTCCTTGGTATCCGGCTAAGTCCTTGCGGACTCGGCGGACGGTGTTTTGCTATCGCGCGGGCTGGGGCGGTGTCTCTATCTCTAGGGCGGTGACCACACTCCTCACCTCGCCTATAAATAGGACCCCCCTGGCAGGTCTACAGTAACTTGAGTGAACAGTCGCGCGGGTTGCTTCAAGGAGCCAAGAGTTTGGCTGTGACTTCGGCCAAGTACTAGGAAGTGTGCGGTCTCTGCGGACTCAGCAGGAGGTCGCTCTGCGGCTTGTCAGTTCTGTTTCATCTTTGCCAGCTTCAATAACCTGTCCACCGGCTTCAAGTGGGTAGGGGGTGTTCCTCAGTTCAGCTTCATCAGGAGACGAATAACGATGCGTCCGCGCGGCCTCGCGGCTTCGGCGGACTCCGTGCTATTCAGCAGATTGCAGCTAAGTTCGGGCGATCTCAGCGGACTCGGCGACCTCGGCGACCTCGGCGGTCTCAGCGGACTCCGGTACTGTCCGCCCGGCTTGTTTTTTGGTGATTTTTGTTTACAGCTGTTATACTAGCGAAATCATGTCTCTCTATATATGCCTCGTATTGTAAAAAAGTGAATGAATAACAGACCTGCTTGTGCTTCCATTGTTTGTTGGATTTAACCTTTGTTCCTTGGTTTTCCGCTGGTTCAACGTGAGAACTGGGTAGTTCCGCAGATATTAATTTGGCGTTTGGGCTATCTTGCTGTCCATGTTGAGAAAATTTAACATGGTATCAAAGCGAGGTTCAGTTGCGTGAGCGGAAGTCAGCCAGTGTTGTTACTCAGTGATTGAGTGGTGATCAACCTGTGTTGTTGTTGCTCGGAGCTTCTGAAAGGTAGCCAACAGGTGTTGCAATGTAAGGGAGTTTTGCAAGAGGTCTGGGTATTGAACTCTTAACGCCGACTAACTTCAAGAAGTGTAAGTCGTGCATGAAGAGTTATCTTCTTGGCGAGGAGCTGTGGGAAGTCATCGGTGGTGAAGACATGCAGGAAGTCACTACTGCTTTCGGTACTGCTTAGCATGTTAGGCTCTGGAGAAGAACAAATGCTAAGGCGGAGTTCATTCTGAAGAGAGCCGTGTCTCCGGAACTGTTTGATCACAATTTTGGATGTGAGTCGGCTGCTGATATTTGGACAACCATTGATGAGTTGTTCGATAGGAAGAATGTCGCGCGGCTTCAGTTCCTGGAGAATGAGTTGGCCAGGGCAACTCAGGGATACCTTTCCATCTCCAAGTACTTCTTAAAGATGAAGAGCTTGTGTGCTGAGCTATCGGCACTGGATCTTGATGAGCCTATCTCTGAGGCAAAGATGAAAACGCACATTATCCGCGGCTTGCGGAAGGAGTATGTGGCCTTCGTCACATCTATTCAAGGGTGGGCTACTCAGCCATCTTTGCTGGAGCTGGAGAATCTGCTTGCATCGCAGGAGAGCTTGTCAAGGCAGATGGCTGTAGTGAATCTGAATCAGGAAGGCAGCGAAGCTCTCTTCTCAGGAAAGAAGAAAGGATGGGAAGGGAAGAAGAAGAAGAAAGTGCAGGCCGCTGGTGAGAAGGAGACTTCAACTTCATATCCACCGGAGAGGAGCAATACTCCTATGGACTGGAAGAATAACTTGAAGTCCTACCGGTGTCATCAGCGAGGGCACTTCAAGTGGGACTGCAAGGTCAAACTGCAGCCTGGGCATGCTGCGGAAAAGGAGGAGGCTTGCTCGAGAAGTGAAGAAGCAGAATGTGGCGGAGCTTTCATGACGGGCACTTGTGTCCGGGCCTTGTCTGCCGAGGAATTCAACAGCGAGTGGATCGTGGACTCCGGGTGTGGTCATCACCTCACCGGAGACAAATCGAAGTTCACCTCCATGCAGGATTACTCAGGTAATGAAGTTATTATCACTGCTGATAATACTGTTTTTGCAGTAGAGAAAGAGGGGGTCGTGTCTTTGGGTAGTGATCAGGGGCCACTCATGTTAAGGAGTGTGTATCACGTGCCGGGCATGAAGAAGAACCTCTTCTCGGTGACCAATGCGAAGGACGCTGGTTATCACGTTCTGTTTGGGCCAACAGACGTGAGGTTCCTTCGCAACGTATCAGCGGTGAAGGCTGATGTTGCTCATGTAGGGAGGAGGTTGAAGAACTTGTTTGTTCTTTCCACCAATTCTTATGTTGATAGAATGAGGGCCAATGATAGCGCTGCTATCTGGCATGAGAGGCTGGGGCATGTTGGCATGGACAAGATGAAGGCGATGGCGAGTAGAAGTCTGGTGAAAGGGTTGCCGTAGTTGTCCTCCTTTGGTGATGGGCATGTTTGTGCGGGCTGTGAATACGGCAAGGCACATCGCCTTCCGTTTGATAAATCACAAACAATGAGCAAGAAACCACTGGAGTGCATTCATGACGACTTGATGGGACCGATGATTACTGCCAGCTTTGGTGGAAGCAGATACAAGCTTTTCTTGGTTGATGACTACTCAAGGTATACTTGGGTGTACTTCTTAAAGGAGAAGTCGGAAGCCTTCCAGTTGGTTGTGGAGTTTAAGGAGTTGGTAGAAGGCCGGCTTGGATTGCGGATTAAGAAGTTTAGAACTGATAACGGGGGTGAGTTTGTCTCCTCCAAGTTTTCTAACTTCTGCAGGAAGCACGGGATCCAACGGGAGCTTACTTGTGCTCACACTCCACAACAAAATGGGGGTAGCGGAGCGGAAGATCCGTCATTTGACGGAGACCTGCAAATGCTGGCTTCATGCGAAATATATCTCAAGGTCCTTTTGGGCGGAGGGGATGTCTTGTGCTGCTTACGTCATCAATCGGATGCCACTCAGCCCTATCAACATGAAGACTCCTATTGAGCTGTTGCTAAAGGATAAGTCGAGTGTGGGACACCTTCGGGTGTTCCGTTCAACTTGCTACGTGCATGTCCAGGATGCTTCTCGGACTAAGCTGGATGCGAAGGCAAGGAAACTTGTCTTTGTTGGCTACGATGAGCGGAAGAAGGGATGGAAATGCATGGACCCTGTGACGAAGAAGTTCGTGGTATCAAGAGACATTGTCTTTGACGAGCTGACGTCATATGGAGGTGGCTCGGTTGAGACCGGAGGTAGCAAGGTTGATGAAGCACCGGTGGCGGCTGCTGAAGGCTTGGAAGAGGAGCTTGCTGTTTCACCAACAGCTCCTATTGCTTCTAACTCCGAGGCTGAGCCTTCTGGCTCAGGAAGTAGGGGGAGCACTGCTCAATGCTTGCCCCAGGTAGGAGTGGAGCCCGAAGAAGCAACGGAAGAAGTGTGCAAGGAGCCGATTCTTCGGAGATCGAAGACGGTGGTTAAGCCACCGGCTCGGTACTGTGATGGGAATGCAGTGAGCTTTGTCTCCTGCTTCTTTGCAGATCCTCTGGATGAGCGAGAGCCTGCAAACTTCAACGAGGCCACTGCAGTGAAGGAGTGGGAAGGTGCCATGAAAGAAGAGATTGATGCTCTGAAGAAGAATGAAACCTGGGACCTTGTGCCCAAGGTTGATGGCATTAGTCCGGTTACTTGCAAGTGGGTGTACAAGTTGAAGAAGAAGGCTGATGGGAGCATTGATCGGTTCAAGGCTCGCCTGGTTGCTAGAGGATTCTCACAGCAGTATGGAGAAGACTATGAGTAGACATTCAGTTCAGTTGCGAAGATGACTTCAGTAAGAGTGGTGATCGCCTTTGCTGCTAGCAATGGATGGATGTTGTGGCAACTCGATGTGAAGAATGCCTTTCTTTACGGAGAGATTGACAAGGATATCTTCATGGATCAGCCACTTGGTTTTGTCTCTGAAAAGCATCCGGACTATGTCTGTAAACTCAGGTTGCTCTCTATGGGTTGAAGCAAGCTCCTAGAGCTTGGTATGGGAAGATTGCAGAGTAATTGCAATTCTGTGGATACCTTTCTTCTAACTCGGATTCAAGCTTGTTCGTCAAGAAGAATGGGGAGCTACAAGTCTTGGTCCTACTGTATGTGGATGACATGATCATCACAGGGAACTCGGAGGGGGAAGTAGCAAGGCTCAGGGCTGAGCTTGCTATACGCTTCGAGATGAATGACTTGGGAGAGTTGCATCACTTTCTCGGTCTTGAAGTGGAGAGGAAGGAGTGCAGGGTTCTCATTTGCCAGAAAGGGTATGCTGATCGCATTGTGAAGCGGTTCGGCATGGGCGAAGGGAAGAAGTGCTCTACTCTACTAGAACCTGGGCTGAAGCTTCGACGAGATGAGGGAAGGGTTCTCCTTGATCCCTTGGTGTACAGGGCTCTTGTTGGGAGCTTGATTTACCTGACGATTACAAGGCCGGACATTGCTTATGTGTTGGCCAAGTAAGTCGGTATATGGCTGAACCAAGGCAATCTCATCTAGTGGCAGCGAAGAGTATTCTGAAGTATGTCAAGGCTTCTTCTGACATGGGACTCCTCTATAGAAGGGACTCGGAGTTTGTGTTGCTCGGGTACACGGATGCTGACTATGGCGGTGATTCGGATGATCGAAGGTCTACTTCAGGTTATGTGTTCACTTGCGGTTCAGCAAGCATCTCGTGGTGTAGCAAGAAGCAGGACTCGGTGTCGATTTCAACCATGGAGGCGGAGTATAAGGCTTCGGCCTTGGCTGCTCGGGAAGCCGTTTGGTTGAGGAGGCTTATAGAGGATGTTCATGAAGAAGTGCAAGGGCCTACTTTACTCCGGGGTGGCAATGAGAGTGCTCTCAAACTGGTAAACAATCCAGTGTGTCACGCCAGGACCAAGCATATAGAGATTGATCACCATTTCATCAGGGAGAAGGTGTTGGAAGGATCTCTGCTGGTCGGGCATGTTCGGAGTGAAGATAATCTTGCTGACATCTTCACGAAGCCACTATCGAAGGGGCCCTTTGAGCGTTTGCGCAGCTTGCTGGGCTTGGTCACCACTTCCCACTTCAAGGGAGAGTGTTGAATTTTGTGAAGTGGAAGTGGTTGACGGGACAGGCCGGGCGGCCTGGGCGGACAGCTTTGGCGGAATAGGCGGACTGGGCGGACTGTGATGTGCGGCCTGGTGGAAGGTCTAGTGGAAAGCCGGCTGTCGTCTGAGCGGGTTGTTGCGTGGAGTCCACGGACTATGCGGCTTGGTATCTGCGGATAGGACGTTGGCTTTGGTTTAGCCAAGGAGCGGACTGAGCGGATAGAGGCTTGCGGACTGGTGCATTGCTCAGTGGCCGCAGGTGCAAGCTTGTGATGATACGCGGTTTGGCTCATGTCCGCGGGAAGCTTGCGGACTGGTGTGTCTGCGGTGTGGGCTGTTGCGGTCTGTGCTTAGAGCTTGGCTGAGGCCTTGTCGAGCTCTAGTGGCACAGCTTGTGCTTTGCTGTGGAGGTCTTTGGCGGACTGGATTATGAAGTCCGGGAGGTGGCTGCTGCGTTGGGCAGAAGTGCAAGGAACCTGCGGACTGCTGGCGGTCTGTGCTAAGGTGTTTGGCGGACAGGAGTTTGAGTTCGCCATGCTCACATTGGCCTTTGATGGTTTTGGACTTGGTAACACTCTGTGCCAAGACCATGGTGTCCGCCGTATCCGTCAAGTCCGCTGTGACCGGGCGGACTGTTGCTGTCTGCCTTTGGTCGTGGATTTGTGGCGGATTGAGGTGTGAGTCTTACGGACTGCCTCAGGTTGGTGCGGATAGCCATTGAAGGGGGTTGCTGTCCTGTAGTGGTTGGAGCTTTGCGGGCTGATGCCTTGTCTGTATCGCTTGTGCGGACTGGTGAGAGTTCTCCAATGTTGCCTTACTCCTGGCGGTTTTCCTTGGTATCCGGCTAAGTCCTTGCGGACTCGGCGGACGGTGTTTTGCTATCGCGCAGGCTGGGGCGGTGTCTCTATCTCTAGGGCTGTGACCACACTCCTCACCTCGCCTATAAATAGGACCCCCCTGGTAGGTCTACAGTAACTTGAGTGAACAGTCGCGCGGGTTGCTTCAAGGAGCCAGGAGTTTGGCTGTGACTTCGGTCAAGTACTTGGAAGTGTGCGGTCTTTGCGGACTCAGCATGAGGTCGCTCTGCGGCTTGTCAGTTCTGTTTCATCTTTGCCAGCTTCAATAACCTGTCCGCCGGCTTCAGGCGGGTAGGGGGTGTTCCTCAGTTCAGCTTCAGCAGGAGACAAATAACGGTGTGTCCGCGCGGCCTCGCGGCTTCGGCGGACTCCGTGCTATTCGACGGATTGCAGCTAAGTTCGGGCGATCTCAGCGGACTCGGCGACCTCGGCGACCTCGGTGGTCTCGGCGGACTCCGGTGCTGTCTGCCTGGCTTGTTTTTTGGTGCTTTCTGTTTACAGCTGTTATACTAGCGAAATCATGTCTCGCTATGTATGCCTCGTGTTGTAAAGAAGTGAATGAATAACAGACCTGCTTGTGCTTCCATTGTTTGTTGGGTTTAACATTTGTTCCTTGGTTTTCCGCTGGTTCAACGTGAGAACTGGGTAGTTTCGCAGATATTAATTTGGCGTCTGGGCTATCTTGCTGACCATGTTGAGAAACTTTTACATGGTATCAAAGCGAGGTTCAGTTGTGTGAGCGGAAGTCAGCCAGTGTTGTTACTCAGTAATTGAGTGGTGTTCAACCTGTGTTGTTGCTCGGAGGTTCTGAAAGGTAGCCAACAGGTGTTGCAATGGAAGGGAGTTTTGCAAGAGGTCTGGGTATTGAACTCTTAACGCCGACTAACTTCAAGAAGTGTAAGTCGTGCATGAAGAGTTATCTTTTTGGCGAGGAGCTGTGGGAAGTCGTCGGTGGTGACGACAGGCAGGAAGTCACTGCTACTTTCGGTACTGCTGAGCAGGTTAGGCTCTGGAGAAGAACAAATGCTAAGGCGGAGTTCATTCTAAAGAGAGCCGTGTCTCCGGAACTGTTTGATCACATCATTGGATGTGAGTCGGCTGCTGATATTTGGACAACCATTGATGAGTTGTTCAATATGAAGAATGTGGCGCGGCTTCAGTTCATGGGGAATGAGTTGGCCAGGGCAACTCAGGGAGACCTTTCCATCTCCAAGTACTTCTTAAAGATGAAGAGCTTGTGTGCTGAGCTGTCGGCACTGGATCCTGATGAGCCTATCTCTGAGGCAAAGATGAAAAGGCACATTATCCGCGGCTTGCGGAAGGAGTATGTGGCCTTTGTCACATTTGTTCAAGGGTGGGCTTCTCAGCCGTCTTTGCTGGAGATGGAGAATCTGCTTGCATCGCAGGAGAGCTTGTCAAGGCAGATGGCTGGAGTGAATCTGAATCAGGAAGGCAGCGAAGCTCTCTTCTCAGGCAAGAAGAAAGGATGAGAAGGGAAGAAGAAGAAGAAAGTGCAGGCCGCTGGTGAGAAGGAGACTTCAACTTCATATCCACCGGAGAGGAGCAATGCTCCTAAGGACTGGAAGAAGAACTTGAAGTGCTACCAATGTCATCAGCGAGGGCACTTTAAGCGGGACTGCAAGGTCAAACTTCATCCGGGGCATGCTGCGGGAAAGGAGGAGGCTTGCTCGAGAAGTGAAGAAGGAGAATGTGGCAGAGCTTTCATGACGGGCACTTGTGTCCGGGCCTTGTCTGCTGAGGACTTCAACAGCGAGTGGATCGTGGACTCCGGGTGTGGTCATCACCTCACCGGAGACAAATCGAAGCTCACCTCCATGCAGGATTACTCAGGTAATGAAGCTATTATCACTGCTGATAATACTGTTTATGCAGTAGAGAAAGAGGCGGTCGTGTCTTTGGGTAGTGATCAGGGGCCACTCACGTTAAGGAGTGTGTATCACGTGTCGGGCATGAAGAAGAACCTCTTCTCGGTGACCAATGCGGTGGACGCTGGTAATCACGTTCTGTTTGGGCCAACAGACGTGAGGTTCCTTCGCAACGTATCAGCGGTGAAGGCTGATGTTGCTCATGTAGGGAGGAGGGTGAAGAACTTATTTGTTCTTTCCACCAATTCTTACGTTGATAGAATGAGGGCCAATGATAGCGCTGCTATCTGACATGAAAGGCTGGGGCATGTTGGCATGGACAAGCAAAAGGCGATGGCGAGTAGAAGTCTGGTGAAAGGGTTGCCAAAGTTGTCCTCCTTTGGTGATGGGCATGTTTGTGCGGGCTGTCAATACGGCAAGGCACATCGCCTTCCGTTTGATAAATCATAAATAAGGAGCAAGAAACCACTGGAGTGCATTCATGACGACTTGATGGGACCGACGATTACTGCCAGCTTTGGTGGAAGCAGATACATGCTTGTCTTGGTTGATGACTACTCAAGGTATACTTGGGTGTACTTCTTAAAGGAGAAGTCGGAAGCCTTCCAGTTGGTTGTGGAGTTTAAGGAGTTGGTAGAAGGCCGGCTTGGCTTGCGGATTAAGAAGTTTAGAACTGATAACGGGGGTGAGTTTGTCTCCTCCGAGTTTTCTGACTTCTGCAGGAAGCACGGGATCCAACGGGAGCTTACTTGTGCTCACACTCCACAACAAAATGGGGTAGCGGAGCGAAAGATCCGTCATTTGACGGAGACCTGCAAATGCTGGCTTCATGCGAAAGATATCCCAAGGTCCTTTTGGGCGGAGGGGATGTCTTGTGCTGCTTACGTCATCAACCGGATGCCACTCAGCCCTATCAACATGAAGACTCCTATTGAGCTGTTGTTGATGGAGAAGCCGAGTGTGGGACACCTTCGGGTGTTCGGTTCAAATTGCTACGAGCATGTCCCGGATGCTTCACGGACTAAGCTGGATGCGAAGGCAAGGAAACTTGTCTTTGTTGGCTACGATGAGGGGAAGAAGGGATGGAAATGCATGGACCCTGTGACGAAGAAGTTCGTGGTATTAAGAGACGTTGTCTTTGACGAGCTGACGTCATATGGAGGTGGCTCGGTTGAGATCGGAGGTAGCAAGGTTGATGAAGCACCGGTGGCGGCTGCTGAAGGCTTGGAAGAGGAGCTTGCTGTTTCACCAACAACTCCTATTGCTTCTAACTCCGAGGCTGAGCCTTCTGGCTCAGGAAGCAGGGGGAGCACTGCTCAATGCTTGCCCCAGGTAGGAGTGGAGCCCGAAGAAGCAACGGAAGAAGTGAGCAAGGAGCCGATTCTTCGGAGATCGAAGTGGGTGGTTAAGCCACCGGCTCGATACTGTGATGGGAATGCAGTGAGCTTTGTCTCCTGCTTCTTTGCAGGTCCTCTGGATGAGCGAGAGCCTACAAACTTCAACGAGGCCACTGGAGTGAAGGAGTGGGAAGGTGCCATGAAAGAAGAGATTGATGCTCTGAAGAAGAATGAAACCTGGGACCTTGTGCCCAAGGTTGATGACATTACTCCGGTTACTTGCAAGTGGGTGTACAAGTTGAAGAAGAAGGCTGATGGGAGCATTGATCGGTTCAAGGCTCGCCTGGTCGCTAGAGGATTCTCACAGCAGTATGGAGAAGACTATGAGGAGAAATTCAGTTCAGTTGCGAAGATGACTTCAGTAAGAGTGGTGATCGCCTTTGCTGCTAGCAAGGGATGGATGTTGTGGCAACTCGATGTGAAGAATGCCTTTCTTTACGGAGAGATTGACAAGGATATCTTCATGGATCAGCCACTTGGTTTTGTCTCTGAATAGCATCCGGACTATGTCTGTAAACTCAGGTTGCTCTCTATGGGTTGAAGCAAGCTCCTAGAGCTTGGTATGGGAAGATTGCAGAGTACTTGCAATTCTGTGGATACCTTTCTTCTAACTCAGACTCAAGCTTGTTCGTCAAGAAGAAGGGGGAGCTACAAGTCTTGGTCCTGCTGTATGTGGATGACATGATCATCACAGGGAACTCGGAGGGGGAAGTAACAAGGCTCAGGGTTGAGCTTGCTATACGCTTCGAGATGAAAGACTTGGGAGAGTTGCATCACTTTCTCGGTCTTGAAGTGGAGAGGAAGGAGTGCGGGGTTCTCATTTGCCAGAAAGGGTATGCTGATCGTATTGTGAAGCGGTTCGGCATGGGTGAAGGGAAGAAGTGCTCTACTCCACTGGAACCTGGGCTGAAGCTTCGACGATATGAGGGAAGGTTTCTCCTTGATCCCTTGGTGTTCAGGGCTCTTGTTGGGAGCTTCATTTACCTGACGATTACAAGGCCGAACATTGATTATGTTGTTGGCCGAGTAAGTCGGTATATGGCTGAACCAAGGCAATCTCATCTAGTGGCAGCGAAGAGTATTGTGAAGTATGTCAAGGCTTCTTCTGACATGGGACTCCTCTATAGAAGGGACTCGGAGTTTGCGTTGCTCGGGTACACGGATGCTGACTATTGCGGTGATTCGGATGATCGGAGGTCTACTTCAGGTTATGTGTTCACTTGCGGTTCAGCTAGCATCTCGTGGTGTAGCAAGAAGCAGGACTCGGTGTCGATTTCAACCACGGAGGCGGAGTATAAGGCTTCGGCCTTGGCTGCTCAGGAAGCCGTTTGGTTGAGGAGGCTTATAGAGGATGTTCATGAAGAAGTGCAAGGGCCTACTTTACTCCGGGGTGACAATGAGAGTGCTCTCAAACTGGTAAACAATCCAGTGTGTCACGCCAGGACCAAGCATATAGAGATTGATCACCATTTCATCAGGGAGAAGGTGTTGGAAGGATCTCTTCTGGTCGGGCATGTTCGGAGTGAAGATAATCTTGCTGACATCTTCACGAAGCCACTGTCGAAGGGGCCCTTTGAGCGCTTGAGCAGCTTGCTGCGCTTGGTCACCACTTCCCACTTCAAGGCAGAGTGTTGAATTTTGTGAAGTGGAAGTGGTTGACGGGACAGGCCGGGCGGCCTGGGCGGACAGCTTTGGCGGAATAGGCGGACTGGGCGGACTGTGATGTGTGGCCTGGTGGAAGGTCTAGTGGAAAGCCGGCTGTCATCTGAGCGGGTTGTTGCATGGAGTCCATGGACTGCGCGGCCTGGTATCTGCGGATAGGACGTTGGCTTTTGTTTAGCCAAGGAGCGGACTGAGCGGATAGAGGCTTGCGGACTGGTGCATTGCTCAGTGGCCGCGGGTGCAAGCTTGTGCTGATAGGTGGTTTGGCTCATGTCCGCGGGAAGCTTGCGGACTGGTGTGTCCGCGGTGTGGGCTGTTGCGGTCTGTGCTTAGAGCTTGCCTGAGGCCTTGTCGAGCTCTGGTGGTACAGCATGTGCTTTGCTGTGGAGGTCTTTGGCGGACTGGATTATGAAGTCCGGGAGGTGGCTGCTGTGTTGGGCAGAAGTGCGAAGAACCTGCGGACTGCTGGTGGTCTGTGCTAAGGTGTTTGGCGGACGGGAGTTTGAGTTCGCCATGCTCATATTGGCCTTTGATGGTTTTGGACTTGGTCACACTCTGTGCCAATACCATGGTGTCTGCCGTATCCGTCAAGTCCGCTGTGACCGGGCGGACTGTTGCTGTCTGCCTTTGGTCGTGGATTTGTGGCGGATTGAGGTATGAGTCTTGCGGACTGCCTCAGGTTGGTGCAGACAGCCATTGAAGGGGGTTGCTGTCCTGCAGTGGATGGAGCTTTGCGGGCCGATGCCTTGTCCGCATCGCTTGGGCGGACTGGTGAGAGTTCGCCAATGTTGCCTTGCTCCTGGCGGTTTTCCTTGGTATCCGGCTAAGTCCTTGCGGACTCGGCGGACGGTGTTTTGCTATCGCGCAGGCTGGGGCGGTGTCTCTATCTCTAGGGCGGTGACCACACTCCTCACCTCGCCTATAAATAGGACCCCCCTGGCAGGTCTACAGTAACTTGAGTGAACAGTCGTGCAGGTTGCTTCAAGGAGCCAGGAGTTTGGGTGTGACTTCGGTCAAGTACTTGGAAGTGTGCGGTCTCTGCGGACTCAACATGAGGTCGCTCTGCGGCTTGTCAGTTCTGTTTCATCTTTTCCAGCTTCAATAACCTGTCCACCGGCTTCAGGCGGGTAGGGGGTGTTCCTCAGTTCAGCTTCAGTAGGAGACGAATAACGGTGTGTCCGCGCGGCCTCGCGGCTTCGGCGGACTCCGTGCTATTCGGCGGATTGCAGCTAAATTCGCGCGATCTCAGCGGACTCGGCGACCTCGGCGACCTCGGCGGTCTCGGCGGACTCCGGTGCTGTCTGCCCGGCTTATTTTTTGGTGCTTTCTGTTTACAGCTGTTATACTAGCGAAATCATGTCTCGCTATGTATGCCTCGTGTTGTAAAGAAGTGAATGAATAACAGACCTGCTTGTGCTTCCATTGTTTGTTGGGTTTAACCTTTGTTCCTTGGTTTTCCGCTGGTTCAACATGAGAACTGGGTAGTTCCGAAGATATTAATTTGGCATTTTGGCTATCTTGCTGACCACGTTGAGAAAATTTAACACTGTGTTGCCTCCACCCCCACAGCCTCAGCAATTTCAACAACCTGAAGGGTTTCGTGGGCTGGTGTGCTTCAAATGCAACCAGCCAGGCCACATCCGACATTTCTTCCCGCAGCTATATGGGAACGTCCCTCCTACTCTTCCTCCTGCTCTCCATCCTGCTCTCCCTCCAGCAACCTCACGAGGACGGGGATATATGCGTGGTCGAGGACGAGGGCTGCGAGGAGGTAACCCCGACTCTGCTAGAGATCAGTTGTACGCGCTTGACATGGCGCAGGAACGGAACCCACAAGATGTGATTGCAGGTATGATTTAATTAATTAACATATTTTCATGGTCTAACTTGAATTGATTAAGACTTACTAGACACCTAGCAATAAGTTTTGGTTGTTGGTACTTAGGCACCGTGATTATTGGCGGAAGACGGCCTATGCGATGTTCGATACCGGTGCCACACACTCCTTTGTGTCCGAGGATTTCATAAAAGACGTAGAGTGTGTACAGTACTTTACTGGCATAGCCCGACATGTACGCCTTCCGGACGGCTCGGAGATGATCGCAACTGCCAAGTGCGAGTTGGAGTTATTTATTGATGGGAAGGCCTTTGATACGCCGGCCACGGTTCTGAGAATGACGGAGTTCGACATCATTTTGGGCATGGCATGGCTGGACTGGCACTTCGCGAGGATCGACAGCGTAGAGAAGCGAATCTATTTGAGACATGGAGACTCCGACTTCATCTTCCAAGGTATTGGCTTCGCGCCGCGTATGATATTATCTTCTGTTCAGGCTGTAAAAGCCCATATGAAGGGGGACGAGGTCTTCATGGTCTGGTTCGAGTTGAAGGAAGAAGCATTGGAAGTGAAGGATGTACGGGTAGTGCGGGATTTTCCCAAGGTATTTCCTGAGAAGCTGCCAGGATTGCCCCCGCATAGAGAGGTTGACTTCCAGATTAATCTACTATCAGGTGTCAAGCCTATATCTAAGGCTCCGTACAAAATGGCCCCGAAAGAACTCGCGGAGTTTAGAGTTCAATTGCAAGAACTGGTGGAGTCAGGGTTCGTTCTCCCCAGTTCATCACCCTGGAGAGCTCCTGTACTGTTCGTGAAGAAGAAGGATGGAACCCTGCAGTTGTGCATAGATTATCGGGAACTCAATCGGTTGACGGTGCGGAACACCAATCCACTACCTCGGATCGACGAGTTGTTCGATCAACTAGTGGGATCACATTGGTTTTCCAAAATGGATTTTCGCTCTGGATACTATCAGTTGAGGATTCGAGAAGGGGACATCCAGAAAACGGCCTTCAGTTCGAGATATGGTTTGTATGAGTTCACATTAATGCCGTTTGGGCTCACAAATGTCCCTTCGTCCTTCATGAGCCTGATGAACAAGGTGTTTGAACCGTATTTGGACATCTTCGTCATTGTTTTCATCGATGACATCTTGGTCTACTCAAAGACGGAGGAGGAGCATGTCGAGCATCTAACCTTGGTGTTGAAGAAATTGAAGGAACACTCCTTGTACGCCAAGTTTAGCAAGTGTGAATTCTGGCTTAAGGAGGTTGCTTTCTTGGGGCATGTGATCAGTGGGGCAGGATTAGCAGTGGATCCAGCAAAGGTGCGAGCCGTGAAGGAGTGGTCGCCCTTGAAGTCGGCGGCTGATGTACGAAGCTTTCTTGGACTTGCTGGTTACTACCGCAAGTTCTTGAAAGGATTCTCCAAGATTGCCCTTCCTCTTACTTCGTTGACGAAGAAAGGTGTGCCATTTGAGTGGACACCACAATGTGATGCCGCATTCCAAGAGCTAAAGGATAGGCTTACCTCCTCCCCCATCCTTGCACTTCCGTCTGGGAACGAAGGATTTCAGGTTTACACGGACGCGTCATATCAAGGGATGGGAGCGGTATTGATGCAGCACGGGCACGTAATCGCTTATGCTTCAAGGTAGTCAAAGAAACATGAAATCAATTACCCGGTTCATGATTTGGAGTTGGGAGCAGTGGTGTTCGCTTTGAAGGTCTGGAGGCATTATCTATATGGCGTCCACTGCGAGATCTTTTCCGATCACAAAAACTTGAAGTATGTCCACACTCAGAAGGAGTTGAACCAGAGACAACGGCGGTGGTTGGAATTTCTATGCGACTATGAGTTCACCATGAACTACCACCCCGGGAAAGCGAACTCGGTAGCCGATGCCTTGAGTAGAAAAGTGCCAGGCTCTAGCCTAGAATCACGGTTGATGAGTATGGAGTTGGCTCGGATGATTGAGGAGATGGATATTACTTTGGTGTTCAAGGCTCCTTCGGCAGAGTATGCGCAGTATTTGGCAAGCATGAGCATAGTTTGTGATATCCGGGACCGGATTAGGGTGGAGCAAGGCATGGATGCGGCCTTGGCCCCACCAATCAAGGCAATCGAAGATGGGACCACCGATGAGTACACACTAAAAGACGGCCTCGTTTATTTTCGTGTCCGGCTCTATATTCCCAAGGGCTGCAAAATCCGGGATGATATCTTGAGAGAGGCACATTCCTCTCAATATTTTGTACACCCGGGTATTGCCAAGATGTACGCCGGCTTACGGAAGACCATGTGCTGGCCAGGAATGAAGAAGGATGTTCGTTACTATGTTATACATTGCGAAGCTTGTCAAAGAGTGAAGGCTGAATGCAGGAGTCTCGGTGGTTTGTTGTAGTCGTTGCCCATTCCCGAATGGAAGTTCGAGGATATCTCCATGGACTTTGTCCATGGGCTACCTCGTTCCCGCTCCGGGAATGATTCAGTTTGGGTTATTGTTGATCGACTGACAAAGGTGGCCCGGTTCATTCCAATGAAGAAGGAAGCACACGTGGATGTTTTGGTACGCCATTTTGGGGAGCAATTCGTACGGTATCATGGCACGCCCAAGACAATTGTTTCGGATCGGGATGGTCGGTTTACATCCAAGGAGTCGAAGGCGGTACAAGCGTATTTGGTCTCGCGCCTAACCTTTAGTAATGCATTTCACCCTCAGACGGACGGGCAGTCTGAGCGGACCATTAGAACACTGGAGGATTTGTTGAGGTTGTGTGTGCTGGACAGAGGAGAACTATGGGAAAGACTCATACGACTGGTGGAATTCTCCTACAATAATAGCCATCAGGCGAGCATCGGTATGGTACCCCATGAAGCACTTTACGGAAGGTGTAGGACTCCCTTGTCTTGGGTGCAGGACGAAGATCCGAAGGTATTGGGAAATGAATATATAGATGATACTGATGCGGAGGTCAGATTGATAAGGGATCGCATGTTGGGGGCTCAAAGTCGGCAGGCGAAGTATTATAATGCAAAGCACCGAATGGTGGAGTTCCAAGTGGGTGATAAAGTGTTCCTCAAGATTTGGCCGATGCATGGAGTGTCGCTGGTTCGTGTTGTGAAAAAGCTCAGCCCAAGGTATGTTGGGCCTTATACTATACTGGAAAGGATTGTCCCGTTGGCTTATCGGTTGGAGTTACCACCAGAACTAGAGAATCTCCACGACGTGTTCCATGTGTCGTCGCTTAGAAAAGCACTGTTGCGGCCCGACCAATATATTCCCACTACTGATGGTGCAGTGGCATCAGATAGGTCTGTGCGACTAGAGCCGGTGCAGATTGTTGACAGCGAAACAAGAACATTGCGCCGCAAAAGTGTTCCCTTGGTGAAGGTACTATGGTCCAACCATGGGAAGGAGGAGTACATATGGGAGCCATTGGATTTGATGCAGCAACGCTACCCGGAGTTGTTTGCTCAAGGTAATTTTATTTAAAAGCATATGTTAAATTTCCTGTTATGCTTTTCTCCCCACAGCCTAAGCCTGATTTCGGGGACGAAATCTTTTATTTTGTATATAGGATTTGTAACGTCCCGAATCGCTCTAGTCCCCTCGTGTGTGTTTTTGAGTCGGGAGGGTTGACTCGAGTCCTGAAAAGTGTAGGGAATTGGACTGCACTTGTGGAGGAGTGGAGAAATCAGTGTAGAGAAGGACACGGGTAGTGACACGGGCGTGTCACTACCCGTGCGAATGTGACACGGGTAGAGACATGGGCGTGTCCCTACCCGTATGCGTGTGTGTCGAGGTACACTCGACAAGGCATGTCGAGATCGACGAGGTGTGTCGACATCGTATGACGCGGGTAGCGACACGGTCATGTCCCTACCCGTGTGTGTCGAGTTACACTCGACGAAGCATGTCGAGATCGACGATTTGTGTCGAGATCGACGAAGTGTATGACACGGGTAGAGACACGGTCATGTCCCTACCCATGTGTGTTGAGTTGGACTCGACGAGGCGTGTCAAGATCGAGGAACTACATGTCGAGATCAACGAATTGTATGACACGGGTAGAGACACGGGCGTGTCTCTACCTGTGTTCCGTGTGTGTAAAGTTGAGTTCGTCGAGATGTATCCAGAGAAGGACACGGCCAAGGACACGGGCAAGAACACGTCCGTGTCATGCCCGTGTCCCTACCCGTGTCAAGTATTGAACCGACACAGAAACCGTCGTTGCCGTTTTGCTCAAGCGGGACACGGGTAAGGACACGGGCATGTCCCTACCCGTATCACATTTCATATATAAGGGAAGAGAAAATCCTAGCCGTTTTCATGCTCATTTCATTTCCTATTTCCTGTAAGAACTCCTGGTGAGAGAGAAAACTACTGGAGCAAGTTCTACAGGAGAAAATCCGCCATCGCCGTGAAGGAGAAGATGCTGCCAAGGAGAATTACGAGATCCATGGACGGAAATGGAGGAACCGCTGCAATCGATGTGAGTTTCCTACCCTCTCCTTTGGTGCTAGATCTATAGTTATTTTTCCTAGGAGGGACATCGGCTCAAGAGAGGCTTGATGGAGAGGAGGAGTTTTTTAGGAAAGGCCATGCTAGGACTTGTGTCTTAGGTTTTAGATCTCTTCAACCACTCTCTTCTTCTATGTGATGATTGGTGATGGTTTCGTGAAGAGTATTGGCCTCATGAGGTTGAATAAGGGTGGAGGAAATTCCTGGCGGAGATTTGATAGGATCGTCTTGAGGAGGAAGATGAACCGATGTCGTTCGTTCCGCCTCAAGATGTGTGCTGAATCTGTATTTTGCGCACATCGATCTTCTAGGCCATCTCCATGAAGGATATGTCGAGATCTGGGCTTTAGACTAAACACAAAAGTTGAAGCCCTTGAAAATACATTTCCAACGAGTGGTTGCACGACTTCAGGCGATATCTGTAGCCACGGGAAAGTCTGAACGAAAATGGTGTTCAGCAAATTCTGCATGCAGAAATTGTGTTCTGTACGCAGCGGACTTCGAGTCCGATTTCAAATATGATAATCTCAAATCTGGGTTGAGGTCTGAATATGAACATTGTAGCCCATGGAAATACCTTTCCATCGAGTGGTTACACGTCTTCACCGAATTCTTGTAACTTTGGGAATCTCTGGTCAAAGTTGCTGTCCAGATTATTTCTGCACTCAAAATTTGGGATTTTATATAATATGGATTTGAATTCGGTGGATTTAATATTGCAAGTTACTTGGCTTGAATAAATCCTTTCATGATTAATCATTCTAGTTGCATGATTGGCGAAGTTTAATAATTAGATTTCATATAATCAAATTGTGAAACAAGCTTACTTAAACGAATTGTTTTGTGGGAAAGATTGATAAATCTCTTTATGCGCATCACGTTTACAATAAGTTGATATCATTTGGAAAGTCATGTAGAGGAATATATTATGGCCATGGGTATGTTTGAGTAATGGAATGAGTTGGTAGTCCAATACTTAGAGCGTCGACTCCCTACGGGTACTATTGTGAAAGGATGTAAGAGCGGTGTTGACCGTCACTTGTTTGGTTGTGTCGAGATAGGGTATGGATGGATGGTTAGGCTGTGTACTCGTGCCTTTTTCCGAGGCCCCCTTCCATGCCACGGTGGTTTGAAATTGCATGCGGTGTGAGTAGACACGCAGTGCCGTAATCCTGGGTTAAGGATAGTGTGGCATGTCTACGGGCTTGCCGATCGTCACACTGATGGGAGTTGACAGTTAGACTTTGGGCGGTTGGGCTGTGTCCTCGGTGTTCACGTCCCGGGGCCCCTTCCGTGCCAAGTGAACGGTTGGGTTGTGTCCTCGTGCCTACTTCCGAGGCCCATTCTGTGTCACACTAGGCCAGTTCGGGCTATGTTCTTGGTGCACATCTACCCAAGACCCCGCTGGGCCATAGTACGCATGGGCTCCGTTATTGTGTTCTTAGCGTTGAGGCATACGGAGGCCTAGGTTAAGTAGTGTGGATACCTGCCTAGTATTAGAAGTGCCCGTTCTACTGTCACCGCCTGGCCACGGCGGCTGATGCCTGAGAAGTTAGCTACCTGGTCGAAAAGTGGGAACTATAGTCTGTGTCGACATAGCAATTGCATGGGTGTGATCATGGGTGAGTCATTGCATAAAATTCATAGCATTTCATAACATTGCACAACAAGATCCTCATCGTATAAGTTTGCTTGGGCACTCTTATACGATGAGTTACCTTTATGTAACCCGATCCTTAACTTATAAGTTTGTATGAGCATTCTTATTAGTTAAGTTAATTTCCTGCTGTTACTTATACTTGTTAGTTTAGTATAGCTCTTAAATAACTGCTGATTATGAGACTGTTACTTTTACTCTATTGCCACCTGCTTGTATCTCTTTTACTTGTATATATATATATATATATATATATTACCCTTGTTCCTTTTCTCCTCCCGGTGTCGAGGAGTCGTCGGGGGAGCGGATGTGAAACCACTTAGTCGTTTCGACTAACGGTTGCTACGTCTTCCTTTATGGAGGTCACGCCGCAGGTAGAGCAGCCGCAGACTACGCAGCAGGACAGACAGGCCAGGATGATAGGGCCTGAAGTGACGGTGCCGCCGATACCGTCGGTTACGGATGTTAGTATTTTGATACTCTGATGTAGCCCGTTTGGGCAATGTTTAGCTGTACTCTGATATATTGTAGAAGCATGTTTTAGCTTCTCCTTTATTGATATATTTGGACATTATTACTTAGTGTGGATTTGACTTCTCTTGCTTATTATATTTGGTTGGGTTGGCATGTTCTAATGATATTGTTGTAGCCGGCGGAATAGGCGTCTTGTGGTACAGGTTAGCCCGTGTGCTAATGCTACCGCAAGGCGGCTGTTCCGGGCATAAGACTCCCCCTTCGTGCTGTGTTTTGAAATCCGGGAGGGGGGGTCTAGCACACGTCGTGGAGGTTCTCTATCTCTGGTGGTAACTCCAACCGATAGGCAAAAGGGCCAATTCTTTTCAATATAGTGTAAGGCCCAACGTACCTTGAGCTGAGCTTTTTTACACCACACACCCATGACACTCCATGCTTCGGGCGGATCTTCAGAAATGCTTTATCACCCACTTGAAATTCCACCATATGATGTTTTGCGTTATAATATTTTGCCTGCCGACTTTGAGCCACAAGCATGCGGTCCCATATTAGCCTAACCACCGCATCAGTATCATCAATGTACTCAATTCCCAAAACCTTCGGGTCTTCATCTTGCACCCAAGACAAGGGGGTTCTACACCTTATTCCGTAAAGGGCTTCATGGGGCGCCATACCGATGCTAGCTTGATGGATGTTATTATAAGAGAATTCTACCAGTGGTAAGAGCCTTTCTGACGGCTCTCCTCTATCCAACACACACAACCTTATCAGGTCTCCAAAGTTCTGATGGTCCTCTCAGACTACCCGTCCGTCTGAGGATGAAATGCTATGCTAAAGGTAAGGCGCGAATCCAAGTATGCCTGTATAGCCTTCCACTCCTTGGAGGTAAAACGACCATCCAGGTTAGAAATGATTGTCTTCGGCATGCCATGGTACCATAAAAACTTCTCCACAAAGAGGCGTACCAAGACATCCACGTGAGCCTCTTTCTTCATAGGGATGAACTTGGCTACTTTTGTAAGGCGATCAACAATCACCCAGACTGATTCATTTCCTGACCGTGAGCGAGGTAACCCATGGATGATGTCCATGGAGATATCCTCAAACATCCACTCGGTGATGGGCAATTACTGTAATAAGCCACCGGGGCTCTTGCACTCCGCCTTCACCCTTTGACAAGCCTCGCAATGTGTAACAAAATACCTGACGTCTTTCTTCATCCCTGGCCAACACATGGTCTTTCACAAGTCAGCGCACATCTTAGCAATACTGAGATGCACTGAATACTGAGAGCAATGTGCCTCCCTCAAAATATCTACCTGAATTTTGCCGCCCTGGGTAATGTAGAGCCTGCCATGGAAGTGAACGAGGCCATCTTTTAGGGAGTACTCATCAGTTTCCCCATCCTTAATTAACTTAATTGTCGGTGCCAATGCTGCATCCTTTCCTTGCTCTGCCTGAATTCGATCTCGAATTTCGCAAACTGTGCTCATGGTCGCCAAGTACCCTGTATACTCTTCTGAAAGAACCTTATACACCAAAGTAATCTCCATCTCTTCGAGCATCTGAGCTAACTCCATACTCATCAATCGAGACTCTAAGATCGAGTCCGGTACTTTTCTGCTCAATGCATCAGCCACCGAGTTCTCTTTTTCGGGGTGGTAATTCAATGTGAACTCATAATCGCACAGAAACTCTAACCACCGTCGTTGTCTCAAATTAAGTTCCTTCTGAGTGTGAACTTACATTAAAATTTTATGGTCTGAAAATATCTCACAGTAAACTCCATATAGGTAGTGTCTCCAAACTTTGAGGGCAAACACCACTGCCCCCAATTCCCAATCGTGTACCGGATAATTGAGTTCATGCTTCTTTAGTTGCCTTGAGGCATAGGCAATTACATGGCCGTGCTGCATCAGTACCGCTCATATCCCTTGATAAGATTCATCGGTGTAAACTTGAAATCCTTCCTTCCCAGATAGAAGTGCTAGGATGGGGGCAGAGGTAAGTCTATCTTTCAGCTCTTGGAACGCAGCTTCACACTGGGGAGTCCACTCATATGTCACACCTTTCTTTGTCAAAGAAGTAAGAAGAAGGGCAATCTTCGAGAATCCTTTTACGAACTTGTGATAGTACCCGGCAAGTCCAAGGAAGTTCCGCACATCAGCCGCTGACTTCAAGGGTTCCCACTCCTTCACGGCACGCACTTTGGCCGGATCAACAACCAGTCCAGCCCCACTGATAACATGGCCCAAGAAGGCAACCTCCTTAAGCCAAAATTCACACTTGCTGAACTTCGCAAATAGGGCATGCTCTTTCAGTTTCTTCAGTAACAAGGTCAGATGTTCGATATGCTCCTCCTCGGTCTTTGAGTAGAGCAGGATGTTATTGATGAAAACGATGGCGAAGATGTCCAAATAAGACTCAAACACCTTGTTCATCAGGCTCATGAAAGCTGAAGGGGCATTTGTGAACCCAAACGACATTACGGTGAACTCGTACAAACCGTACCTTAAGCTGAAATCCGTTTTTTGGATGTCCTCCTCTCGTATCCTCTGCTGATAATACCCCAAGCGTAAATCCAACTTGGAAAACCAATGCGCTCCTACCAGTTGATCGAATAGCTCGGTGATCTGTGGTATCAGATAAGTGTTCCGCACCGTCAGTCGATTGAGCTCCCGATAGCCTATGCATAATTGCAAGGTTCCATCCTTCTTCTTGACGAACAATACAGTGGCTCCCCAGGGTGACGAGCTGGGGCGAACAAACCCTGACTCCACCAATTCTTGTAGCTGAACTCTAAACTCTACGAGTTCCTTCGGGGCCATCCGGTAAGGGGTCCTGGAGACGGGTTTGGCACCCGGTACTAGATTAATTTGAAAGTCAACTTCTCTATGCGGGGGAAATCCTGGTAGTTTCTCAGGAAATACCTCAGGGAATTCCCGCACTTCCCGTAAATCTTTCATATCCAACGCTATCTCCTTCAACTCGAAACAAATCATGAAAACTTCTTCCCCTTCATATGGGTTTTACAGCCTGAATCGAAGATAACAACATACAGGGTGCGAATCTAATACCTTGAAAGATGACATCGGTGTCTCTGTGTCTCAAGTAAATTCATTTCTCAGCACAGTCAATCCTTGTGAAGTGCCATTCCAACCACGCCATGCCCAGACTGAGGTCAAATTCTGGCATCCTCAAGACTGTGGAAGGGGTATCAAAGGCCTTTCCTCCAATGAATATCTCTAACTCGCATTTGGCGGTTGCAGTCATCTCAGAGCCGTCTGGGAGGTGTACTCCTCGAGCAATACCAGTGAAGTATTGCACTTCTTCTATATCTTTAATGAAGTCCTCCGACACGAAAGAGTACGAGGCACCGGTATCGAATAATGAATAGGCCAGTTTCCCTCCGACCACCACGGTGCCTAAGTACCAATAACAATCCTCAATGCTAGCTATCTAGTACGTCTTAAGCAACTTATTGTCTGACAATGAAAATTTGATAACTAACTGTAACATACATGCAATCACCTCCTGGGGGTTTCTCTCTTGCATCATGTCTAGGGCGAATAATTGATCTCGAGCCGGTCCGGGGTTTCCTCCTCGTGGTCCTCATCCTCGACCACGCATGTGTCCCCGCCCTCGAGGAGCTGCCGGAGGGAGAGCAAGAGGGGCATTCCCAAACAACTGTGGGCAGTAACATTTGATGTGGTCCGGTTGATTCCATTCGAAGCACACCCGCCCATAACGCCCCTCTGGTTGCCGAAACTATTGAGGCTGTGGAGGTGGAGGCAATGCTGGCGGTTGTGGATCCGAGTGCTCCACTCTAAAATTCTGGTGGAAATGTCCGCCACCTCTCTGATGTCGTCTTCCTCCTCTATAGTCGTATCTCCTTCTATTGCTAGGGCCGGCTTCCATCACACCCTCAGCAGGCCTCTTACTACTTCCCAGGTTGTCCGTTTCTAGTCTCTTTGCCATGTCAATTATTTCCGCCAAGCTGGAGTCCCCTATAAACAAAAGGGCCTGCCTCAGGGGGTACCGCAGCTCTTTGTTGAAGCGCTTAGCGTAACCTCTATCATCCAATTCATATGAGTCTGCAAATCTTACGAGATGTTGGAACTCTTGCTGATACTCCGTAACCGACTTCGATCCTTGCTTCAGTAGTAGAAATTTCTCTTCGAGTTCATCTCGAGCGGTCAAGGGAATGAAGTGCTCTAAGAAGACTCCTGAGAACTCGCTCCAGCTTATCTCCATATAAAGTCGCCCTTGAAAGGTGGAGCCCATAAGGGACTTCCAGCACCTCTTGGCGTGCAGTTTTAGGACGGACACTACCAATGTGACAGCCATGTTGGCTGGGAAATGAATTCCTTCCAATAGCTCCTACACATTATCGAGCCTGATATAAAATTATTTAGCGGAGAAGGGGTTATGCGTGGAGAAGACAAAGTTAAGGGAGGAGAAGGTGGATGTGTAGTTGTGAGATGTTCTCCGATTCTATATTCGATGAAGGCAAGTATACCTTGTCGCATATAGTATAGGATATTAAGTTCAATATCAAGGTCAAATTACCCGGGGCGAATTGAGTACTTCTACTTCAAGGAGTTACTATTATCTTATCAATTAAAAGTTGTTTTGGGGTTGCTTACTAAATTAGAGAAGTGAGAATGTTTTACTTGTAATTTTGAGAAAAGCTAAATGATGATTAAGCGATAGTACTCGATCGAGAATCACCTCGGCTTAAGTTGATCAAAAGATGCAATAATAAACTTTTTCAATTAATAAGGCAAGAGACCTTGACCGCGGAGGTTCTAAAAGCAAGAACATGCTCCTCTTGTAGTCATGCCCATCTGAGTTTAGGAATGTATGACCGAATTTTCGTCCGAATCGGAGGCCTAAAACCCGCTTTATGCTGCGAACCCCTCTATTGGATTTTACTCCAATCCGGGAGAATTGAATGTCTGCCTCTCTCAAGGGGTGCGAACAACTCCCTTTACTCTTGAGTGCGCATTTCAAACTTTCGGCCTCTCGGCTAGCCCAGAATGAAGCAAAGGTGGAGAGTATATATCGATGATATACCTCCAACCCGTGATGAATCAAGAGTAATTCAAGGCTAAACCCTAAAAAGGAAAGGTAAGATTCAAAGCATCATAACTTAATCACTCAAACCTCGGATCATCAAGATCGAGTACATGGAGGATTAGTTAATCATGGTGAGGTGGAAGAGGGGGGATGAGTAGTAAAGCATAAAGAAACAAAGTAGTAAAGAGAAGAAAACAAGAGCACTTTTATTAAAATTAAGGCGAGCTTACAACATGAAATTGAACGAGATTACAAGTACATGGAATTGAAATCCTATTCTGGCCCTATCATTAGCAACTAAAGCATTAATAAAAGCTATTACAAAAGCTTAACTAAATTAGGATTAAGGAAAATATAAAGCGAGAGAGAGAGCATAAAAGGAAACTTAAACAAACTGGTAGAACCTCCCCCTCTCAGCCAAAAGTGGTCCTGAACCCTTGGGGAAGGGCTCAATTTATAGCTTTTTTTTCGGGATGGGTCACGCCCACTGACACGCCCTGGTCGGGCATGTACCTGGGGCGTGACACGGTCGGTGCGACTTTTTCGTGCTGAAATTAATTGCTAGAGTTGGCGGGCGTGGTTGTTGAAGTACACACCCATATGTCACGCCCGGGTCGGGCGTGACCCGGGGGCGTGACACATTCGGTGCGACGGTGGAGCGGGAAAAACGAGCGCGTTGCGGCGATTCCTCAGAACCTGGGGATACGCCTCTAGAACACGCCCGTGTCGGATATGACACGGGCGTGATAGAGGGCGTGTACTCTAAGTTTCCACGGAATACAGTTTCGGACACATTGCTTCATTCCTTTGTGTTACACGCCCGGGTAGGGCGTGACTAGGGGGCGTGTCACAGCAAAATTCGGCTGAAAGCCGTGAAAACCTCAAAAAGCAGAAAAATGCATTAGCGACAAAAATATATACAAAGGTGAATCAAAATAAGCACTTTACAAGACATGATTTGCTTTGAAACCCTGAAAATACCCTAATAAAATTGACTACAAACCGTATTATCAAATTCCCCCCAGCTTAAGTTTTGCTTGTCCCCAAGCAAAGATATAAAAACTAGCTAATCATAAAAAGTGACTAATTCAAAAAGTTTTAATCATGCTTACACAAGTAAAATGCGAAATTCCAGGTAGGGAGAATGTAAAACGTAAATCTAAAACAATTATTTTGGTATGGTTTAACTTTTATAAACTTTACTTAACGAAAATAAATCATCCAGAATTTTGACGAGACTCTTTAACTAGATTTAAGCAAGGCAACGAAAATGAAAAAACGTATTGAGTTGTTACTAGATCCAAGCAATGCATTATAATTATATCAATTAAATAACAAAAATCTAAGTTTAAATCCAGAACTAAAACTGATTTACTTTTCTTCTTTTCATAGATGTTAAATAAGATTTAAAAAGGCGCGAATCAAAAAAACTTAATAGGACCGAAACGTTTGGTATAGGATCATGAATAGGAGTGAAATTCAAAGATAAACATGGAGGCTTAAAATCACACTAAACGTAAACAAAGAGTTTCAAAAAATTTTATTTTAAACAAAATATATATATATTTTGTTTCTTTTTCTTCTTTGTTATTATTTATTTTTTTCTCGTCATTTTTTTTTCTTTTTTCAAAACAAAGGCCATAAAATTATTATTTTTTTCATGTTGAATTGGCCAAATAAAATCAAACATTGCTTTTGAGTACACTTTTTTTTCAATAATTTCTCCAAAGATAACACAAAATTTCCTAACATAATTATGAAAAGTTTTGAATGAAACTCAAAAAATTTAGCGTGATTAGATAGGTAGGAATTTTGGCTTTTGTGAAAATGAAATGATATGTGGAGTTTATCAAATGAAATTGGAAAAAAAGGCTCAAAAGCGGCTAAATAGTGGTAAAAGATTTTAGGTTGGCAGGAAAGCTCAAACGTTAACAAAAACGGCCTAAATCATTTTCACGCTTTTTAAATTTATTTAAAACATAGATTTGAAAAATTTCAAAAAGCAAGTCCGAGATAATAAAAGAAGATTGATGAAATTATCTTGAAAATAAAAATAATATGTGACTTGGATATTTCATATCTACTACGTTATTCAAAAGTTGTTCTTACAAAAATTATCTAAAAACGAAAAGGAAAATAGTGGATGATGAATTTTAGAGAAAGTAAAAAAAATAAAGAACGGAAAACCATAATAGAAATGCGCGTTTTAGAGAAATATATCACCTTAAAATGCTACTGTGAATTAGAAACACAGCATGACCAACATTTTACTCGTGAAATATGATTAAAAAAATGATTAGAGAAATTATAATTAACTACGTTGTTTATGAAAAGTTTTGAGAAAAACAAAACAAAACATGGGGTACTATTGAAATACCAAAATGCAGCTATATAGTTTTTTGGAAAAGTAAAAGATATTTACAAAAGGCAAAAAGAAGGAGGAAGTCCTCCCCCAAGCTTAAAATCTACATTGTCCGCAATGGAGAAGGAGGTTGGAGAACGAGAGAAAATTAAAGTGCAGAAATGAAAGACAGAATTGAAAAATAGGTACTTCCCCGGTTTTAGTTTGCAGCGAAAGCTGAGTGATGCCGCTCCTCTATGCTTTGGCTTTGAATCGTCAGGAAAGGTCTTTTGTTGGACTTTGTGATGGATTTAGCAGCATCGACGGCGGTGATTTTTGAAGCCGCAACTTGTGGAGCCGTCCGGGGCAAAAAGTGTAAAATAAAGAAAACAGAAAAAATATTTGGGTTGCCTCCCAAGAGCGCCCTTTGTTTTTAAAGGTCGTTTGAGCTCGACCAAAAGAATATTGTCCAACAATAAGAAGTCTTAAATTATTACAGTCCAAATGAAGGAGAAACGAAATAGTTCATGAGTTCGATAGCAGTAATTGTTCCGTCGCAGTAGGAAGTAAATCGTTAGGCAAATAGACTTTTAATCGCTGACCATTTACCTTAAATTCACACTTATCCGGGTGTGAAATGAGAATCGTCCCATACGACCAAGCCTCTTTAACAATAAAGGGGCCGGACCATCGCGATTTTAATTTACTTGGAAAGAGGCGAAGCCGAGAGTTATAAAGAAGGACGAGATCGCCCGGCGAAAAAGATTTAGGAAATTTAATATTTTTGTCATGGTAGAACTTTGTTCGCTCTTTATAAAGCCTATTACTCTTGTAAGCGTTTGCCCGCCACTCGTCGAGTTCATTGAGCTAAAATTTACGGTGTTCTGCAGTTAGGGTTGGACCTAGATTTAATGTTTTGAGGGGCCAAAAAGCACGGTGCTCTAACTCAACTGGAAGGTGGCAAGCCTTACCATAAACCAAGCGATACGGCGTGCAGCCGATGGCGGTCTTGTATGCCGTTCGATAGGCCCATAGTGCATCATCTAGTTTTAGTGCCCAATCCTTCCTGTTTAAGGATACAATTTTCTCTAAAATACATTTCAATTCTCGATTAACAACCTCGACTTGACTGCTCATCTGGGGGTGATAGGCGGTGGAAAGTTTGTGCGTTACTCCATATTTTGCCAAAATTTTGGAAAACTGGCTATTGCAGAAATCGGTTCCCCTGTCACTAATTATAGCGCGTGGCGTGCCAAATCGAGAGAATAATTTTGTTAGATATTTTACAACGACTCGTGCATCGTTGGTGGGGAGAGCTTGCGCTTCCGTCCACCTTGATACATAGTCGACAGCTACGAGAATGTATTTATTTTGATAAGAGGTGGGAAGGGGACCAATGAAGTCGATGCCCCAAAGATCGAAGATTTCGCATTCGAGAAAAAATTTTTGAGGCATCTCGTCCTACCGTGAGATATTGCCTGCCCGCTGGCATCTATCGCAAGTACTCACTAGGGTGTGAGCATCCTTGAATAGCGTGGGCCAATAGAAACCCGCATCCAGCACCTTTCTTGTTGTGCGGTTCGCTTGATAATGACCACCTGTTGGTCCTTCATGGCAATGTCCCAAAATTTGCGCTCCTTCTTCACTCCAAACGCAACACCGCACTACCTGATCCGCACAGATTCTGAATAAGAAAGGGTCTTCCCAAAAGTAATTCTTTAAATTAGAAAAGAATTTCTTCTTTTTCTGACTTGAGAATTCCTTTGGCAAGACCCGAGCCACTAAATAATTGGCAAAGTCGGTGAACCAGGGCACGAGATAATCTTTTGAATTTTCGAGAGCGAAGAGGCGCTCTTCATGGAATTTATCGTTAATGTCGGCTTCCACTAATAATTTGCTGGCAGGGTTTTCTAAACGAGATAAATGGTCGGCCGCCAAATTTTCGGCCCCTCTTTTGTCCCGGATTTCTAAATCAAACTCCTGCAAGAGGAGAATCCATCGCAAAAGGCGGGGCTTTGCGTACGCTTTGCTAAATAAAAAACGAAGAGCTGAGTGATCCGTAAAAACGATTACTTTGGAGAGGGTGATATAAGACCTAAACTTATCAAAGGCAAAAACAATTGCTAGGAGCTCTTTCTCGGTGGTGGTGTAGTTGGCCTGTGCAGACGTGAGTGTCTTGCTTGCATAATAAATTGGGTCGAAGAATTTATCCACCCGCTGGCCTAAGACCGCGCCTACCGCAGTATCACTAGCTTCGCACATGATTTCGAAAGGGAGCGACCAATCCGGAGCAACTAGAACTGGAGAGTTTACTAATTTTTCTTTTATTAAATTGAAAGCAAGAAGACAATCGTTGTTAAAATTGAAAGGTGACTCTTTCTCGAGAAGATGGGTTATCGGCTTCGTTATTTTGGAAAAATTTTGGATAAAATGCCGATAAAATCCCGCGTGCCCATGAAAACTACGAATGGCTTTAATATTCATTGGAGGGGTGAGCTTTTCAATAATTTTGATCTTGGCCCGATCGACCTCGATCCCCTTGCCAGAAATCTTATGGCCGAGGACTAATCCCTCTCGGACCATAAAATGGCATTTCTCCCAGTTGAGGGCGAAGTTAGTTTCCTCACAACTAATCAGCACGCGCTCGAGATTTTTTAAACAATTCGCAAAAGAACTCCCAAACACCGAGAAGTCATCCATAAAAACCTCCATCACTTCTTCTACCAATTCATCGAATATCGCCAGCATACATCGCTGAAATGTAGCCAGTGCATGTAACAGCCCAAAGTTCTGAAACAGGCAAATTTGGGTGACACGGCCTGGGACACGGGCGTGTCCCAGGGCGTGTCAGGTGACACGGCCTGCGACACGGGCGTGTCGCAGGGCGTGTCGAGTTGTGTCGACGATTGGGCTTTGTCTCGACGATTTTTTTAGGTCTCGACGATTCGTCGAGATGAGGCACACGGCCCAGGACACGGGCGTGTCCAAGGCCGTGTCGCATTCTCGACGAGTTTTGCTCGACGATCGTCGAGTGTCGAGAAGTGAGCGTCGAGAGTTGAACACGGCCCGTGACACGGGTGTGTCACAGGGCGTGTCAAATCAGGCGACGAACTCAGCCCGCCGAATGAGTTCGACAGGGCGTGTCTTTGTGCCGTGTCTGGGCACACGGCCTGGGACACGGGCGTGTCACAGGCCGTGTGAAGTCTCGGGATGATTTGGGATTTTTTTCACCCAGGTACACGGCCACAGACACGGGCGTGTCTGAAGGCGTGTTGGTGACACGGCCAATGACACGGGCGTGTCCCGTGGGCGTGTCACTGGTTTGGATAAGTCGGTTGACCACCGCTTGAGGCACACGGCAAGGCACACGGCCGTGTTCGAAGCCGTGTCGGGTCAAAATGTGTGTTTTGGCAGAATCGTGGCCGTCCATTTCTTCAGTCTGGATCCAAGGGCTGAAAGCTCTTCTTCTTTTTCCATAAGGGCCGAAGTCAGAGATTTATTTCTCATAATCTTTAGCCTTAACCTTTCTTCAAGTGAAGAGAGAAAGAGAGAAAGAAAGGAGGAGGAAGAAGGGAAGGGGGTTGCTGTTGGTGGTGCTGCGGTTTACCGGCGAGAGATCCGAAGCAGCATTGCGGAGGAAACGCTCTTGCGAGTCTTGCAAGCAAGCTTTCAAGCCATGGCACCGAAGCGATCGTCAAGGGTAACGACTTTTCTTCCTAGCCATGTGAAGGCTTATGTTTTGGCATATCTTTTGATTCCCCACCAAGAGGTGGCTGCTTTTGGGAGTTGTTTGGGTGGATGCTTGAAATCCCCTTTGTGTTGCATATAGATCCGGAAATGAGTACGGAATAGGCATGCTGTGTGAAGCCCATCTGGACAGGTTGGTCTGGATTGGTGATGTTGCATACGAACCGGAGAAGACTCCGTGATAAACGTGTATTGTTAAGGAGTCTACGGGTTATACCTGCGAAAAGGAGTAGCAGGAAGTACTGGGGTGGTAGCCCAGGAAAATAGCCTTGTGCTGGTTTTGGGTCCAACCTGTGATTGAGGCACAGGAAGTACTAGTGGGACCAGGAAAGGCCCTTTTTGTGCTGCTTGATGTCATAGGGTGTCCACCTGTGAAGCGAGTCACAGGAAGTACTGGTGTGCCCAGGAAAGACCCCTGACATTTGTAATTTGCGGTGTCCACCTGTGACGGGAGTCACAGGAAGTACTGGTGCGCCCAGGAAAGACCCGCTGTTGCTGTGAGGAAATGGGTATAGTGAAATACCCAGGCTTGAATGCCAGGAACAGGATTGGTGAGACCGACCCGCGCCTTTGATATAGCCATGAGTACGCTGCACGCGGAAAGGGCAAGGCGATTTGAGCAACGGGGGGGGGGTGGAGGATCCGACCTGCGCTATGTCCGTCCGACGTGAGACCAAAAAGTGCGGTCTGTTGGAGCGCATAGCAAGAGTCTTCGGCCTGCGCGCCATGACACAAAGGGGGCTACGGGCCATCCCGGTGTCCGAGGACTAACTCCGGCTGCACGCCATGGAGTAAATGCTCAAGAGATTTACCGTTGGGTGATAACCCTGATACGGTGGTGGGCAAGAGGTTGCCAGAACACCAAGAATGTGCCCTGAGTGCACGGACCGTTGAGCCGGGTGGCGAACGGTTGTGATGGCTTGTGTGCGTGAAAGCACTTTTTGATGATATAGCTTGCCATACTTGTGATATGATATGCCTGCAGGGAAAAATACCGCTTGCCCGAGAGAAGGGGTAGGGTCGTTATAATTTGGTCAGCTGAACGCTGACCGTTGCTTTTGTTTGCCACCGATGGGTGGATTGTCCCTTGCACAGGTGTTGGAGAGCCGAGCGGGACGCATAGAGGTTGATGCTCCTGCTGGTGTTGCTGTTGCTGCTGTTTAGCCCTCGAAGGCTAAATATGTTCTTTTGATGTTTTCTTTTGTTGTGGCCGGCCTGCGCGCCCATAGTTGTAGCCACTATATGAAAGCCCTGTAAGGCCATAAGGCCAATACTTTATACATGTTGTAAGACATTCCTATCTATATATAAAATGTGGAGTTTATATTTGGACATTCATGAGGAGTTCAAGTAGCTTAGGCTTCCGCTAGAATGCTTGTGATAGGTGCGATGCGCTGCTCTGGTATCATCCTGTACCTTCGCCGACTGTTTTGTGCTATATCCTGTGGGGCCCCGGCCGAACCTTCTAGAATATATCATATGAACGGATGGGGTTGTTACATTTTTGGTATCGGTTGTCTTGGTCTTTCCCTCTCGAAGTCGTGGCCGACTTCTTTTGTGGGGTGGCGAGCACGTGGTTGTGCACACCAAAGTCTACGATTGAACTCCTGAATGTCCATGATAGGAATGCAATTTGCTATGTTTGAGGAACCTGCGTGTTCCTATGTTGTGTTGTTTGCTTGGGTACGACCGCTAATGTGTGTGTCTTGTCCACCTTAGGTGACACGGAGTGGAGCTGGGCAGTCTGAGCCCCAGCGTTCTGATGAAAGTACGGCACCAGCTGCGGTGCCTACACCTCCACCGTCTGCGGAACATGTCCGTTTAGTTGCGGAGGCCTTGTTTACCATGATCCAAGGCCAGCCACTTAGGCAGTAGCAAGCGGCTGTGGGGCCAGAACAGGTGGCGGCAAGGCCTGAACCTGTCGTGGATGTGGTACCTCGAGCGGCCGAGAAGCAGCTAACGCGGTTTATGAGTTTCCATCCGCCTACGTTCTCGGGAGCGGGAACCCCGACGCAGGCTGAGGATTGGTTATCGCGCGTCAAGCGAGTGATGACGGCGATAGGAACGGCGGAGCATCAGAAAGTTACCTTAGCCACCTTCTTGCTTGAAGGAGAAGCGCGTTTATGGTGGGATGAGATGGAGTTGCATCATTTGGCGGGTCGTCCGTTAACCCAAGTGTCGATGGAAGAATTCTCCCGGCTCTTCCTAGCGAAGCACCTTCCTGTGGCTCAACGGATAGCCATGGAAATTGAATTCCAACAGTTGACTCAAGGTGATGGCAGTGTTGACGCGTACCTGCATGAGTTTACTCGCTTGGGGCGGTATGCGGGTTCGATTTTTGCTGATGAGCAGAGGAAGACTAATCGGTTCTATGAAGGACTGAGGGACGAGTTGAGGTTCCTTGTGTCTAGTTCGGTGAACCAGGGTTTCCAAGCGTTGGTTGACACTGCGACCGCGTTGGAAAAGGATATGAAGAGGGTGCAAGGGAAGAGAGCGTTGGTGATGACGCAACCGGAGTGGAAGGCGCCCCGCTCTGGAAAATCATTTTACAAGAAGAGATGGGGTAAGAGGTCCAAGCCGAGTGGACAAGCTCCTTCATCAGTTGCAACGGGAGCAACTTCAGGGGCAACCTCCAAGCCAGAAACTCGTACCTGCTTCAATTGTGGTAGGATGGGGCACATTGCGCGAGATTGCCGGATGCCGCCAAAGAGTGAAAAGAAGGCGGGAGCATCTTATGCGGAGAAAGGAAAAGCGGTGGTGGAGTCTTCTGCCTCGCAAGCGCAACCCTGAGTCTACAATCTTGGCCTGCAGGAGGCCATCAAGCAGAGTGACGTGGTCACAGGTATGAGTTTAGTTTTGCTTATGCTACTGTTTGTATGCTTACCTTAGTACCCCTACGTTTGTGGTTTGTGTGTGTGACATGTTTGTCATAGGCTTTGTGATGATTCGGGACACGCTGGCGCGAGCACTGTTTGATACAGGTGCATCGCATTCTTTTCTGTCGAGTGAGTTTCTTACGCGGCTTGGGATACCCAGTCGTGCAAAGACAGATAGCGTCAGAGTGGTGTTGCCGAATGGTTGTTGGATGCTTGCGGATCAAGCTTGCGATGTGGCGGTTCAGTTGGGAAGTCGGGATTTTTGTTTAACCGCATTTGTTTTGCCAATTTCGGAATTCGATGTGATTTTTGGGATGGATTGGCTTGCGGAGCAGCATGCTATGATTGATTGCCAGTCCAAAGAAATCACGTTGGGCCAGAATACCGAACAGGAGACCAAATTCGCGGGTATGCGAGGAGTAGGCGGGACGTTGATGTCTGCACTCCAGGTAGTCAAAGCTGTTCGGAAGGGTGCGGAGTGTTACTTTGCACTAATTCAGGTTGTTGAGCCTAAGGCCACTTTGTGCGAGGTTCCGATTGTGGCAGAATTTGCTGATATGTTTCCCGCAGATCTCCCTGGGCTACCACCCCAGTGGGAGATTGACTTCACAATTGAGCTGGTGCCAGGTGCGAAACCAGTGGCCCGTTCGCCATATCGCGTTGCGCCTAAAGAGATGGCTGAGTTGAAGGTTCAACTACAAGAAATGTTAGAGCAAGGCTATATCCGCCCAAGTATGTCACCTTGGAGCGCGCCTGTGCTTTTTGTAAAGAAGAAAGATGGTGGGTTACGGTTGTGTATAGACTACCGTGAATTGAATAAGCTGACTGAGAAGAATAAGTATCTGATACCTCGGATTGATGAATTATTTGATCAGCTGGTGGGATCTACCGTCTATTCGAAGTTGGACCTGAAGTCTGGTTATTACCAGTTAAGGATTCGGGAAGGTGACATTCCCAAAACCGCATTTGGAACGCGTTATGGGCACTATGAGTTCACAGTCATGCCCTTTGGATTGTGTAATGCGCCCTCGGTGTTTATGGATTTGATGCACCGTATTTTTCGTGAGTACCTGGATCTGTTTGTGATCGTGTTTATTGATGATATCCTGGTATACTCGAAGTCCAAAGCTGAGCATGAGATTCATTTGCGGTTAGTGTTGAATACGTTGAGGGAAAATCAGCTTTATGCCAAGTTCTCGAAGTGCGAGTTTTGGCTATCGTCAGTGGCATTTTTGGGCCATGTGGTGAGTGGAGCGGGCATTGCAGTGGATCCAGCGAAGATAAGAGCCATACAAGATTGGCCAATATTGTCTTTCGTGGCCGAGGTCAGGAGTTTCCTTGGACTTGCGGGCTACTATAGAAGATTTGTTGAAAACTTCTCGCGGATCGCTTTGCCGCTAACCACACTGACGCGAAAAGATCAGAAGTTCGTTTGGACGCCAGAGTGCGCACGAGCTTTTGAAGAGCTGAAGGTTCGGTTGACCACGGCGCCGGTGTTGTCTTCGCCATGTGGAACCGATGGGTTTGTAATATATAGTGATGCCTCAGGGAGCGGCTTAGGCTGCGTTCTTCTGCAGAGCGGAAAGGTGATTGCTTATGGCTCACGCCAGCTGAAGGTGCACGAGCGGAACTATCCCGTCCATGATTTGGAATTAGCAGCGGTGATTTTTGCACTGAAGCTGTGGCGACACTACCTTTATGGTGTGAAGGTGGAGATCTATACTGATCATAAGAGCCTTAAGTATCTGTTGGAGCAGAAAGAGTTGAACATGCGACAACGAAGGTGGTTGGAGTTCCTTGGGGACTACACTTTCGAGATTCACTATACACCGGGAAGGGGAATGTTGTCGCGGATGATTTGAGTCGGCGAGTTCCGGCGAGAGCGAATGGTTACAAAGGCATGATGAATATCTGATCCAGCAATTGGAGGCATTGGAGATCTATTGTGTTGACAAAAATTCCACTGCCATTGCGTGTTTGAACTGGACCGAGGTGCAATGTGACCTTGCGGACCGAGTTCGACGGGCAACGGAGTTGGATGAAGATCTCTTGCGCTATGTGAATGAAGGGCCAGAAGGCAAATTCACCTGGAATGACGGTCTTTTGCGAAAAGAGGGCCGATTGTGCGTCCCAAATGTGGGGAAACTGAGGGAAGAACTGATGTATGAAGCACATTATACGAAGTATTCCATTCACCCCGGGAGCACAAAGATGTTCAACGATATGAAAAAGCTCTTTTGGTGGCCAGGGCTTAAGAAAGATGTTGCCCTGTATGTAGCCAAATGCCAAACATGTGCGATGGTGAAGGCGGAATGCCAAAAGCCGGGTGGTTATTTGAAGTCACTGCCGATCCCATTGTGGAAATTTGATGATATTTCCATGGATTTTGTGCATGGATTGCCAAGATCGCAGCGAGGAAATGATTTCATTTGGGTGATAGTTGACCGGCTAACAAAAGTAGCACATTTTCTCCCAAACAGGCGGGATGATTCGGTTGAAAGTTTGGCAAAGTTATATGTTGATCAGATTGTGCGGCTTCACGGTGTTCCTCGAAGCATCGTAAGTGATCGAGATGGGCGATTCACGTCAAATGATTGGAGATTAGTTCACCGACTGTTGGGCACGAAATTGACCTTCAGCACGGCCTTTCATCCCCAAACGGATGGCCAAACTGAACGTACCAACAGAACAATGGAGGACATGCTCCGAATGTGCGCCCTTGACTTCGGAAAGAAATGGGAAGATCATCTCTATATGGTCGAGTTTGCATATAATAACAGCTACCAGGCAAGTATTGGGATGGCACCATATGAAGCCCTATATGGCAGGAAATGTCGTACTCCCTTGGCTTGAGTAGAAGCGGGTGAAGCCCGGGTTGTTAAACCAAATGAGGTGGATGAAGCAAACTCAACCATTCGGACTATTCGAGAGAGATTGCTAGTTGCTCAAGATCGACAAGCGAAAGTACTACAACGCCAAGCACCGGAACGTTGAATTTGCGGTTGGCGATTGGGTCTACTTGAAGATCAAGCCATTCAAAGGTGTCTCCAGGATTCGACGATTGAAAAAGTTGAGTCCAAGGTATTTGGGTCCTTTTGAAGTGGTTGAGCGAATTGGCGAAGCGGCTTATCGGCTAGCTCTGTCGGCGGACTTGGGTGGGTTACATGATGTCTTTCACATCTCGGTGCTTCGGAAAGCCGTGAAAGATCCAGCTCAAGTGGTCGTGGATGATCGGGTGCCGTTGGAGTATGGGCTAACGACGAGAGTTAGACCCATTCGAATTGAAGATCGAGCCGAGAAACAGTTGCGGAACAAGACGGTCGGTATGGTAAAAGTCCGATGGGACAACTGCGGCCGTGAAGAGTTGACGTGGGAACGCGAGCAGACCATGCGAGAAGAGTTCCCTGAGTTGTTTCTGTAATTGGTAGCGAGACTGTTGTAACATAAACATTGAGATATTGTTACATTTTTCTTGCTGTCTTTTTGTTACTTTCCTGTCTCTGAATTTCGAGGACGAAATTTTTGTAGGAGGGGAGGATTGTAACAGCCCAAAGTTCTGAAACAGGCCAATTAGGTTGACACGGCCTGGGACACGGGCGTGTCCAGGGCGTGTCAGGTGACACGGCCTGCGACACGGGCGTGTCGCAGGGCGTGTCGAGTTGTGTCGACGATTGGGCTTTGTCTCGACGATTTTTTGGTCTCGACGATTCGTCGAGATGAGGCACACGGCCCAGGACACGGGCGTGTCCAAGGCCGTGTCGCATTCTCGACGAGTTTTGCTCGACGATCGTCGAGTGTCGAGAAGTGAGCGTCGAGAGTTGAACACGGCCCGTGACACGGGCGTGTCACAGGGCGTGTCAAATCAGGCGACGAACTCAGCCCGCCGAATGAGTTCGACAGGGCGTGTCTTTGTGCCGTGTCTGGGCACACGGCCTGGGACACGGGCGTGTCACAGGCCGTGTGAAGTCTCGGGATGATTTGGGATTTTTTTCACCCAGGTACACGGCCACAGACACGGGCGTGTCTGAAGGCGTGTTGGTGACACGGCCAATGACACGGGCGTGTCCCGTGGGCGTGTCACTAGTTTGGATAAGTCGGTTGACCACCGCTTGAGGCACACGGCCAGGCACACGGCCGTGTTCGAAGCCGTGTCGGGTCAAAATGTGTGTTTTTGGCAGAATCGTGGCCGTCCATTTCTTCAGTCTGGATCCAAGGGCTGAAAGCTCTTCTTCTTTTTCCATAAGGGCCGAAGTCAGAGATTTATTTCTCATAATCTTTACCCTTAACCTTTCTTCAAGTGAAGAGAGAAAGAGAGAAAGAAAGGAGGAGGAAGAAGGGAAGGGGGTTGCTGTTGGTGGTGCTGCGGTTTACCGGCGAGAGATCCGAAGCCAGCGTTGCGGAGGAAACGCTCTTGCGAGTCTTGCAAGCAAGCTTTCAAGCCATGGCACCGAAGCGATCGTCAAGGGTAACGACTTTTCTTCCTAGCCATGTGAAGGCTTCTGTTTTGGCATATCTTTTGATTCCCCACCAAGAGGTGGCTGCTTTTGGGAGTCGTTTGGGTGGATGCTTGAAATCCCTTTGTGTTGCATATAGATCCGGAAATGAGTACGGAATAGGCATGCTGTGTGAAGCCCATCTGGACAGGTTGGTCTAGATTGGTGATGTTGCATACGAACGGAGAAGACTCCGTGATAAACGTGTAGTGTTAAGGAGTCTACGAGTTATACCTGCGAAAAGGAGTAGCAGGAAGTACTGGGGTGGTAGCCCAGGAAAATAGCCTTGTGCTGGTTTTGGGTCCAACCTCTGATTGAGGCACAGGAAGTACTGGTGGGACCAGGAAAGGCCCTTTTTGTGCTGCTTGATGTCATAGGGTGTCCACCTGTGAAACGAGTCACAGGAAGTACTGGTGTGCCCAGGAAAGACCCCTGACATTTGTAATTTGCGGTGTCCACCTGTGACGGGAGTCACAGGAAGTACTGGTGCGCCCAGGAAAGACCCGTTGTTGCTGTGAGGAAATGGGTATAGTGAAATACCCAGGCTTGAACGCCAGGAACAGGATTGGTGAGACCGACCCACGCCTTTGATATAGCCATGAGTACGCTGCACGCGGAAAGGGCAAGGCGATTTGAGCAACGGGGGGGTGGAGGATCCGACCTGCGCTATGTCCGTCCGACGTGAGACCAAAAAGTGCGGTCTGTTGGAGCGCATAGCAAGAGTCTTCGGCCTGCGCGCCATGACACAAAGGGGGGCTACGGGCCATCCCGGTGTCCGAGGACTAACTCCGGCTGCATGCCATGGAGTAAATGCTCAAGAGATTTACCGTTGGGTGATAACCCTGATATGGTGGTGGGCAAGAGGTTGCCAGAACACCAAGAATGTGCCCTGAGTGCACGGACCGTTGAGCCGGGTGGCGAACGGTTGTGATGGCTTGTGTGCGTGAAAGCACTTTTTGATGATATAGCTTGCCATACTTGTGCTATGATATGCCTGCAGGGAAAAATACCGCTGCCCCGAGAGAAGGGGTAGGGTCGTTATAATTTGGTCAGCTGAACGCTGACCGTTGCTTTTGTTTGCCACCGATGGGTGGATTGTCCCTTGCACAGGTGCTGGAGAGCCGAGCGGGACGCATAGAGGTTGATGCTCCTGCTGGTGTTGCTGCTGCTGCTGTTTAGCCCTCGAAGGCTAAATATGTTCTTTTGATGTTTTCTTTTGTTGTGGCCGGCCTGCGCGCCCATAGTTGTAGCCACTATATGAAAGCCCTGTAAGGCCATTAGGCCAATACTTTATACATGTTGTAAGATATTCCTATCTATATATAAAATGTGGAGTTTATATTTGGACATTCATGAGGAGTTCAAGTAGCTTAGGCTTCCTCTAGAATGCTTGTGATAGGTGCGATGCGCTGCTCTGGTATCATCTTGTACCTTCGCCGACTGTTTTGTGCTATATCCTGTGGGGCCCGGCCGGACCTTCTAGAATATATCATATGAACGGATGGGGTTGTTACTGTAAGACCCCCCCTCCCCGGATCCCAAAACACGGCACGAAGAGGGAGTCTTATGCCCGGAACAGCCGCCTTACGGTAGCATTAGCACACGGGCTAACCTGTACCACAAGACGCCTATCCCGCCGGCTACAACAATATCAATAAATCATGTCAACCCAACCAAATAAATAAACATGAGAAGTCAAAATCCACACTAAGTATGTAATGTCCAAAAACATCAATAATGAGAAGCTAAAAACATGCTTCTACAATATATCAGAGTACAGCTAAACATTGCCCAAACGGGCTACATCAGAGTAAGCAAAACACTAACATCAGTAACAGACGGTATCGACGGCACCGTCACATCAGGCCCTGTCGTCCTGGCCTGGCTGTCCTGCTGCGTAGTCTGCGGCTGCTCTACCTGCGGCGTGACCTCCTAAAAAGGAAGACGTAGCAACCGTTAGTCGAAACGACTAAGTGGTTTCACATCCGCTCCCCGGCGACTCCTCGGCACCGGGCGGAGAAAGAGAAACAAGGGTACAATATATATCAGTAAGTATGCAAGCAAAGGAAAAACAAGCAGGTGGCAGTAGTGTAAGAGTATCAATGTATAACTAGCAGTTCCATAAAAACTACCAATATGTAAACTAACCATTCTACAAGAGCCATCAAGGTATAATAACAAGTGTAATAAAGCTACAGCAGGAAAGTAACTTAACTTATAAGAATGTCCATACAAACTTATAAGTTAAGGATCGGGTTACATAAAGTACTCATCGTATAAGAGTGCCCATACAAACTTATACGATGAGGATCTTGTTTGCAATGATATGAAATGCTATGAATGCTATGCAATGACTCACCCATGCACACTCATGCAATTGCTATGTCGACACAGACTGTAGTTCCCACTTTTCGAGCAGGTAGCTAACCTCTCAGGCATCAGCCGCCGTGCCAGGCGGTGACAGTAGAACGGGCACTTCTACTACTAGGCGGGTATCACACTACTTCACCTAGGCCTCCGTACGCCTCAACGCTAAGAACACAACAGCGGAGCCCATGCGTACTATGGCCCAGCGGGGTCTTGGGTAGATGTGCACCAAGAACACAGCCCGAACTGGCCTTGCGTGACCGGAAGGGGCCTCGGAAGAAAGCACGAGGACACAGCCCAACCGTCCACATGGTCGGAGGGGCCTCGGGACGTGAACACCGAGGACACAGCCCAAACCGACCAAGTCTAACTGCCAACTCCCGTCGGGTGACGACTGGCGAGCCCGTAGACCTGCCACACTATCCTTAACCCGGGATTACGACACCGCGTGTCGACTCACACCACATGCAAATACCATATCAACATATCATGGAAGGGGCCTCGGAAGTAAACACGAGGACACAGCCCAACCATCCATCCACACCTATCTCAACACAACAAAACAAGTGACGGTCAACTCCGCACTTTCATCTTCCACAATACTACCCGTAGGGAGACGACGCTCTAAGTATTGGACTAATAAATTTCATTTCACCAAACCAACATATCATGGTCATAGTTTAATCTTCTATATGTCTTTCCATATGAACTCTACATAAGACTTATATGATGCGTATATGTATAATCTATCAACATCTTATCAATTCGATTCAATTAAACATAAAGGAAACCATCCAAATCTCAAGACAACTTGCAATAATAAATCAGTTGTATGCATTCTAAATAATAAACACCATCATTCAAAGTTCTTCGGTGATTAGCATCAATTATTTAATCTTGACAGAATTCCACCGACTCTTGTTGCACTTTATATAAAACCAGAATTCTAAGTGTATCATTAATCTGGACAGCAATTTCGACCGGAGATTCCCGAGGCTACAGGAATCCGGTGAAGTCGTGTAACCCCTCGTTGGAAAGATCTTTTCATGATCTACAACTTTCATATTCAGGTCACAACCCAGATCTGACAATAACTTACTCGAAATCGGCTTCAAAGTTCACTGCGCACAGAACACAATTTCTGTGTACAGGAATTGCCGGACAGCAAACTCGATTTGGTTTTCCCGGGGCCACAGACATCACCTGAAGTCGTGCAACCACTCGTTGGAAAAGTATTTTCAAGGGCTTCAACTTTCGTGTTTGGCCAAAAGCCCAGATCTGCACATATCCTACATAAAAAGGGCCTAGAAGATCGCTGCGCGCAGAATACAGATTCTGCGCGCATCTTAAAGAAAATGAACGGCATCGGTTCGTCTTCCTCGTCAAGGCGATCGTTCCTAAATTTTCCAGAATTATTCTCCTCCCTTATTCAACCTCAAAGGCCATAAACTCCTCACGAGACCATCCACCCGTCGTCATATTGAAGAAAAGGGGAAGGGTTGAAGAGATCTAAAATCTAGGATTCAAATCCTAGCATGGCCTAACCTAGAAATCTTCTCCTCACCATCAAGTTCTCTTGAACGATGTCTCTCCTAATTATCTAAGATCTAGCACCAAGGGAGAGGGTAGGAAACTCACGTTGACTCCAGCGGTACCACCATTTCCGGCCATGGATCGCGTAGTTCTCCTTGCGGCATCTTCTCTTTCGCGGCGATGGCGGATCTCCTTCGGTAAAACTTGCTCCTGCAGTTTTTCTCTCACCAGGAAGTCTCACAGGAAATAGGGGAGGAAATAAGGATGAAAAAACGGAAAAACAGGCTAGGGTTTCTCGCCCCTTATAAGCAAAATGTGACACGGGTAGGGACACGGCCGTGTCCGTACCCGTGTCCTGCTCCTGCGAAACGGCCGTGGCGGTTTTCCATGTCGGTTCAATGTTTGACACGGGTCGGACACGCCCGTGTTCCCAACCCGGTTCACATGACACGGCCCGTGTGGCCTGGCCGTGTCATCGGCCGTGTGCATCTTTCAGTTACATCTCGACACTTCTCGTCGAGCTCAACTCGACGCACACGGGTAGGGACACGGCCGTGTCACTACCCGTGTCACCATCTCGACGACTCTCGACAATTCGACACGGCTCGTCGAGATCATCTCGACGCACACGGGTAGGGACACGGCCGTGTCACTACCGTGTCCATGATCTCGACGTCTCTCGATGATTCTCGACGATCTCGACACGCCTCGTCGAGATCGTCTCGACGCACACGGGTAGGGACACGGCCGTGTCACTACCCGTGTCACTTCTCTCTACACTGATTTCTCCACTTCTCCACAAGTGCAGCCCAACTCCCTGCACTTCTCAGGACTGATGAGTCAACCCTCTGACTCAAAACCTCACACACTAGGGCCTAGAGCGATTCAGGTCGTTACAAATCCTATAAACAAAATAAAAGATTTCGTCCCCGAAATCAGGCTTAAGCTGTGTGGAGAAAACTTAACAGGAAGTTTATCACATGTTTTTAAATAAGGTTACCTTGGGCAAACAGCTCCGGGTAGCGTTGCTGCATCAAATCCATTGGCTCCCAAGTGTACTCCTCCTTCCCATGATTCAACCATAGCACCTTCACTAAGGGGACACTTTTGCGGCGTAATGTTCTTGTCTCGCTGTCAACAAATCCGCACCGGCTCTAGTCGCACAGATCTATCCGACGCCACTACACCATCAGTAGTTGGAATAAATTGGTCGGGCCGCAACAGTGCTTTTCGAAGCGACGGACACATGGAACACGTCGTGGAGATTTTCTAGTTCTGGCGGTAACTCCAACCGATAGGCCAACGGGCCGATCCTTTCCAATATAGTATAAGGCCCAACATACCTTGGGCTGAGCTTTTTCACTCCACGCACCCGCGACACTCCATGCATCGGCCGAATTTTGAGGAACACTTTTTCGCCCACCTGGAACTCCACCATCCAATGTTTTTTATTATAATATTTCGCCTGTCGACTTTGAGCCTCCAACATGCGATCCCGTATCAATCTGACCGCCGCATCAGTATCATCTATGTATTCGTTTCCCAATGCCTTCGGATCTTCATCTTGCACCCAAGACAAGGAGAGTCCTGCACCTTCTTCCGTAAAGGGCTTCATGGGGCGCCATACCGATGCTTGCTTGATGACTATTGTTGTAGGAGAATTCCACCAGGGGCAAGAGTCTTTCCCATGGCTCTCCTCTGTCCAACACACATAGCCTCAACAAATCCTCCAGCGTTCTGATGGTGCGCTCTGACTGCCCGTCAGTCTGTGGATGAAATGCGGTACTAAAGGTTAGGCGTGAGCCCAAATACGCCTATACCGCCTTCCACTCATTGGATGTAAACCGACCATCCCTATCCGAAACAATTGTCTTGGGCACGCCATGATACCGTACAAATGCTCCACAAAAAGGCGTACCAAAACACCCACGTGTGCTTCCTTCTTCATTGGAATGAACCGGGCCACCTTTGTTAGTCGATCCACAACAACCCACACCGAATCATTCCCGGAGCGGGAACGAGGTAACCCATGAACAAAGTCCATGGAGATATCCTCGAACTTCCATTCGGGGATGGGCAGCGACTGCAACAAACCACCGGGACTCCTGCATTCAGCCTTCACTCTTTGACACGCTTCGCAATGTGTAACATAGTAGCGAACATCCTTCTTCATTCCCGGCCAACACATGGTCTTCCGCAGTCCGGCGTACATCTTAGCAATACCCGGATGCACTGAATATTGAGAGGAATGCGCCTCTCTCAATATATCTTCCCGAATTTTGCCGCCCTTGGAATATAAAGTCGGCCACGAAAATAAACGAGGCCGTCTTTGAGTGTGTACTCATCGGTGGTCCTATCTTCAATTGCCTTGATTGCCGGGGCCAAGGACGCATCCATTCCTTGCTCCACCCGAATCCGATCTCGGATATCACAAATTATGCTCATGTTGGCCAAATACTCCGCATACTCTACTGAGGGATCCTTGAATACTAGAGTAATTTCCATCTCCTCGATCATCCGAGCCAACTCCATACTCTTCAGCCGCGACTCTGGGCTAGAGCCTGGCACTTTTCTACTCAAGGCATCGGCTACCGAGTTCGCTTTCCCGGGGTGGTAGTTCATGGTGAACTCATAGTCGCATAGAAATTCCAACCACCGCCGTTGTCTCAGGTTCAACTCCTTCTGAGTGTGAACATACTTCAAGTTTTTGTGATCGGAAAAGATCTCGTCCCCCTTCATATGAGCTTTTACAACCTGGACGGAAGATAACATCATGCGAGGAGCGAAGCCAATACCTTGGAAGATGACGTCAGAGTCTCCATGTCTCAAATAGATCCGCTTCTCTGCGCAGTCGATCCTTGCGAAGTGCCAATCGAGCCATGCCATGCCCAAAATGATGTCGAACTCCGGCATTCTCAGAAACCGTGGCCGGTGTATCAAAGGCTTTCCCATCAATAAATAACTCCAACTCGCACTTGGCGGTCGCGATCATCTCCGAGCCGTCCGGAAGGCGTACACGTCGGGCTATTCCCGTGAAGTAATGAACATCACCCACGTCTTTTATGAACTCTTCGGACACAAAAGAGTGTGAGGCACCGGTATCAAACAGCGCATAGGCCGTCTTCCCGCCAATAATCACGGTGCCTAAGTGTCAACGACCAAAACTTATTGCTAGTGTCTAATAAGTTCTATTCAATTCGTGTTAAACCATGCAGATATGTAAATTAATTAAATCATACCTGCAATCACATCTTGTGGGTTCTGTTCCTGCGCCATGTCAAGCGCGTACACCTGATCCCGGACCGGTCCGGGGTTTCCTCTTGGCGGTCCTCGTCCTCGACCACGCATATATCCCGTCCTCGTGGAGCTGGTGGAGGGAGAGCAGGAGGGAGAGCAGGAGGGAGAGCAGGAGGGACGTTCCCATATAGCTGTGGGAAAAAACGTCGGATGTGGCCCGGCTGGTTGCATTCGAAGCAGACCAGACCATGACGCCCTTCAGGTTGTTGAAATCGCTGAGGCTGTGGGGGTGGAGGCAACGCAGGCGGCTGCGGAACTGGATGCTCCACCCTATAGTTTCGGTGGACACGCCCTCCACCTCTTTGATAACCTCTTCCTCCTCTGAAGTCCCGTCTCCTTCTATTACTTGGGCCGGCTTCCATCACGTCCTCCGCAGGCCTCTTACTACATCCCATGTGGTCCGCCTCCAATCTTTTCGCCATATCAATGATCTCCGCCAAGCTACCATCCGCTATAAACAAAAGGGACTGCCTTAGGGGATCTCGCAGCCCTTTATAGAAGCGCTTGGCATAACCTCTGTCATCCAACTCATAAGAGTCCGCAAACCTTGCGAGATGCTGGAATTCCCGCTGGTATTCTGTAACCGACTTTGATCCCTGCTTTAGTAGAAGGAACCTCTGCTCAAGCTCATCTCGGGCCGATGTAGGGATAAAGTGCTCCAAGAAAACCTCTGATAATTCACTCCAACTTATCTCTGTGTAGATCCGGCCTTGGAAGGTAGAGCCCATGAGGGACTTCCACCACCTCTTCGCATGTAAGTCCAAGACAGACACTGCCAATGTTACTGCCATGTTGGCCGGGCAACGGATTCCAGCCAACAACTCTTGTATCGTGTCTAGCCATTCCTCTGTACGTACGGCTGACTCCGTCCCAAGGTAGACGGGAGGGGAGAGAGCCCGAAAGGTGCTCAGCCAGTTGGAGCTCGGGGCCTGTTGTTGCACCGGAGCCTGCTGTGCCTTAAAAGCATCAAGAATGGCGGTGAGTGTTTGCCCCAACTCAGACTGTTGGAACTGAGTGGGTATGGGAGGGGTAGGAGTACCCCTCATCGGCTCAACATGCAGTGGAACCTACATGTACACGACAAATTTGTGGTCAGGTTGGCTAATCGTAGGGTCAAAGTTGGACAAACTTAATGTGAATTACATATGGGCACACCACTTCTTCCGCTAAGTCTGTTTGTCCCCAAACTGACTAACCAAACGGGGGTGGCACCATTGTTGAATGACTTCGTAGTTGAGGATCGTGGCAAACTGATACCATTTGTAAGACCCCCCCTCCCCGGATCCCAAAACACGGCACGAAGAGGGAGTCTTATGCCCGGAACAGCCGCCTTGCGGTAGCATTAGCACACGGGCTAACCTGTACCACAAGACGCCTATCCCGCCGGCTACAACAATATCAATAAATCATGCCAACCCAACCAAATAAATAAACATGAGAAGTCAAATCCACACTAAGTATGTAATGTCCAAAAACATCAATAATGAGAAGCTAAAACATGCTTCTACAATATATCAGAGTACAGCTAAACATTGCCCAAACGGGCTACATCAGAGTAAGCAAAACACTAACATCAGTAACAGACGGTATCGATGGCACCGTCACATCAGGCCCTGTCGTCCTGGCCTGGCTGTCCTGCTGCGTAGTCTGCGGCTGCTCTACCTGCGGCGTGACCTCCTAAAAAGGAAGACGTAGCAACCGTTAGTCGAAACGACTAAGTGGTTTCACATCCGCTCCCCCGGCGACCTCCTCGGCACCGGGCGGAGAAAGAGAAACAAGGGTACAATATATATCAGTAAGTATGCAAGCAAAGGAAAAACAAGCAGGTGGCAGTAGTGTAAGAGTATCAATGTATAACTAGCAGTTCCATAAAAACTACCAATATGTAAACTAACCATTCTACAAGAGCCATCAAGGTATAATAACAAGTGTAATAAAGCTACAGCAGGAAAGTAACTTAACTTATAAGAATGTCCATACAAACTTATAAGTTAAGGATCGGGTTACATAAAGTAACTCATCGTATAAGAGTGCCCATACAAACTTATACGATGAGGATCTTGTTGTGCAATGATATGAAATGCTATGAATGCTATGCAATGACTCACCCATGCACACTCATGCAATTGCTATGTCGACACAGACTGTAGTTCCCACTTTTCGAGCAGGTAGCTAACCTCTCAGGCATCAGCCGCCGTGGCCAGGCGGTGACAGTAGAACGGGCACTTCTACTACTAGGCGGGTATCACACTACTTCACCTAGGCCTCCGTACGCCTCAACGCTAAGAACACAACAGCGGAGCCCATGCGTACTATGGCCCAGCGGGGTCTTGGTAGATGTGCACCAAGAACACAGCCCGAACTGGCCTTGCGTGACCCGGAAGGGGCCTCGGAAGAAAGCACGAGGACACAGCCCAACCGTCCACATGGTCGGAGGGGCCTCGGGACGTGAACACCGAGGACACAGCCCAAACCGACCAAGTCTAACTGCCAACTCCCGTCGGTGTGACGACTGGCGAGCCCGTAGACCTGCCACACTATCCTTAACCCGGATTACGACACCGCGTGTCGACTCACACCACATGCAAATACCATATCAATATATCATGGAAGGGGCCTCGGAAGTAAACACGAGAACACAGCCCAACCATCCATCCACACCTATCTCAACACAACAAAACAAGTGACGGTCAACTCCGCACTTTCATTCTTCCACAATACTACCCGTAGGGAGACGACGCTCTAAGTATTGGACTAATAAATTTCATTTCACCAAACCAACATATCATGGTCATAGTTTAATCTTCTATATGTCTTTCCATATGAACTCTACATAAGACTTATATGATGCGTATATGTTATAATCTATCAACATCTTATCAATTCGATTCAATTAAACATAAAGGAAACCATCCAAATCTCAAGACAACTTGCAATAATAAATCAGTTGTATGCATTATAAATAATAAACACCATCATTCAAAGTTCTTCGGTGATTAGCATCAATTATTTAATCTTGACAGAATTCCACCGACTCTTGTTGCACTTTATATAAAACCAGAATTCTAAGTGTATCACTAATCTGGACAGCAATTTCGACCGGAGATTCCCGAGGCTACATGAATCCGGTGAAGTCGTGTAACCCCTCGTTAGAAAGATCTTTTCATGATCTACAACTTTCATATTCAGGTCACAACCCAGATCTGACAATAACTTACTCGAAATCGGCTTCAAAGTTCACTGCGCACAGAACACAATTTCTGTGTACAGGAATTGCCGGACAGCATACTCGATTTGGTTTTCCCGGGGCCACAGACATCACCTGAAGTCGTGCAACCACTCGTTGGAAAGGTATTTGCAAGGGCTTCAACTTTCGTGTTTGGCCAAAAGCCCAGATCTGCACATATCCTACATAAAAAGGGCCTAGAAGATCGCTGCGCGCAGAATACAGATTCTGCGCGCATCTTAAAGAAAATGAACGGCATCGGTTCGTCTTCCTCGTCAAGGAGATCGTTCCTAAATTTTCCAGAATTATTCTCCTCCCTTATTCAACCTCAAAGGCCATAAACTCCTCACGAGACCATCCACCCGTCGTCATATTGAAGAAAAGGGGAAGGGTTGAAGAGATCTAAAATCTAGGATTCAAATCCTAGCATGGCCTAACCTAGAAATCTTCTCCTCACCATCAAGTTCTCTTGAACCGATGTCTCTCCTAATTATCTAAGATCTAGCACAAGGGAGAGGGTAGGAATCTCACGTTGACTCCAGCGGTACCACCATTTCCGGCCATGGATCGCGTAGTTCTCCTTGGCGGCATCTTCTCTTTCGCGGCGATGGCGGATCTCCTTCGGTAAAACTTGCTCCTGCAGTTTTTCTCTCACCAGGAAGTCTCACAGGAAATAGGGGAAGGAAATAAGGATGAAAAAACGGCTAGGGTTTCTCTGCCCCTTATAAGCAAAATGTGACACGGGTAGGGACACGGCCGTGTCCGTACCCGTGTCCTGCTCCTGCGAAACGGCCGTGGCGGTTTCCATGTCGGTTCAATGTTTGACACGGGTCGGGACACGCCCGTGTCCCAACCCGTGTTCACATGACACGGCCGTGTGCCTGGCCGTGTCATCGGCCGTGTGCATCTTCAGTTACATCTCGACACTTCTCGTCGAGCTCAACTCGACGCACACGGGTAGGGACACGGCCGTGTCACTACCCGTGTCACCATCTCGACGACTCTCGACGATTCGACACGGCTCGTCGAGATCATCTCGACGCACACAGGTAGGGACACGGCCGTGTCACTACCCGTGTCATGATCTCGACGTCTCTCGACGATCTCGACACGCCTCGTCGAGATCGTCTCGACGCACACGGGTAGGGACACGGCCGTGTCACTACCCGTGTCACTTCTCTCTACACTGATTTCTCCACTTCTCACAAGTGCAGCCCAACTCCCTGCACTTCTCAGGACTTGAGTCAACCCTCCTGACTCAAAAACTCACACACTAGGGGCCTAGAGCGATTCGGGTCGTTACAGTTACAGTGCATTACATAAACCAAATGGCATCCGTCTATAAGCGAAGGTGCCAAATGGACAGGTAAAGGTAGTCTTCTCTTGGTCTTCAGGTGAAATAGGGATTTGGAGGTACCCCGAGAGACCGTCGAGAAAGCTGTAGAAGGAGTGACCGGAAAGTTGTTCTAAAATTTGGTCGATAAAGGGAAGCGGGAAGTGTTCTTTTCAGGTGGCATCATTGAGTTTGCGGTAATCAATGCACATCCGCCAACCCGTAATAGTACGGGTTGGAATTAATTCATTATTTTCATTGGCCACTACCGTGACCCCGCCTTTCTTTGTCACGACCTGTAGTGGGCTTACCCAAGTACTATCGGAGATGGGATAGATAATTCCTGCATCTAGAAGTTTAATAACCTCAGCCTTCACGACGTCCTTCATGTTTGGATTTAAACGTCGTTGGGGCTGGATAGTACTACGAAAGTTATTATATAAGAAAATCTTGTGCGTACAAAATGATGGGCTAATCTCCTAAATATCGGATAACTGCCACGCAATTGCATGGCGGTGATTTTGCAAAACTAGAGTCAACTCTGAAATTTCTGAGTTGCTCAGATCCGAGGAGATAATAACCGGTAGCTTAGAGTCATTTTCGAGGAAAAGATACTGCAGATGAGGGGGAAGTTTCTTAAGCTCCAATATGGGTGGTTCCTCGTAAGAGGTTTTGAATTTTGTGGTGTCCATGGGAAGTGATTCGGGGAGGGTAGTGCGAGAGACTTCCTCTAAGCAGAAGAGCTCAGTGATAAGAGATTCATCAAATGATGAAGAAACTAATTCAAAAGGCCCAAAAAATTCATTTTCGAATAATTCCTCTAGATAAAAGCAGGAATCATCTTGCTCTAAGGTGTTGCGCATGGAGGGCTTAATGCTGAAAGTGAGTTCATCATCTCCACCCCGAAGGAGGAGCTTTACATCACTAACATCAATAATAGCGCGGGAGGTGGCAAGGAAGGGGCGGCCGAGTATCGGGGGTACATCGGCTTCCTCTTCGATGTCTAGGATGACAAAATCCACCGAAAGATGAATTTGTCCACCTTGACCAAGACATCCTCCACAATCCCTATCGGATATTTCACAGAACGATCAGCTAGCTGTATTCTCATACGAGTGGGGTTCGGAGACCCTAGACCTAATTTTTTAAAAAGCGAAAAGGGCATGAGATTTATGCTTGCTCCCAAGTCCGCCAACGCATGTTTGACCAACGAATTACCGAATATGCACGGGATGGAGAACCTTCCCGGGTCATTCTCTTTGCGGGGTAATTTGTTGAGCACAACCGCGGAGCATTCTGCATTTAAGGAAATATGCGAAATATCCTCGAGATTTTTCTTATTTGATAGGAGCTCCTTGACATATTTCGCGTATTTCGGCATTTGAGAGATAGCCACGCAGAACGACACGTTTATATGAATTTTTGTTAGAATTTCTAAATTTTTTTTGTAACTTTCTTCAGCGCGTTCATTTTTAAGTTTAGACGGATACGGTAATTTTGAATTAGACATATGTGGCGTAGGCGTCGTAGGCAAATTTGAAGCTAAAATAATAGGAGGAGAGAGTGGAGAAGGGAGAGGTACCATAGGTTCGCTTGGTATAACAACTTCTTTTCCACTGCGGAGGGTAATGGAGTTTGCACTTTCTCTTAGATTTTGCTCGGTATTACCTGACAAAGCTCCTTGTTGCCGATCGGAGATTATCTTGGCTAGCTGTCCCACTTGGTTTTCCAAGTTTTTGATGGACCCGACAATATTCCTGATATTCGTTTCATTTGTAGCAACGTATTTGACAAAGACCTCTTCAAGTGAAGAGGGCTTTACCTGTTGCGGTTGGAATCCAGGTGGATTTAAATTTAAGGGGGGAGCTAGATTAGATGTTTGGCTATGATTATGAGGGGGGTTATGGGGGCATTGAGCATTTCCTTGGTTTCTACATGAGAAATTCGGATGGCTCCTATAACCCGCATTGTAAGTGTTATTGTACGGTGCGTTGTTCGGGTTATAGGAGGGCCGAGGAGCATTTCCCATGAAGTCAACATGCTCTTCTGTTAGCCCGCACATGGGGCGCATTCCATTGATATGAATTCATAGCCATTTCCTCAAAAAGTTCCTCAGCGGCCTCTGGGGTTTTGTTATTTAGTGTTCCCCCAGCGGCCGCGTCGATCATTTGCCTTGTTAAGTAATTTAGGCCGTTATAAAATATTTGCACTTGTTGCCAAATTGGAAGCGTGTGGTGTGGGCACCTTCTTAATAGCTCCTTGAAGCGCTCCCATGTATCATAGAGAGTCTCCGAGTTTATTTGCATGAAGGATGAAATATCCGTGCGCAATTTGGCTGTCTTCGCAGGCGGGAAATACTTGGTAAGAAATTTCCCTGCCATCTCGGCCCACATGGTGATGGACCCTCTAGGAAGAGAGCTCCGCCACTGCTTGGCCTTGACCGCAAAGAGAAAGGGAAGAGACGTAATCGAATGGCGTCATCTGAGACTCCATTGATTTTAAAAGTATCACAAATTTCGAGAAAATTTGCAATGTGACAATTTGGATCCTCGTCTGGGAGATCATCGAAGGTTACCGACTGCTGCACCATTTGGATGATGCTGGACTTTATCTCAAAGTTATTGTTCGGCACTGTGGGGGGAACAATACTTGATTGTGTACCCTGCAGGTTCGGCCTCTCATAATAGGACATAGTCCTTTGTTAGGAATCATTTGGGTTGGGCGGATTAGGATCCATCGTTTCTGTGGTAGTGTCCCCGATCTACTCTTCGATGCCTAAATGTGATTCTTGTGAAAGTGCAGCTAGATCTGATATACTCTAGAGGGGGGTGAATAGAGTATATGGTGCTTGAAAACTTTTTACAAGAATTGTTGTAATTCTGAGTGAATAGAGAAGCAACTATTAAATCTAATCACAAAATAACCTACAACAGAAATTAATCACAGATCTAAACTAATCACAAAACAATCACAGCCAGAAACAAAAGATAAAGACAAGCAAGCCAGAATACATAAGGAGCTATAGTGGTTCCCCTAAACTTGGGTACATCCACTCTTCTACCACCCTAGGTAGGAATCCACTGCAGGATGAGTTGATCAGGTGTCCTGGGCACCAATGAGCTTTTGATAAGGTGCTCAAAAACTAAATCAGATTTTTTTGATCAGGTGTCTTGCCACCATTGAGCTTTTGACAAGGTGCTCAAAAACCAAGCTCAAACTTTTGAAGGGAGTTTGAAAAACCCTTTACAGAGATGGGGATGAGAGAATGATGGAAGTCTTCTCTTTCTCAGATCAGCTGAGAAGCCTATGTGGATTTGATGTTGCCAAAGCTCCCCCAGAGTCCTTGTGATGTTCAGGAAATGAATCTTTGTTGTAGGGTGATAGGCCTTTAGAATTGATCTCCAGCAAAGGATGATTTCAGCAACAGCTGAAATGTTAGGTGTCTGGAGTCTTTGAAATTTGTTGGCCTTAAACACTTGAGACAAGAGAGATCAGAAGATTTCAAAGGTTTGATCTCCCTGGATGTGTGTTTCTTGTGAGAATTCTTTGAGACAGAGAATATTTTGTTCTTGTTTCTTCTTGTCTGTGTTCTGAGTGATAGAGAGATTCAAAATATTGTATTTTATTCTATGGTACTGAATAAAAAACATCCTCTGTCAAGAATAGTCGTGGCTGTCATGAATTGCATCATTAATTGCAAATGTCTTTCTGGAGGAAAGTCAGAGAAACATTTCTGATAATACCTTAAACTTGGTCCAGAATAAATGAAATGACTAGAAAATCTTCTGAATTAATTGCTGAATAACTCCTTAACTGTCCTGAATTTGAATCTTGAAAAATCCTTTAGCTCATCAGAAAAACGTCGAACTGAGCTCTGTTATCGTCGAACTGAGCTCAGCGATTAGGACTTATAAAGCAACAAAAATCGTCGATCTGAGCTCAAGGATCGTCGAACTGAGCTCAGAGATAGAGATCCAATACTGAGTCAAGATCGTCGAACTGAGCTCGCAGATCGTCGAATGGAGTTCGGTGATTTGTTGAAGTTGAGCTCAGCGATCGTCGAATGGATTTCGACGATCTGTCGAAGTTGAGCTAGACGATCGTCGATTGGAGTTCGACAAATCGTCGTGCTGAGCTCGACAATATGACTTAGTCTCAAACTGAAAATTCTTGGTCTTGAGGGCAGCTTTCAAACCTAGAGTTCTAACCCTTAGAATCAATTCTAATTGACCTTTAGAGCTATACAAGAGGTCAAAAATAGGTTTCCTAGAGACATAGTGATCCTTACCCAAATTAGTAATAGGGTGTTCCAACAATCTCCCCCTATTTGGGTTAGGATTACTATTTACAGAATTTGGAAAAAATTAAATAACAACATACAAAGCAATAATACAGAAAAGCAATAAGCAGGACATTGCAGAACCACAGATATATCATCCCAGATAATAATCAGAAATCAAGATGATTGTCACCTTACATAGTTATTTCTTCTCCTTGCTCTTTATGAGTTTGATTTCTCTATTGGGTTGAGAGCCTACTTGAAAGATATGGTACCTAAACACCTAGAGGGGGGGGGGGTGAATAGGTGACCTAATCCTTTCTAAATTCTTTGTTGGCAGTCAACAGTTTATAACACAGATTTCTGAATAGTAATCACAGCACACAGCAATTCTCAACACAGTACAATCACAGCACAGAATACACAAGATTTTATAGTGGTTCCCCAATCTTTGGGTACATCCACTTTCCCCTTCGCCTATCTAGCAGTGTACTAGATTCGGCCAAACTTCTCCACTAACTCAGAACCCAACTAGGTTCCTACCTCAGGCCCAAAGCCTTACACTCAGCCAAAAGGCCTACACTCAGCCACCCAGGCCTACACTCAGCCAATTAAGGCCTACACTCAGAGTTCTTCAACTCCTACACTCAGGCACCAAGCCCTACCCTCAGCCTTTATAAAATAGGCTTACAATCACTCAGATCCAATGGATCTTACAAGTTAAAATAGAAAATACAAATGCTAACTCTACAACTCAGAAAGATGAGAGGAGTTGAGAGTTTCTTGAAGAGTTCTTGGAAGAACTCAGCTTGATCCAAACTGACTTAGCTTTCTTCAAAGCTTCTTGAGTAGAACTGAATTAGTCTGAATCTTCTGCAGTTGATCCTTGATCTCTGCTTCTTGAAATCCAGATGACTCTGAATTGTTCTTCTTAGCCTTAGTTCCAAAGACTGAATCCTTGGTTGGAGCTCTCTCTCTACAACTACTTAGATCTGCAGTTGGACTGCCTGATCTTCTTGTGTTGATCCTCTGTGTATCACTTCTTGATTTAGACTGATCAACTACTTCAATTATTATCACACATGTAATGATTGTGAACTTCTTAACCACTTAATTTTTCATTCTGTAAACTGTGGGTGCCTATTTATAGGCTTCCTTCATGGTAACCGGCTGATCCGGTTTATAACAGACTTTTGACTTCTCTGACAGTTGCTGTAGACCGGCTGGATTGGCAGCTGTCATGTCAACCAGTCACTTCTTGAAATCTCACTAACTGTCAGATAGTGTCGAGACTTTCTGTTCTTAAGTGTCGACACTTATAGACCAAGTGTCGACACATGTTGTGTAAGTGTCGACACAAGTCTACAAGGTGTCGACACAATTCCTTGTATGTCTCGACACAGTTTCTTCTGCATGTGTCGACACTGAAATTGAGTGTCGACACAAGTACTTGTACTTCATCCTTTAACTGTATTCTTCTAAGTGTCGACACATCTCCTTTGTGTCGACACATCTTCATGTGTTGAAACTGTCAAGTGTCGACACTGCTTCTTGGTGTCGACACAAGTCTTCATTTGATTCTTCAGCTGAGTGTCGACACATTCCCTTAGTGTCGACACTTGTACTTAGAATATTTTGTAAACTTTTCTGTTCTTTGCTAAGTGTGACACAGCTCCTTGTGTCGACACTTTCTTCAAGTGTAGAGTCTTCAACTAAGTGTCGACACATTGTGCTGAGTGTCGACACTTTCTTCAAGTGTTGACTCTTCTGTTGTGTGTCGACACATTGTGCTGAGTGTCGACACATTCTTCAAATACTGAGTCTTTAGCTAAGTGTCGACACATGTGTGTTGAGTGTCGACACTTACTTCCAGTGCTGAGTCTTCTGCATAGTGTCGACACATTGTGTTGAGTGTCGACACTTGTACTTAGAATCTGCAGACTTTTGCTGAGTGTCGACACAACTTCAAGTGTCGACACTTTCTGGTGTAGACTCAGCTCTTCTAGGTGTCGACACTTCTGCTAAGTGTCGACACAGCTTTTCTGCATTCTTCTACACTGAGTGTCGACACAGCTCCAAGTGTCGACACTTTCTGACTGGTGTCGACTCTTCTTCCCAGGTGTCGACACAATGACTCCAAGTGTCGACACTGCATGTCTGGGTGTCGACACAAGCTTTCTCAAGTGTCGACACTTGCCCTCTGGGTGTCGACACATGGACTTAGAATTTTAGCTTCAGTCCAGTGTATTCCTAACCTGCACAAGTAACTCAAACAAACATCAAATACATTCTGATGTATATCATTGAGTTAGGTGAGGCTTCTTCAAATCAGGTACATTTGACCAATGTACCCAACAATCTCCCCCTATTTGGAGAAGTCATAACCCTTAGTCAATGATATACACCACTCATAATTAAAAATTACAAAATGATGTAAAGCATATAAATGACAACAGGGTAAACTTGAACATGTAATAAAGCACACATGTATACTTATTAAACATTGCAGAACAATTAAGAAACACACATATTTCAGAACATTCATACTATATTTATCATATACTGTTCCAATAATGTTCCTTATACATTTTCAATGAAGTATTACAATGTTTTTCACTTAACAGATTACAACAAGCATCAAGTTAATTCCTAATCTAGTGCTGATCAGGTTCTTTAATAACAATGCCTTTTCCAGCTTTAACTTGAGCTTTCACAGCAGCAGCAGCAGCAGGCTCAGCTTCAGCAGTCTTCTTCCCTTTAGAGTCCTTCTTCTTCTGTTCTTCAGCCTTGATCTTTTGTCTTTCAAAATAATGATAGGGCTTAGGAAAGTACTTGCTAGGCTCCACAGCTGTTGGAGGTAGCTTTCCTAACTTGGCCTTCCTTTATATTGGACAATTGCTTCCTGCCTACTCTCATGCTTTCTCCATTCAGCCTCTGAGAACCACTTGTTCCTCTCATGGGCATTGTCCTTGGCTGCTTTCCAGGCTGTGAGAATTATGTTTCTAGAAGTAGGGCTCCATTGTTCAAAATCTGGCTTTTGCTCAGCAATTTCCCTAAACTTCTTCTTTGACAGCCTAGTTTCTTCTTCCTTGTCCAAAGCCTCTTGCATTGCAGCTGTGATAGGTTGAACAACCTTTTCCAGAATAATATTAGGCTTGCCAGCAGGTGGACTATACATTGTGCTTATATCTGCATGAATCATGTCAAAGTCTGGAGGTGGATAGATTACATCAGCCACTGCTTGTTGCTCACCTCCAAGATATGTCCTTGAATGCCAGATTCAGCTACATTGTCATCATCACAAAGGGGAGGATATCCAGTGTAGCCCTGATGGAATTTGAATCCATTTTGCATGCTCAGAACTGGCCTTGACTAACACTCTCTCCCCCTTTATGACTTCTTGGGCCACATGATCTCTCACATCATCTTTCTGGAATCTATTTGGCTATCCAAATACCTGATGCCCTCTTTAAAGAAAGGTCTAAGCTTTGTAAGCTGTTCTGAAATGACCTTCTGTGAGTCTTTTATTGCAGTCTGTACAGCAGCAATCTCTGCTTGAAATAGTTATCAAAATCAGCTTTGGCAGCAGCAGAGGAAGTTGAAGGTGCATCTGACTTATTCTTGAGTTCAGTGACTATTGCATTGTGAGATGCAGTCAAATTATCATTCATCCTCACTGATTCTCCAGCACATAGCCTTGCTTGAGTGCTATATCATCCACTTTCTCCTTTATGTTTCTTGATGTTTAGCCAGATAGACACTGCATGAGCACCCTTGGTAAAACAATCAGTCATCTCTGTTTTATTAAGGTTCATTTCAAACCTTATTGACTTGATTTCCTTGCCCAGATCAAGATTGTAGTGCCTTGTGCCCTTCATCAACATAAGTTTCTAAGCTTTCCTTTGTTCATCCATCTTGATTTGCATGGCAAGCAGTAGAGCACTGTAATCAGTGGATGGAGCTTGTTGAACTAAGGAATGTTGAGCAACTGTTTGTAGAGCCTTCTTATAGCTCTGGCTCCTTCTCTTGAATACAAAGAACTTCTTTCTTCTTAGCTTGCTCAGCTTCATCATCTTCAGATTCTCAGATGTACTTGCTATATTCACCCTATCCTTAGGGCTGAGGATTTTTCAGTCTGCACATCAGGTGCCTTCTCAGTATCTAGCCTTATAGGCTCTTCTTCAACTTCATGTTCTCCCCCTCAGCAGCAGCACCCTTCTCTTTATCTGCAGCATTCTTTTCCATATCAAAGTCCTCTTGATCTAAGATTGAGAAAGAGGTCTTCCATTGTATATTCTGGGGGAGACTGTGCAGGAGATGTACTTGGTTCAGCAACTTCTTTATCAGGGATAACTTTCTTGTACAACAGATGTGTCAGGAAGAACAACATCTGGTCTGTACTTGCTGGCTGATTTTGCTGATGGTCATCAGACAAATCAGAATTTATTATAGAAAAATCAAAGTATTAAGGTCAACAAGTACCTCTTGAATGAGGAGGGTGGCTTGCTCACTCTCCAGTGTAGATGGTTCTGCTACACCTGGAAGCTCCCCCTGGATGTCAGCTGCCTCCTGAGGAGCAGGTGTCTTCTCTGCAGCCACATCAACTGGACTTTCAGGAGTGAAGACCACATGTTCTTCACTGCCTGAGCTGCTGGAGGACTCTTGAGGCACAGCAGCAGTCTTCCTCTTCTTCCTGGGAGGAGAGTCTTTCTTAGAAGCTTGCTTTCAGGGTGGCCAATTCCTTTGACACCAGCACCCTTTCCCATCTAGAGAATATCCTGGAGTCCATTCTCCTCATATGATTGATCTTAGATCCTGCACAGTGCTCATTACCTCTGGAATTGATCCAGCCAGGTAGAGACTTAGTATCCTGCCCAGATTGGGCTTCTTCAGGCTTTCTTTACTTTCTCATAAACCACCATTGACCATCTGTTTTCAGATTGAAGATGATTCTGGTCATGACTTCAAACATGGAGGCAGACACCCTGTCATGCCCTCCTGGCTTGCTCAGTATAACCTTGCCCACTATTTCTGACAAGAACTTGCCTTGATTATTCATACCCTTTCTGTTAAAGACTGATCCCACCTTCATCTTTGGATCCAGTCCACACCAAGTAAGAGCTTCCCTGGTCTTAGAAGCAGTTACTTCCTCTTCATCTTGAACTTTAGGTAGCTGAAGTACCTTTCTCAAGACTTGGGTGAAATCTTGACCTTGGTGCCATGCACCCTTGACTTAATCCTGAGCCTGAGTCATCTACAGACGCGCCAGAAAGAATTCAATGACTTCCTTCTTCCATATTTTCGTTGGTTCTGAAACCAAGAACTCCAATCCAGAATTGACAATTAGGGTTAGCACTGATTTGATTTCTTGGTCGCTGTCGTCAAATGCGCCTCTCACAAGCTCATAGCCTTCGTTTACGTTCTCTTCCAGCTTGGGAGCCATTAGGGTTTTGAGAATTAGTCTTGAGATGAGAGAAATGTCGACACAAGAGTTTAGGTCTCGAAACTTTGAAAGCGTGTCGACAATCAAAGACAGAACCCTATTTATACCTTTCTTGTTTGAAGACGAACAGGCGGGATGAATTTCTAATGATGTGTCGACACTGTCAATAAGTGTCGACACAGACTTATAATGTCTCGACACTCATGTGTCGACTCAAATTTAGTCAACAGATTTTATGTGTCGACACTTGGTTAAGTGTCGACACCACTATACTCGACATGTGTCGAGACTTTACTTAGAAAAATTCTGAGTAAAACTTAAGTGTCGACACTTTATTGGATGTGTCGACACCTACTCGACATGTGTCGACACTAACATTCAGAAGTGTCGACACTAACTTCCTAGATGTGTCGACACCATTTTCCTGAAGTGTCGACACTTACTATTCTGTGTCGACATAGACTTGTCTATGTGTCGACACCTTTTTACTTAGCCAATTTTTGTTCTGTATACTTAGTCTAAGTTTATCATACCTAGTTCAATTTTGAACCTATTAAACTTAGCTTCTTCTAAGGGCTTAGTAAACATATCAGCTATCTGATTATCTGTTTTAACATATTCAAGTGCAATATCATTTCTTTCTACATGCTCCCTAAGAAAGTGATATTTTATCTCAATATGTTTAGTTCTACTATGTGATACAGGGTTATTAGCTATGGAAATAGCACTTGTAGAATCACAATAAAGTGGAGTTCTACTTACCTGACATACATAGTCTTCTAGCTGATGTTGAATCCACAGAAGTTGAGCACAGCAACTTCCTGCAGCTACATATTCTGACTCAGCTGTGGAGATAGCCACACTGGTTTGCTTCTTACTACTCCATGAAATGAGTCTTCCACCTAGGAATTGACAGGATCCAGTTGTGCTTTTTCTATCTTCTTTGCATCCTGCAAAGTCTGCATCTGAATAGCCTGTTAGATCAAAATCTCCATTCCTAGGGTACCAGAGGCCTAGATAAGATGTGCCCTTTAGATATCTCAAGATTCTCTTGACTGCAGTCAAGTGAGATTCTTTGGGGCAGGCTTGATACCTGGCACAAACACATGTAGCATACATAATGTCAGGCCTACTTGCAGTCAAGTATAGTAGGGAGCCAACTATCCCTCTATACAAGGTTTCATCCACAGGTTTCCCTGCATCATCCTTGCTTAGAGACATACTTGACCCCATAGGAGTCTTCATGGTACTGGAGGAATCCATACCATATTTCCTTATGAGTTCTAGGGTGAACTTTGACTGACATATGGACAAGCCACTTTCAGTCTGTTTAACTTGGAGACCCAAGAAAAACTTCAGTTCTCCCATACTACTCATTTCAAATTGACTTTGCATAAGCTTTGCAAACTTTTTGCAAAGGCTACTTTCAGTAGACCCAAATATAATGTCATCTACATATATTTGGACAAGTATTACTTTGCCTCTAGATTCCCTAAGGAATAGAGTCTTATCTATTTTCCCCCTTGTGAACTTGTTCTCAATGAGGAAACTAGATAGGGTTTCATACCAAGCTCTAGGAGCTTGCTTTAACCCATACAATGCTTTCCTAAGTCTATAGACATAATGTGGAAGAGTAGGATCAACAAAACCTGAAGGCTGCTCCACATATACTTCTTCTTTTAAATTACCATTAAGGAATGCTGACTTCACATCCATTTGGTATACTTTGAATCCTTGGTAGGTTGCATAGGCCAAGAACATCCTGATGGCTTCCAGTCTGGCTACTGGAGCAAAGGTTTGATCAAAATCAATACCTTCTTCTTGCCTATATCCTTTTGCAACCAGTCTTGCCTTATTCTTAATGATGACTCCTTGTTCATCTAACTTGTTTCTGTAGATCCACTTTGTTCCTATCACATTGTGATCTTTAGGCTTAGGAACTAAGTCCCAAACCTTGCACCTCTTGAACTGGTTTAGCTCTTCCTGCATAGCTTCAGTCCACTGTGGATCTTGTATTGCTTCTTCAAATTTCTTTGGTTCTATTTGAGACAGAAAACTTGAATATACTGCAGCATTCTGATTTCTGCTCCTTGTCTGAACACCTTGTCTTGGATCTCCAATGATCAGCTCCACTGGATGATCTCTTAGATGCCTGTTGGCTGGAGGCATCCTTACTTCTGGTTGTACTTCTTCAGCATCTTCATCATGCTGAGTTCCTTGAACCTTCTTCAGCTCCTGGTACATGTAGTTCTCCCCCTGGACATAAGCCATCTTCTTCTACTTGCTGTCTTGCAGCAGGTACATCTTCCATGGTTAGCTTGTCCATCTTCTTAGAAAGACCTGTGGGGCTGCACACACTACTAGACAACTCATTGTTAATAAGAAGTGTCTCATCAAAAACTACATGCACAGACTCCTCTACAACTTGTGTAGTCAAGTTGTAGACTCTATAAGCCTTACTATTACTGCTGTACCCAACAAACACTCCCTCTTGGGATTTGGCAGCAAACTTAGTTAAGTAAGACTTCCCATTGTTAAGTATGAAGCATTTACAACCAAAAATCCTGAAATAGGATAGATTTGGTTTCCTGCCTTTCACTACTTCATAGGGGGTCTTGTTTAACCTTTTAGTGATGGTAGCCCTATTTATCACATGGCATGCAGTGTTTACTGCTTCAGCCCAGAAATATTCTGGCAGTGATGAATCACTTAATAGGGTTCTACCAGCCTCTATCAAGGTTCTATTTTTCCTTTCAGCAATGCCATTTTGCTGAGGTGTTCTAGGTGAAGAGAATTCTTGAAATATCCCATAGTCTTCACATAATTTTGTCATGCTTTCAGATTGAAACTCTGTACCATGGTCACTTCTAATTTTGACCACTGTACAGTTCAATTCATTCTGAATTTGCCTAACAAAACTGTGGAAGACACTAGGTGTTTCAGATTTCTGCTTTAAGAAGAACACCCAGGAAAACCTTGAGTAGTCATCAACAACTACAAAGGTGTAGACCTTCCTACCTAAGCTGTGAACTGGCATTGGACCAAATAGATCCATATGCAAGAGGTATAAACACCTCACAGCATCCTTGTTGTCAATGCTTCTAAAGGTGGATTTAGTCTGCTTGCCCTTTTGACAAGCTGAGCAAATGCCATCTTTGACACACTTAACTTGAGGACCATTCCTCACTAACTCTTTACTAAAGAGTTTGCCAATAGTCTTGTAATTAAGATGAGCAAGCCTCTTGTGCCACTTGACACATTGAGAGACTGTCTCATCAGCTACAAGACAAACTGGAGAACTATTGTTCTCAACCATAATGTCTAAACAATAGACATTTCTCTTCCTATAACCTGTCAAAATGATCTTTTGATCACTTGACCTCTTGATATGACAACCATTTTTAACAAATGAGATGTCATACCCTACATCACTTAATTGACTTATACTATAAGGTTGTGTTTCAACCCTTTAACATAAGCCACTTGAGTAATGGTAACAAGGTTAGAAGAAATGTTACCAAACCCTTTGATGATTCCTTTTTCAGAACCACCAAAGGTCACCTTTGGACCATTTTTGATTGGGATGTAGTCCTTCAAGTAGTCCCCTAGTTCCAGTCATGTGTCTGGAACATCCACTATCCAAGTACCATGTAGGGGTATGGCCACTTGGATTCTCCTGCAAAACAAATTAATGAACCTTAGAACCCAAAGTAAACTTGGGTCCTTGGTGATTGTTAGTTTGCAAATTGACATAGCTACCTGCTGTCTTTCCAACAGGTAACTTGCTACTCAACTTGGCACTGGCATTGTGCCAACAATCCAAAGCAAAGTGGCCAACCTTGCCACAGCACCAACATTCAAATTTGTTGTACCTTTGCTTAGGTTCTGACTTAGCTGTCTTAACTACAGCAGTCTTGTTGAATGTTGGGGCTTTGCCCTTGGACTTGGACTGAATCTGAACAGTCCTAGCTGGATTAACAAAATCCCAGTCCAGTCTTTCCTTTATGATGAACAAAATCATCAATCAAGGGTAGCACTGATTTAGGTTTTGAAAACCTAGCTACTAGCTCTTTCTCCTTCTGAAGATTAATCTCCAGTTTCTTAATTTGATCATTCTTAAATGTAATAGTACCCATCTGAATCACAGTAATGTGTTTCAGCCTAGCCACTTCATTCAGTTTTTGATCATAATTCTTCTCATAATCTATTGCAGCTGCCTTGAGATCAGCAATTTCCTTGGCCAAATTTTTGGCTAGGGTCTTGCTTTTCTTATAGGCTTGCAATAGTACTTGATATTCATCTAGGAGTTGATGAATATCTCCCTCAGACTCAGATATATTCTCATCACTTGATGAAGAATAATCTGACTCTGAACTAGAACTGGAAATCAGAACTTTGAGTTAAACCTTGTACCTGACTGGGTCCTGGCTGCTCCAGGTTTTTGGTACTTTCAGTCAAAGCCATCAGTCCTTGGCTTTGACAGTCTTCTTGCTCATAGATAGATTCCATGATCTGCATAAACTCTTCTTCTTCTTCAGTAAATAGCCCAATATAGGCTTCAGCATCTGTCTCAGTGTCTGAAGAAGACATATCTGAAAGAGTCTTCTCATTCTTTGCAACAAAGGACTTCTCCTTCTTTCCTTTGAAGTGTGTTTTCTTTTTGTCACTGGATTCTTTCCTTCTTTCAGGACAGTCTGCAATAACATGGCCCTGTCTATTGCAGCAGTAACAAATTATCTTGGATCCAGTTGCCTTACTAGTCTTGGTCCTTTTCTTGTCCTTCTTTGAAGGCTTCTTTTCCTGATACTGAACCTCTTTCCCTTTGGAAGATGAAGGTCTAGACCTCCACTGTTTCTTCTTAAGGAACTTCTGAAAATGTCTGGTGAATGCAGCAAAGTCTTCATCACTTTCACTGCTTGTAGATTTTGTACTTTCTGACTCTTCAGATTCTGATTCAACTACCTCAGGAGGAGGAGTTGATGACTTGGTCCTGCTCTTTCTGGGTACATCTGATTTAAAGGCAACAGTCTTTTCTCTGTATTCAGTCCTTGTTGACTTTTCTTCTTCTTTTCTCACTGACAATTGCATCTCATAAGATAACAACTTGCCAAAAAGTGTGGGAGGAGGAATTTCTCCCAACTTTGCCATTTCTCTGATGGCACAGATCTTGGTGTCCCAGTCTTTGGTGAGGGACCTTAAGAATTTATCATTCAACTCATAGTTTGTGAACTCTCTTCCATATGACATGAGTTCATTTACAATTCTATAAAATTTCTTGTAGCATTCAGTGATGCTATCTCCTCTTCCTTGCCTAAAGCTTTCATATTCTTGATTAAGCAAGGACTTCCTATCTTGCCTTACTTCTTCAGAACCTTCCATATAGACAATGAGGGTGTCCCACATTTCTTTTGCAGTTTTACAGTGAATAAGGTTCTGGAAGGTGGCATCATCAATTGCACTAACTATTATATTCTGTGCTCTTTTGTCCATGGTTGCTAGGACAATCTCATCCTTGGTCATTTCAGAGAAATCCTTTGGAGTCCTCTGATTTGCATCCAATACTGAAATCTTCATGGGCACATATGGCCCTTCTTTGACTGTGATGTATATCCTAGGGTCAGAGGCTTCCATAAAAAGCCTAACCCTCTCTTTCCAGATCCCAAAGATCTCTTTTCTGCATATAGGTAGTTTCATTGAACCCAACTCCTTATGATTCTCTGAAGAACCCATGTTCTTGATTTTCTTGAAACTGTTTCCTGTTTCCTGACTTATACTGAATCTGCCAAACTGGATCTCCTCAGACAGTTAGTCCTGATTTTGAGGAACCTCCCTCTGATACCACTTGAAAGATATGGTACCTAAACACCTAGAGGGGGGGGGGGGTGAATAGGTGACCTAATCCTTTTCTAAATTCTTTGTTGGCAGTCAACAGTTTATAACACAGATTTCTGAATAAGTAATCACAGCACACAGCAATTCTCAACACAGTACAATCACAGCACAGAATACACAAGATTTTATAGTGGTTCCCCAATCTTTGGGTACATCCACTTTCCCCCTTCGCCTATCTAGCAGTGTACTAGATTCGGCCAAACTTCTCCACTAACTCAGAACCCAAACTAGGTTCCTACCTCAGGCCCAAAGCCTTACACTCAGCCAAAAGGCCTACACTCAGCCACCCAGGCCTACACTCAGCCAATTAAAGGCCTACACTCAGAGTTCTTCAACTCCTACACTCAGGCACCAAGCCCTACCCTCAGCCTTTATAAATAGGCTTACAATCACTCAGATCCAATGGATCTTACAAGTTTAAAATAGAAAATACAAATGCTAACTCTACAACTCAGAAAAGATGAGAGGAGTTGAGAGTTTCTTGAAGAGTTCTTGGAAGAACTCAGCTTGATCCAAACTGACTTAGCTTTCTTCAAAGCTTCTTGAGTAGAACTGAATTAGTCTGAATCTTCTGCAGTTGATCCTTGATCTCTGCTTCTTGAAATCCAGATGACTCTGAATTGTTCTTCTCAGCCTTAGTTCCAAAGACTGAATCCTTGGTTGGAGCTCTCTCTCTCCAACTACTTAGATCTGCAGTTGGACTGCCTGATCTTCTTGTGTTGATCCTCTGTGTATCACTTCTTGATTTAGACTGATCAACTACTTCAATTATTATCACACCATGTAATGATTGTGAACTTCTTAACCACTTAATTTTTCATTCTGTAAACTGTGGGTGCCTATTTATAGGCTTCCTTTATGGTAACCGGCTGATCTGGTTTATAACAGACTTTTGACTTCTCTGACAGTTGCTGTAGACCGGCTGGATTGGCAGCTGTCATGTCAACCAGTCACTTCTTGAAATCTCACTAACTGTCAGATAGTGTCGAGACTTTCTGTTCTTAAGTGTCGACACTTATAGACCAAGTGTCGACACATGTTGTGTAAGTGTCGACACAAGTCTACAAGGTGTCGACACAATTCCTTGTATGTCTCGACACAGTTTCTTCTGCATGTGTCGACACTGAAATTGAGTGTCGACACAAGTACTTGTACTTCATCCTTTAACTGTATTCTTCTAAGTGTCGACACATCTCCTTTGTGTCGACACATCTTCATGTGTTGAAACTGTCAAGTGTCGACACAGCTTCTTGGTGTCGACACAAGTCTTCAAATTTGATTCTTTAGCTGAGTGTCGACACATTTCCTTAGTGTCGACACTTGTACTTAGAATATTTTGTAAACTTTTCTGTTCTTCTGCTAAGTGTTCGACACAGCTCCTTGTGTCGACACTTTCTTCAAGTGTAGAGTCTTCAACTAAGTGTCGACACATTGTGCTGAGTGTCGACACTTTCTTCAAGTGTTGACTCTTCTGGTTGTGTGTCGACACATTGTGCTGAGTGTCGACACATTCTTCAAATACTGAGTCTTTAGCTAAGTGTCGACACATTGTGTTGAGTGTCGACACTTACTTCCAGTGCTGAGTCTTCTGCATAGTGTCGACACATTGTGTTGAGTGTCGACACTTGTACTTAGAATCTGTAGACTTTTGCTGAGTGTCGACACTTACTTCAAGTGTCGACACTTTCTGGTGTAGACACAGCTCTTCTGGGTGTCGACACTTCTGCTAAGTGTCGACACAGCTTTTCTGCATTCTTCTACACTGAGTGTCGACACAGCTCCAAGTGTCGACACTTTCTGACTGGTGTCGACTCTTCTTTCCCAGGTGTCGACACAATGACTCCAAGTGTCGACACTGCATGTCTGGGTGTCGACACAAGCTTTCTCAAGTGTCGACACTTGCCTCTGGGTGTCGACACATGGACTTAGAAATTTTAGCTTCAGTCCAGTGTATTCCTAACCTGCACAAGTAACTCAAACAAACATCAAATACATTCTGATGTATATCATTGAGTTAGGTGAGGCTTCTTCAAATCAGGTACATTTGACCAATGTACCCAACACTACTTCTTTGATCTTGTATCATCTGCTGCACCTAAAGAGGTTTGTTGTTTGGGTATTGGAACCACAGCTTCAGGATGCAGCTCCATGTATCTATCAGAATGAAAGAATTTGCTTGAGCCATATCTTTCCAATTATTTCTTTCTCTTTTCAGACAATGTAGTGATGTTGGAGGAGTCTCTACCTTGCTCTCTAGCTTTCTTAATCTGGTCCAGTGCAGCAAGCTCTTTCATCCTGGCAGTCCAAGCTGGTGGATTGTTTTCAGGATCTTCAAATGGCACTGGTGGCTCATATCTATTTGATGGATTATCTTGAGGAGGCCTGGAAGAAACTACTTCCTTTAGTTTATAGGGAAAAGGACCTGAGGTTATGTCTGATGAGGTTTGTCCTTCCCTGGAGTAAGGATGATGCCTTGAATAACCTTTTGAATAAACCTGGAATTCCCTTTGATTTCCTCTATAGTTTCCTCTTCTGGATTGAGAACCCCTACACTGGCTTCCCCTATGATAAGATCTTGCATGAGGCTGATAGGGGGTTTGGCTTTTTGCATGAGGTTGAGCAGCTGAGCTTCCACCTGCACCTGCATTAGGAGGAGGTGGTGGAGGAGGATGAGGATGTTGAAATTGAGAAGATCCTTTCTCATACTTCCTCTTTTTCTTCATTGCATTAAGTTGATTCTTTGAATACTGCATCCAGTGCTCAGTTATGGGGCAGTCATGAAGAATGTAATATGGTATGTCATTATTGTCCTTGACCTTGGATGGAGGTACTCTCTTCATGGCTTTGCTCCTTGCCTTTCTCTTCCTGGCAATAGTGGCAGAAGAATCATCAGAATCTGTCTTGAACTCATCACTTTCAGAACTTTGCTCATCATAAAGAGCATCAATCTTTTTCATCAATTCTTTCTTGAGCTGGGTTGAAGCAGACGAAGCAGCAAAGGTTGGAGTAGCAGATACAACACTGGTAGCAATTGAAGTTGAAGCAGAAGCAGTAACAACAACAGATACAGAAGTTGTAGCAGCAGTAATAACAATAGCAGTTGGGGCAGCAATAGTTTCACTTTCAGAAGCAACAATATCAGCAACAGCAGGAATATCATCAGAAAACACAGAAGGCTCAAAATCATGTGCCTCTGTCATAAGGATATCATCAGAAACTGGAACAACAGTAGCATCATTATTGACAGCAGCAGTAGCAGATACATCAACAATATCTTCAGCAGGATGGGCAGCAGCATCAGAAACAGCAAGCATGCTTTCAGCAGGAGTAGCAGCAGCATATACTGAATTGACAAAAGAAGTTATGATGCTGGGGTCACAACATGAGAAGGGCATAAGGGCCTTGGAGATATCCTCTGGGGGCTGGACAGCAACTCTCTCTGGAAGACAACTGAAGTAGGCTGAATCAAATGCTGAAAGTAAGGACCTGATGTCCACTGGGAAGACAACTGGAGGTGGAACTGGAGCTTGAAGAACAGCAGCAGCAGCAGCAGCAACAAAAATGGAAGAAACAGCAGGCAAGCTCACTTCATAGGGCATCTCCCCCTGCCTAGATTTAGATAAGGCTGGATCAAGGCACACTGATGAAGGGGTTGCCTGAGGGAATAAGGAGGAGAGCCTGGCAGAAAGAGCTGCCACTGACTGGAGTAATGGAGCCAAGGAGGTCTCCAATAGAAGAGATATCCTGGGGGCTAGCAATTCATATATCCTGTCAGCTAGGGCTGGAAGATCTACTTGCTCAGCAGTGACTGGAGCAGAGGTAGAGGATGAAGGTGGAGCCATTGGTGATGGTAGTGGAGAGCTGGTGTATTGGGGAAGAGATGGTTGAGGTGTGGGTAAAGTGGTGATGGAAGACAATGGGATTGAGATAGATGGTGTGAAGGTGTGATGATCAATGATCTCTTGTAGAAGTTCTTGGTAAGATGTTGATGAGGAGGGCAGCTCAGGAGGAGAGGAGGGTGAGTCATCCATGAAGGAATCATCAATAAGATTGAAGGATGGAATTGTGGATGTTTCAATATCTGGTGGAGGGTAGGAATATAATGGATGGAATGTTCTTCTATGACAGTTGGAATTGGAGATGGTATTGATGTTGGAGAAGGGCTGGAGATGATGATAGTGGATGAAGTTTGAATGGTGGATGGAACTGGAGATGATGGAATTAGAGGACGAGGAGAGGAAGCAGCAGGCAAGTCATCTGCAGGGGCAGCGACTTGGGGGGAAGTGACTATGACAGTCCTGGTGCCTGAAGGTGTGCTTGCAGAAGGCCTGCTGGGCTTGATGATCTGCCTGTCCCATTTACCAAATAGGGTACACTACAATCTCTTTGAAGCATTAATGTGGATCCCAGAAGATACTAGCAAAGTAGGGCATCTGTTCTGCAGAAAGAGGCCTAAAATCCTCCCAAAATTCACAAAACTCTTATTAATTTTCTTTTTAATTAGGTCAAAGAAGATCTCTCCCCAGTCCAAATTCTTCTTGTCCACTATGGCTCCTGAAAGTCCACTAAGTGTCGGCTATGTGCACCTATGGGGGGGGGGAATAGGTGACGTGTGGTTCATTTGCGGAATTTAAAGATGTACCTGCACAATAAAAACAACAAACACAGCACACAGAATACACAGCAAATTTATAGTGGTTCCCCGACTTGGGTACATCCACTTTCCCCCTTCGACCTATCTCCCCAACAAGGGACGACTCGGTCACTTCACCAACGGGATTGAAATCCAACCCTTCACTAACGGAAGGAGCCCTTCCACACGTGAGAGTCAACACTCCCACAAAACGGGTTGCACCCAACCCTTACAACACGGAACAAAGGTTCCTATACAATAAAATAAATGTAGAATGTACACGTGATACAAACTTCTCTTGGAGACTACGGTGTTCCTCTTTGTTCGACGACGAGTTCTTGAAGTCGATGAAGAGTCTACGACCTTGGTCTCTCTTGGAGAGGATCTCCCGAAACCGGCGGCGGCAATCCGAGCGGCGGCTTGGTTCGGAGATGGCGGCGATGAAGGTGCGCTGCTGCAGTGCTTTGAGATCCAAACTTCCTTGCGAAGCAAACTAGGTCTACCAACGGTCACTCTAGGATCGGTCGTCTCGATCGATTCGGACGGGGAGTGTTTCCGGTCAACAAATCGAGAGACAAGAGATCTCTGGATAGACGCGTGAGACGCAAGCTTTGCTAAGCTACTGTCGCCGGAGATCGGGAAGAAGAATGATCGGCGGCGGCGACGTACTAGCCCGAGCGCGACGGCGGCGGAGAAGAGAAATCGCGATATTAGGGTTTCGTGCTCGGCTTCTTTCTCGGTGTCTATTCCGTTCAAAATACCCGAGTATAAATACTGTAGTATTCTCAAATATGACCGTTTGTGGGACCCACAAAAGAAATCCCCAAAATCCGGTTCAAGCTAATCCAGAAGCAGAATCCGGTCCAGCAGCATTCTGAGAAAACGTCAAGTAAAAATCGGCGAGAATCGCAGACGATTCTCGACGAATCGGCGAGAATCACCAAGTGATTCTCGACGATTCGTCGAGAATCGTTTGTGATTCTCGTCGAATCACTTGTCGATTCTCAACGAATTTTACTTTATACAAGGGCTGCTTGACCACTGGTTCGGCGGGAATCACAAGTGATTCTCACCGAATCTTACTTGGCACCATTTTGAGATGGCCAAAAGCAGTCGGCGAGAATCACTGGTGATTCTCGTCGATTCGGCGAGAATCACTTGGTGATTCTCGTCGAATTTGCCTTGGACGGTTTTTCGTCTTCCACCTAGGAGCTGCTCCTTGATCCTCCATGCTCCATGTCTTCTCTTGCATATGAGCGGCCCTGTGCTTGAAAATAAGTGCACTCCAATAGAGAGAGTACACGTAGGCCAACACACTGATCTGCTCAACGAGGGATTACGTCGTGCAGACCCGTATATATTGACCTACTGCACCCTGACATTGGTGTGCACTTAGCGTGGAAAAACTACAAGCACAACTAGAAAAAGTTTATCAAATACATAGTCTATTGACCTTAGCTTGTCCAGGGGCTTCTTCAAATCAGGTACATTGTGGATACAATACCCAACAATCTCCCCCTATTTGAAGAAGCCTAAACCCTACAAGCTAAGGTGAATGGAGCGAATGAAAATGAAAGCAAATGAAATTCATATACTTAACATTGGTGGAGTCATCCCTTACCAATACTGATTTCTTGGGAGCAAGCTGGAGCCACACCTTAGCCTTGACCCCGAGAGGGTAATCTCCCCCTTTTCGGCTTCTACAAATCGGGGTCTATAGCGATTGAATCTTTGCTCCCCCTTAGTTCTTGCACTAGCCTGGAGCTTCTGTAGTCTTCACTCCTCATAGTTGAGCATTCCCAATTCAGTCTTGAAAAGATTGAACTTGGCCTCGTCTAGGGGCTTTGTGAATATATCAGCAATCTGCTTGTCCGTGGGGACATAACAGAGAGAGATATCCTTATTCTCCACGTGCTCCCGAATGAAGTGGTAGCGTACTTCAATATGCTTCATTCGGCTGTGCGACACCGGATTGTTGGCAATGGCAATTGCACTGGAGGAGTCGCAGTACATTGGAACTTCCTTGAACTGAAGGTTGTAGTCGGCCAACTGATTTCTGATCCAAAGGAGTTGTGCGCAACAGCTTCCTGCCGAGATATACTCTGACTCTGCTGTGGAGGTTGCAACACAATTCTGTTTCTTGCTGTTCCATGAGATAAGCCTCCTATCGAGGAATTGACACGTCCCGGAGGTGCTTTTCCTGTCATCCCTGCTCCCTGCAAAATCAGCATCTGAAAAGCCTATTAGCTCGACATCATTGTTCCTCGGGTACCACAAGCCAAGATTAGGAGTACCTTTAAGGTATCTTAGAATTCGCTTTGCAGCGACATAGTGAGATTCCTTAGTGTTCACCTGATATCGGGCACATACACATGTGGAGAACATAATATCCGGTCTACTGGCAGTAAGGTAGAGCAGGGATCCAATGATGCTTCTGTATTTGGTTTCATCGAAAGGTTTACCTTTCTCATCCTTATCCAGAGACATGGTGGATCCCATTGGAGTCCTCATAGAGGTTGCACTCTCCATACCGAATTTCTTAAGGAGTTCATTTGTGAACTTCGTCTGAGAGATGAAGATTCCATCCTCAGACTGTTTCACTTGAAGGCCTAAGAAATACTTGAGCTCTCCCATGCTGCTCATTTCAAACTTTCCTTGCATAAGTTTAGAAAAATTTTTGCAAAGATTGTTGTCCGTTGAGCCGAATATTATGTCATCGACATAGATTTGCACCAGCAAAATCTTGCCTTTGATTTCCCTGAGAAACAATGTTTTATCTATTTTACCTCTGGAGAACTTGTTCTCAAGAAGAAAACTAGACAAAGTCTCATACCAAGCTCGTGGAGCTTGTTTCAACCCATATAAGGCCTTATTAAGAAAATAAACGTGATTGGGATAAGTAGGATCGACAAAACCTGGGGGTTGAGCGACGTATACTTCCTCTTTCAGGTCTCCGTTCAGGAATGCCGATTTCACATCCATTTGGTAGACTGTGAATCCTTTGTGTGAAGCATACGCTAGGAACAACCGGATTGCCTCGAGCCTTGCTACTGGTGCAAAGGTCTGGTCGAAATCAATCCCTTCCTCCTATCGGTAACCTTGAGCCACCAGCCTGGCTTTGTTCTTTACGATGACACCATGTTCATCCAGCTTGTTTCTGAAGATCCACTTTGTGCCTATCACATTCTGCTTGTATGGTCTGGGAACCAGCGACCAAACTTTGCACCGTTCGAATTGATGTAGTTCCTCTTGCATGGCCAGAATCCATGCCGCATCCTTGTTCGCCTCGTCGAACTTCTTTGGCTCTACCTGTGACAGGAAGTTGAGATGTAATACTTCGTTAGTTGTACCTCTTCGAGTTCTGACGCCTACACGAGGATCTCCGATGATCTGTTCTCTAGGATGATCCCTCACGTGACGGAGCTCTAGAAGTCTGGCGTCTGGAGCTTCAGCTACTTCTTGTGCTTCTCCTTCTTCTAAAAGATTTGTTCCATCTTGATCTTCAACATTTTCAGATGACGTAGAGGTGGAAACTTTGACGTACTTGGGTGCGTCATCTTTAGGGGTCTCATCCAGATTCAGCTGGTCAAGTCTAGCACCTGCATCTTCAAGAATACTACTGGAAGAATTGCTGTTAAGCAAACTTCCTTCATCAAATACAATATTTATTGATTCTTCTACCACTAGGGTTTTCTTATTGAAGACCCTATATGCCCGACTATGGGAACTATAGCCCATGAATATGCCTTCGAAGCATTTTTCACCGAATTTAGTACGCGGGTACTTCCCATTATTCAGTACATAGCATCTGCAACCAAAAATCCTCAAGTAGGACATGGTTGGTTTCCTGCCTTTCAGTAGCTCGTAGGGCATCTTACGATGATGCTTGTTGATCAAAGCTCGGTTTTGTACATGACATGCCGTATTGACACCCTCTGCCCAGAAGTATTCCGGGAGAGAAGCATCTTTCAACATAGTCGTGCAGGCTTCAATGAGAGTTCTATTTCTCCTCTCCGCAACTCCATTTTGCTGAGGAGTGCGCGGGGAGGAAAACTCATGAAAGATACCTTGTTCTTCACAAAATTCTGTCATAGCACCAGATTCGAATTCTGTTCCATGGTCACTTCGGATTTTGACCACGGAGCAGTTAAATTCGTTCTGAACCTGCTTGACAAAATTAGTGAAGATGTCAAAAGTATCTGACTTTCGTTTCAAAAAGAACACCCATGTAAACCGTGAGTGATCATCAACTATCACTAGCGTATATGACTTGCCTCCCAAGCTATGAACTTGCATTGGGCCAAACAAGTCCATATGTAACAGGTAAAGACATCGAGAGGAGTCTTTGTCTGCAATGCTCTTGAAGGTAGCCCGAGTCTGTTTGCCCATCTGGCATGCAGGACAGGGGCTATCTTTGATGCACTTGATACTGGGAGCATCTCTTACTAAGTTCTTAGAAAATAGCATACTAATTGTCTTGAAATTAATATGTGCCAATCTCTTGTGCCATTGTTCACAAAGAGATGCACTGCCTGTTGCCACGAGGCATACGGGGGTAGATGAATCCAAACTGAGAAAATCTAAGCAAAAGATATTTCTGCTCCTAATGCCTGATAATACCGTCTCAGAAGAGATACGTGAAATTATCAGACATTTATCCTTGCAGAACTTAACGTCATAACCTTTATCACATAACTGACTTACACTGATCAGGTTATGGTTTAACCCTTCAACATAAGCCACGTCGGTGATAGAGATTATACCGTTGGAAATCATACCATAACCTCTGGTGACTCCTCGATCTGACCCTCCAAAGATGACTTTGGGTCCATTCTCGACTGGAGTGTAATCACGCAGCAGGCTTCTTGTCCCGGTCATATGCCGGGAGCATCCACTGTCCAAATACCAGATTGGCGTTTTGGTGGCCTTTGGACATTCCTGCAAAACAAAATTAATTTGCCTTAGGAACCCAATCGAACTTGGGTCCTAGATTCCTGGTTAGCACACTCCCCCTCGGTTGGTTAACCCTACGAGTGGTCGGTCTCGCATTGTTAACATGGGGAGTCTCGTAGTTCCTTGGATTAAACCAACAATCCACGGCAAAGTGACCGACTTTGCCACAGCACCAACAGTCGAACCTGTTGTATCTCTTCCTAGGCTCCTGCCTTACCCTGGGAACGGTGGGTGCGGCTGGGGCCTTGGATCTGGAGGTGGAGACCTCATGGTGACAACAGTCACATGACTTTGTCACCTTCTGTATAACTGGTTTGGCCTTTGGTGCCTGCTTTCCATTATGGCCGCTAGTGAACAGACCATAATTTTCTATGTGGATTTCCTCATAAGGTGCCTTGAAGGCACTCTCACCAAAGTTCCGGGGGAAGTTCCAATCGTCATACCGGCTCCTAGGCTTTGCAACCGAGGGCCGGAAATGATGCCCAAATGTTGACTCAAAGTCATGTTGTTTGCAAGGAAAGCCAGGCTTCCTGAACGCAACAGGACTAAGAGGAGCCTTCCCCTTTTCATCAGCAGAGGCCTTCTTGGCGGCCTTATTCTTCCTCTGGTTCTTGTTTCTCCTAGATGAAGAACCAGATGCCCCAATATGCCCCAAGCCAGCTCCTTTGGCCTGAGCAGAGAAGGTGTCAACGACTGGAAGCACTGTTTTTGGCATAGAGAAGCTCTGTACGATCTTCCTTTCTGCCGCAAGTAGTTCTTCCAATTTGTTGACTTCCTCCTGCTTGAGATCAAGGAGCTTCAAAGACTCTGAGTGCTTTGAAGTTAGGTCAAGGTGCTCCTGTCTGAGAGAGATCAAGCTAGTGACCTCTTCCCTTAGGGATACACACTCACCCTTAAGGAATTTTACTTCCTTCTTCTCAGCCTTCAGTCTCTTGCGGCACTCGTCGAAAGTGTTGAGCAGAAGCTCATACTTTTCGAGGAGTTCAGCTTCGCGGGCCGAAGGGCCATCCTCAGGTTCATCATCCTGAGACTCAGGATCAGAGTCGGAGTCGGAGAGAGGGGTGTGAGCCTTTACCTTCCCAGTAAATGGGGGGCATTCTCCTTCTGAGTCCGAGCGACCCACCAGCCCGAAGTAGGCTTCCTCATCATCACTGGAGTCTGAGGAATCAGACTCACTTAGTGTCTTTGGTCTTCTAGCGATGTAGCTCCGCTCCTTCTTCTTATCTCTGGAGGATTTGAGCTCCTCTCCTTTCCCTTTATCTCTTTTGCTTTGATGGCAGTCGGCCACGACGTGACCTGGCTTATTGCATCCAAAGCAAATAATATCAGAAGAACGATGTTTGTTAGGTTTAGATGCATACCTGTCAGAAGAGTAGTTTTTCTTCTGAAGTCTGGAAGAGGAGCCGTCTCTCTTTCTTTGATTCCTCATCTTGAGGAATTTCTTGAACTCTCGAGTGATGAGGGAGAAATCCTCTTCCGACAGTTCTGAGCTGGAGGAGCATGGATCGGAGTCCTCCTCTTCTTCCTTATTTCTGGCACGGTATGACACCGCACCCTTCCCTTTTCTGGAGTGACTGGCTTTTAGGGCCACAGTCTTTTCTTTTGCAGCAGCCTTCTCTGCTTCTTCCTCTGCCTTCCTGGTGTTCAGCTGAAGTTCATAGGACATCAGCTTCCCGAACAGGATTTGTGGATCAGTTTCTGCTAGTCTGCCAAATTCTCTGATGGCGCAGATCTTTGTGTCCCATTCCTTAGTAAGGGACCTAAGGAATTTGTCATTGAGTTCACCATTGGTGAACACTCTTCCATAGCCCTTGAGGGCGTTGACAATCTTCAGGAAGTTCTCGTATGTGACTCCGATCTCTTCCTTAGGCCCTTGCCGGAAGGCCTCATACTTCTGGTTCAGGAGGGATCTCCGATCATCCCTTACTTCATCTGTGCCCTCCATTAGAATGATCAGACACTGCCATATCTCCTGAGCTGTCCTGCAGTTGCTGAAGTTTTGCATCATCGAGTCATCAACTGCACTGACCAGGATGTTTCTTGCCTTCATGTCAAGGCCCACTAGGACCATCTCATCCTTGTCCATTTCAGAGAGTGTCTTCGGCACTTTCTTGGTGGGATCAATGGTGGAGGCCTTAGTGGGGACATAAGGTCCCTCCAGCACGATCATGAACAGTCGAGGGTCCACTGCTTCCATGTAGAACCTGATTCTTTCCTTCCAGATAGGAAAGTTGAGTCTGTTGCACACTGGATCTTGCCGGAGTACTTGAGCCCGTCCATAGTAGATGTATGTCTCCTTGTTGACACTAGTGGCAGGATTCACCTCAAGGTGTTAACCTTTTTGTTGAGGAACCTCGCTCTGATACCACTTGAAAGTCCACTAAGTGTCGGCTATGTGCACCTATGGGGGGGGAATAGGTGACGTGTGGTTCTTTTGCGGAATTTAAAGATGTACCTGCACAATAAAAACAACAAACACAGCACACAGAATACACAGCAAATTTATAGTGGTTCCCCGACTTGGGTACATCCACTTTCCCCCTTCGACCTATCTCCCCAACAAGGGACGACTCGGTCACTTCACCAACGGGATTGAAATCCAATCCCTTCACTAACGGAAGGAGCCCTTCCACACGTGAGAGTCAACACTCCCACAAAACGGGTTGCACCCAACCCTTACAACACGGAACAAAGGTTCCTATACAATAAAATAAATGTAGAATGTACACGTGATACAAACTTCTCTTGGAGACTACGGTGTTCCTCTTTGTTCGACGACGAGTTCTTGAAGTCGATGAAGAGTCTACGACCTTGGTCTCTCTTGGAGAGGATATCCCGAAACTGGCGGCGGCAATCCGAGCGGCGGCTTGGTTCGGAGATGGCAGCGACGAAGGTGCGCTGCTGCAGTGCTTTGAGATCCAAACTTCCTTGCGAAGCAAACTAGGTCTACCAACGGTCACTCTAGGATCGGTTGTCTCGATCGATTCGGACGGGGGAGTGTTTCCTGGTCAACAAATCGAGAGACAAGAGATCTCTGGATAGACGCGTGAGACGCAAGCTTTGCTAAGCTACTGTCGCCGGAGATTGGGAAGAAGAATGATCGGCGGCGGCGACGTACTAGCCCGAGCGCGACGGCGGCGGAGAAGAGAAATCGCGATATTAGGGTTTCGTGCTCGGCTTCTTTCTCGGTGTCTATTCCGTTCAAAAATACCCGAGTATAAATACTGTAGTATTCTCAAATATGACCGTTTGTGGGACCCACAAAAGAAATCCCCAAAATCCGGTTCAAGCTAATCCAGAAGCAGAATCCGGTCCAGCAGCATTCTGAGAAAACGTCAAGTAAAAATCGGCGAGAATCGCAGACGATTCTCGACGAATCGGCGAGAATCACCAAGTGATTCTCGACGATTCGTCGAGAATCGTTTGTGATTCTCGTCGAATCACTTGTCGATTCTCAACGAATTTTACTTTATACAAGGGCTGCTTGACCACTGGTTCGGCGGGAATCACAAGTGATTCTCGTTGAATCTTACTTGGCACCATTTTGAGATGGCCAAAAGGAGTCGGCGAGAATCACTGATGATTCTCGTCGATTCGGCGAGAATCACTGGTGATTCTCGCCGATTCGGCGAGAATCACTTGGTGATTCTCGTCGAATTTGCCTTGGACGGTTTTTCGTCTTCCACCTAGGAGCTGCTCCTTGATCCTCCATGCTCCTTGTCTTCTCTTGCATATGAGCGGCCCTGTGCTTGAAAATAAGTGCACTCCAATAGAGAGAGTACACGTAGGCCAACACACTGATCTGCTCAACGAGGGATTACGTCGTGCAGACCCGTATATATTGACCTACTGCACCCTGACATTGGTGTGCACTTAGCGTGGAAAAACTACAAGCACAACTAGAAAAAGTTTATCAAATACATAGTCTATTGACCTTAGCTTGTCCAGGGGCTTCTTCAAATCAGGTACATTGTGGATACAATACCCAACAGCTCCCATTAAGCATAGCTGATACCTAGAAATGGTATCATGTGCTGAGTGCTTAGCCAACAAAGCTTTCCCAACTACATCAGCCAAGAATCTATATTCCACAGACAGATTCTTCTTCAGCAGCTTGCTAGGGTTAGCCTCAGAATGACCCATTCTTGCAAGCAAATCAGCAAATTCCTCTCCAGATAAATCAGCAGAATCTCTTCCAGAGATTAACTCAAAAACTTCTGTCAGAATAGTTGGGGTCAAGGGTACCTGGGTGCCAGAAATTGATCCAACTATGGTGTTTTGATCCTGGTTGTGGGCAGTGTAAACCCACTCTTTAATCTCATCAGCAGCAAGTTTAATCCTGGTGGTCATAATAGTAGTAAGTTTCTGCTCCTTGAACAACTCCAAAATGTCCTGGAAAACTTGATCTGTTGTGCTGAAGGACTCCATATCAATGTCAAAGCCGTCATCAAATTTCATTGCAGCAAGAACAGCAACAGAAACGGCCATGGTTACCTGCAAAGAATCAACAAACAAAACGACCAAGTGTAAAAATGTTTGGAGGGAAAGAAAGTCTTTGCAGAGAAATCGAAAACGCAAAAGGAGAACGACGACAAAAAATGAATTTTATATTAGGGTTCGACGTAGAAATGGAAAGATCGTTGAACTCAGTTCGACGATCGGGGTTTCTAAAGGAATCTGAAGAGTCTTCAATATCGTCGATCTCCGTTCGACGATATTGGAGAGTGTCGAGCTCTGTTCGACGATCGTTCAGAGAATAAAATCGTCGAGCGTCGTTCGACGATCGCTGACCGGAAGAGATAGTTCATACTATTTGAGAAACGCTGAACTCAGGTCTACGATTTCAGAAATCGTCGATCTCCGTTCGATGATCTGGGGGAAAATCGTCGAGCGCAGTTCAGAGACCAGAAATACATTCTAGACACTAAGAAAAATCAAGATGTTTGCCTAGTCTTGGTCAATTTTTAAACTTTTAAAATCTTGGATATTAGTTTAGACTTCCTCCATCTAACATTCCTAACTGATTTAGGAAGAAGGTGTGTTTCTTTTCATCCAAGGGCTTGGTGAAAATATCTCCCCTTTGTAAATCAGTTGGGATATATTGCAATTCAATTTTATTCTTCTCAACATTATCCCTTAAGAAGTGATGCCTAATTTCTATGTGTTTTGTCCTACTATGGAGGACTGGATTTTGAGCTATAGAAATAGCACTGGTGTTATCACAAAAGATTTTAGACTTCTCTAAGTTGTAGCCATAGTCTAGGAGTTGGTTTTTAATCCACAAGATTTGTGAACAAAAACTGCCTGCAGCTATATATTCAGCTTTAGCAGTTGAAGTTGACACAGAAGTTTGTTTCTTACAAAACCAAGAGACAAGTCTGTCACCAAGGAACTGACAAGTTCCACTGGTGCTTTTCCTGTCAATTCTGCATCCAGCATAATCAGCATCAGAAAATCTAGTTAAATCAAATGCTGAATCTTTTGGATACCAGAGACCTATATTTGGACAACTTTTAACATACCTGAGAATCCTCTTTACTAGTGTTAGGTGTGACTCTCTAGGGCTTACTTGGAACCTAGCACATATGCATGTAGCAAACATTATATCTGGTCTACTAGCTGTAAGATACAGTAAAGAGCCAATCATTGCTCTATATGTTGTCTGATCAACAGGTTTCCCATGTTCATCAGCATCCAATAAGACATTGGTAGGCATAGGTGTTTTCATGCAAGATGCTTCAGACATGCCAAATTTCTTAACCAATTCATTTGCATACTTGGTTTGAGAAATAAAGATGCCTTCAGCATGTTGTTTGACTTGCAATCCTAGGAAGAAGGATAGCTCACCCATACTACTCATTTCAAATTTGGAATGCATTAGGTTGGAAAACCTTCTGCACAATTTTGAATCAGTAGAACCAAAAATAATATCGTCTACATAAATCTGTACTAGTAGGGTATGGGACTTATGGGTTCTAATGAAAAGAGTTTGGTCTACTCTACCGCTTATAAATCCATTTTCCAAAAGGAAGCATGCTAGGGTCTCATACCATGCTCTAGGAGCTTGCTTGAGACCATATAATGCTTTGTTCAACTTAAAAACATAATCAGGATAAGTTGGAGAGATAAAACCTGTAGGTTGTCTGACATATACTTCTTCTTTGATGTCTCCATTTAGAAATGCACTTTTCACATCCATCTGATATACCTTGAATCCTTTATGTGTTGCATAAGCTAAGAATATTCTGATGGCTTCCAATCTTGCAACTGGTGCAAAAGTCTGGTCATAGTCTATTCCTTCTTCTTGAGAATATTCTTGAGCAACTAGCCTTGCCTTGTTCCTTACAATTACTCCTTGATCATCCAGTTTGTTTCTGAACACCCACTTTGTTCCAACAATGGAGTGATCCTTAGGCTTTGGCACTAGTTCCCAAACTTTGTTCCTTTCAAATTGATGCAACTCTTCTTGCATTGCAATGATCCAATGTGGATCTTGGTCTGCATCTTGAATGGACTGAGGTTCAATTTGAGATAGGAAGCAGGTGTGCAACAGGTTTTGGTTGACCTGATTTCTGGTTTGCACACCAGCTGAGATGTCTCCAATTATTTGAGAAATTGGAAGGTCTCTTGATGTTACTAGATCAATAGGGGGTGTTGATTGTTCACCAACCTGTGTTGTTGTTTTCTCTTGTGGTACAACAACTGGCTCTTCAAGTTGTTCTTCAATATGTTGAATACTTTCTTCATCTTCACTGCTTTCCACTTTTTGAGTAACCTGTAACTTGTTCAAGTCTTCAACAAGAGAATGTTCCTGTAAAGGTTCTATGGTAAAAGAGATCTTCTCCTTGAAAGACATGTTAGATTCATCAAATGATATATGAACAAATTCTTCAATTTTAAGAGATGATTTATTATAAACCCTATAAGTCTTACTGATCATGTAGTATCCCAGAAACACTCCTTCATCAGCTTTAGCTTGAAATTTTGCTAAATATTTCTTTTCATTATTATGTATATAGCAAATACAACCAAAAACTCTAAAATAATCAACTTTAGGTTTCTTCCCTTTGAGTAATTCATAGGGAGTCTTACCCTTTAGTTTATGTATCAAACTTCTATTCAGCACATAGTTGGAGGTGTTCACTGCCTATGCCCAAAAGGATAGAGGAAGGTGAGCATCTGACAACAATGTAGTGGCAGATTCAATAAGAGTTCTATTTTTCCTTTCAGCTACCCCATTTTGTTGAGGAGTTCTAGGAGCTGAGAAAGTATGTCTGATCCCTTCACTCTGCCAGAACTCTTGCATAAGAAGAGAATCAAACTCTGTCCCATGATCACTTCTGATCAGGGTAATGTGAGTATTGAACTCAATCTGTATACATTTGAGAAACTCTGTCAAACACTTAAAGTTATCAGACTTCTTCCTCAGAAAGAACACCCAAGTGAATCTAGAGAAGTCATCTACAACTACTAAGGTGTAAGATTTCCCTCCTAGGCTTTGTACTGTGATGGGTCCAAAAAGATCCATGTGTAACAGATACAATATCCTAGGTGAATCACTCTTATTAAGTGACTTAAAACTATTTTTAGTTTGCTTGCCTAATTGACAAGCCTGCAGAGTCCTTCCTTCTTGTAGGGGCCAGAAGGTAGTCCTCTAACAAGGTTATCCTTGGATAGCCTAGCAATAGTTCTAAGGTTTAAGTGTCCTAGTCTCTTATGCCATAAAATGTTTGGTCTACAAACAGAATTGAACAGGCAAATATCTACATTTGTTGAAAGAAAATCTACTAGATAGATGTTACCTTTCCTTTTACCTGTCAACACAGTTGTGTTGTCCTCTGACTTGATCTTGCATAATGCTTTGCTGAAGGTCACCTGGTAGCCTTCATCATATAGCTGACTGATGCTTATAAAATTGTGCTTCAGTCCTTCCACATACGCTACCTTCTTGAATGTTACTGATCCAATCTGGACTGCACCATATCCTTTAGTTTGTCCAAAGTTTGAATCACCAAAGATAACTTTGGGTCCACGTTTGGCTCTAAAGGATGTGAGGTTGTCCTTATTTCCTGTCATGTGCTTAGAGCACCCACTATCCAAGTACCATTGCTGGTTTGATGTTGGATAGGTCTTCACCTGCACATAAAATAATTCATTTGTTTTTGACCCAGTTTACCTTGGGCCTAGGTTGATAATCTTTAAACTCTGAAATAAAAGACATCCCAGGTTCACTCTTATAACCTTCAGGATGATATCTCCTTGGAGGCATAATCCATTCAGTATAAGGGTTAAAGATTTGGGATGAAGGACCCCTAGGATTGGATTTTGATTTGCCCTTGAAGGGATTTCCAGAGCTCTGATCTCTGTTCGACGATCGTGGAGCTGTGTTCGACGATCTTGGGTCAGATCGTCGAGCTCCGTTCGACGGTCGACTATGACAGAGTTCAGGAATTAGAGATCGTCGACCTGAGTTCGACGATTTTGTTTGAGATCGTCGATCTGCGTTCGGCGATCGTCGAGCTCTGTTCGACGATTTCTGCTGGAACTTAGTTTTCTTGGACAGATCAGAAGTTTTCCTAGCTACCTCTATAACTCCCTTTCCTTTATCAGAAATGAACTTGATTGGAGGTGTTAGAACTATGGGTTGGCTGGATGAAGCACCCAAGCCTAGTGTACTATTAAATCTGGAGTTCACTGTGCTTGTGATGTCCATCAGCTTGATACTTCTCCCATTAAGGGATTCTTCAAGCTTCATGGCCTCAGATAGCTCACCTTTCAGTGAAGCTATCTGCACCCTACAGCACTCCAACTCCTGAGAGAGTTTGAGGTTTTCTGATTTTAAGGTATTATGTTCAGATAAATGATTTCTGAGAGAGATAATTTCTTTCTCAAATTTTAGCAGGTCTAAACATAATGCTTTAAACTCACAGTTAAAGTCCCCTGAATTGAAATCAAATAAACTAATTACCTGATCTTCTTCAAGTTGAGTCTCTGAGTCTGGCTCTGACTCTTCTTCATCTGAATTATGTTGAGAGGCATTGATTGCCATCATGCAGAACTCCTTCTCTTCTGCATCATCTTCATCATCACTGGAGTTGGATGAGGCTTCTGACTCCTCTTCAGTCTCACTCCAGGATTCAGCAACAAACCCCTTTCTTGTGTGTTTGTTTTTGCTTGAGGAGGGCTTGCCATTGTCATTCCTCTTAGAGTCTTTCTCCTTTCTTCTTTCTTTCTTGTCCCTTCTGTCCTTGTTTTTGTTTTCTGGATAGTCAGGTACAATGTGCCCTGATTTCCTACAACCAAAGCAGACAATTTCCTTATTATTAATTGACTTATCATACCTTTGCTTATCATGCTCCTTGTATGATCACGTTCTGAAGTCCTTTCTGGCCATCTTGTAAAATCTTTTGGCCAACAGACTGAGCAGTTCATCATTGTCTGTGACTTTGTCTTCAGGCTGATCTTCAGTTGCTTTGAAGGCTATTGTCTTCTCTTTTCTTGTGGCTGGTGAAGCAGCCTTCTACTCTTCTTCTCTGTTCTTAATGAGCAGCTCATAAGATTTGAGCTTCTTGCCCAAAAGGGCTTCTGTGGTGATCTCATTCAAACTTCTGGCATCCTTGATTGGCCAGATTCTTGAATGTTAAGTGCTTGGGAAGCACATTAGGATTTTATCATTAAGTTCAGTTAGTGAGATCTCTTTATCAAACGTCCTGAGTTCACTGACTAACAAACTGAGTCTATTGTACATATCTCCAACTGACTCAGCTTCTCCCTTCTTGAAATTCTCATATTGAGATATGAGGTGGGATCTCCTGTCCTATCTCTCATCATCTGAGCCTGAGACTATTTCAGAGAGTTTATCCCAGATTTCATTTGCTGAATTGCATTCAGCCACCTTTTGGAAGATGTCATCAGACATGGTCTGGACTAAGTTGTTCATAGCCTTGGCATCAGCTACCTTCCATTTCTTGATATCAGTATCTGTTCCTGATGGAGGTGGAACAACATTTGTACTTGAGTTCTCTGGAGGTCTTGGACAGACTGTCAAAACAGAGTTAAAAATATCCTCGTCAATAGAATTCATGTATAATCTGATCCTTGCTTTCCAAAGTGCAAACTTGGATAGATTGCACACTGGAGGTCTGGTGCTAGCATAATCTTTGTTTTGGGCCATGATTTGTGAAAACAAAATCTAATAATAAACTAAAAAGAAAACAGATCTAACTGGGAATCTTTGGGTTCAGGTGTTAGCCTGTGCAACCACCAAGGTGTGGTATGTTTAACCAACCTCGCTCTGATACCAATTGAAAGTGCAGCTAGATCTGATATACTCTAGAGGGGGGTGAATAGAGTATATGGTGCTTGAAAACTTTTTACAACAATTGTTATAATTCTGAGTGAACAGGGATGCAACTGTTAAATCTAATCACAAAATAACCTACAACAGAAATTAATCATAGATCTAAACTAATCACAAAACAATCACAGCCAGAAACAAAAGATAAAGACAAGCAAGCCAGAAGACACAAGGAGCTATAGTGGTTCCCCTAAACTTGGGTACATCCACTCTTCTACCACCCTAGGTAGGAATCCTCTGCAGGATGAGTTGATCAGGTGTCCTGGCCACCAATGAGCTTTTGATAAGGTGCTCAAAAACCAAATCAGATTTTTTTATCAGGTGTCTTGCCACCAATGAGCTTTTGACAAGATGCTCAAAAACCAAGCTCAAACTTTTGAAGGGAGTTTGAAAAACCCTTTACAGAGATGGGGATGAGAGAATGATGGAAGTCTTCTCTTTCTCAGATCAGCTGAGAAGACTATGTGGATTTGATGTTGTCAAAGCTCCCCTGAGTCCTTGTGATGTTCAGGAAATGAAGCTTTGCTGTAGGGTGATAGGCCTTCAGAAGTTGATCTCCAGCAAAGGATGATTTCAGCAATAGCTCAAATGTTAGGTGTCTGGAGTCTTTGAAAGATGTTGGCCTTGAACACTTGAGACAAGAGAGATCAGAATATTTCAGAAGGTTTGATCTCCTTGGATGTGTGTTCTTGAGAGAATTCTTTGAGACAGAGAATATTTTGTTCTTGTTCTTCTTGTCTGTGTTCTGAGTGATAGAGAGATTCAAAAATCTTGTATTTTATTCTCTAGTACTGAATAGAAAAACATCCTCTATCAAGAATAGTCGTTGGCCTGTCATTAATTGCATCCTTAATTGCAAATGTCTTCTGGAGGAAAGTCCAAAGAAACATTGCTTGATAATCTCTTGAAACTTGGTCCAGAATAAATGAAAACGGCTAAAAAATCTTCTGAATTAATTGCTGAATAACTCCTTAACTGTCCTGAATTTGAATCTTGAAAAATCCTTTAACTCATCAGAAAAACGTCGAACTGAGCTTTGCTATCATCGAACTGAGCTCAGCGATTTGGACTTATACAGCAACAAAAATTGTCGATCTGAGCTCAAGGATCGTCGAACTGAGCTCAGAGATAGAGATCCAATACTTAGTCAAGATCGTCGAACTGAGCTCGCAGATTGTCGAACGGAGTTCGACGATTTGTTGAAGTTGAGCTCAGCGATCGTCGAATGGAGTTCGACGATCTGTCGAAGTTGAGCTAGACGATCGTCGATTGGAGTTCGACGAATCGTCGTGCCGAGCTCGACGATATGACTTAGTCTCAAACTGAAAATTCTTTGTCTTGAGGGCAGCTTTCAAACCTAGATTTCTAACACTTAGACTCAATTCTAATTGACCTTTAGAGCTATACAGGAGGTCAAAAATAGGTTTCCTAGAGACATAGTGATCCTGACCCAAATTAATAATAGGGTGTTCCAACATCCTGGCCACGAGAACGGAGGCGACGCAAAGCGGTGCGCTCTATCTCAGGATCAAAAGGAATAATCGATGAGCTTTCTCCGGTCATACACTTAAAAAGAGAGAAAGAGGGGGGTAAAGAGATAAAACCGTTATGAGAGCGAGAGAAAAGGAAAAACGATAAAATTAATAGCTATCCTTTTTTTAAAAAATCAAAACATGAATCCCCGACAACGACGCCAAAAACATGATATAAAATTATTTAGCGGAGAAGGGGTTATGCGTGGAGAAGACAAAGTTAAGGGAGGAGAAGGTGAAAGTGTAGTTGTGAGATGTTCTCCGATTCTATATTCGATGAAGGAAAGTATACCTTGTCGGATATAGTATAGGATATTAAGTTCAATATCAAGGTCGTATTACCCGGGGCGAATTGAGTACTTCTACTTTAAGGAGTTACTATTATCTTATCAATTAAAAGTTGTTTTTGGTTGTTACTAAATTAGAGAAGTGAGAATGTTTTACTTGCAATTTTGAGAAAAGCTAAATGATGATTAAGCGATAGTACTCGATCAAGAATCACCTCGGCTTAAGTTGATCAAAAGATGCAATAATGAACTTTTTCAATTAATAAGGCAAGCGACCTTGACCGTGGAGGTTCTAAAAGCAAGAACATGTTTCTCTCGAAGTCATGCCCATCTGAGTTTAGGAAGGTCTGACCGAACTTTCGTCCTAATAGGAGGCCTAAAACCCGCTTTATACTGTGAACCCCTCTATTGGATTTTACTCCAATACGGGAGAATTGAACGTCTGCCTCTCTCGAGGGGTGCGAACAACTCCCTTTACTCTTGATTGCTCATTTCAAACTTTCGGCCTCTCGGCTAGCCCAGAATGAATCAAAGGTGGAGAGTATATATCGAAGATATACATCCAACCCGTGATAAATCAAGAGTAATTCAAGGCTAAACCCTAAAAAGGCAAGGTAAGATTCAAAGCATCATAACTTAATCACTCGAACATCGGATCATCAAGATCGAGTACATGGAGTATTAGTTAATCATGGTGAGGTGGAAGAGGGGGGGGGGGGTGAGTAGTAAAGCATAAAGACACAAAGTAGTAAAGAGAAGAAAACAAGAGCACTTTTATTAAAATTAAGGCGAGCTTACAACATGAAATTGAACGAGATTACAAGTGCATGGAATTGAAATCTTATTCTGGCCCTATCATTAGCAACTAAAGCATTAATAAAAGCTATTACAAAAGCTTAACTAAACTAGGATTAAGGAAAATACAAAGCGAGAGAGAAAGAGCATAAAAGGAACATTAAACAAAGGGGCAGAACCTCCCCCTCTCAGCCAAAAGTGGTCCTGAACCCGTGGGGAAGGGCTCAATTTATAGCTTTTTTTTTCGGGATGGGTCACGCCCCTGACACGCCGTGGTCGGGCATGTACCTGGGGCGTGACACGGTCGGTGCGACCTTTTCGTGCTGAAATTAATTGCTGGAGTTGACGGGCTTGGTTGTTGAAGTACACGCACATATGTCACGCCCGGGTCGGGCGTGACCCGGGGGCGTGACACATTTGGTGCGACGGTGGAGCGGGAAAAACGAGCACGTTGCGGTGATTCGTCGAAACCTAGGGACACGCCTCTAGAACACTCCCGTATCGGATGTGACACGGCGTGACAGAGGGCGTGTACACTAAGTTTCCACGGAATGCATTTTCGGACCAATTGCTTCATTCCTCTGGGTTACACGCCCTAGGTACACGCCCGAGTAGGGCGTGACCAGGGGCGTGTCACAGTAAAATTCGGTTGAAAGCCGTGAAAACCTGTAAAAAGCAGAAAAACGCATTAGCGACAAAAATATATACAAAGGTGAATAAAAATAAGCACTTTACAAGACATGATTTGCTTTGAAACCCTGAAAATACCCTAATAAAATTGACTACAAACCGTATTATCAGAGCCATTCTTTTATGCGCACGACCGACTCTATCCCAAGGTATACGGGCGGCGAGAGAGCCCGGAAAGTGCTCAATCAGTTTGAACCTGGAGCCTGTTGTTTTACTGGGGTATGCTGCAACCTAAAGGCATCCAGGATGACCGTGAGCGTCTGTCCCAATTCAGATTGTTGGAAATGAGTAGGTACAGAAGGGCCAGGAGTGCCCCCCATTGGCTCAACATGCACTAGAATCTACACGTAGAGTACAAACCTATGGTCAGGTTGGCTAATCTTAAGGTCAAAGTTGGACATACTTAGTGTGAATTATATATGGGCACACCACTGCTTCCGCTAAGTCAGTTTGTCCCCAAACTGACTAATCGAACGGGGGTGGTACCATTGTTGAATGAATTCTTTAGTTCAGGATCGTGGCAAGTTGATCCCATTTGTATGACACCCTCCCGGAGCACAAAACACAGCACAAAGTGACTTATGCCGAGAACAGCCGCCTTGCGGTAGCATTACCACACGGGCTAACCTGTACCACAAGAATCCTATTCTGCCGGCTCCAGCCAATATCAATAAATGCTAACCCAACCAAAATATAATTTATAAGTCAATCCATATACAAGCATAAATAGTCCAAAAGTACAACAAGACAAGAAGTTACAACAAGCTTCTAAAATATCAGAGTACAGCAAAGTATGCCCAAAGGGGCTACATCAAAACCACTCAAAACTCACATCGGTGACCGGCGGTAGTGATGGCACCGTCCCTTCAGGCCGTGTCGTCCTGGCCTGGCTGTCCTGCTGCATAGTCTGCGGCTGCTCAACCTGTGTGGTTTCCTCCTAAAATGGAAGACGTAGCAACCGTTAGTCCCAAAGACTAAGTGGCTTCACATCCGCTCTCCCGGTGACTACTCGACATCGGGCGGAGAAAGGAATCATGGTACAATATATATAATAAGTAGTATAAGCAGGTACAACAGGTGAATAAGTACATAAGTCGTGATCAGTAGTAGAAGAATTGTATAACATCATTAACAGCAGTCTTCTCTAACAATTCTACAAAAGCTATAACAATCCATCCAGTATATAAATCTATAACAGGACAGTAACTTAACTTATAAGAATGCTCATACAGTCTTATAAGTTAAGGATCGGTTTAACAGAAAAGTAACTCATCGTATAGGAGTGCCCATAAAAACTTATACGATGAGGATCCTGTTTATGCAATGTATTATAATGGTATGTATGCTATGCAATGACTCACCCATGATCACACACATGCAACCGCTATGTCGACACAGACTTGTAGTTCCCACTTTTCGAGCAGGTAGCTAACCTCTCAGGCGTCAACTACCGTGGCCAGGCGGTGACAGTAGAGCGGGCTTCTCTACTACTATGCGGGTATCCACACTGCTTCCCTTAGGTCTCCGTACGACTCAATGCTAAGAACACAATAGCGGAGCCCCATGCGTACTATGGCCCAGCGAGAGTCTCTGGTAGATGTGCACCGAGAACCAAGCCCCGAACTGGCCTCAGAAAAAGCACGAGGACCAAGCCCAACCATTCACTTGGCATGGAAGGAACCTAGGGAAATGAACACCGAGGACCAAGCCCAAACACACAAAGTCTATCTGTCAACTCCTGCCGGTGTGACGACTGGCGAGCCCGTAGACCTGCCACACTATCCTTAACCCAGGATTACGACACCGCGTGTCGACTCACACAACATGCAATTCCACATCACCGTGGCTCGGAAGGAGCCTATGAGAAAGCACAAGGACGAAGCCCAATGTCCACTCGGCACGGAAGGAGCCCCGGGAAATGAACAGCGAGGACCAAGCCCGACCGTCCGTCTATGTTGCGTCTCAACATTACCCGAATCAATAAGGTCTATAAGACTATCTACAATCTATGTTCACATAACACTAACATGACCGATTATCATGCTTTAATCATGTTCAATCATTTGTACGCACATGAATCAATAATCTAAATAGCAATGATCGTTTGTTCATAACAATCACCACCGATCGGGTATACAAATTTGAGTCAATCTTATCAATAATCGACGTATAACCGTTATCGTTACGTCCACAATATTACTCATATTGAAATCATTTTAATCTCATCAACACGTCAAAATGTTCGTTCACTAATTTCTACCAAAAGATTCATTCAAGTGAAATTTACTTCTCCATTTGTTTACATGTGATCCATCCAACAATTTCATCACACGTTAAACTATGACAATTAAACATAAGGAATTCTCCAGCCCCTACGTTAAATTTGTTGCAATGTCTCTACCGAATCAAAACCCGATTCAATACCAAACCAAATTTCTAAGTACATAACAACATCAGAACAGCACCTTCGACCGGAGATTCCCAAAGCTACAAAATCTGGTGAAGGCATGTAACCCCTCATTGGAAAGGTATTTATAGTGGCTACAACTTTTGTGTTTAGTCGAATGCCCAGATCTGGACATATCACACTTGAAAACAGCCACGAAGATCATTGTGTGTAGAACACAGATTTCTGCACGCATCTTAAGGCGGAATGAATGACATCGGTTCATCTTCCTCCTCAAGTCGATTTACAAAAATGCGATCCAGATTTCCTCCACCCTTATTCTCCCTCAAAAGGCCACTCCTCTTCACGAAACCACCTCCATCATCACATAGAAGAAAGGAGAGGTTGAAGACATCTAAAACCTAGGACACATGTCCTAGCATGGACATTCCTAGAAAACTTCTTCTCTCCATCAAGACTCTCTTGAGTCGATGTCTCTCCTAAGAAATAACTAGAGATCTATCACCGAGGGAGAGGGGAGGAAGCTCACCTCGTTTCAGGCATTTCCACCATTTTCGGTCAAGGATCTTGTAACTCTTCTCGGCGGCATCTTCTCCTCATCGGCGGTGGCAGATCTTCACCACTTGTACTTGCTCCAGCACCTTCTTCCTCCACAGCAGTTTCTATAGAGAAAAGGGGCTTGAAAAGAGAATGAAAACGTCTAGGGTTTTCATTTCCCTTATAAGTGAGAAATGACACGGGTAGGGACATGCCGGTGTCCTTACCCGTGTCCTGCTCGGGCAAAGCATCGTCGACAGTTAGACTGGCATTTCGATCAACAAACACGGGTAGGGACACGCCCGTGTCCCTACCCGTGTCCCATTGACATGGCCGTGTTGCTAGTCGTGTCCTGCTCGGGACACGCTCCGTCGAGTTTCACTTGTCACACACGGGTAGGGACACGCCCGTGTCTCTACCCGTGTCCTCCTCGAGGCATACTTCATAGAGCTCCACTCGAAACATACGGGTAGGGATGCGCCCGTACCTCTACCCGTGTCCTCATACACACGGGTATTGACACGCCCGTGTCACTACCCGTGTACTTCTCTATGACAACTCGAGTCATTGACTCGAGTGTTGGCCGGAGAGACATGGGTAGGGACATGCCCGTGTCTCTATCCGTATCCTTCTCATGGACAACTGGTTGGACAAACACTGGTAGGGACACGTCGTGTCCCTACAGTGACTTCATGCTCATGGGTAGTGACACGCCCGTGTCCCTACCCGTGTCCTTCTCTGGACCTACTCGAGCTGTCGAAGCCTTACACACACGGGTAGGGACACACCCGTGTCTCTACCCGTGTCCTATTCTGGACAGACTTCTCCTCCTAATTACAAGTGCAGCCCAGCTGCCAGCACTTCTCTGAGCCCAAGTCAGCTCTCCTGACTCAAAAATGCGCACGAGGGGCATAGTGCGAATCAGGAAGTTACACCTGCCGAGGCTAGTCGCTCAGATTGGGGCGAGAAGCTTCATCACAAGTCACTTCATGGTCCTCGCCTTCAAGCAAATAATAAAAGATAAAAGCGGCTTGGAGCGACAGTTAGAGGAGAAGGAAGAAGAAATCAAATGATTAAAGGAGAGGGAATCGGTAAGTTATCACCTGATATTCATGCGGTTACAATTCTTTAACCGCCAGTCTTACCTTTTACTTCTCTTGTCGGCGATGTACGATCCGGCCAACCCGATCTTCCAAGAAAATGTCTTCCCATAGGTTGTCTAGGGGATCGATGGAGTGCTTGACCGCCTCCGAGATCTTGGCGGCTTCGCTGCCGGATTCACCAAATTCACCTACGCCGACATATACCCTACCATGAAGAAGAGGGTGGCCGCTGTCTATCGATCGATCAAAGGTAAAGGCAAGGTCGGTGAAGATGACGGCGAGGATGAGTAAGAAGACGAGGAGGACGATGAGGAAGAAGGAAGCCGGAAAAGCCGGAGCGAAGGCGCCTCTACCGATACTGGCGGCCATGCTTCGGAGACCACGCGGACTGATGTCGGGGTTTCTCGCAGCTCGGGCGACTCAACAACTAGCAGCAGTAGTTTCTTTGGATCTCCAGTCAACATCGACGGTGGTAGTGATTCGAGTTCCCCTGCGCCTAAGAAACTCAAGCCGAACGATTAGTGAATTTTATTTTTAACTTGTTTTTCGAAATTTTTGGATACCGGCGGTATGATTTTATAAACCGCGCGGTTATAATTTTGTAACCCTTTCTGAAATAGAAAAGAAAGAAAACTTTACCTTTGATGTGTTGCCTGTTTTATTTTTCATTTTTCTTACTTGCATTAGTCCGCACGGTCTCAGTGTTTCTTCCGATTTAATAGATAATTAATATGTAAACCGGTCTGAGGCCATGGTGCGACTTCAATGAAGTTATCTGCAAGAAAGAGAGAAATTCCCGCGGCTTACTTGAAGATACACATTGAACAATAATCCGCGTGGCTAAGATCTTTAACCGTCGAAAAGCCTTAATAATTATTATATAAATGTTTGCGGCTAGGTCGAACGTCGATGTAGATCGCGCTTTTGATGTAAGAGATACTTAAGGATAGAGACAAATATCCTGCGGCTTCTGATATAATTACACAAGCCGGTGACATGAGATACCTCTGCATACCTAGCCGGCAAATAAGTCGCAGGTTGATTAGAGTGGAATACCATAAGCCGGAGCACTCAAACCAAGAATTAATTGACGTCGGTCGGATTCCCGAATATAAAAATAATAAATCGGCAAATAGGCATATAGAAGCCGAATAAGGTAAACAGGAAAATGTAACCGCGCGGTCTGTAAAATGAGAATTATAAATTAATCTTCCGATCTGAGTATTTGCAGGTGCGCATGAAGCTCATTACTTTCCACGCAGGGTCACGAAAACTGTATACCATATCACCCAAGTAGGATTGGCAGACTGATAAATCAAGCTCCGCGGACTAGCTAAAAACCATAATAAAGTCCAAATGAATCGAAATGAGCCACCACTTAAGTGAACAAGCGGTCAGGTGCTTATAACATTGCTTTTCTCTCTGGATCTCAGAAGCTATGAGATCAACCCGCTGAAAGCTGGCACCTTTGTCTGAATTTTTTGCAAGAGTTACAGACGTAGATGACCAAGCGGGCAGGTGCATACAACATTGTTTTCCACACAGGGTCACAAAAGCTGCCCACTCAATAAAAGGGGAAGGATTTACCGCCCTGTTGCCTGGAGTACAGCCCAAGTTGATCTTTTAGGCAGGTGCGCTTAAAGCCCATTGCTTTCCTATGAGATTAACCCAGCTGTGGGTCTTTTGCAGGCACTGCTTCAGTGTTCCAAAGAGTATTCGAGGGTAACAAACTAAGATGATACGCGGGCAGGTGCGTATAGTATTGGTTTACACACACGATCATCAAAGTTGTAACTATATCCCTAAAATAGCATGGTAGAGCTAACACCCACCATGTCCCTCCATAATGCAGAGGTGGGGTCAGGTACTAGCCGGGATCTGAAATTCAGTGTTCTGCCTCGCTAGAACCTGCATGCACCCAATACACGATGTGAAATCTCCCCACATCACGTGGTCTTTGTGGTGTTACACCAATGATAACGGTTCTAGGGGTGGTTTCTGCTGAACTCGGCGATGTCTCCTGTAGTCAGTTATCCCTATTTCTCAAGCTGTTAAGAAAAGGGAACGCTTGAAAAAGTGTTATTAAGAGGCTTTGGGATATAAGATAGAAGCATATTCGATAAAGAAACTTTAGGAAATGAGATGGCAATAAAAACAAACTGATGCATTTGCATTTATTCTCAAGATTGAAGGTGAGGCCTTTTGGGCCTATTTATTCCAAATCGGGGAACATGTCCAGCATGTCTTTTCCTTTTCAGGTTCCTAAGCGAGATGTAAAAATCCTTTGGGCGGCGACACCAAATTTTCCCTATTTCATCATTCCTTCCACTAGTTGTTTAAGAGCTCTACAGTCCTCTGTCAAATGACCCTTTCCCTTATGATACTCAAAGTAATGATCAGAGCCCTTGAATTTTTGCTCTAGAGGCTGAAAGGATTCCTTAAAATTTGGTTTGTTCCTCATGATATAGTCAAAATTGCCTCTTCCAGCATAAGAGTACTGATTAGCAAGACTGATTAGCTCCTGATATGTTTTTTCTTTTCTGAGGGTGGCTTCGAACTTGAATGGTCCTTCTTTTAATCCATCAATTAGAGCGATTTTATACAATTTTAGATAGGCTCCCACAACTTCCAAAACCTCCTTCTGGAATCGGTCGATAGAATAAGAGTGTGTCTCATTCTCACGTTGTTTTACTTGGAATAAAGTTGACACGTGCTATTTACTTCTCGCAGAAGCCGAAGTTTTTTGTATTGTCTCCATATGATTAGCAGGTTAAGTGACGAACTGGGGATCGGGTTTCACTGTCCTCAGGGGGACTGCGGATTGCACAGGAGAATAAGATGCCAGGCGGTTTTGCAGGTAGACTTGTGGATAGGCCTGCTGATAGGCTTGCGGTCACCTTGCAGACAAGCAAGCTGTTTAATAGGAGGTCTCTCTACTGCTGGTGCCGAGTTGACAGAGGATATCGGCGCTGGTGCGGAATGCATGTTTAGCCGCTTAACAATAGTTGCTATGGAATCACTAGTCGTCGTGAACTGCTGAGTGATTACCCGGTAAATTTGGTCAGTTTCTTGAGCTAACTGCACGACGACTTCCCAAAGGGCATCCTTGTTGGGATGAAGGTTGGGTTGTGCGATCTGACAGTCTGACATTCTGTCCGCAGAATTCAAAAAACTGCTTGATCTGAAGGCCGCGTGTTAACTATTGATGCACGAAAAGCGAAGGGAGTCGAGCACCACCAGCTAACGGTTCGAGCACCGAGGAATATAAGGGAAAAGGCAAACTGCAAGCAGCTATTTACTGAGCGGACAAGAGAAAGAGAACATCTGTGAACCATGGCAACACCAAACTTCGCCAGTCGCGTCCTAAATGCCTCTCTTGCGATGGGCTTTCCTTTGTTTAAAGGTGAATAAGTTATAAGAAGGAGTAAACAGATAAGCTGGCCGGACAACAAGACGCAAGACAATAGACTCGAGACCACAGCTCTTAACAAGCGAGCTCCTGGATACGAGTCAGCGTGCTTTAGAGAGCGCACCCTCCCCCTATTTATAGGTTCAGGGGCATGCCCAAGCTGGCAGGGCTAAAGTTACCGGCTGCCCGGGGTACAGGAGAACCGGGCAGAGGTGAGTGAAGCAAATGAGCAAAAAAGGAGAAAGGAGGGAAGCTTCATGGCCTGGCGGGTTCCTCCTTGCGAGGTGATAGTCTGGGCACTGGGCCTTGACGTTCAGTAGGGCCGGTGCTGACGGCGGCCTGATAAGGAGGCCGCCCGGCTTCTCTGATAACCAACCGACTTGATATGTGTGGCGGCTAGAAGACACAGGCCGCCCGGTCTCTAATGACCGACCGGCTTGACATGTGTGGTGCCTAGAAGAGCCAGGCCGCCCGGTCCTGAAAGCCGCAAGAACTAGTCCCAAATTTCGGGTTAACACAATAGACTTCTCTTTTGCAGATATTACCAGGTGTTTGTGAGTTCTCTTCAGGTACTCGCGTACTTTTTTAAATTTAGCTACTTTTGATATCTCTTTTGCAAAGATTTGTAGGTGTTCGTTAGTTCACCTTAGGTACTCATGTTATATATTTATTTACCGGCTTTTAGATTCTCTTTTGCATATATTAGCAGGTTTTTGCGAGTTCTCTTCTGGTACTCGCATTATATGTTTATTTATCTATATTTGACTTCTCTTTTTCAAAGATTTATAGGTATTTGCGTATTCAAATATGGTACTCGATTTATATGTTTATTTTGTTATTTTTGACTTCTCTTTTGTAGAAATTAGCAGGTGTTTGCGAGTTCTCTTCAGATATTCATGCTATATGTTAATTTAACTACATTTGACTTCTCCTTTTTAAAGATTAGCAGGTTTTGCAATTTCACCTCAGGTAGTTGCATTATTTGTTTATTTACCGTCTTTTGATATCTTTTTTGCGGAGATTAACAGGTGTTTGCGAGTTCTCTTCTTGTATTCACTTTATATGTTAATTTACCTGCTTTTGAATTCTCTTTCGTAGAGATTTGCAAGTATTCACGAGTTCACCTAAGGTACTAAATTTATTTGTTTATTTACCTACTTCTGACTTTGCTTATGCTGATATTAGTAGGTGTTCGTGAGTTCTCTTCAAATATTCACATTAATTGTTAATTTACTTACTTTAGACTTCTCTTTTGTAGAGATTAGCAGGTGTTCGCGAGTTCACCTCAGGTACTCGCGTTATATGTTTATTTACATGATATTGACCTCTTTTTGTGGAGATTAGCAGGTGTTCACGAATTCTCTTTAGGTACTCACATTATATTTTTAATTTACAAGAAAATATTTCAAAAATTCATAAAGTGTTCAGTGATGTTAAGTCACACAACGCCATCTGTTAATGCACGAAAGCGGACAGGGAGTCGGGCACCACTAGCTAACGGTTCGAACACCGGGGAATAGGGAAGGAAAGGAGGAGACTGTCGACTAATCGGTTACTAGCGGTCGCGGCTAAAGGACCGGAAAAGGGGGCCGCTGACAGCGGCAACAGCAGAGTTCGCCCGCCGCGGCTTAAATACCACTCTTGTGGCGGGCTTTCCTTTACTTAAAATAAGAAACAGTTACACGAAAGGGAAAAGAGGAAGCCGGCCGGACTACAAGCCGCAAAACACTAGACTTGAGTCCGCAGCTCTTAACAGGCGAGCTCCTGAATCCCAGTCAGCGTGTCTTGGGGAGTGCACCCTCCCCCTATTTATAGGCTCGGGGGCCTGCCCAAGCGGGCAGGGCTAAAGTTACCGGCTGCCCGGGGTACAGGAGAACCGGGCAGACGTGAGGGGAAGCAAAAGAGAAAGAAACAAGAAAGGAGGGAAGCCGCGCAGCCTGGCGGATTCCTCCTGGCGAGCTGACGGCTGGGTCCTGGGGCCTTGTCGCTGAGCATGGTCGGCGTTGGCAGCGGCCTGACATGAAGATCGCCCGGCTTGGGAGGCTTGGCGGTTTGAATACTCAGGCCGCCCGGTCTGGAAAGCTGCGCGGACAGGTCGCGGATTCCGGGCTTATCATAATCCCCGCACATTTTTAAGTTTTCAAAAAACTTCGAAAATGTAGAACTAAGCCGGAGACCGCGACTGCCTCATCGTCGTCTATAAAATCCCCTGGCCCTTGTCACTCTTCAAAATTCCTGCCGAGCCACGGGTCGCTACTCGCCACTTGCGGTCAGCATTTTGCAAGCCGACGCGATCTTTCACAAGATGGATGTCATGTCTTCAATGTTAGCACGGAACAAGAAACCGCCAGAAAAGAAGCAAAGCCGGAGCGAGAACTCGGATGATTCTGCCCGACAGTCTGCCAAGAAGACTGGGAAGCCGGAGACTTCAGCGGCTTCTGGACCTGAAAAGAGGCCGACAAAGACCGTCGGCGGATCATCGCAGGCCGCAGTAGATCCCAAAGCGGTTTCAAAGACTGCACCAGCACAAACCGGAATTGCCAAATCCTTCGACCTGACTTTCTCTCCATCAGGAGAACCACTGCTAAAAATCAGTGGGACGGAGGAGAAAAGTGTTGAATCTGGAAAACCGTCCGAACTGAAGGACAAGGTCGACGTAATCGTTGTGGACAACAACGAGCCGGAGAAGGCGCTGGAGACCGAACAGATTTTGGGCGAACAGCGCAAGCGGACTTAAAAGGTGTTCGGTTCCTTGAAACGGCAGAAGGAAAGGTGCGAAACCCTTGAAGAAAGGATGAAAAGGAAGATGAGGAAGTTGCACGCCAGAAACCGGAATATTTCTGAAAAGACCGGCGCGGACAGTCTTCAACACAGGCCGCACGAGAAGGAGATACCCGAGAACCCGCCCGCACCGGATTACAAGCCGAGCGAACTGGAGGGTACGCCCGCGGTTAGCGACTCGCTCAGCGAGCTCCTGAAGGGCATGGAGACCCTCCAGCGGCAAGTCGCTCTATTGTCGACACCAGTGGCCTCTAAGGAGGTTGACCGCCCTGATATCCAGGTTATTGGGGAGAAGCCTGGCGAACCGGCTTCCGCGGCTTCTGAAGGAGCCGAGAAACTGAAGCTTCGCGAGAAGATGGAGGAGATGAAGAAACTGATCGCCGAGAAGCCGGTGGCAACCACACTTCCATTGCTGCAAGGTAAACACCGGGACGTTAGGCGAATTATTAAATTCTACAAGTCGCAATCAAGGAAGAAGGGGGCGAATATAATATTAAATCCGTCGGCCAGCTTTTTCCTGACCACGACTCAACTGAAAAGCCGAGCTAAGGAAGCCGAGCGGCTATGGAAAGAAAAGCTAAAGAGAATAGATCCTGAACGGCTCCGGCGGCCAGTGATTAAAATCCAAACCGCGGCCTCTGGAGGAGATAAACATCAAACCGGCGGTCTTATCCAACCGATTTCCTTACTAGAACCTCGCAACAATCCGGCTGAACCTGACTGCGGTTTCTCTTCTGCAGGTGTACCGGAGACCGCGATGAAACCGGGCGACTTGACGTCGTTTTTGTCTATGCTGCCACCGCCTCCGCCTCCAAGTGTTCGCGAGAAGGAGATGGCCGACTTCCAGAAGGACGTCGGCACGCTGCAGGCGGCTTTGGACGCGGCCACCGAAACCCTGCGGATTAAAGACGAACAGCAGCGGGTTGCCCAGGAGGCCGCGGAAAAAAGGATCCAAGAGTTGCAAACCACCCTGGAGCAAGAGACCACAAGGTTGCAGACTGCGCTTGAGCAGGAGACCATGAGGTTGAAGTCAGCGATGGAGCAAGAGGCTGCTAGGCTCCAGACCGCGAGGGAAGAAGAGACCGCCAGGCTCCAAACCACGATGGAAACCGCGGAGGTGAAGATTGCTGAGATGTAGGTCGCCTTGGAACAGTAAAGGACGGAGAAGTATTTGCTGATGGCCGCGCGGCTGGAAGGAGACCGAGAAGAGATCCCACATGCTGAAGGCGGCGAGAACCAAGACCTACCAGCGGAGACCGGCGGAGAACAGCGGCCTGCTCTACCAACTTCTGGAGAGTTGCCGGGTACTGGCCGCCCGGCCTCTGGCGAGACTTCAAATCCACCGGAGGCCGCGGCGCCTAGACAGGTCGCAGTTCCAAGCTGGCTCGGGAGTAAGGGGATCCCAATGATCCCATTTGCGAGAGTGGAACGCGACACTGCGCGGGTTCATCGGTCTCTGCATGCGCTTCATAATCTGGTTAGCCAGGTGTATGTTGCGATTGTGCAGACCGGTGAACAGGTCGCGCACATAGGACGAGACAGGCTGGAGGATGACAAGCGATCCTGAGAGACTTGAGATAACTAAGCCGCGCGGACAATTGAATATTATGTTGTAATATATATTTTTTCTCTGGATGTTGAACTATTTGATTGTTGTAAACTGTTGTATTTTATTATGCTGCGAACTGAATGCGGCTTATGCGGTTTGTATTTATAATCCACATGCCTGCTTCTTTGTTCTGAAAAATTTAAGTATAGGATAGTAGCCGAGCGGTCTCGCGAACAGAGCGCCGGTTTGAATATTTGATGCCCACATGATTTGCCATAGAATTATTCTAAGTGCAGGTATATAGCCGTACGGACTGACGGACTAAACTACGACTTGGCCATTAAGCTGATCTGTACTCCCAGCGGGCTTAGGCCGCGCGGCGTGACGACTAGCCGCGATTTGACGTTGGGCATTGTACCTTCACAGATTTTCTATAAATAGCGCTGACCCCGGAGATTTCATCACAAATCAAAAAGGATGCGGGCTAAGTCCAAGTCGTCGCGGTCTGACAAGGCCACTGCGGTTAGGACTGACGCGGCCTCCTCTTTCCACTCTGCTGATCACAAAGAATGCCGGCTTACAAAAGCCGAGCTGGATGATTTCGTTGAGAAGCACATGCATGGAAGTCCGCTGGTCGCGTGGCTTCCCCGTCAGGATGAGCGGATTAACTCCTCACACGCAAATCAGATCGCGGTCCCCATCGACCACTTTGACTGCGGCTTCACCTTCCCGGTCATGATGGAGGTCGTAGCGGTCTTCGACCACTATGGAGTTGTGCCCGGACAACTACCCCCCAACTCGATAGCCACCATATATAGCTTTATCTCCTACCTGAGGTCGGAAAGAGTCGCTTCTCTATGAGGCTCTTTCGGGAATGCTTTTCGGTGCGGTCTATCCCGGACTCCGGGACAAAGATCTTCCGGGGGCACCTCTACTTCGGCTGCAGAGGGCTGAAGATAGTAAACTTGGCGAACAAGATCGCGAACTGGTCCGAGCGGTTTCTCATCTTCGAGGGAAACCTGGGGTTGCTGCCAGTCGACCCCCAGATCCGCGAAGAGGCCGCCTTTGGCAGCAGCGGCTTGGACGGCGTCGAGAAGGAGATCTACAACTTCTTCAAAGGCGAGCAGCTTGATGTAAACCACTACATCCCGCTGTTGCCGTCGCTAGTAGGAATAGAGGCGGATGACAGTAAGCTCCAAACCGGCCGAACTGAACTCTTAGCCGCACGGACTGGAAACTAACTTTTCCTTTATCTTTGCAGCTGCTGTGGCGGTCCCGCTGAACAAGCCGCAAACTCCTGGCGGCCTGACTCTCACTCAAAGAGAGAAGAGAGCGAGGCGTGCCAAGCCGGCGCGGGTTGTGGAGGAGGAGGAGTCGGCCTCCTCTGGAGAGTTTATGCTGCAAGGAACGGGCAGCAGCCTGAAGGACCTTCACGGTGATCCGGCCTTGCTGTGGAGTCCGGACGGCAAGTCAGTGACGATCTCCACCGCCCTCCCCTACTAGGGGAAGAAGAAGTAAGCCGCCACGCGAGCGTGGTTGGCGGCGCGCTGTATGGCAAGCGCAACTTGAGGGCGATGCGCCAAGTTCCACCAGACGACCTGCCGCGGCTAGTCGCGCAGGTCGGGGCAAGGAGCTTTGTGGCAAGTCACTTCATGGGCCTTGCCTACAAGAAACTAATGAAGGAGAACAGCGGCCTGAAGAGGCAGTTAGTGGAACAACAGGAAGAGAACAAGAGACTAAAGGAAAGGGAGGCGGTAAGACATTACCGTTACTCGTGCGGTTAGATTTATGTAACCGCGCGGCCTTACCTTTATCTTTTGTTTGCGCAGGAAATGTACAACCTGGCCAACCCCATCTTCCAAGACCAAGTCTTCCCGCAACTCGTCCAGGGAATCGATGGAGCGCTTAACCGCCTCCGGGACCTTGGCGGCTTCGCGACCGGCTTCACCGATTTTACTTGCGCCGACATCTACCCCACCCTGAAAGAGCAGGTGGCCGACGTCTACAGGTCGATCAAGGGCAAGAGCAAGGTCGGGGAAGAAGTCGGCGAGGTGGAGGAAGACGTCGAGGTAGAGGGCGGCCAGGGAAGCCCAAGTGCAGGCACATCGTCTGAGTCCGGCGGTCAAGAATCTGAGACCGCGCGGCCAGACTCGACAACTTCTAGCGGTTCAGGGAGCTCCGCGACCAGCAGCGGATACACTGAATCCCCCGTCGATATCGGCGATGGCGGTGATTTGGATTCTCCTGCGACTAAGAAGCTTAAACCAGGCGATTAGAAAATCTTTATCTTGTTTTTTGTATTTTGAACTTTTTTGGAAATCGACGGTATTATTTTTTTGTAACTGCGCGATTAATGTTTTGTAATACTTAATTAAATAGAAATGAAGGCAACTTTACCTTTCTCTTTACTACATCTCATTTTCTTACTCGTTTAAGTCCGCACAGTCTCAGCATAACTTCCAATTTAATAAAATGCAAGCACATAAACTGGTCTGAGTTCACACTGCGACTTCAACGAAGTTACCCGCAAGAGACATATATTACCCTGCGGTTTATTCCGGAATGCACGTCGACAATAAGCCGAGCGGCTAACCAATTAAACCGCAATTTGCCTTAATGAATCACTCAATGTTATCTGTTGGAAGAGCTGATTGACCGCGGCTTGCTTATAGATAAACCGTGACCGCTAAGCCGCGTGGCTACCTGTCGCAGTCGCCAAACATCCATAACATTGAAGTATAAGATCGCGGCTAGGGCGAACTCTGAAACGAATTGCCCATTTGATACAAGGAACAAGAATAGAGAAACAATCTTCGGCTTCCGATAATACAGGCCGATATTGGCACATGGAAGCCGAGAATTTTTGTAACGACAGTTCGCTGATTAGCTAATATAATTAATACCATAGAAGTCGGCGGATCAAAGCCAGGAATTAAGTGCCAGACGCAGGTCGGCCGACTTCCTGTCCATATGAATAATAAACTGGCAATTGATATATGAAAGCCAAATAAGATACTGAATAGCGGATAGGCGGACGTAAGTCGGCCGAGTTCCCAAATCTATTAATAATAATCCGGCCGAAAGTCAAATAACTTAAGCCGGAAAATGTAACCGGGCGGCCTGTGTAATACAACCTGTGCAGGCCGCTTAATAAAACTGCGAGGTAGCGGATAGGCTCGTGTTGTCCTGCAAAAATAGATGAAGACATGCACTTATGTGTCAATGTGGGCAGGTGTGTGTAGCAGTATTTTCCACACAAAGAACACCTAAGCGGGATTGAAATTCTTAATATCCACGACCGATGTCAAGCGGGACAAGTACGCAACGTCTGCGACTGAAGTCAAGCGGAACAAGTACGCAATGTCTGCGACGAAGGTCAAGCGGGACAAGTACGTAATGTCTGTCTGTGACTGAAGTCATGCGTGACGGGTACGCAATGTCTGCGACTGAAGGCCAAGCGGAATTTCCACTACACATCTGCGACTGAAGTCAAGCGGGATGTGGAGGGCTTAAGAATTCAAAAGGGGGCTCTTGCCCCTACATGCATGCATATTGGCATAAAAACTAAAGCTACAAAATAAGCTTCAAATGAAAATAACGTTTGCATGATGTCAAGGGTGTGGAAAAGGATATATGTCTGCAGTTTTAGCATGCCCCATTAATACCGATTGTGAAGGGGTCGTTATATACTATTCTGAACATAAGCATTTCTCATCATATAAAGAAAGAGAAATCCCTGCTTGAACCATTGAGTAAGAAATGGAAGATTGCCTTAGAGAATTACTGAATGACATATTCTTGCAACTTTCCAGCTCTTGCAAGTTGATTAGCCAATTCCCTGAGTGCTATGAAATCTTCTGCTAGATGACCAATATCTTTATGATACTTGCAAAAAAGCTCCTCGTGTCGATACTTGATTTTCGATTTCATACGCCGAGGCTTCTTGAACTCAGGTATTCCTTGAATGATTACCAAAATATCTTCCATAGAAATTTTAAACTTAGCATACTTACCTGAACCTTTTTCACACTTTGGGGTTTTACCCTGGAGAAGAGGAGGAGACTTGCAATATTCAACTTGCGAAACATCTTGGGAGGAAATAGATTGCTGTTGACCAGAAGTCCCTTGAGATTGTTTAGCCACTTGATTCAGAAACGAAACATAACCTTTATTTGCCTCTTCGCCTATTATGAATGTATTAACTATATCAATAAGATCTCCATAGCTTTTGGGATACTTTGTGGTGAGCTTGAATTTCAATGGGCCTTCTTGAAGTGCATTTATGAAAGCATGCAAGTAATAGTCTTGATGGACACTGCAAACATCCAGAACCTCCTTTTGAAAGCGATCAACAAAATCTGGATTAGACTCGTCGATTCCTTGCTTGATTCGGAAGAGAGCTCCAACGTCTCTTTTCCGCTTCCTGTAAATAATGAATCTAGAAATAAATTGACTTTGAAGATCCTTAAAGCTGGTTACTGATCGAGGTGGGAGGCTATAAAACCATTCTCTTGCAACATTGCCAAAAGACATAACAAAGAGTTTGCATTTTACTCCATTTGACACGTTTCTCAGTGAAACAGCTGATTCAAAAGCATGCAAATGAGAAAACGGATCATCACATCCAGAATACTCCGGGAGACGCGGTACTCTAAAGTTATCGGAGACAGTATCCCACCGAATACGATTAATGAACGGAGAAGGGGCCTCTTCTTCTTCCTTACAAAGAAGTTCGTTTGCAACAGATTCTAGTCCACGCTCAACACTGTTTGCAAAAATTTCTCTATGAGGGTCAACAACCTCACTATTAAAATACGAGCAATCCTGCACTTCTGATAGATCTGTAGTAACCGAGATGTTGCTGGATTTATTCTGACCCTTAGCAGGATTCATCTTGAACAGAGGGAAATAGCCGAACTTTTTCAAGAGACCGCAGAATAGCGGCGGCTTGACGGGGGGCTAAACGGTGAAACAAGCTGACAAGAAGACCGAGAAGAAAACCGAGCGGGTAGAACGCCAGGTTCTACAGCGCTGGAGGCAGGCTGAAAACCTTAGCCGGTGAAGTCGCGGCTTGCTCGACAGGCCGCCGAACTCTAGAGGATAGAGCGGTCTAATTAGCTAGACCACTGATTTCATCGATTAGTCGAGATCTGAAGGCCGCGTGTTAACTGTTGATGCACGAAAACGGAAAGGGAGTCGGGCACCACCAGCTAACGGTTCGAACACCGGGGAATAGGGAAGGAAAGGAGGAGACTGTCGACTAATCGGTTACTAGCGGTCGCGGCTAAAGGACCGGAAAAGGGGGCCGCTGACAGCGGCAACAGCAGAGTTCGCCCGCCGCGGCTTAAATGCCACTCTTGCGCCGGGCTTTCCTTTACTTAAAATAAGAAACAGTTACACGAAAGGGAAAAGTGGAAGCCGGCCGGACTACAAGCCGCAAAACTCTAGACTTAAGACCGCAGCTCTTAACAGGCGAGCTCCTGGATCCCAGTCAGCGTGTCTTGGGGAGTGCACCCTCCCCTATTTATAGGCTCGGGGGCCTGCCCAAGCGGGCAGGGCTAAAGTTACCGGCTGCCCGCGTACAGGAGAACCGGGCAGAGGTGAGGGGAAGCAAAAGAGAAAGAAACAAGAAAGGAGGGAAGCCGCGCGGCCTGGAGGATTCCTCCTAGCGAGCTGACGGCTGGGTCTGGAGCCTTGTCGCTGAGCAGGGTCGGCGTTGGCAGCGGCCTGACATGAAGACCGCCCGGCTTGGGAGGCTTGGTGGTTTGAATACTCAGGCCGCCCGGTCTGGAAAGCTGCGCGGACAGGTCGCGGATTCCGGGCTTATCACCATCTGTATTGGCTCTCAGCGCTTTTGGACTTGTGAATTTTCTCTGGATTTGTCTCAGCAGTTCTATCTTAGCTGTCTCTGCAGTTTCTTATTAACAGCTGATAGAAGCTTCTGTCCCAGCGCTTTCTTCTTAACAGCTGAGACATGTTTCTGTCTCAGTGATTTATTCTCAGCGGGCTCAACGCTTCCTTCTTAATCAATTTTTCTGGCTTTAGCTCGATAAGTGTTGATCTGAGCTCGACGATCAGTAAGCTGAGCTCTAAGAACTTCAAACTGAGCTCGACGAACTTCAAGCTGAGCTTGACGAACTTTGAATCCTAAGCCTCTGAATTTAGCTATTGACGAATGTCGACCTGAGCTCGACGATCTGTGAGCTGAGCTAGATGAACTCCAAGTTGAGCTCGACGAATTTTGATTTTACCACCAAACTCATTTTCTTCACTTGTCCAATCATGGACTACCTGCATGCAAGAACTAGAGCACTCATCAAATACATTATGTGTAATGCCCCAAAACTCGAATTTGTATGGGTAGTGTTTTTAAGGACTTTTGGAGCCCTTGAAGTTTCACGGCCTGTGACACGGGCATATCCAAGGCGGACACAGGCGTGTCCAGGGCGCAGACGGGCGTGTCCAAAGCCGTGTCCTACTCAGAGTTTGTCGGGCTGTGTCGAGTCAGCAACTCGGCCGGGGACACGACCGTGTCCAAAGCCGTGTCCTACTCAGAGTTTGTCGGGCTGTGTCGAGTCAGCAACTCGGCCGGGGACACGACCGTGTCCAAAGCCGTGTCCTTTTCTGGAATTTGCTGAGTTATGTCGAGTTTTGAGCACAGCCTAGGACACGGGCTTGTCCAATGTCGATTGAAGCACACGGCCTGTAACACTGGCGTGTCCAGGGTTGAAATGGGCGTGTCTAGGATTGACACGGGCGTGTTAGAGGCCATGTCCTGTTCTGTGATTGGCAAATTCTTTTACAATTGTGAGACACAGCCTGTGACACAGGCATGTCACACGCCGTGTACGGACCCAGGAAGACGATTTTAAAGGCGAATCAGGGCCTTACGTTTCTTTTAAGTGGGATCCGAGGGCCTGGAATCCTCCCTGGTGGTATAAGTTCGGGAAATGAGGGCTTAAACCTCATTTCCTTTGGCACTTTCTCTATCTAAGAGGTAGAGAGAGGGGAGAGCAAAGGGAGAATAAGAAGGAGGAATCCAGCCATTATTGGTGCTTCGGAGTTCCGAATTCCAAGCTGAGCACAGATCCGTGGAGGCGAGTCCGTTTCGGTGGTTTTCATCCGGTTAGTTTTCCATGGTGCCAATGCGAACCTCTAGGGTAACGATTCTCTACTTGGACATGTGAAGTCCTCTTTCTTTTTTGCATCGGAAAGTCTCTCACGCGAGTGGGCGGTGAGTGCGAGGTATTCCTTCGGGTAGATATGGTTTATCCCGGTAGTTTTGCATATAGAGTCCGAAATCGAAGTACGGACGTAGGATTGTTGTATGTTGTTTCATTCCTAATGTGGCTATAGTGGACATTCATGTGTTATGTCTAGGTTCTTATAACTATTTTAAAAACTTCAGCCGGAATGCTCTAAGTTAAGATGCGTATTCCTATGCAGTTAATTTGGTATTCTCATGTAATCCCACTAACTGTCTGTGGAATATGGCGATGGGCCCCGGCCTGACCTTTTGTTATATTCCATGTGACGGATGGGGTATTACAATTTGGTATCAGACTAATGCATCGGTCTTGCTTATTTGAATTCGTGGACGAATTCTTTTAAGGGTGGTGAGCACATGTATATGCGTCATCGTTATAACATGAAAAGAACCCATGAATGTCCACTTAGGAACAAAAATACACATGTTTGATGAACCTGCATGTAACAACCTCATCCGTTCATATGGTATATTCTAGAAGGTCTGGTCGGGGCCCCACAGTATATATCACAAAACAGGAGGTGAAGGTACAGGATGATATCAGAGTCGCGCATCGCACCTATCACAAAGCATTCTAGCGGAAGCCTAGACTACAACTTAAACTCCACCAATGAATGTCCAACAAATAACACAACCCACGTTGTATATATTTCATCCATAGGAATGTCTTACAAGAGTACAAAAGATGGCCTTATGGCCTTACATGGCTTTCAAACAGTGTCCTAAACAGATTGGCGCGCAGGCCGGCCACAATAATAGAAAATATAACAAGCATTCAAAATCAAAAGCCTTCGAGGGCTAGCAGCAGCAGCAACAGCAGCAGGAACATCAACCTTTATGCGTCCCGCTCGGCTCTCCAACACCTGTATAGGGACAGTCCACCCAGCGGTGGCAAACAAAAGCAATGGTCAGCGTTTAGCTGACCAAATTATAACGACCCTACCCCTTTTCTCGGGGCAGCGGTATTCTTCCCTGCAGGCATATCATATCATAGTATGGCAATATATCTCATCAAAATGTGCTTTCATGCACACAAGCCATCACAACCGTTCGCCACCCGGCCCAACGGTCCGTGCACTCAGGGCACCTTCTTGGTGTTCTGGCAAAGCTCTTTCCCACCACCGTATCAGGTTCCTCACCCAACAGTAACTCTCTTGAGCATTTACTCCATGGCTTGCAGCCGGAGTTTTATAGTCTTAGTGAACCTGGATGGCCCGTAGCCCCCCCGTTGTATCACGGCGCGCAAGCCTAAGACTCTTGCTATGCGCACCAATAGACCGCACTTTCTGGTCTCACATCGGACGGACATAACGCAGGTCTGATCCTCCACCCCCCGTTGCTCAAATCGCCTTGCCATCACCGAGCACGGCGTACTCGCGGCTATATAAAGGCACGGGTAGGTCTCACCGATCCTGTTCTGGCATTCAAGCCTGGGCATAATTCTTACACCCATTCTCTCATAACAACAGCGGGTCTTTCCTAGGCACACCATTACTTCCTGTTACTCGTTCACAGTTGGACACCACAAAATCACAAATGTCAGGGGTCTTTCCTGGCTACCATGCCAGTACTTCCTGTTACTCGCTTCACAGGTGGACACCCATACGACATCAAGCATCACAAAAGGCCTTTCCTGGTCACACCAGTACTTCCTGTGCCTTATTCACAGGTTGGACCTAAAAACATACACGGATATTTTCCTGTGGTACCACTCCAGTACTTCCTGCTACTCCTTTTCGCAGACATAACCCGTTGACTCCTTAACCTACATGTTTATCACGGAGTCTTCTCCGATTCGTATGCAATATCACCAATCCAGACCAACCTGTCCAGATGGGCTTCACACAGCATGCCTATCTGTACTCCATTTCCGGATCTATATGCCAACAAAGGGGATTTCATAAATCACCCAAAAGACTCCCAAAATAAGCCACCTCTTGGTGGGGGAATCACAAATATATGCCAAAAGGAAGCCTTCACATGGCTAGGAAGAAAAGTCATTACCCTTGACGACCGCTTCGGTGCCATGAACTCAAAGCTAGCTCGAAAGACTCGTAAGAGCTTTTCCTCCGCAATGCCGGCTTCGGATTTGTCGTCGGAAAACTACAGCACCACTGGTGACCAGCCCCCTATCCTCCTCCTCCTTCTTCCTCTCTCTTTCTCTCTCTAAGCTTGTAGAAAGATGAAGGCCAAAATATACTATGAGAAGTCCTTTCTCATTCACGACCTTAAGGAAAGCTGGAGGCCTTTCAGCCTTTGGATCCAGGCTGAAGGAATGGACGGCCACGATTTTACCAAAAAACACTGCATTTGACCAGACACGTCCTATGACACGCCCGTGTCCCAGGCCGTGTGCCTCAAGCGGTGGTCAACCGACTTATCCAAACCAGTGACACGCCCATGGGACATGCCCGTGTCATGGGCCATGTCACACAACACGCCTTCAGACACGCCCGTGTCCCAGGCCGTGTGCCCATACACGGCACTCAGACACGGCCTAGTGCAAAATTCGTCACGCTGAGTTCGTCGACCTGCTTTGACACGCCATGTAACACGCCCGTGTCACAGGCCGTGTTCAACTTCTCAACACTCGACGACCACATCTCTACACTCGACGATCTCGACATCTCGATAATCGACGACATGGTCTGGGACACGCCCGTGTCCTGGGCCGTGTGCCCCCCTCGACACATCGTCGAGCAAAAAAACGTCGACACCCAGGCCGATCGTCGACACGGCCTCGACACGCCCTGAGACATGCCCGTGTCTCAGGCCGTGTCTACTACTCGACGACCGTCGACCCCAAATTTCGTCGACCTCGCGGCCAAATCATCGACTCCAGCTGGACACGCCCTAGGACACGCCCGTGTCCCAGGCCGTGTCACCCAAAAATTCCCTGTTGAGAAATTTGGGTTGTTACACTGCGTGTTCCTATAATTGTTTTTTTTGCAATTTTGTTTGGTCGCTTAATGGTGTGTTGTACGACTATAGGTGACCAGGAGTGGCACAGGGCAGTCAGAACGACCGCTTTCTGAGGCAAGTAGTGCACCGAATGACGTGCCTGCAACCCCTCCTTCGGCAGAAACAATAAGACTTGTTGCTAAGTCGGTGTTTGCGATGCTAAACGCCCAGCCAGGAAGACAAGTGTAGCATCCTACCCTTGCATGGGAGCAGGTATCACATCGAGCAATAGAACCTAGCTAGGATGGTGGAACAAGTGGTGGTAGATCCTTTAGTACCAAGAAGAGCAACAGATAAGCAGCTCAAACATATAATGAGCATTAACCCTGCGGTATTTTTGTGGAGTGGAACCCAATCCCTGGCCGAAATTGGCTATCTCGGGTGAAGAGAGTAATGACGGCTACGAAAATGTAGGAATGGCAGAAGACCACCATAGCTTCTTTCCTGTTGGATGGTGAGGCAAGATTGTGGTGGGAAGATTTTGAGCTTCATCACTTGGTTGGAAGACAACTCACTGATGTCTAGATGGAGGAATTCTCGAGGATTTTCTTGGCAAAATACCTCCCCTCGGCAGAAAGGATCGCTATGGAGAATCAGTCCAGAGATTGACCAGGGAGATTGTAGCGTAGATAAGTACCTCCACGAGTTTACGCGGATTAGTCGTTATGCTAGCTCTACGTTTGTGGATGAGGAGCGTAAGACCAACCAGTTCTACGAGGGTCTGCATGAAGACCTAAGGCTACTAGTCTTTTAACAAATGATGCAGGGCTTCCTAACCCTGGTCAATACGGCCCAATCATTGGAGAAGGATATGAAGAGAGTCCAAGAGAAGAAGGACTCTATTGCGAAGAAGACAGAGTTCAAAGTGCCGACCTTCTCAAAGTCTGTGTTTCGTAAGTGGAATAATAAGGCTAGGACTTCAGGTCCAGCCCCTTCTTCGAGTGCATCTGGGGCAACTACAGGCTGAACCCCGGGCGAAATATTATAACTATAGGAAGCTGGGACACTTTGCAAGAGATTGTTGGAGCGGACATCCGAAGTCCGAGAAGAAGCCTGGAGCAACTTATGAGGAGAAGGGCAAGGCGTTGGAGTCAACCGCATCACATTATTCCCCAGCGTAGCCTAGAGTGTACAACTTTGGCCAGCAGGAGGCCATGAAGCATGCTGACGTGGTGACATGTATGATATAATTTATAGCAGTTTAGCTTTAAATACTTGTCTTACGCATGTTAGCTTATGACTGGTTGTGTTAGGCTTTGTATCGATCCTTGATTTTCTAGCGAGAGCATTGTTCGATACGGGAGCTTCGCATTCTTTTTTGTCCGAACAGTTAGCATCGCGCATCGGAGTACCTTCTTCGATGGCAAGGGACAAATTGGATGTGTTGCTGCCTAACCGGTGATCTATGCGCGCGGATAGAATTTGCTGCGTGAAGGTAGGGATTGGGAGTCACGAATATGACTTGCAGCGTTGCTACTACCGATAGTGGATTTTGATGTGATCTTTGGCATGGACTTGCTATGGGAGTAGCGTGCGTACATTTATTGCAACTGTAAGGTGGTCAGATTGGGACTGGAGACAGATCGTGAGATGATGTTCTCAAGCTTGCAGGGGTCAAGCAAGACTTTGATATCTGCTCTCCAGGTGGTTAGGGCAGTTCGTAGTGGTGCAGAGCTATTTTTCACTTTATTGGAGGCTTCGAAGCCCAAACCTGGTTTGGACAACATCCCAGTTGTATCTTAGTTTCCTGACGTATTCCCTGAAAATCTCCCTAGAGCTCCACCTCAGCGAGAGATTGAATTCACCATTGAGCTAGTGTCAGATGCCAAACGTGTGTCACGCTCTCCATATTGGTTAGCGCCTAAGTAGATGGTGAAACTGAATGTACAACTTCAAGAACTGTTGGAACAAGGTTATGTGCGTCCAAGTTCATCGCCTTGGAGCACGCCGGTACTCTTTGTTAAGAAGAAGGACGAAAGCTTACGACTCTGTATTGATTATCATGAGTTGAATAAGTTAACAGAAAAGATTAAGTATCCGATCCCAAGGATTGATGATCTGTTCGACCAGCTAGTGTGGTCGATTGTGTACTCAAAGTTGGATCTAAAATCCGGATACTATCAGCTGCGGATAAGGGAAAGTGACATTCCCAAGACGGCTTTCAGCATACGTTATGGGCATTATGAGTTCACTGTCATGTCGTTTGTGCTGATTAATGCGCCATCCGTATTTATAGATTTGATGAATAGAACGTTCAGAGAATACTTGCACCAGTTCATCATAGTCTTTATCGACGATATACTGGTGTACTCGCAGTCCGAGGAGGATCATTTCAAGCACTTGCATATGGTGTTGGAGACATTGAGGAGGAACCAACTATATGCCAAGTTCTCCAAATGGGAATTTTGGTTGTCCTTGGTAACATTCCTAGGTCATGTGGTTAGTGGTGAAGGTATTGCGGTAGATCCGACAAAGATAGTTGTTATACGGGTGTGCCTGTGTTGTCTACGGTGGTGGAATTCTGGAGTTTTCTGGTGCTTGATGGCTATTACAGGCACTTCATGGAGAACTTCTCACAGATACCATTTTCCCTCACTACTTTGACAAGGAGGGATCAGAAGTTCGTTTGGTTGCCTGAATGCGCACAAGCTTTTGAAGACCTATAGTGTCGTTTGACCGCAACACCTGTGTTATGTTTGCCTTGTGGTTCTAAAGGCTTTGAGGTTTACACTGATGCCTCTAGGAGTGGGTTAGGATGTGTTCTGCTTCAGCACGGGTCGGTGATAGCCTATGGATCATGTAAGTTAAAGGTGCACGAGAGGAACTACCCGGTCCATGACTTTGAGTTGGAGGCTGTGGTATTTGCTCTCAAGCTTTAGATGCATTACCTGTACGGAGTAAAGGTCGACATTTATTCAGATCACAAGAGTTTGAAATATCTGATTGATCAGAAGGAACTTAACATGCGCCAGCATAGATGGATGGAGTTCCTTGGGGACTACACCTACAAAATTCATTAAATTCCCGGGAAGGGGAATGTTGTGGTAGATGCTCTGAGTCATAGAATTCCTATGCAGGACAACTGGTTGCAGATGCATGATGTGCGGCTCATTCATTATTTGGAGGTTTTGGAGATCTCGTGTGTTGACAAGGGATCTAGTGCTAATGCACGTTTGAGCTGGACGGAGGTTCAATACGACCTCGCGGATAGGATTCGACAGGCCTTGGAGTTGGACGTAAGCTTGAAACGTCGCTTGGCAGAGTCCGTGGATGGGTCAAATAACCAGTTTTATGTCGACGACGACCTTGTATGGAAAGGTGGGTTGTTGTGCATCCTTAATGTTGGGAAATTACGAGAATAATTGAAGTACGAGGCGCATTTTACCGTCGAACGCAGTTCAGTATAACAAAAATTTTAATTTTCTAAAACTTATAACCAACCAAGAACATTTAATAATCAAAGGATAATTCCACCTAGGAAATATCATCCTTTAGGATATAAAAGCCAACCTGAATGTCCATTTATTTCCAGTTTTAGTTATGGATAAAAAGAAGGACCAAAGTTAACCTGGGTCAGGAATGACTAATCTATATTATTGCTGGTGAAAGATTGTCCTACCACAGTGTAACAGTGGTATCTGGACAGTGGCTGTTCTAAGCACATTATTGGAAATAAGGCCAACTTAACACATTACAAGGCAAAGCTAGGACCAAAAGTAATATTTGGTGACTCCAATTGTGAACAGACTGAAGGCTATGGACAAGTCAAAGTTGGAGCTGTCACCTTCAGGAATATTGCATATGTAAGTGGACTGAAGCATAACCTTATCTCCATAAGTCAATTATGTGATGAAAGGTATCAGGTATCATTTACTAAAACCTCCTGTATTATTAGATCTTTAGAAAATCATGTAATATTGACTGACACTAGAGTATAAAACATTTATATTGTTAACTTCCAGTTTGCTAAATCTGAAATTTGTCTGTTTAATTCAACTAGTAACCATAATGACCTTTGACATAGGAAACTAGGTCATGTTAACCTGAAAAACATTGCCAAACTATCTAGGGACAACCTTGTTAGAGGATTACATTCTTGCCCCTACAAGAAGGAAAGCCTTTGCAGGGCTTTTCAATTAGGCAAACAAACTAAAAGTAGTTTTAAATCATTAAACAAAAGTGACTCACCTAGGATATTGTACTTACTACATATGGACCTTTTTGGCCCTATAGCAGTACAAAGTCTATCAGGGAAATCTTATACTTTAGTGATTGTAGATGACTTCTCGAGATTCACTTGGATTTTCTTTCTGAGATCTAAGTTTGATAACTTCAAAGTTCTTACAAATTTTCTTAAGAACATACAGATTGAGTACTCTACTCCAGTTGCATTGATCAGAAGTGATCATAGTACTGAGTTTGAGACTCTTCTTATGCAAGAGTTCTGTAGGAAGGAAGGTATCAGACATTGCTTCTCAGGTACTAGAACACCTCAACAAAATGGGGTTGCTGAAAGGAAGAATAGAACCCTAATTGAATCTGCAGGCACATTACTTACAGATGCTTATTTGCCCCTATCCTTTTGGGCAGAGCCTGTAAGCACATAAAATTATATACTGAATAGAAGTCTTATACACAAGCTTAAGAATAAGATACCTTATGAGCAACTAAAAGGAATGAAACCTAAAGTAGACTACTTTAAAATTTTTGGATGTTTATGTTATATACACAACAACAATAAGAAACACATTAGGAAGTTTGAAGCCAAGGCTGATATGGGAATGTTTCTTGGATATTCCCAAGTAAGCAAGGCTTATAGGATGTATAACAAATCTACCTTAAAAATTGAAGAATCTATCCATGTTTCTTTTGATGATACTAACATGTTTTTCAAGGAGAAGACTTCTTCTACCAATGAATCTTTGCAGGAAAATAATTTGTGTGAGAAGCTTAATGAACTAACCCTCACCAATGAGTTAGTTAGCCATCCTTCTCCCCAAGGTGCTGAAGAAAGTGAAGACGAAGGCACTGAAATCAGTTATGAACCAACAACAACCAACCTAATTCCATAAGAGGAATTTATTCCCCAAGTTGTTGAACAACCAACTCCACCCACTAAAGTTTTCACACTTAGAGATCACCTCATATCTCAAGTGATTGGAGACATGTTAGTTAGTGGGCAGTCAACGCATCAACTCAACCAAGATTTGATGCATGCCTGATTCATATCTCAAATTGAGCCATAATCCATCAAAGATGCAGATCAAGATCAACACTAGATTATTGCAATGCAAGAGGAGCTCAATTAATTTGAGAGTTGCAGAGTTTGGGACTTAGTTCCAAGACCCAAAGACTATCCAGTCATTGGAACTAAGTGGTTATATAGAAACAAGCTGGATGCCCAAGGTGTCATCATAAGGAATAAAGTAAGGATGGTTACTTAAGGTTATAGGCATGAGGAAGGGATTGACTATGACTAGACTTTTGCTCCTGTTGCAAGGCTGGAAGCAATCAGGATTTTCCTTACATATGCTTCGTACAAGAAATTTAAAGTCTATCAAATGGATGTCAAGAGTGTCTTTCTGAATGGAGAACTTAAAGAAGAGGTTTATGTTGAACAACCTCCAGATTTCATTTGTCCAACTCATCCCTCATATGTCTTTAGATTGCATAAAGCACTCTATGTTTTAAAGCAAGCTCCAAGAGCTTGGTATGAGACCTTAGCTAGCTTCTTGTTAGAGCATAAATTTTCTAGAGGCATAGTAGATAGGACATTATTCACTAGGCACCATAAGGATCAGATTTTGTTGGTACAAATTTATGTAGATGATATTATATTTGGGTCTACAGATTCCAAACTATGCAAGAGGTTTTCTGACCTCATGCATTCAAAGTTTGAAATGAGGAGCATGTCTGAGCTCTCCTACTTCCTTGGTCTCCAAGTGAAGCAGCTACCTAATGGCATCTTCATATCCCAAGCTAAGTATGCTAAGGAGCTTATCAAAAAGTTTGAGATGGCAGATGCCTCAGCAGAGAAAATACCCATGACCACTAATGCTGTAATAGATTCTAATGAACATGGGAAACCTGTTTATTAGAAGTTATATTAGGCCATTGTTCGGTCCCTACTATACCTTACAACAAATAGACCTGACATAATGTTTGCTACATGTCTTTGTGCTAGGTTCCAAGTGAACACTAAAGAATCTCATCTAGTTTTCTTAAAAAGAATTTTGAGATATATAAAGAGTTATCCTAGTATAGGACTTTGGTATCCCACTGAGTTAGAGTTTGAGTTGACTGGATACTCAGATGCTGACTTTGCTTGTTGCACAGTAGGCAGAAAAAGTACCTCTGGAACATTCCAATCCCTTAATGCTAGATTAGTTTCCTGGTTTTGCAAGAAGCAGTAATATGTGTCCACATACACTGTTGAAGGAGAATATATAGTAGCTGGCAGTTGCTGTTCCCAGATGCTGTGGATTCAGATCCAACTCCTGGACTATGGGTTCAACTTAAATAATTTAACTCTACTATGTGACAACATAAGTGTTATATCCATAGCACAAAATCCAGTCCATCATAGTAGGACTAAGCATATAGACATTAGGCACCATTTCATTAGAGTGTGTGTAGATAAAAATAAAATTAATCTTGTCTATATATACACTGATTTACAAAGGGCAGATATCTTCACCAAACCTTTGGATAAGAGGAATCATCTGTTCTTCATAAATCAGCTTGGTATGATAAATGGAGAAGCCTTAATTTAATTTCTGTTTATGGTCGATGAATTTGTTAAAGTTCATTGAACGGAGATCGACGAACTGGGAAAAGTTCTAGAGATATTCGTTGAACGGAGATCGATGAACTCTCTGTGAGTGAAGCTATTTTCGTCGACCGGAGATCGAAGAATTTGCCTCAGAAAACTTTCGTCGAACGGAGCTCGACGAAATGTTTTCACATCTTCTGACAGAGTTCGACGAATTCTTTTGACTATAAAATATTTTGTCGACCTCAGATTGAAGAATTTCTATTTTTCGTCGAACGGAGTCTGCCGGTTCATATTCTAAAAACCTTATATCTAGGTTTTCTTCGAGCTCCGTCCCGCGCTTTCAGTTCCTTTGCACTTGATCTTTGTTTCTCTTTTGCAGGTGCATCCATGGCAATTCTAGCGAGCGCTCTTTCCACCATGAAATTCGATATGGTTTTGATATTGATTTTGACTTCTTCCAGGTCTCTGACCCAATCTTTATAGAAATTCTGAAGCTATTTGAAGATCAACATCTGAAGCAGTTCATGACACTCAGAATAAAGATTGCAATGACAGAAATCAAGGAATGGGTCTTTACTTCATCAACCTCTGAAGATAACATGATGGGAACTATTTCTGGTGATCAAGTTTCCCTTTCCGCGAATGTACTAACTAAAATCTTTGGTCTATTGAATGGTGCTGATAACATAAAAATGGACTCTGAGGAGTATAACAATATGTTAATCAAGATGGGTCATTCTGGAGATAACCCGAACAAGCTGCTTAAAAAGAACTTATCTGTTGAATACAAGTTCTTAGCTGATGTAGTCGGGAAGGTGTGTTAGGCAAGCATACAACACATGACTACATCACCAGACACCAATTCTTGGTGATGGGTGCCCTGGTTGATAAGAAAGGTATTAACTGGGGAAAGTTATTGTTTGATCTGATTAAGAAGAAGAACCGCAAGAAAGAAGTCTGCTTTGGATGGGTTCTGTGGATTTTTCTGCAGGATAAGGCATCTGAACATCTAGTTTCCACACCAGTGTTCATAAATGCGTCCAAGAGGCTAACCTTTGCCCTGTTTGGCAGATGGGAGAGGAGGATCAAAAGCCCTCCAAACCTTCCTCCCCCTTCAGGCCTTCTGAGAGCACAAGGGTCGTCATAGCCGCTCATCCACCCCCAGAAGAAGTTCCTTCCACCTCCACCATTTATTCTCTACCTCATCCTCAACCACAACAACAACAACAACAAGTTCACATTCCAACTCCAGTTCCATCTCCTAAACATTCTACACCACCACCATCTCCACCACCATCTTCTCCCCAAATACATATCTCTGACATACCATCCTCCTCCATCTAAGAACCCTCATTCAATCTCTTGTCATCACCACATAAATCACCATAACCATCCCACATCAATCTCCTTTATAATCTCCATACAAATCTCCACATAATTCGTGCACCCAAAGCACGCTGACTCATACCCTAGAGCCTACTTGTTAAAGGCTGCGGACTCGAATCTCTGGCTTTGTGGTATCCAGCTTGTCTGCACTTGCTCTTTTCCTTCAGTCAACCTTGTAATCAAACTCTTTTTCAATCAAAGGAAAGCCCGTCGCAAGAGAGGCATTCAGGCTGCGATGGGCGAAGTCTGTTGTTGTCGTGGCTCACGGCCCTACTGTTCTTTTTCTCTCATCTGCTTAGTAGATTTCTACTTCTAGTTGCCTTTTCCCTTCTATTCCTTGTTGCTCGAACAATTAGCTGGTGGTGCCCGACTCCTTTTCTATTTTCGCACATCAACACGAGCTGTCCACAAGAAAAACAAAGTTTATCCATTAAAAAAAATAAAATCAACCATGAAAGAGGGGAAAGATATAAAAGAAGCGAAAAAATATAAAAATGATAAAATTAATAGCTATCCTTTTTTCAAAATATCAAAACCTCCCTGACAACGGAGCCAAAAACATGGTGTCAGCTAAATGTGAAGAGAATAAAAACTGAACTAGCAATCCAACGAGGCAAGAATACCTATCGAATTGTAGCTAGGGGACACAAATGTCATATTAAGATCCGAGAACTATTGAGTAATCTTACTCACACGAAAACTATTATCTTATCAACAGATTGTTTTAGGATTTAAGAGAGAGCTAATTGCGATTAAGAAAAGAATTATAGCGCTAAAAAGAGAACTACTTGCAGTTATATAGAGAGCTACTATAAGCGATTACAACGAGCGGTTGAGACGATGAAATAGAAAAGCACTCGATCGAGAATCACCTCAGCAAAAGTTGATTAAAAATACGATAATAAACCCTGACTTAATAAGGTAAAGGACCTTGACCATGGAGGTTCCTAAAGCATGAACACGCTTCTCTCGAAGACATGCCCACCTGAGTTTAGGATGGTCATACCGAACTCTCGTCCAAATCTGAGTCCTAAAGCTCGCTTTACGCTGTGAACCCCGCGATTTGATTTCACTCCAATCCAGGGGATTTAATATCTTCATCTCTTGAGGGGTGCATGCAACTCTCTTTACTCTTGAGTGTTCACTTCAAACTACGAGCCTCTCGGATAGTTAAGAGTGAAAATAAATACGGAAATTATATATCGATGATATAACTCCAAACATGATTAAACAAAATTAAATCAAGGACTAAACCCTAAAAAGAAAAAATAAACTTAAAACATCATAACTTAATCAACTCGAACCTTGGATCATTAAGATCTAGTACAAGGAGGATTAGTTAATCATGGAGAAATGGAGGAAGAGAGTCGGGCAGAAGAACATTAAGAGAACAAAGATAAAAAAAACACTTTATATTGATACTAAAAGAGAGTTACAACTTGGAATAAAGGATTACAGGTGCAATGAAATAAAAACCTATGCTAGCATTTACATTAATCTACTAAACAAATTACAAAAACTATTACAAATGGCGTACACTAAGCTAGGATTAAAAAGCTTACAATGAGAAAGAGGGAGAGGAGAAGCATGAAAAATGACAAGAACCAAAAGGGCAACACCTCCCCTCTCACTCCAAAACTACTCTGGACACAAGGGGGTGTTTGAATTTATAAAAGATTTTTTGGGATGGTCATGCCCGGTGAGACGCCTGGGGAGGGCGTGTTAGATGGGCGTGACAGGTACTGGGTGGAACTCTGGAGCTAAATTCTGACGGAAATGATCTTTCTTCTATACGTCGTTGGATACGGCCAAGGATACGCCCGTGTAGCGTGGGCATGTAGGGCATGCCAAGCTTCAATCAGTGGTCGGAAATCCGTCAATTGTCGAAAAAGGTGGTACACACCTGGCGACACACCCGTATAGGGGGGCGTGTCAGTACTATTGAGGTACAGCAATATAAAAACCTTAAATGCGGCAGCAGGCTTCGGGAAGAGGGTGACACTCCCAGTGACACGCCAATGGAGAGTGTATCCGGGGGGGGGGGGGGGGTGTTAGGTATTTTTCTCGGGATTTGGGTTCTGGCAGCAAGCTTCCTCGAGATCGGGCTACACGCCCGGTGACATGCCCAGGGAGGGCGTGTCAGGTCATTTTGGCCGAAAGCTGAGAAAACCTGCAAAAAAAGAGATAGTATTACTGGCAACAAAATATACAAAAGGAGTTCAATATATAATCTTACAAGACATGATTCGTGTATTAAAAACCTTAAAATACCTGAATAGTTTAGACTAAAAAATGTACTATGAGGTGTCGACCTCTTCTCCACGTCTAGTTGAGCTCGGCTCCTGGGAGGTGTCGGCCTCTTTTTCATCTCCAGTTAAGCTCAGCTCCTGTGAGGTGTCGATCTCTTCTCCAAATCCAATTGAGCTCGGCTCCTGCGAGGTGTCGACCTCTTCTCCACATATATTTGAGCTCGGCTCCTTTGATGTGTCGACCTCTTTTCCAACTATAGTTGAGCTCGGCTCCTCAAGGGTGTCGACCGTTTCTCCACCTCCAGTTGTGCTCTGCTCCTAAGAGGTGTCAACCTCTTTTTCATCTCCAATTGTGCTAGGCTCCTACGAGGTGTCAAACTCTTCTCCTCTTTTAGTTGAGCTTCATCCTACTAGGTGTCGACTGCTTATCCACCTCTAGTTGAGCTCGCCACCTATGAGGATTCAACTATCCACCTCCAGTTGAGCTTGGCTCCTGTGATGTTTCGACCTCTTCTCCACCTTCAGTTGAGCTTCCTCCTGCTAGGTGTCGACTTCTTCTCCACCTCTAATTGAGCTCGGCACCTATGATGTGTCGACTCTCTACCTCTGATTGAGCTTCCTCCTGCTAGGTGTTGACCTCTTCTCCACCTCCAATTGATATCGGCAACTACGAGGTGTTGACCACTTTTCCACCTCCAATTGAGGTCGGCTCCTGCGAGGTGTAGACCTCCTCTCCACCTTTAGTTAAGCTTCCTTCTGATAATGTGTCGACCATATTCTCAACCTCCAGATGAGATTCCTCCTACGAGATGTCGACCTCTTCTACAATTCAGATGAACTTGGGTCTTATGCGATATCAACATTCTATTCATATCAAATTGAACTCCAATCCTAGGAAGGACCTAGTTCAACGTTGTATTTCGAAGCTCGTGTGAAACTCGAAAAAAGCTGGGATTGTGTATAACCCGTAATTTATCGAGATCACAATTTCCCAGGCAGACGACTATTTGAAGATCATTTGGGTGAGGCGAGGTAAACTTGGGTGATTAGAGGAGAGCATGGGCGAGCAAAGGCAATCTTGGGCAAGTATAGGCAAGCTTGGGTGAGTAGCGACGAGCTTGGGCGAGCAGAGGCAAGCTTGGGTGAGCAGAGGGATGCTTTGGCATGCAGAGGCGAGATTGGGAGAGTAGAGGCGAGATTGGGCGAGCTGAGGCGAGCATGGGCGATTATGGGTGAGTACCTCGCGAGTATGGGCGAGTAGCCCTAGATACTCACAAGTAAAGGCTGGATACTATCCTATAACTCCCCCATGATTTATCTATAAATACACCCCTAGGTGTACTAGAAATGATTCTTTTAAAGAGGTTGAGGTCCCACCAAATGGATACTCGCCCAATCCATGTCTGCCTAGTACCTCGCCCTACATTTTGGTGGCAGAGGGGATGTTACTCCCAAACATCCAGGTATGTGGTAGGACCTTCATGTTAGATTACTAGGGGTGTGCTTATATATAATTTTCTCTCTCTTTCTCTAGCCATTTGAATTGTGACATCGGACCGTAGAACCAGTAACCTTAGTCTGCCTTGATCTGATTTTGGAGTAGGGTTTTTTTTCCAGCTTCAATATTCATATCCTTACTAGTGATACAACTTTAAATTTTCTAATCCCTTCGGCCTCAGTGCTACCGACTTCTCTTTGCTTGATGGCCTGCTTCATTTCTCCTCTATCTTTCGAGTATTCATTTGTAGTTCGTAGAAGAGGAGCTTTCCTAATAGATTCTTGTGATAAATCTCTGACAGCTTTCAGAATTCCCTAATGGCCACAACTTTAGTGTGCAGACTTTTGTTAGGGATCTTAGGATATTGTCGTTGAGCACCCCATTAGTAAATGTACGACCATAGTTTATGTGGATGTTGTCAATTTTAAAGAATTTCTAAAAGCTGTTAGCAATTGTATCTTTTTTCCGTTGTTTGAATGACTTGTATTCATGATTAAGTCATCATATCCGATCATCTATAACTTCTTCAGTTCCTTCCGTGAGATCTATGAGATAGTTTCACATCTCCTTTGCAGATTTGCATTGGAATAAACTTTGCAGCATTGAATCGTCCATTGCACTGGCTATGAAGTTCATTGCCTTTTTCCAAGGGGACTATAACAATTTATTCCTTAGTCAAGTGCATCATTTTCTTCGGAATCAAAATAGTAGGATTCAAAGCAGATGGTTGTATATAAATATGAGGTCCTTCATCAACAATCTGAAATATGTGTGGATCCGTGCTTCCATGTAGAATCTGACTCTTTCCTTCCACATGGGGAAGTTCTCCTTAGAGTACACCGGTAACTTAATCAAAGTCATATCCTTGCTTCTCTCCATTGCAAGTGAGCGGTAAATCTTGACAACTAGATAGGAGATCATTTTCAAGGTGTTAACCTTATATCAAAAAACCTAGCTCTTATACCAATTGAAACTATCTAGTGTCAACCTAAATAACCTAGAGGTGAGTGAATAGGGGAGTTCTGTCTCTTTTTTGTAGAATAAAAATTAGTTGAAAGTAAACACAAAGATTTATAGTGATTCCCCGAGTTGGGTACGTCCACTCTCCCGCCTTGTCTATCTACCACGAAGGGATAGATTCAGCTAGTTCACCTTTATCTCACATTCTTCAAATCTTACACCTTAGAGCCTCACCTCGTACAACTCGGAGACAATGCTCCTATAACACAGAGAACAATCTTGCCTAAAATACAGAGAACAACCTCTCCAACAACCTATCTGTAAAACAGGGATCTATAACTTGGAGGCAAAACCTCCTACAATATCATAAAATGATTTACAATAATAGATTAAAACTGATCTTCTTTAGATCTGAAAACTTCAATCTTCCTATCCTATGAAAAGTTAAAATTGAAAATCTTGAGGAGAGAGGAAATCTGAAATCGTTGAGGGCTTGATCTGAACAAAGGATCCACTAGATCTAAATTGATCTTGAACCTTTTAAGAATATTGATCTAGTCGACACTTATTGAAGAAGATCAAATCGTGCGTCGTTGATGTCGGCCGATTGAGTTGGGAAGTTTGTGAATGATACTCGACGTGTCCTTTCTTGGAATGTCTCGATTTGTGGATATATGCACGATTAGGGTTGAATGAAATCCACCCTAAGTATTTATAGGAACCCTTCTTCTTCAACGGTTAGAAATCCCTTCCATATAAAGAAATCGCGGAACACTGTACATGGTGGTCAAGATCGAGCACTGACGGAATTTGAAAATTGAATTTAAAACCCTAAGTTATATTCGTCGAGTATCGTCTAGTATGTGAGAGTATACTCGTCAAATAGCATCGATTTTCGAAGAAAGGACTTTATAAATAACAAAGCTTTCCTGAAGAGAAGCTTGACGAATTCAATGAGTATCAGCTAGTTCACTCGACATATTCGACTAGTATAGGATAGTTCACTCGACGTCTTCGAGAATTGTCGGATAGTTCACTCGACACCTTTGACGAGTGTCGGCTAGTTCACTCGACCCATTTGACGCCTAGGCCAAGCTATATTAGACGAATATAACTTAGAGACACATTTGACGAGTGTCGGCTAGTTCACTCGACCGATTCGACGCCTAGGCCAAGCTATATTAGACGAATATAACTTAGAGAAATCCAAAGAAGTACATTCAATAAGTCTCGACGAATTATTCGTGTATTGACATATATATATTCGACGAATTCCACGAGTATCGATTGATATACTCAACGAATTCGACGAGTATATATGAAGATACTCGATGACGTTTACTTAACTATTTTTCACGAACCCAGAGATTATTCCCTAGGTAAATACAATGAATTCGATGAATTCCAGTAAGTATACATGACGAATTGAATTAGTAAACAAGAGTATACTCGACGAATTCGACGAGTATTTACTACTTTACTCGACGAATTTTACTTAGAGAAAATCTATTCTTCTAAAACAACTTGACCTTCATGGATTCTTCTAACATACTCAAAGTAGAAGTACATCACAATAGAGAGATTACACATGAGTCAACACATTGGCCTACACAACGAAGAATTGCATTGTATAGTCATGTGTTTCAAGACCCACTGTAACCTGACATTGGGTTGTACTTAGCAATATAGTCCTGCAAGCACATAACTAGAAGAACGACATCAAAGACATTCTCAATTCATCTTAGTTCAAGGGACACTTCTTCAAATCAGGGTTATTGTGGATATAATACCCAACATATACACCATAAAGTCGCACTTGGACGACGAGGTCATTAGGGAGCTCTCTTAGAGGCATACTCTACGAGTGACTCTAGTGAAATATTGCACACCGTTTTGCCCCTTTACGTAGTTCACCGATACAAATGGGTTTGTGGCACCAATATCAAATAGAGTGTTGGTAGGTCCAATTAACAATCACGGTGCCTAAAGGTTAAGTTTTAAGAATTCAAAGCTAGATTTCTAGCACATTCTTAGATATAATAAGGATGAATGCTTACAAAATATCAATTAGACTACACAATAACTGCAATAATGTCCCGAGGGGTCCTCTCTTGAGTCATATCAAGTGCAAACATCTACTCCCGAGCAGGTACAGGATTCCTACCTTATGGTCATCATCCTCAACCTTGTACTTTCCCTCATCATCGCTGAGCTGCTAGAAGAGAAATAGGAGGAGCAATTCCACTTAGCTGCAGGTAATAACACCGAATGTAACCCTGCTGATGACACTGTAAATAAACTTGCCTGAATGGCCCTCTGGGTTATTGATAAGGCTAGAACTATGGGTGTGGAGGTAGTGTTAACTATAGAGCCGTACTCTCCATCCTAAAATTAGTGTGGAAATGTCTACGGCATCCTCCTCGATTTCCACCACCACCTCTAGCAAGCTGCCTCGTCTACCTAGCCCATTACTCTTCTACTCCTTTTATTGGTCTCCTACAACTAGCCTGGACCTTAAGATGCCACGCCTCTAATCGTTTTTCCATGTCAATTATCAGGGCGAGGTTCGAGTCGGCTATAAATAAAAGTGCATGCATTAAAGGGTCTCACAAACCATTGTAGAATATTTTGCGTAGCCATTATCATCCAAATAGGAGTAGTTAGCGAACCTAACAAGGTTCTGAAACTCCCATTGATACTCCAGAACTGACTTAGATTCCTTCATCAACATCAGGAACCTTTCTTCGAGCTCATCCCGAGTACTAGATGTAAAAAAGTTTTCTATGAAGGCATCAAAGAATTCGTTCCAGCTAATGTTAGTGTATACGCATCCTTGAAAAGTGGACCCATAAGGGAATTCCACCACCTCTTTGCACGTGACTCCAAGACGGATTTAGATAAGATAACAACCATACTGTCTGGACATCTGATTCCAGCCATAAATTGTTTCACAACATCCAACCATTCTTATATGCAAACAACTAATTCGGTCCCATAGTAAATAGGTGGAGAAAGAGCTCAGATGGTACTCAGCCAAATGGAGCCCGGGCTTGTTGCTGCAACGGGGCCTGCTGAGACCTGAAGGCATCCAAGATTACAGTTAGGGTCTGCCCTAACTCTGGTTGTTGTAATGGTGTAGGGATTAAAGGGACAAGAATGCCTGTAGTCAGCTCAGTACGTATCGGAATGTACGTATAAAATACAAATTTTGGGTCTGGTTAGCTAAGCGTATGGTAATGGGTGGACATTCTTTGTGTGAATCATAAATGGGCATACCACGGCTTTCGCTAATTTAGTTTGTCATCAAATCGAATAATTGAGTGGGGGTAACACCACGTTCAATGACTTCTTTATCGTAGGATAGGTGCAAGCAGATACTAATTGCAACCCCCTACCTCCGGGAGTACAAGACACGGCTGAGGGAAGTTTTATGCATAGAACAACCGCCTTGCGGAAGCATCATCATACGAGCTAATCTGTATAACAAGTTTCCTATTCTTTTGGCTAATCTCTGATATCACAAATGCCGAACCAACCAAAAGAAAATCACAATAAGTATACGTCCAAAGCAGTACACCAAAAATAAGGAACTACATTAGTTCCCTTAATATCAAAGTACAACAAAATTGCCCGAAGGATACATCGTAATGCTTATAAATGACATCAGTCGCAAAAGGAAGAGAAGATATCGTCGCATCAACCCTTGTCCCCCTGGCCTGGCTGTCTTCCTAGATCAGGTGCTGTTGCTACTTCAACTACGAGGTATCCTCCTAAAATTATAGACGTATCAACCGTTAGACATAAATACTAATTGGCTATCACATCCGCTCACCCCTGCGACTCTTAGGCACTAGGCGGAGGAAATGAAGGAGGAGCTAAATATAACACTAGTATATAATCAAACAAGTTGTAAAGTGCATTATTAATTAGAAGTTTATATATAAATATCAATATATTTGTACTAAGCAAGTATCAGCAGTAAACATCACTATATATGGAGGCAGTCTATACTATCAGCATACTAATCATAAGAATAGTATTTAACTTAATTTATAAAAATGCTCATACAAATTTATTAGTTAAGGATCGGGTGCATCGAAGTAACTCATCATATAAAAGTGCTCATACAAATTTATATGATTTGGATATTTTGCGATACAATGCAATGATATGAAATAAATGCAATGTGATGACTCCGCCATGCACACACACACACACACACACTTGTTATGTCAACATAGAGCTTTAGTTCCAACTTTTCGAGTTAGTAGCTAACCTCTCAGACATCAACCGTCGTGGCCAAATGGTGACAGTGGAGAGGGCGTCTCCACAACTAGGTGGGCATCTGTAACACCACGAAAATTGTGTGCGAGTCGGTCGCGAAAAAGGGTTTTGGTGCCTGTATAGGGGTACACGACCTAGGACACGGGCGTGTCCAAGGCCGTGTCTGGCCGGTGATTGTTTTGGCCATTTTCATCCCGAGAAGGACACGACCAGGAACACGGCCGGATGACACGGGCGTGTCATCTGAAACGGGCGTGTGCCAACCCGTGTCCCTACCCGTGTGAAGTTGGGTCGTGTCCATTGTCGTGGCAGTTATGCGTGACACGCCCCCGAACACGGGCGTGTCGAGGAACCAGACATGGGCGTGTCAGGTGAGACACGGGCGTGTCTTAGCCCGTGTGTCATTTCTCAGTTCGACGATCGTGCCTGGATCGAGGCACACGGCCTGGGACACGGCCGTGTGCCAAGCCGTGTTCGGCCCAGGTCTGGAGAATTTTGTGCAGATCTGAGCCGTCTGTTTTCTTTAATTAAGATCCGACGGCCCAGATGAGATCCTACTCTGTTAAGGTCGGGAATAGGAGGTTAATCCCTCATTTTCTCTCCAAAGCTTTCTCATTCCAAGGTGAGAGAGAAGAGGAAGAAGAAGGAGGTTTCTGGCCGCCGGCGGAGCACCGGAGCACCGTTTCGAAGTCTGAGAGCGGATCCGTGGTGGGAAGGTCGTTGCGAAGAGTTCTGTCCGCGTAGCTTTTCCATGGCGCCAAAACAGACTACAAGGGTAACGATGCTCAACTTGAGCATGTGAAGCTCTTTCTTTTCAATAGGGAACCCCGCTCCCGCGAGTGTGCGGTGAGTGTGTGGTGTTCCTTGGGGTTGATGTGAATAGTCCCCCTTGTGTTGCATTTAGACCCCGGAATCGTAAGTACGGGCATAGGCATTTTGTGTGAATCCTACCCGGACGTGTACCGTCTGGATCGGTGATGTTGCATTTGCTATGATTTGTCGGAGAAGACTCCGTGCTTTGGGTTTTTCGGGTTTCTACGCGGTAGATTGCAGCAGGTATCCTTGGAGGCTAGCTTCAAGGCGCACCCAGAAAACTGAGCGGAAACGTGTTCTGCTAACTTGGCTGTCTGGGAACCGGCCTTGATCATAACTGGGTTATGAGATTGTTTTGGAAAACTTTGTGATCCCAGAGAAGCTTGGCCCGCGCGTAGGACTTAAATTGTATATGCAGCGTGAGCAACGGGCAAGTGGAACTGGACCTAGGCTATGTGGTACGGTCCGAGAAATCCGAAAATGGGCACTGGCCGTAGGCATAGTCGGAGCCTTAGACGGTGGTCAGATAGGCTAAATGCTCACATATTGTTGCCATCCTGGGGGCGGTGGTGAATGTACAGACTGGTCAGGGTTCACCATGAATGTGCCCTGAGTGCACATGGTGTTTGGCCGTACGAGCCTACACTTGTGGCGAAATATAATTGCGCTATATTATTTTGTTGGACTAATGCTATGCAGGGAAAGAGCACCGTCGTCCCGAGTAAGGGGCAGGGTCATTATAATTTGGTCGGCTTTTAGCTGACCGTTGCCTTGTTTGCCACCGTGCGGTGGTATGTGCTTGCAGGTGCTGCGGAGCCGAGCGCCAAATAGCGAGCTGGAGCCCATGTTGCTGTGCTGGCCCTAGAAGGCCGTAGAATAGTTATTTTTACATTTATCATGTGTGGCCGGCCTGCGAGCCGATATATGTAAGACATGTTATATTAAGTGAACATTTGTAAGGCCATAAGGCCATGTACCCGTTTCACTATATTTGGGGTTTCATTCCTGTAGTTGTAGCTGTGGACATTCATATTTGATGGATTTAAGTTTGGGTTCTTTCAACTTTAAAAACTTCCGCTAGAATGCTCTGTGTAGGACGAGTAGTCTTAGTTGGATGGTTTGATTATTCATTTGGTAATCCTTCTGACTGTTTGTGGTATATGGCGTCGGGTTCCAACTGGACCTTCTATTATATGCCATGCGAAAGATGGGGGTGTTATAATTTGGTATCAGACTTCTGGTTACGGTCAGGCTTAAATGAATTCGTGGGCGAATTCTTTTAAGTGGTGGTGAGCACATGTGTGCGTCATCATTATAACATCAAAAAGAACCCATGAATGTCCACTTAGGAATGGAAAATACACTTGTTTTGTAGAATTTGAATGTTCCAATGATTGCTTTTAGCAATTTGTTTGTCGTCTAATCGTGTGTCTTTGCTATTATAGGAAGCTAGGAGCGTTGATGGTCGGTCAGAGCATCCGTAATCAGCGGAAAGTAGTGCACCAAGGGACGTTCCTGCTACACCTCCTTTAGTAGAAACCATCAGGATGGTGGCTGAGGCCGTGTTCGCAATGATAAATGCCCAACCTGCAGGGCAAATGCATCGCGCACCTCCTGCGAATGAGAAATAACCGGTTAGGGCGGCAGAGCCGAGAGTGGTGGAACACGCAGCAGTGGAGTTGGTAAAGCCTAGAAGAACTACGGAGAGGCAGCTAAAGTATGTGATGGGCTTTAATCCTCCGAGGTTTAATGGGGTTGGAACGCCAACTCAAGCTGAGGACTGCCTCTCTTCCATAAAGAGGGTCTTGACGGCCACAATAACTGAGGAGTGGCAGAAGACCACCATAGCAACTTTTCTTTTGGAAGGTGAAGCGAGGCTGTGGTGGGACGAGTTGGAGTTTCATCTGCTAGTGGGAAGGCAACTTGTGGATGTGCCAATGGAGGAATTTTCAAGATTGTTCCTAGCCAGATTTGTACCCTCTGCTCAGAAGTTGGAGATGGAGAATCAATTTCTTGGGTTGACTCAGGGATACATAAGCGTGGACGAATATCTGCATGAGTTCACACGGTTGGGTCGTTATACTGGTGCTATGTTTACAGAACAAGAGAGGAAGACCAACCGATTCTATGAGGGCCTTCGCGGCGATTTACAGTTACTCCTTGCTGGGCCTAAGGCGCAGGGCTTCCTATCCTTGGTCAATTCTGCCCGATCGTTGGAAAAGATTGCGAAGAAAGTTCAAGATAAGAAGGACCCAGGAGAAAGGAAGACCGAGTTCAAGGTGCCAAATAATAAGTCAAGTTTCCGCAGGTGGAATAAGAAGCGGAGGACTTCGAACTCAGCCCCTTTGGCTGATGCATCGGGGGCAACTTCAAGTCGAGTCCCCTGAGCTTGCTATAACTGCGGGAAAACGGGGCATTTTGCTCGGGAGTGTTGGAGCGGACGTTCAAAGTCCGAGAGGAGACCTGGAGCGACTTATGAGGAGAAAGGGAAGGCGGTGGAGTCAACCGCATCCCATCATGCTCCAGCCCAGTCGAGAGTCTATAACCTTGGTCTGCAGGAGGTCATAAAGCAAGCGTACGTGGTGACAGGTATGAGTTAAATTACGGTGGTTTAACTTTTATAGTTGTTACCTTTGTATTTGTTAGCTTACGTTTGTTAGTGCTAGGCTTTGTGTTAATCTTTGGGTTTCCGGCGAGAGCCCTTTTTGATACGGGAGCATCACATTCCTTCTTGTCCGAAAAATTCATATCGTGCATCGGAGTTCCGTTCTCGATGGCAAAAAACAAGTTGGATGTGTTGTTGCCTAATGGGTGCTCAATGCGTGCGGATAGGATTTGCGTTGTGAAGATTCAGATTGGAGACCGGGAGTTTGATTTGCGGGCATTGGTTCTACCATTAGTGGAGTTCGACGTAATCTTCGGTATGGATTTGCTCTCGGAGCAGAGTGCATTCATTGATTGCAACCGTAAAGAATTCAAGTTGGGTCTGGACACTTATCGGGAGACTATTTTTGCGGGCATGAAGGGGTCAGGGAAAGTTCTGATGTCGGCCCTTCAGGTGTTCAAGGCAGTTCGGTCTGGGGCAGAACTGTATGTCACTCTAGTGCACACTTCGACACCTAAGCCTAGTTTGGACAGCATCCCAGTTGTGTCCGAGTATCCTGATGTGTTTCTAGATAATCTTCGAGGAGCCCCTCCTCAGCGGGAGATAGACTTTACTATAGAGCTGCTACCGGGTGCCAAACCGGTGTCACTCTCCCCCTATCGGATAGCCCCAAGAGAAATAAAAGAGTTGAAGGTGCAACTGCAAGAGTTGCTAGAGCAAGGTTATGTGCGTCCAAGTTCGTCGCATTGGAGCGCACCAGTTCTCTTTGTTAAGAAGAAAGATGGGAGATTGAGGCTTTGTATCGACTACCGGGAATTGAACAAGCTTACGGAGAAGAATAAGTATCCTATTCACAGGATTGACGATCTGTTTGATCAGCTGGTTGGGTCAATAGTATATTCGAAGTTAGATCTAAAGTCCGGTTACTATCAGTTGAGGATAAGGGAGAGCGACATCCCAAAGACAGCATTCAGTACGCAGTTTGGGCATTACGAGTTCACGGTTATGCCGTTTGGGTTGACGAATGCGCCATATGTGTTTATGGATCTGATGAATAGGACGTTTAGAGAATACCTGGATCATTTCGTGATAGTATTTATCGATGATATCCTGGTGTATTCGCGGTGCGAGGAGGATCACTACAAGCATTTAAACATGGTGTTGGAGACATTGAGGAAAAGTCAGTTGTATGCAAAGTTCTCCAAGTGTGAATTCTGGTTATCCTCGATAGCGTCCCTTGGTCATGTTGTCAGTGGAGAAGGAATAACTATGGATCCGGCGAAGATAGTGGCGATACGGGAGTGGCCTACTTTGACTACGGTGGCAGAGATCCGGAGTTTTCTGGGGATTGCTGGCTACTACAGGCGCTTCGTAGAGAACTTCTCGCGGATAGCAATACCACTCACGACGTTGACAAGAAAGGATCAGAAGTTTGTGTGGTCTCCGTAGTGCGAACAGGCTTTTGAAGAGTTGAAGAGGCGGTTGACCACGGCGCCTATTTTATGTTCGCCAAGTGGAACCGAAGAGTTTGAGATCTATAGTGATGCTTCGGGCAGTGGTTTGGGCTGTGCTCTGCTACAGCATGGGAAAGTGACAGCTTATGGTTCACGACAGCTGAAGGTTCACGAGAGGAATTATCCGGTCCATGACTTAGAGTTAACGGCCGTGATATTTGCTCTAAAGCTTTGGAGGCACTATCTGTACGGTGTGAAGGTCGATATTTACAGCGATCATAAGATTTTGAAGTACCTGTTGGACCAAAAGGATCTGAACATGAGGCAGCGGAGGTGGATGGAGTTCTTAGGGGACTACACCTTCAAGATACATTATGTGCCTGGTAAGGGAAATGCAGTGGCGGATGCGTTGAGTCGTAAGATTCCCGCACAAGCCAACTGGTTATCGGTACATGATGAGAGATTGGTCCAGGAGTTGGAGGCATTGGAGATATCTTGTATCGATAAGAAGTCTAGTGCCGAGGAGAAACTGTTTTGGACAGAGGTGCAGTGTGACCTAGCGGATAGAGTTCGGCGGGCTTTGGTTCAGGATAGCAGCATGAAGCAGATCTTGGATGAATCTTTGGATGGGTCAAATTCCCAGTTTGTGGTTGAAGATGGGTTGCTAAGGAAGGATGGTCGTCTATGCGTTCCTAGTGCGGATAGTCTTTGGGAGGAATTGATGTATGAGGCTCATCATACCAAGTACTCAATCCACCCGGGAAGCACGAAAATGTATAGAGACATGAAGAAATTATTCTGGTGGCCGGGTTTGAAGAAGGATGTGGCACTTTATGTGGCCAAGTGTCGTACTTGTGCATTGGTGAAAGGAGAATGCCAGAAGCCCGGAGGTTTCTTGAAATCCCTTCCTATCCCAGAATGGAAGTTTGACGACATATCTATGGATTTTGTGCACGGTTTGCCGAAGTCGTAGAAGGGAAACGAGGCCATTTGGGTGGTTGTAGATAGGTTGACAAAGGTGTCGCACTTTATCCCAGTCAGGAAGGAAGACCCGGTGGAAAAGTTAGCCAAACTCTACGTGGATAATATTGTACGATTGCATGGTGTGCCTCGCAGTATTGTTAGTGATTGTGATGGACGCTTCACGTCGAATGACTGGAGGTTGGTGCATGGTCTGTTGGGTACAAAGCTAAAGTTCAGCACAGCCTTTCACCCGCAGACAGATGGCCAAACCGAGAGAGTCAACAGGACTATGGAGGACATGCTTCACATGTGCGTCCTAGATTTTGGCAAGCATTGGGAGGATCACTTGTACATGGTAGAGTTTGCGTACAACAATAGCTTTCAAGCAAGTATTGGAATGGCGCCTTTCGAAGCCTTGTACGGGAGAAATTGTCGTACGCCGTTGTCTTGGTTGGAGGCAGGCGAATCGAAGTTGTATAAACGTCAAGCGGTGGAAGACGCCACTTCAATGATACGGACAATTCAGGAGAGGCTGAAGATTGCTCAGGATAGACATTCAAAGTATTACAACGCCAAATATAGAAATGTGGAGTTCAACATTGGCGACATGGTATATCTAAAAATCAAGCCGTTCAAGGGTGTATCGCGGGTTCGACGCTTGAAGAAGCTGAGTCCGAGATACCTTGGACCATTTGAAATCCTGGAGCGTGTTGGCAAGGCGGCGTATAGGTTGAAGCTGTCGACGGAGTTGAGTGGGCTGCATGACGTGTTCCACGTATTGGTGTTGCGTAAGGCAGTGCAAGAGCCTTTGCAGATCGTTGCGGACAATCAGGTACCGGTTGATTATGAATTAACAACAAGGGTCAAGCCAGTATGAATTGAAGATGTTGCAGTCAAACGACTCCGCAACAAGGGGGTCCGAATGGTTAAAGTGCGTTGGGATAATTGCGGACGTGAGGAGCTTTCCTGGGAGCGAGAGCAAGCTATGTTGTAGGAATACCCCGAGTTATTCCACTCAGGTATCATTTAGATGTTGTGTACCTTTGCTTAATTTCTGGACAAAATTCCTTAAGTGGGGGAGATTTGTAACGCCCCGAAAATTGTGTGCGAGTCGGTCGCGAAAAAGGGTTTTCGTGCCTGTATAGGGGTATACGGCCTAGGACACGGGCGTGTTCAAGGCCGTGTCTGGATGGTGTTTTTTTGGCCGTTTTCATCCCGAGAAGGACACGACCAGGAACACGGCCGGATGACACGGGTGTGTCATCCGACACGGTCATGTGCCAACCCGTGTCCCTACTCGTGTGCAGTTGGGTCGTGTCCGTTGCCGTGGTAGTTATGCGTGACACGCCCCCGAATACGGGTGTGTCGAGGAACCAGACACGGGCGTGTCAGGTGAGACACGGGCGTGTCTTAGCCCGTGTGTCGTTTGTCAGTTCAACGATCGTTCCTGGATCGAGGCACACGGCCTGGGACACGGCCGTGTGCCAAGCCGTGTTCGGCCCAGGTCTGGAGAATTTTGTACAGATCTGAGTCGTCTGTTTTCTTTAATTAAGATCTGATGGCCCAAATAAGATCCTGCTCTGTTAATGCCGGGAATAGGAGGTTAATCCCTCATTTTCTCTCCAAAGCTTTCTCCTTCAAAGGTGAGAGAGAAGAGGAAGAAGAAGGAGGTTTCCGGCCACCGATGGAGCAACGGAGCACCGTTTCGAAGTCTGCGAGCGGATCCGTGGAGGGAAGGTCGTTGCGAAGAGTTCTGTACGCGTAGTTTTTCCATGGCGCCAAAACGGACTACAAGGCTAACGATTCTCAACTTGAGCATGTGAAGCTCTTTCTTTTGCATAGGGAACCCCACTCCCGCGAGTGTGCGGAGAGTGCGTGGTGTTACTTGGGGTTGATGTGAATAGTCCCCCTTGTGTTGCATATAGAGCCCGGTATCGTAAGTACGAGCATAGGCATTGTGTGTGAAGCCTACCCGGACGTGTACCGTCTGGATCGGTGATGTTGCATTTGCTATGATTTGCCGGAGAAGACTCCGTGCTTTGGGTTTTTCGGGTTTCTACGCGGTATATTGCAGCAGGGATCCTTGGAGGCTAGCTTCAAGGCGCACCCGAAAAACTGAGCGGAAACATGTTCTGCTAACTTGGCGGTCTGGGAACCGGCCTTGATCATAACTGGGTTATGAGATTGTTTTGGAAAAATTTGCGATCCGAGAGAAGCTTGGCCCGCGAGTAGGACTTAAATTGTATATGCAGCGTGAGCAACGGGCAAGTGGAATTGGACCTAGGCTATGTGGTACGGTGCGAGAAATCCGAAAACGGGCACTGGCCGTAGGCATAGTCGGAGCCTTAGACGGTGGTCAGATAGGCTAAATGCTCACATGTTGTTGCCATCCTGTGGGTGGTGGTCAATGCACTGATTGGTCAGGGTTCACCATGAATGTGCACTGAGTGCACGAGGTGTTTGGCCGTGCGAGCCTACACCTGTGGCGAAATATAATTGCGCTATATTATTTTGTTGGACTAATGCTATGCAGGGAAAGAGCACCGCCGTCCCGAGTAAGGGGCGGGGTAGTTATAATTTGGTCGGCTTTTAGCTGACCGTTGCCTTGTTTGCCACTGTGCGGTGGTATGTGCTTGCATGTGCTGCGGAGCCGAGCGCAAAATAGTGGGCTGGAGCCCATGTTGCTGTGCTGGCCCTAGAAGGCCGTAGAATAGTTGTTTTTACATTTATCATGTGTGGCCGGCCTGCGAGCCGATGTATGTAAGACATGTTATATTAAGTGAACATTTGTGAGGCCATAAGGCCATGTACCTGTTTCAGTGTATTTTGGGTTTCATTCCTGTAGTTGTAGCTGTGGACATTCATATTTGATGGATTTAAGTTTGGGTTCTTTCAACTTTAAAAACTTCCACTAGAATGCTCTGTGTAGGACGAGTAGTCTTAGTTGGATGGTTTGATTATTCATTTGGTAATCCTTCCGACTGTCTGTGGTATATGGCGTCGGGTTCCAGCTGGACCTTCTGTTATATGCCATGCGACAGATGGGGGTGTTACAGCATCCACACTACCAGGCCTAGAACTCCATACTCCTCAACGCAAAGTACACAACAATGGAGTCCCTACGTACTACGACTCAGATGTAAGACCCCTTTTTTTTTTTCCTTTTTGACACCGGGGTCTTAGGCTCAGAACCGCCGTTTTGCGGTGACTCCTTCACGCCCTGAAGGGTCATCACCACAAAGCGCCGATTCTGCCGGCCAATTCGATCACATAAAAGTAGCATAATGAAGTAAAAGGAAAACTATCTGTCCACAGAGAATCACATGACATATATAAATATAACTCCACGAAGGGAGTGTCCACAGAAGATAACATCAGAGTAGCAAAATACGGGCTTATGCCCGGTACAACATATCCTCACTACAAAATCACTCATGCGGAAGCAAAAGCTGAAAAACTACTCAGGGTCGAGACTCACAGTCCCGGCTGTATGAACTCCGGAGCTAGACTGCCCCACCTCCAAGCGCACCGGTCTCTGGGGCTGCTCCTCCATGCTGGTCTCCACGATCCCCTAAATGATGCGGTTCGAAAACCGTTAGTCTAAAAGACTAAGTCCTATCATCCCCCACCCCTTCCCCCACGGCTCCTAGGCACCGAGCGGAGAGGAAGAAAGGGGAGGACTTGAAGGTGGAGAATATCAAAAGCAGATGGCAGCGGTCCTATTCTAGCAAGTTCTATAGCATATAAAGACAATAAAATGTAAGCTGAAATGTAACCTTCACTTATGTGGGAAAACACATAAGCCAAGGTGTCTCTTGCAAGGCTCCCATCGTATAAAAAAAGTCCCATACCGATTTATACGCTGGGGTGTCGGTGGTCAAACAGCAGTAACTAAGTATATCAAAATTAACCTTAATTTATAAACTTGCCCACACAAGCTTATAGACTAAGGGGTCGTTTTGCAGGTCCTAATGTATAAGCGTCCCATTCCACTTATACATTAGGTTTCAGGGGTTAAATGAATCGATTATGCTATGACATGCAAGTGGGTATGATGGACATGCAAGTGCAACGCACACACCCGACTCTGTGCACACAGACCTTTAGTTCCCCCTTTTTGGAGCCGTAACCTCCCAGGATACCTCCGTAGTGGCAGACGGAAGCGGTGGGTTGGGCCTCGCCCACCTCTAAACCAGTAAGGCACTACCGGTCAGACCTATCGTACGCCTCAACGCTTGGTGCACGAAGCGGACTCCTGCGTACTCTTGCCGGCTGGCGCACCGGACTTCTGTTGGCGAAGTGCTAACCACACTTGCCGAGTCAACGTATTGGCATCGGTGCATCGACCCTCCAATACCGAAAACCCACCACCTTAATTTATTTTCCTTTTATGCACAAGCAGATTTAGCGTAAACAAAACCCGAGCCGAAGCTCCCCGGACCAAGAGTCCGTCTTTTAACCATCCGAGCCGAAGCTCCCAGCTGACTTTTGGTGCTAACAGTGCCTGTGAAATGTGCAACCCTAATTACTAAGTTACTCTTTTCAGCTTGTTAAACAGTTTACGTTAACCCAGGACTGCCCCCGGTATTCCCTGTGAAGGGCTCTCAAGGGGCACTAGGAACTATGTTGGGATTACGCCCAACGTTCCCTTTCGCAAGGTACTTATTTTATTATTGGTTGATCCCCTTACCCATTATTTTCTCATGTTTCGATACGCTAATCCTAGGGTGATTTGACTCCAACTCTCCTTGGGTAGGACGATCTTTCGTCGGACCCGAACGCCTTTAAACCCTAGACAAATCCACACCCTACTCACTCATCTTCCAAAGATGCAGCCCTTTCCACTTGTCCTTACAGCAAACCATCAAGACCCATCATACGTGCCCTAATTCAATCCAAATGAAATCCTGCAGTTTTGCTATATGCAGACCACTTAAGCTACGTGACCCGTAAAAGGGGAAGTACATGAAATACTCATCCAGTACCCTCATGATAATTATCAGAGGTCTATTATGATAAATATAGACTAAATTCAGAAAATCATATTTTTCCCAATTAATCTACTATTTATTGAATTTTCCTCAAAAACTAGGCCATAGTCAATTTGAACATGAACCATAAGATTTTCTCAGGTAATGGCCTCCTAAACTTTGTATTCACTAAATAACAGAGAAATATCATTGGATGCTAATTTTCATAATTTTCCAGATAATTCTTGACCTCTAAAGGATTTATTAAAATAATTCCAAAAATCAAATATAATGAAGGAAGTGCCACATATATGTCTCCAATAATTATGTAAAAATTACTAGGGCTTCATAGGAAACTAAAAACATCATGATGCAGAAATTAGAATTTTTCAGACAATCTAAAAGTCATTATTAAATTTTCCAAAGTTCCATAGAATTAAATAATTAAAGAAGCAACAACTAAATATCATTCTTCAAAAATTTCATAAAAATTTACAGAGATGGGTAACATGATTATAAGCCCCTTGGCTAAGTTTTATCAAGTTTAAGCAAGTATAGTGCTCTGCAAAAACTCTTAAGTGGAAATTATAAAATATAACTCTGTGAATAAAGTACCAAACATATTCATCCAAAATTTATTATAAAATTTCCAGAGACATGTATGCCCTAGGCAACTACCCATTCAAAATCTCAGCCCTTTTCAGATAGTTTTGGTATTAGTTCTTATGGTTTCAAAGCTAGTGCCCTAAACTAGGGTTATGGATTTAAGGGGTCTTAAATCTTCCAAATGCCCTAAAATTTTAACCATAGGACCATAGTGACCCTATGGTCATCATTCCCAAGTTTCAAGCCCATCCAAGGTCTTTTGACCCCAATTTCTTCAAACCCTAGAAAATTACCCTAAAGGGCCTACCCTACACTTCTAGGGCTACCCTAGCCCAATCCACTCCAAACTTCATGAGTGAGTGTAAAAAGTTAAATCATATTAGTGGCCAAAGTTTCAGCCTCTGTTGAGGTGATTTGGTCACTTAAAACCAAAAGTACCACTTTTGACCAAAATGCCCTTCATAGGGTAGAACTAGGGTTGGGTCAAAACCTATTCAACACTCACCCAAACCAACTGAAATTTTATACAGGTACCTAATTGGAGCCCAGGGACCACTCACCAAAATTTGGGAGGGTTTGGGTGTGTTTAGGGCACCTATTTAATTTATCTAATGATTATTAAATTTTTACCAAAACTATAGAACATATTTTCTCCAAAAATTCCCATTTTTGGGCAGGCCCTAGGTATGCCTAGGATAGACCCTCTGCCAAAATTTCAGCCCATTTGGGCTTGGGGTGAAGAGTGGGCACTCATTTTAGTGACTGCCTAGCCCTAAGGACATGTCCCACCAAAATGGGTGCCCTGGTCTAACCAGTGACCCAAAAGGGTCCCAACAATTTTTGCTGCAACCTAGACACCCTAAGCTACAATGTTCATGTTGGGCAAATTTCCATCCAGGGTCCCTAGGTATTTTTAAACATTAATTACATTAAATACATCCAGTGTGACAAAAATGAAATAAATTTTATTTAACTCCTATAGTATCTGATCTGATGCCGCACGAATCTTGGCGCAGATCGACGGCATCTGGTCATCGTCCCCACTGAGCCAACGGCTGGGATTGGTTCTGCCTGGAGCGATTTCCAAGCTCTGCCGCCGGCGATCCAGCCCCTTCCCCGGCCGGCCACCGCCACCAACACCTCCGTTGAGGTGGTGGCTGTCGTCAGGCGGCGGCTCCGCCGCCGGAGAGGTGTTTTCCAGCGGATTGAGCAAGACTTTTCCTTGCCGAAACCAGGAGAAATCCTGGATTCGATCGGGCTCAATTGAGCCCGAAACTCTAGCCTAAGGATTCCTAGGATCTACCCGCGAGTTAAGGAGAGGGGGAGGACCTTCCTGGCGGCCTGGATGCGAGAGGAGCGGCGGGATGCCATTGGCGATGGCGGCGGCGCTCGGCTTCTGCAACTTCACGGTGGAAGGGCTCGTCTCCTCCAGGTAAGTGCTCCAAAATGATCCCCTCGGCTCCCTGATGGTGTTTAAAAGGCAATTGGGGGAGGGGAGAGGCTGGTTCTTCAATGGCCATTATCTCCATTAATGGAGTGGCTCGGGTTGTGTGGAGGGGGGCTGAACCCACCCCTTGGTGGCCGGGAAACGGCTGGAATCAACTCCTCTCTCCTAGAGGAGTTGATTGCAGCCATAAAGGGTGGCTGTTAGTCTCCCTTGGCCGGCCTCTTACTTCCCCCTTCTCCTTCCTCATTTCTCTCTCCTCCATTATCATGGAGAGGAGCTTTTTCTCTCTCCTAGTCACCTCTGGTTGACTAGTCAACCCCACAAGCTAAAGGCAGCCCACTGTATTATGATGATCATGGGAATGGGCTTAGCCTAAGGGAGAAGTGGCTTGAGCTTGGGTTAGCCCTTTTTGGGCTAAGTTGACTTGACCCTCAATGAGGGTTGACTTGGCCAATTTGACCATCTAGGTTGACCCCATTGGGTCCTGGGTGGTTCATTGGCCTCCCCTAAGCTCTATGTAGGGCTGGTTAGGGTTGACTTGGCACCTTAAAGGTCACTTGACCCTTGGTAAGGTCACTTTGACCATTTAGAGCTAGAGTTGACTTGGGTCAACATGACCATTAGGGTCCACCCCTATGGATCCTTGGTGACCCATTGACTTCCCTTAGGGTCTAGGTAGGGTTATATGGGGTTGCCCTGCACTTTGGAGGTCACATACCCTTAGTAGGGGTACTTTGACCAGATTAGGGCTTGAGTTGACCTGGGTCAACCTGGCCTCTAGGGCTGACCCCAATGTGTCCTTAGTGACCCATTGTCCTCACTTTAGGGTTAGGAGGGCATAGGTGGGGTCCTCTAGACTAGGAGTGGGTCTATTGGCCCTAAGTGGGCTAGGTTGACCTATTTAGGGCTAGGGTTGACCTTGGTCAACTGGGCCTCTTGGGTTGGCCCTAATGGGTCCTTTTGGCTCTGATGGGTCTCCCAAAATGTTTGGGAGTGTTGTGATAGGGTCTTGGGGTCATGGTGAAGCCCCATTGTCATCCTAAACTATTGTTCAGAATTCTACTATCTGCAGACCATGGTGATCCCTACCTTGGCCTCCTATCTCTTGGCCCATTTCTGGCTTCCCAGGGTTTTGTCATGACCTAGTCATGGCCAAAACCACTCTTAGGGGTCTAGTTGGAAATGGGATGTTACAAATCCCAATAAACAAAACAAAGATTTCGTCCCCGAAATCAAGGTTGGACCTACGGGTCTTATTACCGACGGAAAGAGTCTTGTAACATCCCATTATGACGTCTTGTTTGTTAAATTTGATTTAAGGGGAAACTTAGATCTAAGACCCCTTTCGCCCAAACGGCGAACCAAAATCCCAATAAACAAAGTTAAGCCCCCAATAAACAAAGATAAGCCCCTATCTACCTAGAGCAGCCCTTAGTATACTTAAAGCAGAAAAATAAATTAACATCTTGAGGGGTCTGAGAGGTATACCTGACTGAATAGCTCGGGGTATCTTTATCGCATCAGGTCCTGTGGCTCCCAGGTATGCTCCTCCTGGCCGTGGTTCCTCCACAGGACCTTGACTAGAGGGACCCTCTTGCGTCGTAAGACCCGCACTCCTCGGTCGTCGATCCTCACAGGCTCCAAATGAACAGACCGGTCTGAAGCTACCGGCCCTTCGGTGGTCAGAATCTGCTGCTCCGGGCGTAGTAGAGCCCTCCTCAAAGAAGAAATGTGGAAGACGTCGTGCAGCGCTTCTAGCTCTGGTGGTAACTCCAGCCGGTAGGCTAGGGGTCCGATCCGCTCCAGGATCCTGTAAGGGCCCATGTACCTAGGGCTGAGCTTCTTCCTCCGACCACGCACCCGTGAAACTCCATGCATGGGCCGGATTTTCAGAAACACCCGGTCCCCCACCTGGAACTCCACCTGCCGATGTCGGGCGTCATAGTACTTGGCCTGTCTACTCTGCGCCTCGAGCATCCTGTCTCTGATCAGCCTCACTTGTGCCTCGGTGTCTTCAACGAACTCTGACCCCAATACCTTCGGATCTTCGTTCTGCACCCATGAGAGCGGGGTCCGGCATCTCCTCCCGTACAAGGCTTCGTAAGGCGCCATCCTGATGCTGGACTGGTGGCTGTTGTTATAGGAGAACTCGACAAGGGGTAAGAGTTTCTCCCACGGTTCCCCGCGATCTAAGATGCATAGCCTCAAAAGGCCCTCCAGCGTCCGGTTGGTGCGTTCTGTCTGCCCGTCTGTCTGGGGGTGGAATGCAGTGCTGAAAGTCAATCGCGTGCCTAAGTAAGCTTGCACGGACCTCCACTCCCTGGAGGTGAACCTGCCATCCCGATCCGACACTATCGTCCTGGGCACACCATGATAACGAATGAACTGCTCCACAAACTTCCGCACCAGTACTCCTACTGAATCATCCTTCCTGATCGGTATAAATCGAGCCACCTTGGTCAACCGATCGACGATTACCCAGATCGAGTCATTCCCTGTCCGAGACCGGGGAAGCCCATGTATGAAGTCCATGGCTATGTCATCAAACTTCCACTCCGGCACCGGGAGTGGCTGCAATAATCCTGCGGGGTTCCTGCACTCCGCCTTCACTAGCTGACATGCCTCACAATGGGTCACGAAGTGTGAGACATCCTTCTTCATGCCCGGCCAGTACATCGTCCTCTTCAAATCAGCCGTCATCTTTGTGATCCCCGGGTGTACAGAATACCGGCTGCAGTGCGCCTCCATCATAATATCCTCCCGGATCTGGCCTCCCTCCGGTATATACAACCGTCCTCTGAAGCACACCAGATCGTCCCTCAGTGTGTAATCTCCTGCAGTGCCTGCCTTCAGAGCTTGGAAGATGGGTTCCAACTTGGCATCCTGCCTCTGTCCCTCTCTGACCCGGTCTCTGATGTCATCGGTAACGCCTATCGCGGCCAAGTACTCCTCATAGAGCTCAGGATCATCAGACGATACCAGAGTAATGTGCATGTCCTCTAGTCTCTGCAGCAGCTCCATAGACATCAACTGAGGCTCTGCTCCCGGTGTGGCGGCTCTCCGACTCAGTGCATCTGCCACCACGTTTGCCTTCCCCGGGTGATAGTGCATCTCATACTGATAGTCAGATAGAAACTCCACCCACCGCCTTTGCCTGATGTTCAGTTCCTTCTGCGTGTCCACGTACTTAAGGTTCTTATGGTCGGAATATATGTCACAGTGGACTCCATAAAGGTAGTGCTGCCATATATTCAGTGCGAATACAACTGCCCCCATCTCAAGGTCATGTACTGGGTAGTTCTTCTCATGGGTCTTCAGCTGGCGGGAGGCATAAGCTATGACGTGTCCGTTCTGCATCAGTACCGCTCCCATCCCCTGATATGATGCGTCGGTGTAGACCTGGAATCCCTCCCTCCCCGAGGGAAGAGTAAGAATGGGAGCCGAGGTCAGCCGATCCTTCAGCTCCTGGAAAGCTGTCTGGCACTGCGGGGTCCACACGAACGGTGCCTCCTTCTTTGTCAAGGATGTGAGCGGGAGGGCGATTCGAGAGAATCCCTCTACGAACTTCCGGTAATAACCGGCAAGTCCTAGAAAACTCCGTACGTCAGTGGCTGTTTTCAGCTGCGGCCACTCTGAAATAGCTCGAATCTTTGCCGGGTCCACTGCCAGCCCGGCTCCGCTGATAATGTGACCTAAGAAAGCCACCTCCTTCAGCCAGAACTGACACTTACTGAACTTCGCATAAAGGTGATGCTCCCGCAGTCTCTCCAGGGTCAATGCTAGATGTCGTGTATGCTCCTCCTCCGTCTTAGAATAGATAAGGATGTCGTCTATGAACACTATGACGAACACATCCAAGTAAGCCTCGAAGACCCGGTTCATGAGGCTCATAAATGCTGACGGAGCATTCGTGAGCCCGAAGGGCATCACGATGAACTCATACAATCCATACCGGCTACTAAAGGCCGTTTTCGGGATATCCTCCTCCTGGATCCGCAGCTGGTAATAGCCTGATCTCAAGTCCAGCTTCAAAAAGTAATGGGCTCCCTCCAGCTGATCGAACAACTCGTCTATCCTGGGGAGCGGATAGGTATTTCGGACGGTCAGCCTATTTAGTGCTCGATAGTCGATGCACAGGCGTAAGGTGCCGTCCTTCTTCTTTACGAATAGGACAGGAGCTCCCCATGATGAGGAACTCGGCCTAACAAATCCTGCTTCCACCAGCTCCTGCAACTGTGTCCGAAACTCCGCCAACTCCTTCGGGGCCATCCGATAAGGGGCCTTGGATACCGGCTTAGCCCCTGGTACCAGCTGAATCTGGAAGTCCTTCTCCCTATGCGGAGGTAGTCCCGGCAGCTTATCCGGAAAAATATCGGCGTAGTCACGAACCACCGGAATGTCTGCGATCAAGTCCTTCTCCTCAGTCATCTCGAACAATAATTGGTATACCTCGTCCCCTTGCATATGGGCCTTAATGGCCTGAATAGATGAAAGCAAGCGACGGGAGGCCGGTGTAGTACCTTCGAACGTTGCATAATATCGCCGTGGCTGAGCACGACCCTCCCTGCCGGGCAATCAATCTGGGCATGGTTCCAGACAAGCCATGTCATGCCCAAGACGAGATCGAAGTCCGGCATCCTCAAGATCGTCGCCGGGGCCTCGAGTGTCAACCCCTCTATGGTAACCTCCAGGAGGCACTTTTCTGTGGACTGAATCTCCATCCCATTGGGAGGCGCACCCTCCTGGGTAGTCCTGTATAGCAACGAATCTGATCCAGGTCCTTGACGAAATCCTCCGATACAAAGTTATGTGATGCCCCCGTGTCGAACAGGGTGTGGGCAGGCTTGCCGCTCACCATCACCATTCCTAAATCAGTTTGAAAGAAATTCTAGCGTAAGGTTTTCTAACCTAGGTTGTATAGTAGTTCGATCAATGCTTAATACGAGCAAAGAATAATTCTAACATTAAGATTACTCTCATACCTGCAATAACCCTGTCCGGGTTCCGGGGCTGTGCTAAGTCCAGAGCGTAAATCTGCTCCCCATTCTGCCTGCGGATCGCCTCCCTGGTAACCACGTCCTCGGCCGCGTCCTCGGCCTCCGAAATGCTGGGCCGGTGGGCCACCCCGTGGTGCTGGAGGTAGTGCCCCCCTCATAGTGCAATCTCTCCGGAGGTGTCCCACCTGGTGACAGTGGAAGCACTCCGGCGGGGGATACGCCATACCCCGGGGTCTCTGCATCTCCTGGATCCGGAGAGGTTGAGGGGCCAAGACCACCTGCTCTCTCGGCTCCTGCCTCAACTCCTGACGAGGCTGCTCCTCTGCCCTTCTTCCATCTGGTACGATGCCTCGCCGCTGATCATTTCGGGCCCTCCGGCCCTGGTCCTCCGTTTGCCGTTTCCGGCCCCGAGTGGTGTGCCAGTCGGCCTCAATCCTCTTCGCCATCTCTAAAATCCGGGAGATGGGCCCGTCAGAGACAAAAAGCAAAGCCTCTCTCAACTCCTCTTTTAGGCCCTTATAAAACCTCTTGACGTACCCCGCTTCATCCAGCTGATAAGAGCCCGCATATCGGGCCAAATGATCGAACTCTCGGTGGTACTCCACCACTGTCCTGGTGCCCTGCCTCAGCTGCAAGAAACGCTCCTCCAACTCGTCCCTGGCCGACTGAGGAACAAAGTGCTCCAGCAGCGTGGCCCTGAATTCTTCCCATGTGATTTCTGCAATCTCTCTATCCGCAAAAGTCGTGTCCAACAGCGTCTTCCACCACCGCTTTTCATGTGACTCCAAGCAAGATACCACTAGGGCCACCCTCTCCTCCCAGGGGCATCGTATCCCCGTCAACATCTCGTACATCACATCCAGCCACTCCTCTGTCCGTACTGCCGACTCCGTCCCCAAGTAAGATGGGGGAGAGAGTCCTCGGAAGGTGCTCATCCAGTTGGCCCCTGGGTTTGGCTGCTGGGCTGGGGCTTGCTGAGCCCGGAAGGCCTCAAGGATGGCTGTAAGGGTCTGCCCCATGTCTGACTGGAGGAAAGGTGTGGGGACCATGGGAGGTGGTGCAATGTCTGGAATCTGCTGAGCTCCACCTTGTGGGGTGGGCTGAGCTGAGGGCTGCAAAATGAACTACATCAGTAGGTAATCGACTCAATGCTTAATGATAGTGGACAATTTATATGTGATTCCCCCCATATGGGCACACCACCGCTTCCGCTGCTTAGTTTGTCCCCAAACTAAACCCGCGCGGGGGTGACCCAGGGTTGTGGACGGCTACTTTTCGATCGAGGTTTGCTCTGATACCACTTGTAAGACCCCCCTTTTTTTTTCCTTTTTGACACCGGGGTCTTAGGCCCAGAACCGCCGTTTTGCGGTGACTCCTTCACGCCCTGAAGGGTCATCACCACAAAGCGCCGATTCTGCCGGCCAATTCGATCACATAAAAGTAGCATAATGAAGTAAAAGGAAAACTATCTGTCCACAGAGAATCACATGACATATATAAATATAACTCCACGAAGGGAGTGTCCACAGAAGATAACATCAGAGTAGCAAAATACGGGCTTATGCCCGGTACAACATATCCTCACTACAAAATCACTCATGCGGAAGCAAAAGCTGAAAAACTACTCAGGGTTGAGACTCACAGTCCCGGCTGTATGAACTCCGGAGCTAGACTGCCCCACCTCCAAGCGCACCGGTCTCTGGGGCTGCTCCTCCATGCTGGTCTCCACGATCCCCTAAATGATGCGGTTCGAAAACCGTTAGTCTAAAAGACTAAGTCCTATCATCCCCCACCCCTTCCCCCACGGCTCCTAGGCACCGAGCGGAGAGGAAGAAAGGGGAGGACTTGAAGGTGGAGAATATCAAAAGCAGATGGCAGCGGTCCTATTCTAGCAAGTTCTATAGCATATAAAGACAATAAAATGTAAGCTGAAATGTAACCTTCACTTATGTGGGAAAACACATAAGCCAAGGGGTCTCTTGCAAGGCTCCCATCGTATAAAAAAAGTGCCATACCGATTTATACGCTGGGGTGTCGGTGGTCAAACAGCAGTAACTAAGTATATCAAAATTAACCTTAATTTATAAACTTGCCCACACAAGCTTATAGACTAAGGGGTCGTTTTGCAGGTCCTAATGTATAAGCGTCCCATTCCACTTATACATTAGGTTTCAGGGGTTAAATGAATCGATTATGCTATGACATGCAAGTGGGTATGATGGACATGCAAGTGCAACGCACACACCCGACTCTGTGCACACAGACCTTTAGTTCCCCTTTTTTGGAGCCGTAACCTCCCAGGATACCTCCGTAGTGGCAGACGGAAGCGGTGGGTTGGGCCTCGCCCACCTCTAAACCAGTAAGGCACTACCGGTCAGACCTATCGTAGGCCTCAACGCTTGGTGCACGAAGCGGACTCCTGCGTACTCTTGCCGGCTGGCGCACCGGACTTCTGTTGGCGAAGTGCTAACCACACTTGCCGAGTCAACGTATTGGCGTCGGTGCATCGACCCTCCAATACCGAAAACCCACCACCTTAATTTATTTTCCTTTTATGCACAAGCAGATTTAGCGTAAACAAAACCCGAGCCGAAGCTCCCCGGACCAAGAGTCCGTCTTTTAACCATCCGAGCCGAAGCTCCCAGCTGACTTTTGGTGCTAACAGTGCCTGTGAAATGTGCAACCCTAATTACTAAGTTACTCTTTTCAGCTTGTTAAACAGTTTACGTTAACCCAGGACTGCCCCCGGTATTCCCTGTGAAGGGCTCTCAAGGGGCACTAGGAACTATGTTGGGATTACGCCCAACGTTCCCTTTCGCAAGGTACTTATTTTATTATTGGTTGATCCCCTTACCCATTATTTTCTCATGTTTCGATACGCTAATCCTAGGGTGATTTGACTCCAACTCTCCTTGGGTAGGACGATCTTTCGTCGGACCCGAACGCCTTTAAACCCTAGACAAATCCACACCCTACTCACTCATCTTCCAAAGATGCAGCCCTTTCCACTTGTCCTTACAGCAAACCATCAAGACTCATCATACGTGCCCTAATTCAATCCAAATGAAATCCTGCAGTTTTGCTATATGCAGACCACTTAAGCTACGTGACCCGTAAAAGGGGAAGTACATGAAATACTCATCCAGTACCCTCATGATAATTATCAGAGGTCTATTATGATAAATATAGACTAAATTCAGAAAATCATATTTTTCCCAATTAATCTACTATTTATTGAATTTTCCTCAAAAACTAGGCCATAGTCAATTTGAACATGAACCATACGATTTTCTCAGGTAATGGCCTCCTAAAATTTGTATTCACTAAATAACAGAGAAATATCATTGGATGCTAATTTTCATAATTTTCCAGATAATTCTTGTCCTCTAAAGGATTTATTAAAATAATTCCAAAAATCAAATATAATGAAGGAAGTGCCACATATATGTCTCCAATAATTATGTAAAAATTACTAGGGCTTCATAGGAAACTAAAAACATCATGATGAAGAAATTAGAATTTTTCAGACAATCTAAAAGTCATTATTAAATTTTCCAAGGTTCCATGGAATTAAATAATTAAAGAAGCAACAACTAAATATCATTCTTCAAAAATTTCATAAAAATTTACAGAGATGGGTAACATGATTATAAGCCCCTTGGCTAAGTTTTATCAAGTTTAATCAAGTATAGTGCTCTGCAAAAACTCTTAAGTGGAAATTATAAAATATAACTCTGTGAATAAAGTACCAAAACTATTCATCCAAAATTTATTATAAAATTTCCAGAGACATGTATGCCCTAAGCAACTACCCATTCAAAATCTCAGCCCTTTTCAGATAGTTTTGGTATTAGTTCTTATGGTTTCAAAGCTAGTGCCCTAAACTAGGGTTATGGATTTAAGGGGTCTTAAATCTTCCAAATGCCCTAAAATTTTAACCATAGGACCATAGTGACCCTATGGTCATCATTCCCAAGTTTCAAGCCCATCCAAGGTCTTTTGACCCCAATTTCTTCAAACCCTAGAAAATTACCCTAAAGGGCCTACCCTACACTTCTAGGGCTACCCTAGCCCAATCCACTCCAAACTTCATGAGTGAGTGTAAAAAGTTAAATCATATCAGTGGCCAAAGTTTCAGCCTCTGTTGAGGTGATTTGGTCACTTAAAACCAAAAGTGCCACTTTTGACCAAAATGCCCTTCATAGGGTAGAACTAGGGTTGGGTCAAAACCTATTCAACACTCACCCAAACCAACTGAAATTTTATACAGGTACCTAATTGGAGCCCAGGGACCACTCACCAAAATTTGGGAGGGTTTGGGTGTGTTTAGGGCACCTATTTAATTTATCTAATGATTATTAAATTTTTACCAAAACTATAGACATATTTTCTCCAAAAATTCCCATTTTTAAGCAGGCCCTAGGTATGCCTAGGATAGACCCTCTGCCAAAATTTCAGCCCATTTGGGCTTGGGGTGAAGAGTGGGCACTCATTTTAGTGACTGCCTAGCCCTAAGGACATGTCCCACCAAAATGGGTGCCCTGGTCTAACCAGTGACCCAAAAGGGTCCCAACAATTTTTGCTGCAAACTAGACACCCTAAGCTACAATGTTCATGTTGGGCAAATTTCCATCCAGGGTCCCTAGGTATTTTTAAACATTAATTACATTAAATACATCCAGTGTGACAAAAATGAAATAAATTTTATTTAACTCCTATAGTATCTGATCTGATGCCGCACGAATCTTGGCGCAGATCGACGGCATCTGGTCATCGTCCCCACTGAGCCAACGGCTGGGATTGGTTCTGCCTGGAGCGATTTCCAAGCTCTGCCGCCGGCGATCCAGCCCCTTCCCCGGCCGGCCACCGCCACCAACACCTCCGTTGAGGTGGTGGTTGTCGTCAGGCGGCGGCTCCGCCGCCGGAGAGGTGTTTTCCGGCGGATTGAGCAAGACTTTTCCTTGCCGAAACCAGGAGAAATCCTGGATTCGATCGGGCTCAATTGAGCCCGAAACTCTAGCCTAAGGATTCCTAGGATCTACCCGCGAGTTAAGGAGAGGAGGAGGACCTTCCTGGCGGCCTGGATGCGAGAGGAGCGGCGGGATGCCATTGGCGACGGCGGCGGCGCTCGGCTTCTGCAACTGCACGGTGGAAGGGCTCGTCTCCTCCAGGTAAGTGCTCCAAAATGATCCCCTCGGCTCCCTGATGGTGTTTAAAAGGCAATTGGGGGAGGGGAGAGGCTGGTTCTTCAATGGCCATTATCTCCATTAATGGAGTGGCTCGGGTTGTGTGGAGGGGGGCTGAACCCACCCCTTGGTGGCCGGGAAACGGCTGGAATCAACTCCTCTCTCCTAGAGGAGTTGATTGCAGCCATAAAGGGTGGCTGTTAGTCTCCCTTGGCCGGCCTCTTACTTCCCCCTTCTCCTTCCTCATTTCTCTCTCCTCCATTATCATGGAGAGGAGCTTTTTCTCTCTCCTAGTCACCTCTGGTTGACTAGTCAACCCCACAAGCTAAAGGCAGCCCACTGGATTATGATGATCATGGGAATGGGCTTAGCCTAAGGGAGAAGTGGCTTGAGCTTGGGTTAGCCCTTTTTGGGCTAAGTTGACTTGACCCTCAATGAGGGTTGACTTGGCCAATTTGACCATCTAGGTTGACCCCATTGGGTCCTGGGTGGTTCATTGGCCTCCCCTAAGGTCTATGTAGGGCTGGGTAGGGTTGACTTGGCACCTTAAAGGTCACTTGACCCTTGGTAAGGTCACTTTGACCATTTAGAGCTAGAGTTGACTTGGGTCAACATGACCATTAGGGTCCACCCCTATGGATCCTTGGTGACCCATTGACTTCCCTTAGGGTCTAGGTAGGGTTATATGGGGTTGCCCTGCACTTTGGAGGTCACATACCCTTAGTAGGGGTACTTTGACCAGATTAGGGCTTGAGTTGACCTGGGTCAACCTGGCCTCTAGGGCTGACCCCAATGTGTCCTTAGTGACCCATTGTCCTCACTTTAGGGTTAGGAGGGCATAGGTGGGGTCCTCTAGACTAGGAGTGGGTCTATTGGCCCTAAGTGGGCTAGGTTGACCTATTTAGGGCTAGGGTTGACCTTGGTCAACTGGGCCTCTTGGGTTGGCCCTAATGGGTCCTTTTGGCTCTGATGGGTCTCCCAAAATGTTTGGGAGTGTTGTGATAGGGTCTTGGGGTCATGGTGAAGCCCCATTGTCATCCTAAACTATTGTTCAGAATTCTACTATCTGCAGACCATGGTGATCCCTACCTTGGCCTCCTATCTCTTGGCCCATTTCTGGCTTCCCAGGGTTTTGTCATGACCTAGTCATGGCCAAAACCACTCTTAGGGGTCTAGTTGGAAATGGGATGTTACACAGAAGCGGTCTCGGTTGGATGTGCACAAAGAGTCCAACACAACTGTCCTATAACTTGCATGGAAGGAGTCTTCGGGATCATATCACGAAAGAACAAATCCCAACCGCCCACTAGCAGGGAAGGATCCTCCGGGCGTGAACATCAAAGGACCATGCCCAACGGTCCAATGTCTATCTGCCAGCTCCCATCATTGTGACGACTGGCAAGCCCATAGACCTGCCAACAAATGCTCAATGCAGGATAGTATACCTTGTGTCAATGCACACCCAACCCATGCAATTCACATTTTACATGCCATCATGCATTTAAGGGCTCCAACTGTGTCCCTTCATATCACAACTTACACCATGCTCCAAGGGACACAAGGGTCCACCTTTAATAGAGGTGACAATTCACCTTAATTAGTATGCCAGTCCCACACTGCTACCTGTAGGTAGTTATCTTACATATAAGAAGTGGAATACTCCAGTCATCCCTCAATACTTGAGATCAAGGCTGAACTCATCATATGGCTTTGGGGTATACCTCATCCAACCCTTTTTTTCAAGAAATTATTATATACATATGCAATATATCATTTCAATCCTCTCCACTGAACTTTGTTTCTCAAGCCTCCAAGTACTCAGAATAAGAACTTTTTGCAAACTCATCAATCATGTAAGGGGTCATCACATTTTCTTCAAGAATTTTTATCCAATCTCCCAAGTATTCAAAATGTAGAATAAGAAAAACATCAAATATTAATACATCACGGCTACGCGCCATAGATTCTAGAAATAGGCATTCAGATAGCTATAGTCTAACAAAAAGCTATGAGCAACCCCAAATCGGAAAGGTTTTTTCAAGGGCTACAACTACCATGTTAAACTTGAGGTCCAAATCCAATTCCATCACAACAAAAATTGGGTTCCTATTGGAACCAAAAGTTGATCCCAACGAGAGCTCGGAACATGGGGGGTAGCTCACACCTACTTCTCCCAAACTTAGACTATTGACCAGCTACTAGGAACTAATGAACTGACCCTTGCTACAATGCGAAGGTCCCTCCAATAACCCAGAAGATCTCAAAGCGCTTCACCTCCTGAGCTAGTGCTGAGCTAAGGATACCTCAAAAAGCACTAAAACACTTGAGAGAATAAGAAAGCTTATAATCCGAGGTATCCTGTATGTCTATTTATAGATTCCTACAATCTGGTTTACGAACAACGTAGCACCGCTATTCCAAAAGTCTATATGCTGCCCAACTAGGTCTGCCAACAGCGTAGTTCCGCTGTTCTGAAAGAGTTAACACAGACCTCTAAGGGAATCCAGGTAATATTACCTCTAGACCCCACTGGGCGAGACTTTTCGCGCCTTCTTCGTGCGAGATCCACCCCGCCTGATGTGGCGGTAGGATTTTTGCTCCTTGGGTGAATGTTGTTCGGGATTTGTCTCGCTCACCTTTCTGAGCCGAGATCTGAAGGCATCGACAGAGAAATCATAACTTAACTCCAAGGTTGGAAGGCATCGACTGAAGAAGCTTCACTCAAAGACAAGGGTGGAAGGCATCGACAGAATAAACTTCATCCAATGCCAAGGGCGGAAGGATTTGGCGGAATAAGCTTCATTCAATCCCAAGGGCGGAAGGAATCCACTGAATAAGCTTCACTCAACGCCAATGGCGGAAGGCGTGAGTTCGATGAGATCGTTATAGAATTGAGCCTGCTTCGCCGACCCCAACCCCTGTCTGTGATAATCCCGCTCCTCCATCGGAGGTAGTTTTCTTACCCACTTTGGCGAGAATCTCTAAAATGAGTATTCCATACTGATCTTTTAACCCATTCACAGGGGACAATACCAGGAGGGGATGCTTACATTCCTTCAATAAATGCCAAGACTAACCAACCTCCTGTCAAGAATGAGCAGTTTGTTACGGAGGCTACCTCCTCAGTGGTCCAGGTCAAGCCCATGGTCTCTCCTGGTATCCTTCTCAACCGAACCTTGTTGTTTCTGGCCCATAGTCTCTCTCTTATTTAGCTTCCCGCAACACCCTCCTTCGGAATCGTGGGCCATACCAGTACGAGGCCTAGAACTCCAGCTGCCAAAGACCCTATCGCCAAAATGCCCGGTCTCCTGCCCTCGGCTGATTTGGCCGCTTTCGATTAACCTGTGCCTGCATCGGGTTCTCGGCCATTGACTTTAAAGGAAGTTGCCAACCTGTCATTGGCCTAGACCCTTACATCGGCACGAACGCCATATTGCCCGGGATGAGGAAAGCTGCCACACTCAATTTTAGATAAACCCTTAGTAGGGCAGCTTGACACCTTTCTCCAGCCATCATATAAAAGACCCACCTTTATGCCAGGTAAGTAAGAGCTCACTTTTCCTTTTTGCTTCACATTGATCTAACTGAATTTCTTGCAAGATTGGCAGACTGTAGGGGCGGGACCTGACGAAGGCGAGGAGGTGATCTCGCCCCCTCCTTATCGCAGCAAGATGGAGTACTTTCTTGACAATTCTGGAGATGACAAAGCGCGAAGGAAGAGAGCGGCGAGTGTCTTGTCGAAACTCATCTGGATGTGGTGAGAGGACACCTTATAGGAGAGCACATATCAGGAGACAACAACGCGCTGGATGGGTATGCTTGGGAGAGATTGTGTGCACCTTGTCAGCGAGGTGGAGTGACAAGGAGGTGGGTGCGAGGAGACCTCTCCCAGGAGGCACATCGCATGACCCCGGGACCAAATGCACTCTGTCCACTAGGAGCTAACCTCTATGAGTGCCTACCACTATCTGCGAGTGGCTCCAAGGATTTAGAGGTGAATTCGGGGCCGCTGTCAGTGGGTCCAATACAGAATACAATTGGCTCTCGCCTCCTCTTACCCCAACTTCCCGGCCTAACCCTCTTCCCAATATACCTTTTCCGTTTTACGCAATAAACAATACACATATATTGTTATTTGGCTCTGGCCTGACAAGTGGCCCATGATTTATCTATTTTTCAATTTCTGTGGAGTGGTGACGTGTAGACCAATGCGACTTGCTCGTGCCAGAACATCATAACGGCGAGCTCGGTACAGTTAGCCCGCTCCCGCCAAAGCTAGGAACACGAGCTACATGAGATGGCCAACCCAACCCGCGGCCGCCCGTTGTTCGTCGAACCGAGGATGATTTTCGCCGAACTGAGCTTGAGTTGAGATCCACGTTCGTTGAGCGGAGTAGACATTCGTCGAAAAGAGCTCACCATTCTTCGAGCTAAACACCGGGAGTTGGAATCCGAATTCGTCGAACCAAGATCGGCGAGCTCCACTGGAACTTCTGTTGTGACAGTCTCATACCGGCCAACCTACTCTCCTTGAGGCGACTTGGCCGGCAGCCCGCCTCAGTGCGAGGATCGGCAGGCTATGGCAGCCTGACTCTGGCTCGCCCATGGAGGGAAGGCGAGCTGGCGGAGCCAGGTCACGTCCGCCGCAGCAAGGCAAAGAGTCACGGCGAGCTGGCCTCTGGATCCTTGGGACCTGCACAGTGGGGCCCAGAGGCAAAATTACCTGGGTGCCCTTGCCAAGCGTGGGAATAGCTTGATAGAACAGTAGAGTTACGCTGTTAGCAGACGCAGTTGAGCTGCACATAGCTGTTCAAAACAGCGGAGGTTGGCTATTTGCAGACCGTTTTCAGAAATCTATAAATAGGACCCAAGGGGCACCTCAGAAGGCACGTTTATTAGTGTTCAGATCTTCTTGCACTTTCTTAGATAGCATTAGCTCGGCTTTTGGCTAAGGAGGGGAAGCACTTTAAGTTCTCCTGGGTGTGGGGTGTGACCTCCACGCCGAGCCCTTCGGTCAGTTTCCATTTCTTCTTGCTGTGGAGGAGAGAAGTAGGTGCGCGATCACCCCTTCCCCACAGGTGAACACCACAAGAGACCGAGGTTTCAGTTTCAATATTTTGGTGCGTTGTGTAACATCCCATTTCCAACTAGACCCCTAAGAATGGTTTTAGCCATGACTAGGTCATGACAAACCCTAGGAAGCCAGAAATGGGCCGGGAGATAGGGGACAAAAATGTGGGAGACCATCATGGTCTGCAAATAGTAGAACTCTAAACAATGGCTTAGGATGACCATGGGCTACACCTTAACCCCAAGACCCTACCACAACACCCCGAATACTTGGGAGACCCATTAGAGCCAAAAGGACCCATTAGGGTCAACCCAAGAGGCCCAGTTGACCAAGGTCAACCCTAGCCCTAAATGGGTCAAACTAGCCTACTTAGGGCCAACTGACCTACTCCTAGCCTAAAGGACCCCTCCTATGCCCTCCTAACCCTAAAGTGAGGTCAGTGGGTCACTAAGGACACATTGAGGTCAGCCCTAGAGGCCAGGTTGACCCAAGTCAACTCAAGCCCTAACCTGGTCAAAGTACCCTTACTAAGGGTATGTGACCTCCAAAGCACAGGGTAACCCTACATAACCCTACCTAGACCCTAAGGGAAGCCAATGGGTCACCCAAGACCCAATGGGGTCAACCTAGATGGTCAAATTGACCAGGTCAACCCTCATTTGTGTCAAGTCAAACTTAGCCCAAAAAGGGCTAACCCAAGCTCAAGCCACTTCTCCCTTAGGCTAAACCCATTCCCATGACCATCATAATCAAGTGGGCTGCATTTAGCTTGTGAGGTTGACTAGTCAACCAGAGGTGACTAGGAGAGAGAAAGGAGCTCCTCTCCATGATAATGGAGGAGAGAGAAAATGAGGAAGAGGAAGGGGAAGTGAGAGGCCGGCCAAGGAAGGCTAACAGCCACCAATTATGGCTGTAATCAACTCCTCTAGGGGAGAGGAGTTGATTCCAGCCATTTCCCGGCCACCAAGGGGTGGGTTCAGCCCCCATCCACACAACCCGAGCCACACCTTTAATGGTGTTAATGGCCATTGAAGAACCAGCCTTCCCCCTCCCCCGTTTGCCATTTAAACACCTTTAGGGAGCCAGGGGGATCATTTTAGAGCTTTTACCTGGAGGAGACGAGCCATTCCACTGTGCAGTTGCAGAAGCCGAGCGCCGCCGCCGTCGTCAATGGCATCCCGCCGCTCCTCACGCATTCAGGCCGCCAAGAAGGTCCTCCTCCTCTCCTTAACCCGCGGGTAGATCTTAGGATTAATTAGGCTTAAGTTTCGGGCTCAATTGAGCCCGATCCAATCCGGGATTTCTCCTGATTTCGGCAAGAAAACCTCTTGCTATATCCGCCGGAAAACGCCTCACCGGCGGCGGAGCCGCCGCCTGGCGATAGCCACCACCTCAACGGAGGTGTTGGTGGCGGTGGCCGGCCGGGGAAGGGGCTGGATCGCCGGCGGCAGGGCTTGGAAATCGCTCCAGGCGGGACGAATCACAGCCGTCGGCTCAACGAAGACGATGACTAGATGCCGTTGATCCTTGCGCCAAGATTCGTGCTGCATCAGGATTAAACTATAGTAAATTAATTTTATTTATTTCATTCTGTCACACTTTTGACATTTAATGTTTTAAATTTTTAAAAATAGTTAGAGGCTCTGTATGAGAAAACAATCAACACATGATTTGTAGCCCTTTCTGTCTACTTTATTTTAAAATTGGTTTGAACCAATGTAGGCTTCTGGTTTGATCAGGGCACCCAAATTGGTGGGACATACCCTTAGGGCTAGGCAGACATTAAATTGAGTGCCCACCCTTCACCCCTAGCCCAAAATAGTTGAAATTTTGGCAGAGAGTCCATCCTAGCTATACCTAAGGCCTGTCCAAAAATGGGAATTTTTGGAGAAAATATTTCTATAGTGTTTGTAAACATTTAATAATTATTAAATAAATTAACTTGGTGCCCTAAACACCTCCAAACCCTCCCAAATTTTGGTGAGTGATCCCTGAGTTCAAATTAGGTTTCTGTATAAAATTTCATTTAATTTGGATGAGTTTTGAATAGGTTTTGACCCAACCTAACTACACCTTTATAAGGGCATTTTGGTCAAAAGTTGCACTTTGGGTTTTGAGTGACCAAATCACCTCAACAGAGGCTGAAATTTGGGCCACTGACTTATTAGGGCACTTATCACCTCCCTATGGAATATGGGACAGTGAGGAATAGATTTGCCCTAAGTTCCTAGGTCAAACCCTAAGGAGGGACCTTTTGGTCTTGTGAAGGGCATGAGTCCTAAACACCTTGGATGAACACCAAATTTTGCAAGGAGGTTTCTAGGATATATAGAACCCTCTGTTAAAAATATTAGATAATTTTTAAAAGGATAGGGGCCCCAAAACCCTAACCCTAGCTTAGGACCTAAATCTTGTAGTGTAAGTTTAGGTTAGCTAAACATCTTGAAACTTAACCAAATTTGGGTAGTGAGGGGATTAGGGTATGTTGAGCCTCTGATAATTTACTTGAGGAATTTTGGACAATATTTACAGCACTTCATTTATAATCAATAGTAATGCCCTAATTAATATTTTGGCTATTGTGGTCTCACTGCCCATAGAGAGGGTATGAAACATGGGCAGAGTCAGTTTTAGCTATAATAATCTTGTATGAATTTGTTAGAATTTTTGGATATCTATTTAGGGCATCTACTTCACAAGTGCTTTATTTTGATTACATATTAAATAATTCTTGTCAGAGCCCATTATTTACTGACAAATCATGAAACTTGCTGCATAGTGTTTTTAGCTCAATGTTATAAACATGGAATTTTGTGGAAATATTTGATGACTGATTAGCATACTTTGTTCATTAACCCTTAAAATTAGAAAGTTCATAAGAAAATCAAATATAGCCTTATCTCCAAATGGTAAATTATGAAACTTTGTCTAGGGTAGTTGTAGGCCATCATAATCATCCCTGAATTTTCTCTGAATTTTTGGAGGTGTTATTACTATAGAATCTTTTAAAATGACTTTTTATGGGGCATCTTTGAAATTAAATTTAAAGGCCTAAACTTTGCTGAAAAATTGGAAGACTTAGGATTTAGAGTTGATTAGGCATTTTGTAATTATCATAAATTTAGTGGATTATTATCTTGTCTGAAAATGGTACTTCATGTTCAAACCTGGGCCTTTTGGGACACTAGAATAAATAAATTAATTACCAGACAAATTAGGAAAATTATGGATTTCTGGATTTATGCTTCAAATGTCTTTTTAGATCTCTAATAATTATCATAAGGGTACTTGATGAATATTTCATGTACTTCCCTTTTTACGGGTCATGTAGCTTAAGTGGTCTGCATATAGCAAAACTGCAGGATTTCATTTGGATGTGAATTAGGGCACGTATGATGGGTCTTGGTGGTTTGCTGTAAGGACAAGTGGAAGGGGCTGCATCTATGGAAGATGAGTGAGTAGGGTGTGGTTTTGTCTAGGGTTTACAGGCGTTCGGGTCCGACGAAGATCGTCCCACCCAAGGAGAGTTGGAGTCAAATCACCCTAGGATTAGCATATCGAAATATGAGAAAATAATGGGTAAGGGAATCAACCAATAATAAAATAAGTACCTTGCGAAAGGGAACGCTGGGCGTAATCCCAACACAGTTCCTAGTGCCCCTTGAGAGCCCTTCACAGGGAATACCGGGGGCAGTCCTGGGTTAACGTAAACTGTTTAACAAGCTGAAAAGAGTAACTTAGTAATTAGGGTTGCACATTCCACCACACTGATGGCACCAGATGTTGGTTAGGAGCTTCGGCTCGGATGGTTAAAAGGCGGACTTTGGGTCCGGGGAGCTTCGGCTCGATTGCTTGAGTCGGACGTGTTGGACCGGGGAGCTTCGGCTCGATTCTTGATTACGCTAATTTGCATGTGCATAACAGGAAAGGAAATTAAGGTGGTGGGTCTTCGGTATTGGAGGGTCGATGCACCGACGCCAATACGTTGACTCGGCAAGTGTGGTTAACACTTCGCCAATAGAAGTCTGGTGCGCCAGCCGGCAAGAGTACGCAGGAGTCCGCTTCGTGCACCAAGCGTTGAGGCGTACGATAGGTCTGACCAGTAGTGCATTACTGGTTTAGAGGTGGGCGAGGCCCAACCCACCGCTTCCGTCTGCCACTACGGAGGTATCCTGGGAGGTTACAGCTCCAGAAAGGGGGAACTAAAGGTCTGTGTGCACAGAGTCGGGTGTGTGTGTTGCACTTGCATGTCCATCATACCCACTTGCATGTCACAGCATAATCGTCTCCTTTATCCTTGACACCTGAAGTATAAGTGGAATGGGATGCTTATACTTTAGGACCTGCAAAACGACCCCTTGGTCTATAAGCTTGTGTGGGCAAGTTTATAAATTAAGGTTAAATTTGGATATATATTTACTGCTGTTTGATAACCGACACCCCATCGTATAAATTGGTATGGGACTTTTTATACGATGGGAGCCTTGCAGAAGACCCCTTGGCTTATGTGTTTTTCACATAAGTGAAGGTTACATTTCATATTTCAGTTTAAGTCTATAGAATTGCTAGTATAGGTCCGCTGTCACCTGCTTTTTGATTATTCTCCACCTTCAGTCCTTCCCTTTCTTCCTCTCCGCTTGGTGCTTAGGAGCCGTGGGAAAGGGGCGGGGGATGATAGGACTTAGTCTTTTAGACTAACGGTTTTCGAACCGCATCATTTAGGGGATCGTGGAGACCAGCATGGAGGAGCAGCCCCAGAGACCGGTGCGCTTGGAGGTGGGGCAGTCTAGCTCCGGGGTTCATACAGCCGGGACCGTGAGTCTCGATCTTGAGTAGTTTTCTACTTTTGTTTCTGCATGAGAGATTTTGTAGTGAGGTTATGATGTACCGGGCATAAGCCCGTTTTTGCTACTCTGATGTTATTTTCTGTGGACACTCCCTTCGTGGAGTTATATTTATTATGTCATGTGATTCTCTGTGGACAGATAGTTTCCATTTTACTTCATTATGCTACTTTTCTGTGATCGAATTGGCCGGCAGAATCGGCGCTTTGTGGTGATGACCCTTCAGGGCGTGAAGGAGTCACCGCAAAACGGCGGTTCTGGGCCTAAGACCCCGGTATCCTAAAAAGAAAAAAAAGGGGGGGGGGGGGGTCTTACAAGTGGTATCAGAGGAGACCTCGATCGAAAAGTAACAGTCCACAACCCTAGGCCACCCCCGCGCGAGTTTAGTTTGGGGACAAACTAAGCAGCGGAAGCAGTGGTGTGCCCATATGGGGGATCACATGTAAATTGTCCACTTTTATTGAGTCGATTACCTATTAATGTAGCTCGTTTTGCAGCCCCCAGCTCAGCCCACCCCACAAGGTGGAGCTCAGCAGACTCCAGACATTGCACCACCTCCCATGGTCCCCACACCTTTCCTCCAGTCAGACATGGGGCAGACCCTTACAGCTTTCCTTGAGGCCTTCCGGGCTCAGCAGGCTCCAGCCCAGCAGCCAAACCCAGGGGCCAACTGGATGAGCACCTTCCGAGGACTCTCTCCCCATCATACTTGGGGACAGAGTCGGCAGTGCGGACAGAGGAGTGGCTGGATGTTATGTACGAGATGTTGACTGGGATACGATGCCCTTGGGAGGAGAGGGTGGCCCTGGTGGTATCTTGCTTGGAGTCCCATGCTAAGAGGTGGTGGAAGACGCTGTTGGACATGACTTTTGCTGATAGGGAGATTGCAGAGATCACTTGGGAAGAATTCAGGGCCACGCTGCTGGAGCACTTTGTTCCTCAGTCGGCCAGGGACGAGTTGGAGGAGCGGTTCTTGCAGCTGAGGCAGGGCACCAGGACGGTGGTGGAGTACCACCGAGAGTTCGATCATTTGGCCCGATATGCGGGCTCCTATCAGCTGGACGAAGCAGGTTACGTCAAGAGGTTTTATAAGGGCCTAAAAGAGGAGTTGAGGGAGGCCTTGCTTTTTGTCTCTGACGGGCCCATCTCCCGGATTTTGGAGATGGCGAAGAGGATTGAGGCCGACTGGCACACCACTCGGGGCCGGAAACGGCAAGCGGAGGACCAGGGCCGGAGGGCCCGAAATGATCAGCGGCGAGGCACCATACCAGATGGAAGGAGGGCAGAGGAGCAGCCTCGTCAGGAGTTGAGGCAGGAGCCGAGAGAGCAGGTGGTTTTGGCCCCTCAACCTCTCCGGATCCAGGAGATGCAGAGACCCCGGGGTATGGCGTATCCCCCGCCGGAGTGCTTCCATTGTCACCAGGTGGGACATCTCCGAAGAGACTGCCCTATGAGGGGGGCACCACCTCCAGCACTACGGGGTGGCCCACCGGCCCAGCATTTCGGAGGTCGAGGATGCGGCCGAGGACGTGGTTACCAGGGAGGCGACCACAGGCAGAACGGGGAGCAGATTTACGCTTTGGACTTAGCACAGCCCCGGAACCCGGACAGGATTATTGCAGGTATGAAAATAATTTTAGCTTGAATTATTCCCTGCTCATATTAAGTAATGATAGAACTACTACACAACCTAGGTTAGAAAACCTTACACCCAAGTTCTTTCTTAAAACTGATTTAGGAATGGTGATGGTGTGCGGCAAGCCTGCCCATACCCTGTTCGACACGGGGGCGTCGCACAACTTTGTGTCGGAGGATTTCGTCAAGGATCTGGACCAGATTCGACATTATACGGGATTACCCAGGAGGGTGCGTCTCCCCAATGGGATGGAGATCCAGTCCACAGAGAAGTGCCTCCTGGAGGTTACCATAGACGGGGTGACACTCGAGGCTCCAGCGACGATCCTGAGAATGCCGGACTTCGACCTTGTCTTGGGCATGACATGGCTTGTCTGGAACCATGCTCAGATTGACTGCCCAGCAGGGAGGGTCGTGCTGAGACACGGAGACACTTATGCGACATTCGAAGGTACTACTCCGGTTTCCCGCCGCCTGCTTTCATCTATTCAGGCCGTTAAGGCTCATATGCAAGGGGACGAGGTATATCAAGTATTATTCGAGATGACTGAGGAGAAGGACCTGATTGCTAACATTCCGGTGGTTCGTGACTACGCCGATATTTTTCCGGATAAGCTGCCAGGACTGCCTCCGCATAGGGAGAAGGACTTTCAGATTCAGTTGGTACCAGGGGCTAAGCCGGTATCCAAGGCCCCTTATCGGATGGCCCCGAAAGAGTTGGCGGAGTTTCGGACCCAGTTGCAGGAGCTGGTGGAAGCAGGATTTGTCAGGCCGAGCTCCTCATCATGGGAGCTCCTGTCCTATTCGTGAAGAAGAAGGACGACACTTTACGCCTATGCATTGACTATCGAGCACTAAACAGGCTGACCGTCCGAAATACCTATCCGCTCCCCAGGATAGACGAGTTGTTCGATCAGCTGGAGGGAGCCCATTATTTTTCGAAGCTGGACTTGAGGTCAGGCTACTACTAGCTGCGGATCCAGGAGGAGGATATTCCGAAGACGGCCTTTAGTAGCCGATATGGATTGTATGAGTTCATCGTGATGCCCTTCGGGCTCACGAATGCTCCGTCGGTATTTATGAGCCTCATGAACCAGGTCTTCGAGGCTTATTTGGATGTGTTCGTCATAGTATTCATAGACGACATCCTTATCTATTCTAAGACGGAGGAGGAGCACACACGACATCTGACACTGACCTTGGAGAGACTGCGGGAGCATCGCCTTTATGCGAAGTTCAGCAAGTGTCAGTTCTGGTTGAAGGAGGTGGCTTTCTTAGGCCACATTATCAGCGGAGCCGGGCTGGCGGTGGACTCGGTAGAGATTCAGGCAGTCAGGGATTGGCCGCCGCTGAAGACGGCCACAGATGTGCGAAGTTTCCTGGGACTTGCCGGTTATTACCGGAAATTCGTAGAAGGATTCTCTCGAATCGCCCTCCCGCTCACATCCTTGACGAAGAAGGAGGTACCGTTCGTGTGGACCCCGCAGTGCCAGACAGCTTTCTAGGAGCTGAAGGATCGGCTGACCTCGGCTCCCATTCTTACTCTCCCCTCGGGGAGGGAGGGATTTCAGGTCTACACCGACGCATCATATTAGGGGATGGGAGCGGTGCTGATGCAGAACGAACACGTCATAGCTTATGCCTCCCGCAAGCTGAAGACCCATGAGAAGAACTACCCAGTGCACGACCTTGAGATGGGAGCAGTTGTGTTCGCACTGAAGATATGGCGGCACTACCTTTATGGAGTCCACTGTGATATATACTCCGATCATAAGAACCTTAAGTACGTGGACACGCAGAAGGAACTGAACATCAGGCAGAGGCGGTGGGTGGAGTTTCTATCCGACTATCAGTACGAGATGCACTATCACCCGGGGAAGGCGAACGTGGTAGCAGATGCACTGAGTCGGAGAGCCGCCACAGCAGGAGCACAGCCTCAGTTGATGTCTATGGAGCTGCTGCAGAGACTAGAGGACATGCACATTACTCTGGTGTCGTCTGATGATCCTGAGCTCTATGAGGAGTACTTGGCCGCGATGGGCGTTACCGATGACATCAGAGACCGAGTCAGAGAAGGGCAGAGGCAGGATGCCAAGTTAGAGCCCATCTTCCAAGCTCTGGAGGCAGGCACTGCAGGAGATTACACACTGAGGGACGACCTGGTGTGCTTCAGAGGACGGGTGTATATACCGGAGGGAGGCCAGATCTGGGAGGATATTATGACGGAGGCGCACTGCAGCCGGTATTCTGTACACCCGGGGATCACAAAGATGACGGCTGATTTGAAGAAGACGATGTTCTGGCCGGGCATGAAGAAGGATGTCTCTTACTTCGTGACCCACTGTGGGGCATGTCAGCTGGTGAAGGCGGAGTGCAGGAACCCCGCAGGATTATTGCAGTCACTCCCGGTGCCGGAGTGGAAGTTTGATGACATAGCCATGGACTTCATACATGGGCTTCCCCAGTCTCGGACAGGAAATGACTCGATCTGGGTAATCGTTGATCGGTTGACCAAGGTGGCTCGATTTATACCGATCAGGAAGGACGATTCAGTAGGAGTACTGGTGCGGAAGTTTGTGGAGCAGTTCATTCGTTATCATGGCGTGCCCAGGACGATACTGTCGGATCGGGACGGCCGGTTCACCTCCAGGGAGTGGAGATCCGTGCAAGCTTACTTAGGCACGCGATTGACCTTCAGTACTGCATTTCATCCCCAGACAGACGGGCTGACAGAACGCACCAACCGGACGCTGGAGGACCTTTTGAGGCTATGCATCTTGGACTGCGGGGAACCGTGGGAGAAACTCTTACCCCTGGTCGAGTTCTCCTATAACAACAGCCACCAGTCCAGCATCAGGATGGCGCCTTACGAAGCCTTGTACGGGAGGAGATGCCGGACCCCGCTTTCTTGGGTTCAGAACGAAGATCCGAAGGTGTTGGGGTCAGAGTTTGTTGAAGACACCGAGGCACAGGTGAGACTGATCAGGGATAGGATGCTCGAGGCACAGAGTAGACAGGATAAGTACTATGACGCCCGGCATCGGCAGGTGGAGTTCCAGGTGGGGGACCAGGTGTTTCTGAAGATCCGGCCCATGCATGGAGTCTCGCGAGTGCGTGGTCGGAGTAAGAAGCTCAGTCCTAGGTACATGTGCCCTTATAGGATCTTGGAGCGGATCGGACCCCTAGCCTACCGGCTGGAGTTACCACCAGAGCTGGAAGCGCTGCACGACGTCTTCCATATTTCTTCGCTGAGGAGGGCTTGCTACGCCCGGAGCAGTAGATTTTGACCACCGAAGGGCCGGTCAGTTCGTTTGGAGCCGGTTAGGATCGACGACCAAGGAGTACGAGTCCTGCGTCGCAAGAAGGTCCCATTAGTCAAGGTCCTGTGGAGGAACCACGGCCAGGAGGAGCATACCTGGGAGCCGCAGGACCTGATGCGACAAAGATAACCAGAGCTATTCAGTCAGGTATACCTCTCAGACCCCTCAAGATGTTAATTTATTTTTCCTGCTTTAAATCTACTAAGGGCTGCTCTAGGCAGATAGAGGCTTATCTTTGTTTATTGGGGGCTTATCCTTGTTTATTGGGGCCTTGGTCTGCCGATTGGGCAAAGTGGTCATAGATCTAGTTTTCCCTTTAAACCTAGATTAGCAAACAAGCCGCTATGCTGGGATGTTACAAGGTTCTTGTCTTCGGTAGTAAGTCCCGCAGGCTCAACCTTGATTTTGGGGACGAAATCTTTGTTTTGTTTATTGGGATTTGTAACATCCCATTTCCAACTAGACCCCTAAGAATGGTTTTAGCCATGACTAGGTCATGACAAACCCTAGGAAGCCAGAAATGGGCTGGGAGATAGGGGACAAAAAGGTGGGAGACCATCATGGTCTGCAAATAGTAGAACTCTAAACAATGGCTTAGGATGACCATGGGCTACACCTTAACCCCAAGACCCTACCACAACACCCCTAATACTTGGGAGACCCATTAGAGCCAAAAGGACCCATTAGGGTCAACCCAAGAGGCCCAGTTGACCAAGGTCAACCCTAGCCCTAAATGGGTCAAACTAGCCTACTTAGGGCCAACTGACCTACTCCTAGCCTAAAGGACCCCTCCTATGCCCTCCTAACCCTAAAGTGAGGTCAGTGGGTCACTAAGGACACATTGGGGTCATCCCTAGAGGCCAGGTTGACCCAAGTCAACTCAAGCCCTAACCTGGTCAAAGTACCCTTACTAAGGGTATGTGACCTCCAAAGCACAGGGTAACCCTACATAACCCTACCTAGACCCTAAGGGAAGCCAATGGGTCACCCAAGACCCAATGGGGTCAACCTAGATGGTCAAATTGACCAGGTCAACCCTCATTTGGGTCAAGTCAAACTTAGCCCAAAAAGGGCTAACCCAAGCTCAAGCCACTTCTCCCTTAGGCTAAACCCATTCCCATGACCATCATAATCAAGTGGGCTGCATTTAGCTTGTGAGGTTGACTAGTCAACCAGAGGTGACTAGGAGAGAGAAAGGAGCTCATCTCCATGATAATGGAGGAGAGAGAAAATGAGGAAGAGGAAGGGGAAGTGAGAGGCCGGCCAAGGAAGGCTAACAGCCACCAATTATGGCTGTAATCAACTCCTCTAGGGGAGAGGAGTTGATTCCAGCCGTTTCCCGACCACCAAGGGGTGGGTTCAGCCCCCCTCCACACAACCCGAGCCACACCTTTAATGGTGTTAATGGCCATTGAAGAACCAGCCTTCCCCCTCCCCCGTTTGCCATTTAAACACCTTCAGGGAGCCAGGGGGATCATTTTAGAGCTTTTACCTGGAGGAGACGAGCCATTCCACTGTGCAGTTGCAGAAGCCGAGCACCGCCGCCGTCGTCAATGGCATCCCGCCGCTCCTCACGCATTCAGGCCGCCAAGAAGGTCCTCCTCCTCTCCTTAACCCGCGGGTAGATCTTAGGATTAATTAGGCTTAAGTTTCGGGCTCAATTGAGCCCGATGCAATCCGGGATTTCTCCTGATTTCGGCAAGAAAACCTCTTGCTATATCCGCCGGAAAACGCCTCTCCGGCGGCGGAGCCGCCGCCTGGCGATAGCCACCACCTCAACGGAGGTGTTGGTGGCAGTGGCCGGCCGGGGAAGGGGCTGGATCGCCGGCGGCAGGGCTTGGAAATCGCTACAGGCGGGACGAATCACAGCCGTCGGCTCAACGAAGACGATGACCAGATGCCGTTGATCCTTGCGCCAAGATTCGTGCTGCATCAGGATTAAACTATAGTAAATTAATTTTATTTATTTCATTCTGTCACACTTTTGACATTTAATGTTTTAAATTTTTACAAATAGTTAGAGGCTCTGTATGAGAAAACGATCAACACATGATTTGTAGCCCTTTCTGTCTACTTTATTTTAAAATTGGTTTGAACCAATGTAGGCTTCTGGTTTGATCAGGGCACCCAAATTGGTGGGACATACCCTTAGGGCTAGGCAGACATTAAATTGAGTGTCCACCCTTCACCCCTAGCCCAAATTAGTTGAAATTTTGCCAGAGAGTCCATCCTAGCTATATCTAGGGCCTGTCCAAAAATGGGAATTTTTGGAGAAAATATTTCTATAGTTTTTGTAAACATTTAATAATTATTAAATAAATTAACTAGGTGCCCTAAACACCTCCAAACCCTCCCAAATTTTGGTGAGTGGTCCCTGGGTTCAAATTAGGTTTCTGTATAAAATTTCATTTAAGTTGGATGAGTTTTGAATAGGTTTTGACCCAACCCTAACTACACCTTTATAAGGGCATTTTGGTCAAAAGTTGCACTTTGGGTTTTGAGTGACCAAATCACCTCAACAGAGGCTGAAATTTGGGCCACTGACTTATTAGGGCACTTATCACCTCCCTATGGAATATGGGACAGTGAGGAATAGATTTGCCCTAAGTTCCTAGGTCAAACCCTAAGGAGGGACCTTTTGGTCTTGTGAAGGGCATGAGTCCTAAACACCTTGTATGAACACCAAATTTTTCAAGGAGGTTCCTAGGATATATAGAACCCTCTGTTAAAAATATTAGCTAATTTTGAAAAGGATAGGGGCCCCAAAACCCTAACCCTAGCTTAGGACCTAAATCTTGTTGTGTAAGTTTAGGTTAGCTAAACATCTTGAAACTTAACCAAATTTGGGTAGTGAGGGGATTAGGGTATGTTGAGCCTCTGATAATTTACTTGAGGAATTTTGGACAATATTTACAGCACTTCATTTATAATCAATAGTAATGCCCTAATTAATATTTTGGCTATTGTGGTCTCACTGCCCATAGAGAGGGTATGGAACATGGGCAGAGTCAGTTTTAGGCTATAATAATCTTGTATGAATTTTGTTAGAATTTTTGGATATCTATTTAGGGCATCTACTTCACAAGTGCTTTATTTTGATTACATATTAAATAATTCTTGTCAGAGCCCATTATTTACTGACAAATCATGAAACTTGATGCATAGTGTTTTTAGCTCAATGTTATAACATGGGAATTTTTGTGGAAATATTTGATGACTGATTAGCATACTTTGTTCATTAACCCTTAAATTAGAAAGTTCATAAGAAAATCAAATATAGCCTTATCTCCAAATGGTAAATTATGAAACTTTGTCTAGGGTACTTGTAGGCCATCACAATCATCCCTGAATTTTCTATGAATTTTTGTAGGTGTTATTACTATAGAATCTTTTAAAATGACTTTTTATGGGGCATCTTTGAAATTAAATTTAAAGGCCTAAACCTTGCTGAAAATTTGGAAGACTTAGGATTTAGAGTTGATTAGGCATTTTGTAATTATCATAAATTTAGTGGTTTATTATCTTATCTGAAAATGGTACTTCATGTTCAAACCTGGGCCTTTTGGGACACTAGAATAAATAAATTAATTACCAGACAAATTAGGAAAATTATGGATTTCTGGATTTATGCTTCAAATGTCTTTCTAGATCTCTAATAATTATCATAAGGGTACTGGATGAATATTTCATGTACTTCCCTTTTTACGGGTCATGTAGCTTAAGTGGTCTGCATATAGCAAAACTGCAGGATTTCATTTGGATGTGAATTAGGGCACGTATGATGGGTCTTGGTGGTTTGCTGTAAGGACAAGTGGAAGGGGCTGCATCTATGGAAGATGAGTGAGTAGGGTGTGGTTTTGTCTAGGGTTTACAGGCGTTCGGGTCCGACGAAGATCGTCCCACCCAAGGAGAGTTGGAGTAAAATCACCCTAGGATTAGCATATCGAAATATGAGAAAATAATGGGTAAGGGAATCAACCAATAATAAAATAAGTACCTTGCGAAAGGGAACACTGGGCGTAGTCCCAACACAGTTCCTAGTGCCCCTTGAGAGCCCTTCACAGGGAATACCGGGGGCAGTTCTGGGTTAACGTAAACTGTTTAACAAGCTGAAAAGAGTAACTTAGTAATTAGGGATGCACATTCCACCACACTCATGACACCAGATGTTGGTTAGGAGCTTCGGCTCAGATGGTTAAAAGGCGGACTTTGGGTCCGGGGAGCTTCGGCTCGATTGCTTGAGTCGGATGTGTTGGACCGGGGAGCTTCGGCTCGATTCTTGATTACGCTAATTTGCATGTGCATAACAGGAAAGGAAATTAAGGTGGTGGGTCTTCGGTATTGGAGGGTCGATGCACCGATGCCAATACGTTGACTCGGCAAGTGTGGTTAACACTTCGCCAACAGAAGTCCGGTGCGCCAGCCGGCAAGAGTACGCAGGAGTCCGCTTCGTGCACCAAGCGTTGAGGCGTACGATAGGTCTGACCGGTAGTGCGTTACTAGTTTAGAGGTGGGCGAGGCCCAACCCACCGCTTCCGTCTGCCACTACGGAGGTATCCTGGGAGGTTACGGCTCCAGAAAGGGGGAACTAAAGGTTTGTGTGCACAGAGTCGGGTGTGTGTGTTGCACTTGCATGTCCATCATACCCACTTGCATGTCACAGCATAATCGTCTCCTTTATCCTTGACACCTGAAGTATAAGTGGAATGGGACGCTTATACTTTAGGACCTGCAAAACGACCCCTTGGTCTATAAGCTTGTGTGGGCAAGTTTATAAATTAAGGTTAAATTTGGATATATATATTTACTGCTGTTTGATAACCGACACCCCATCGTATAAATTGGTATGAGACTTTTTATACGATGGGAGCCTTGCAGAAGACCCCTTGGCTTATGTGTTTTTTCACATAAGTGAAGGTTACATTTCATATTTCAGTTTAAGTCTATAGAATTGCTAGTATAGGTCCGCTGTCACCTGCTTTTTGATTATTCTTCACCTTCAGTCCTTCCCTTTCTTCCTCTCCGCTCGGTGCTTAGGAGCCGTGGGGAAAGGGGCGGGGGATGATAGGACTTAGTCTTTTAGACTAACGGTTTTCGAACCGCATCATTTAGGGGATCGTGGAGACCAGCATGGAGGAGCAGCCCCAGAGACCGGTGCGCTTGGAGGTGGGGCAGTCTAGCTCCGGGGTTCATACAGCCGGGACCGTGAGTCTCGATCTTGAGTAGTTTTCTACTTTTGTTTCTGCATGAGAGATTTTGTAGTGAGGTTATGATGTACCGGGCATAAGCCCGTTTTTGCTACTCTAATGTTATTTTCTGTGGACACTCCCTTCGTGGAGTTATATTTATTATGTCATGTGATTCTCTGTGGACAGATAGTTTCCATTTTACTTCATTATGCTACTTTTCTGTGATTGAATTGGCCGGCAGAATCGGCGCTTTGTGGTGATGACCCTTCAGGGCGTGAAGGAGTCACCGCAAAACGGCGGTCCTGGGCCTAAGACCCCGGTATCCTAAAAAGAAAAAAAAGGGGGGTCTTACACGTTGAGCGTGGAGAGTGGTTAGCACAAAAAATCTTCAACAGGATAGATGGCAAGAGGATAAGGACAAGGCTTGGACAGGTCCGACTCGCCGTCCCCCACCTTTTGCCACGGTGGGGATGTTTGAAAAATTCAGGCAAGAGGTGCCCAACCTCATCAAGTTCACACTCGGCGCGGGGGCTGAGTGCCCGACTCCTGCTATTCCGATCACTACCGCCCCATCTCTAGGTGAGGACGCTCTTGGCAGGCGAGCTGGGAAGGAGGTCGCTGAATAAGGAAGGTGATGCAAGCTCCCCGGGCGCGTGGTCTTCCTCGGCTCGACAAGCGGAGGCCGGTTTGTTGAGATGGGGGAAATAGATCCTCCGTATCGCACAGTAGGTGGAGGTAGCCCCTTCAGTGAGCTTGTTCGCTCTACCCCAATACCTGAGGGGTTCTGGGAACCCGAAATGTCTTACTACACCGGGAAGGGAGACCCGGTCCAGCACGTCCAGTGGATCGAGGACGCGGTCTCAATTCGGCAGATGTCGGATGGCTTTAAGTGTCAGCTCTTCGCCATCACCCTCAAGGAGAAGGCGAGGGAGTGGTTTCACCAGCTGCCGACCAGCTCCATTTACTGCTTTGAGGACCTACGTCGGGGGTTCACGTTGAGGTTTACCACCTCAAAGAGGAGGAAGAAGGAGTCGGAGTTCCTGTTCCATATCAAGTAGGCGGTGAACAAGACTTTGGGGAGTTACGTTGACCGATTTCAGGAAGAGGTCACCCAAGACCGGGAGATGCCCGACCATAGCCTGATGATGGCCTTCACCCTGGAGCGGCAATAGGGATTCTTTAGAATGGAGATGAAGAGAGTGCCACCCCTCTCCTACAAAGAGCTGATGGAGGGTGGCAAGGGAGGTAGACGGGGAGACGACGAATCTGAGGTTTGCCCGGAAGCTATCCAGGTGGGCTACGAAGGAAGAGATGGAGCCGAGAGGCGGCAAAGGGCAGGAGGAAAGGAGAGCTGAACCACGGTAGAGGGAAGAGTGACAATTGCAGGGGCAGCAACACCCCAAGTGGGGGTGTCAGGAGCTGGAGTGTCGGCTGGGCTGGAGGCCCGAGTGGGAGGATAAGGGGCCACAGAAAGGTTACCAGGGAAGGTACAATCGACAGGGGGACCAGGATCAGTTCCACCCCCCAGGTTGGAGGCACGTGGAAAGACCTCCTCTCCCAAATCAAAATCAGGCTATGGTTATGGCCATGAGGGAGAGGAGAAGAGTGGCATGGAGAAGGAGGATAGAAGTTCGGGTGGAGTTGCCCTACTACAACTTCCACCAAGAGGAGTGGCACGCCACGACCACGTCCCTAAATTTCCTCGAGATGAGAGGAAATAGGGAGTAGTATCAACAATAGGGTCGCCAGGAGGTGAGGATTATGGAGGTCCTGCCTCGGGCAGAGGAGGATCGATATGAAGACCGGGAAGGTGTCGGTACACGGGGAGGGATCAGAGTGATCCACAGGGGGCGGGGGGGGGGGGGATTGAGGCTTCCCGAAAGGCGAGCCTCCACACCATGTACCGCCGGAGCATTGGCTCCACATCCCAGACACCACCCCCAGAAGAGAAGATTACCTTCTCAAGGAAGGATATGCCGGATTATAAGGATCCCTTCTGCGATGCGCTGATCATCCAGATAGCCATCAAGAACTTCACCGTATCTAGGATCCCCATTGACAATGGGAGCTCCATCAACGTCATCTTCAAAATGGAATTCGATGTAATGAAGGTGGAGGCAAAGAGGGTGTTGGCTTCAGATGGGCCATGTTTGGATTTTCAAGGGAGTGGATGGAGGTAGAAGTAGGAGTGGGGCTCCACGTTACCCTGGGGGCAGTCCCGAAACTGCAGGTTTGTCATCGTTGATGCCCCCAGAAGCTACAGCACCATCTTTGGGCAGCCCCTCATCAGCGCCTTCCACTGCATCCCATCGTCCTTCCACCAATGCCTGAAATTCAATGCCGAGGGGATCCCGGTCCGGGTTCGGGGTGACCCCAAAGTGGCGAGGGAGTGCTATGTCACCGTCGTGAACTCTATCTCATTGCAGGAAGGGGCCGAGGAGATGGAGCGGAGAATGGAGGAGGCAGAACATGAGGCAGGAGGAGAGGAGATGGAGGTGGAGAGCTGCACCGAGGTAGAGGTGGCAGGAGGATACCAGGAGGAGTTGGCCGAGGTGATGGCCACAGAGGAAGAGGCGACAGCTGAAGATATTCTTGTCTCGGAGGAGAGGGATGTCAGAGAATGGGAGGAGCAGTCCAGGCTATAGGTTGAGGAAGAGGTGGTACAGATGGAGGTTCTCACCCTTGGAGGCCGGGTGGAGAGGATTCGCATCAGTGGGGGGCTAACCCCGGAGGCTTAGGGCAGGATGCTGGCATGCATCCACAAGAATTTGGACATAATCGCATGAAGTGTAGTGGAGATGCCGGTGATTGGCTCGGACGTGGCCTATCATCGGATTAACTGGATTCGAGAGCTCGCCCTATGTAGTAGAAGAAGAGGTTCACGACGGACAAGCTGGCCAAGCACATCAGGGAGGAGGTGACCAAACTCCTCAAGGCTAGCTTTGTATCCGTAATACAATACCCCAGCTGGGTCTCCAATGTTGTGATGGTTAAAAAAGGAGACGACCAGTGATGTATGTGTGTTGATTTTTCTTTGCTTAATAAATCATTCCCTAAGGACTGTTATCCCTTACCTCGGATCAACGCGCTGGTTGACTCAACCGTCGGTTTTCCTGTAATGAGCTTGTTAGATGCATTTTTAGGTTATCACCAGATTAGGATGCAACCCCATACATCAAAGATGTCTTTTTCATCACGGGGGATGGGTGATACTGCTACAAAATGATACCCTTTGGGCTGAAGAATGCAGGGGAAACATGCTAGAAGATGATGGACAGGGTCTTCCGGGAACAGAGGGGGAGGAACTTGGAGGTGTATGTAGATGATCTCATGATCCAGAGTCAATACGTAGACTGTCACCTCCAGGACCTAGAGGAAACCTTAGCCACCCTGCGCAAATATAAGATGCGGCAGAACCCCCTGAAGTGCATTTTCGGGGCCAGCAGGGGGAAGTTCTAGGGGCATCTCCTCACCCCCGCAGGGGTCGAGCCAAATCTTGACAAATTTAAAGTCATCATTGAGCTAGGATCGCCGTGTAACGCTAAAGAGGTGCAGCAGTTGATAGGAAAGCTACTAGGATTGAGAAGCTTCCTCTCCCGGGCTAGGGAGAAATGCGCACCATTCTTCAAGATGTTGAGGGGGGGTCAGAAGTTTGAGTGGAAAAAGTAGTGCGAGGAGGCATTCCAGGCCCTAAAGAGGCAGTTGACCCATGCTCCGCTGCTTTAAGGGCCGAAGGAAGGGGAAGCTTGTATTTCAATCTCGGGGTCGGAGGGGAGGCCTTGAACACCGTCCTAGTTTGGGAAGAGGTGATGCGGCAGCTCCCCATATACTATGTTAGTTGGGTCCTAAGGAAGGCCGAGATCCGATACCCCATGTTGGAAAAGCTGGCCTTTGCACTGGTCATCTCGGCCCAGAGGCTCCGAACCTACTTCCTGGCACACTCCATTCGAGTGGTGACTGACCATCCACTACGCAACATTTTTAAGTGAGTTTGACATCTCCTTCATCCCCCGCCTCGCGATCAAGGCACAAGCAATGGTTGACAATTTTTATAACTACGTGATCAAGGTGGCGGAGGAAAACCTCACTCGACCAACTTCATGGAAGGTGAAGGTAGACGGCGCATCAGGGAGACATTCCCTGGGGGTGGGGTAATCTTGGAAAGTCCACAGGGGACGAGAATTGAGCAAATGGTGGTTTTGCACTTCCCTATCACTAACAACCAGGCCGAGTATGTGGCTGTAATAGTAGGGTTGTGCCTGGCTACGGATCTAGGCATGCTCAATTGAGAGGTCCTCACCGACTCGATGGTGGTAGCTTCCCAAATCAATGCGGAGTTCGAGGCGAGAGAGTATACCCTTTGGATACACTTAGCAAAAGTGAACAGAGCCATCACCATGTTTCAGACCTTCTCTATCTGACACGTGCCCAGGGAGGAGAACGAGCAGGTCGATCAGCTGGCAAAGCACGGTCCTTGGGTGGGGGGTACCATCACGGATCTATTCCGCCGTTCCATCGAAGAGGGGGAGCTGATGGAGGTCGATCAACACCCCTCGTGGATGGACACGTTCACGACTTTCCTCTCCAAAAGGGAGTATCCAGAGGGGATGGAAAAGAAGAGGTTCTGATATAAGTCGGAGTACTATTTCCTCCAGGATGGGCAGTTGTATCGAAATACTCTCTCGGGGATGCTGGCCCATTATGTAGTCGTGAGGGAAGTGCAGAGGATTGATGCGTGTAAATCGGCAAGTGCACCGGTCGCACAAGTAATAAAGTTTTGTGAATAAATCCCCGAGTGTCGGTCTCTTGAGGAATGCAATTAGCGTAAAGCAGCAACAGTACAGAAAATATTGAAATGAAAGTTATAAATAGAAAAAAGGGTAAAAAGAGGACTTGGGATATTGTAGGTGTTTGATCTACTAAACTAGTAAAAGCTATGCGGGTCGAAGGCACCGCTTTGCAAGGTGGAGTGCGTGTTTCGGCTGCGATGCTGAACTTCGGCTGGGCGAGTGGGCGAAAAGCTAATGGATGGAAGTGTTCTTGTGTGGAGTGCAATCGGGTGAGACACGGGAATGTAGTGGATGTGGGGTGAGCGAGGCGCATTCACAGACACTACTCACAAGCATAAGAAAAATACTAACATCTCATTAGATATAAAGTAAACTTGATGTTCATTACAATGCTTAAACCATTCCATACTACAGAGGAAGGGGAAGAGGATTAAACCAAAAGAGAGTGAAGATCCACCGCGGGTCGTGGCCGGAGTAGCGAGTTATCAATCCGCTTCCAGGCTCAGTCCAAGGAGGCTTCCAGTACTAACGAGCTGTCACCATGAAGGCCTTTAATTCCGTTCTCTAGGTTATCTTCTTCACCAACTCTGGTGGAAAGCTTGGAGTTGAAGTCATCAATGGTCGAGGGCTTCGCCGGAGGGTTTGAAAAGCTTCGGAGTAGTTGGCAATGGCCTCTCGACGAAGGTGGAGGTGATGGAGTAGCTGGAGAAGTGAAATGGCGATTCCCGCGCACTCCCGATCGCAGCAAATGACAGGCGTTGACCTAAATCACGGACGAGGGCCTTAAATACGGAGGCAGCAGAAGCAGTGCGCACGATCAGTGGCACACGACCAGTGGTCGTGCGCACTATCGGTCGATGATCGTGCGCCATTTCCAAATAGACCTGCAACCTGGATAAGAAGCATCAGCAAAAATGTGCACGATCAGTGTCGCACGACCAGCAGTCGTGCACACTAAATCCACTGATCGAGCGATTGGCAAGGCCAGATTTACAGAAAGCAAGGGGTAAATGTGCACGTGCAGTGGCGCACGACCAGTGGTCGTGCGCACGACGGCCAATGCTCGTGCGATTACCCGTGCAGGATCAGGAAAATGAGAATGTAATGCGCACGATCGGTGGCGCACGTGATGTAGTGGTATCTGTGATACGTGCTCGACTACGCTAACGGAAAGTATCGTCACAAGACATAAAGCTAAAGGGGAGGGATCCGACCAAAAGCGAGCGAAAAGGTGTCGGGTTTGCTCCCAAATCCGAAAGAGATAATTGTCGGACTCGATACAACGTCCTTAAGACCTACCTCTCCAACAAGCACACAACTCACCGCACCTACACAAGCATCTATTGTACCAACTTGAGCCGTTTCAACGCAGCAATAATTTATTTTCGGAGCGGCGGAAAACTTCAATAGACGGTCGAGTTTTAGTTGAGATTAACTCCCTTGTTAACACCAAAATGTGCCAATCTTGGAGGGCAAGTCAAGGCTAGGCCAAGTCTCGCTCTCGCAATGGATCTACCCAATCCGGATCACAAGAGGTTCAATAACAACGAAATCGAAATCGGAATTTGCAAGCGACGTATTTAAAAATCACGGAAGAAACGGTTTGCAAAAACCTCCACAAAATCTAAAGCAAGAATCTCTAAGGGGAAGAAGTTACCCATCCAAGAACAACAATCACACAAGATAAGGTGGGAGAATGACTCTCTCCACAGATCCACCGGCTTCACACCAAATGGGCTACAACCTTCTTCCTTGGACTCGCACCGAAAGGAAGCCACGCCGGCGTCGCACCGAAGTAGGGGAGGAAGCAAGGGGGGCTATGGCTTCACACCTTGGCCGGCGGCTTTGGAGGAAATCCTCTTGGCCGAACTCTCTCAATGAGGGTTAGGGTTGCTTTTTTAATTCTTTCTAACTTCATTGTCAAAAGGATCTCCTTATATAGGAGTTACAACACACATATAGCCATCCAACTTGGACATGAAATCTCATCCATCCGGAAGGCTAAATACACGCCAAAATGTTTGGAGGAAATAAATAAAGATTACAAGTCCCAAATGAATATAAAATTATTAACCAAGATTGGAATAATTTTGTATTCGCACATAAAATTATAAAGCATGAGAAATTAATTAAAATAGTCTTCAAGTGAGGGTAGCACGCCGCGGGCGGAGGTAGTAGCGGCGTCGTCCGTTAGCGTCATCACGGCTCCGAAGGTCTTTATGTTGTAGGGCCTCGTCAACTGGATCGTCATCAAGTAGTGGCGGAGGGGCAGCGGTATCAATCCTCCCCCACTCAAAATCACGTATCTCCGATGTGTGGTCCGAGAGATAGCGGCGGAGAAGCTCGACATCCAAACGTTGAAGCTCTGTCGCAAGTACCCATGAATCATCTGAAGGGGGCGGTCACGCCAACAGATGAGGAAGCGGTAGGTAGCACCATCAGGAGTAGTAAGTGGCTCAGCAGCAAGTATCATATCTGGAGTGAGAAATGTCTTCGGAAACCTGGGAAACATGTCAGCAGTAGGGAAAAAAGAAGGCAACGTACCATCCGATGTTATACCTGCGGGGACTGAAAGAGAGAGATCATCCGAACTACCACTCCCCAACCCATTAGAAATTTTAGTGGAGGGAGAAGATGACAAAGAATTCAACTCAGGTGGAGGCGAAACAAACGACGTCAAATCCGAGACATTAAAAATAGGGGAGATACCCCAATCAGCTGGCAAATCCAACACGAAAGCGTTGCCACCTTGTTTCTTTATAATTCGAAAAGGGCCGGCGTGCTTTGGTGCCAACTTTTTAACGTTGCCAGATGGCAAGCGTTCGGGAACTAACCGGACTAGGACCAAATCGCCGACGTTGAAGTACGACACCCTCCTATGTAGAATAGCGTGCGTCTGATAAGACTCGTATTGCGCAGTAAAGGTAGCTCGTATACGTGCATGTAGGTCATGAATATGTTGGGCGAAGGATTGTGCAAATTGACTTGTCTTGTATGTTGGGGGCAATGGAACCAAGTCAAGAGGCACAGGGGCCTTGTACCCGTGAACAATCTCATTTGGAGACAGACCGGTGGACCGATTATTGGAATTATTTTAGGCCAACTGGGCGTGGGGAAGAAGAAGATCCCACGTATCTTTGTGATCGCTCACTAGGCATCTAAGAAGGCTTCCTAGGCTCCGATTGACTACCTCTGTTTGCCCATCGGTCTGAGGGTGATAGGCGGAGGAAAACAATAACTTGGTACCCATCAAGACCCAAAGTGTTTTCCAAAAATAGCTCGTATACTTAACATCTCTATCCGAGACTATTATTTTCGGCACTCCCGGTGACTAACTACTTCCTTAAAATATAATTTGGCAATGTGAGATGTGTCGTTCGTTCTAGCGCAGGGAATAAAATATACCATTTTTGAGAATCTATCCACCACTACAAAAATAGAATCGTGACGGCGTAAGGTGGTGGGTAGGCCTAGAACAAAATCCATACTCACGTCTTTCCATGGTGTGGAAGGGATAGGCAGGGGCGTATATAATCCTACATTGGTCTTGGTGCCCTTGGATACCTGACAGGTACGACAACTACTAACTACCCTTCCCACCATCGCCTTAAGTTTTGGCCAATAGAATTTCTCCTCAACTAACGTAATGGTCTTATCCCTATCGAAATGACCACTCAACCCTCCACTATGCAATTCCCAGATGATATGAAGGCGTAACGATGACTGCGGGATACATAACTTCCCATGTCTAAATAGGTAGCCATCCTTAATGACGAACGCAGATATAATCGTGGGGGAGCTATCTTGGGCAGACAAATATGCATCCTGAAAGTCTGGACATGTGGCGTACTCGTCCTTGATTCGCTCGAATCCTACCACGTTAACCTCCATAGTGGTGAGTAACAGGGTCAGGCGACTAAGAGCATCCGCGACTCGATTGTCAGCTCCTTTAAGGCGTTTGAGGTTAAAAGTGTAACCCTGTAGGAAAGATACCCACTTAGCGTGTCGCGGGCTGATTTTATGTTGGCCATTGATGAACCGCAATGCCCCATGATCAGAGAGGATCACAAACTCCTTAGAGAGGAGATAGTGCCTCCAATGGTGCAGACATCTAATGAGAGCATAAAACTCCCTATCGTAATTCGAGTAATTCAATTTGGTGCCCGCTAACTTCTCACTAAAATAACTCACAGGGTGCCCTTCCTGACTCAAGACACCTATTATTCCTACGCTAGAAGCGTCACACGTAAGCTCAAAGACTTTATTGAAGTCAGGTAGATGTAGGACAAGTGCCTCAGTCATAAGTTCCTTAATGCGTTGGAAAGCAATAGCGGCGGACCTTGTCCAGGTGAACTCACCTTTCTTCATGCAATCACTAATGGGGGCCATAATGCTACTAAAGTCTCTAATAAAACGACGGTAAAAAGTAGCTAACCCATGGAAACTTCGCACCTCTCGTAATGTGGTCGGTTCGGGCCAATCCCTAATGACTTTAACCTTATTAGGGTCAACTCTAATGCCTTACGAGCCGACTATATAGCCTAAGAAATCCACTTCAGTGACATAGAATGTGCATTTCTTGAGATTAAGGAATAAGGTTTCCTTCCGCAGGGTGGAAAGAACCGACCTCATGTGGGAGACGTGCTCAGCAGTGGTGGTACTAATGACTAAAATATCATCAAAATAGACGACCACAAACTTACCCATGTAAGGCTGAAAGACATGGGTCATCATCCGGGAGAAGGTACTGGGGGCATTGGATAGCCCAAAGGGCATCACAAGCCACTCGTATAACCCATCCTTATACTTAAATGTTGTCTTCCACTCGTCCCCCTCACGAATCCTGATCTGGTGATACCCACTCCGCAAATCTATCTTTAAAAAAATGGTAGCGCCAGATAAGACATCTAGGAGGTCATCTAATCGCGGAATAGGAAATCTATATTTGATGGTAATCTTGTTGATGGCACGACTATCAACACACATTCTCCACGTACCATCCTTCTTGGGGGCAAGAAGGGCAGGTACCGCACATGGACTCATACTAGTCCTAATGAACCCCTTTTTCATCAAATCCTCGATCTGGGTCTGTAACTCCTTATGGGCGGCGGGCTGAAGCCTATAGTGGGGCTGGTTCGGTAAGGAGGAACCAGGGATAAGGTCTATAGCATGTTGTATATTCCTAAGCGGTGGTAATACCGAAGGCAGCTCATCTGGGTACACGTCCTTATACTCATCCAACAATTCTCGTAACTCTTTAGGCAAATCATCCAATGCTCTCGTATCCCCTTTCGCACTCATAAGAACTAGAGCGTACATCATCCCGTCAAGAAAGGGATCCTTCACAAATTCTTTTCTTCGCACGAGACTCAATGTTTTCCTCTCGACTGGAACAGTGGTGTCCTTAGCCAAAGCTACTGGCTCTTTCGGGACGGTCGGTCTCAACGTAATGACCTTGCCATTAAATTTAAACTCATATGTGTTGGCTCTTCCAAAGTGTGTCACGTCACGGTCGTAAAGCCAAGGGCGGCCCAATAACACGTGACAAGCGTCCATTGGAAGGAAATCGCACCACACCTCGTCAGTATAGGATTTGATCGAGAGAGGTACAAGGCAAGGCTTGGTGACCGGGACGGTAACCTTATTAATCCAAGCTACCTGATAGGGAGCCGGGTGGGGCTACGTAGTCAAGGACATACGTGTAACGGCATTCACAAAGATGACGTTTACACAAATGCCACTATCAATTATCAACTTGCACAACTTCTCGCCACTCTTAAAGATCCGGGAAAATATACTAGTCCTTTTCCAGTCATCTAACGGACGAGGGGTGGTCAAGATACAACGCATCACCATAACGGTGTGCTCGTCCTCTAAATCACTTGGGACCCCTTCTGGGACACTCTCCTCAGCAGCCTCATAAACGAAATCAGCAAGGTCGGTAGTCGACGCTAGTAGGGCTATGGCTTTAGTCTTCGTTGGGCATTCAAAGGCATAGTGGCCTTGAATGTTGCAAGAGTAACAAGTGGTGTTAGCCTTGCTAACCTTCCCTATAGGGACACGCTCACTCGCAGCGTTCTTGGCGTTCCTAGCAGTAATCACCACAGACTTTGACTCGGCAGACCGAAACTTCCCTTTATCCTGATATGTGGAGGAAGAGGCTCCAGCTGTGGACTTTCCCTTCGCATGGGAATACCGGGAGTGAGCCTTAGAGGCTAAGTGCTTTTCGATGTCGAGGGCAGCATTAAATGTCATGTTCAGATCCGTATGACCATATCGTAAGAGCTTCCGCTGAATATCGGGATGAAGCCCCTTACGAAATCTGGATAGGGTGACCTCGGGGATCTCCCTCAGATCACAACGCATCATACGGTCTTTCAGTTCTCCCATATACTCAGCTACAGAATTGGAGCCCTGCCGCAGAGTGGCAAGCTCGTCGAACATATGTGTCCGATGGTACGCGGGAACGTACTGATCGGTCAACAAGTTCTTCATCACGGCCCATCCAATAAGTGGGATCACGTTCCCGGTTCCTAGCCTATGCTCTTCATTCAGCGAATAAGTTTTGGCACGCCCCGTTAGCTTCATCCTGACAACTTGGACCTTTTGATGGTCCGTAAGGGTGTGCCAATCGAAGTAGCACTACATATCCACCACCCAAGTAAGGAAGATCTGGGGATCTCCCATGCCATCATAAGTGGGGGCGTCGATCTTAATGACCCTAGTAATATGGTAAGCACGATCGTGGCGGTGTTCTCGAGGGGGCACTCAGGGAGAGTCCTCATCGGAATCCGACTCAAGGGTTTGTTGGCGCCGGTTGGGCTGCTCAACATTAATGGGTGGCGGTGGTGGCCTTGCTTGATTTTGTAGAATCTGTGCCAACATGTTTCTAAGCTCCGTCATTTCGTTGCGTAGCCCTGCTATGGCCTCGGTGTTGGGATCCCCATTCTCGTTCGCAGCCATCCTAGACGTAGACGGTGTCGCGTACTCCGATCCGTGCCTAGTGCGCATTCAGGTTTATAAAATTTTGGAAAGGTGATTTTTCCTAGGGCTGTAGCAATACTGAAAATAAGATATTTTTATAGTTTCCCGATGTGAGGAACACGTGGATCGTTAAAAATTTTGTTTTTGAAATTTTGCTGAAAAATAAAGATTTCAGCCTGCTATTGGCAGACCACAGAAAATAATATTTTTGATTTTTTTCAAGATCCAATCGGCCAACAAGAAACGTAGAGAGGATGTTTGCAACGTGGGAGTTGAAACAACCGCCTCTGATACCAAATTGATGTAGCGGTATCCGTGATACATGCTCGACTACGCTAATGGAAAGTATCGTCACAAAACATAAAGCTAAAGGGGAGGGCTCCGACCAAAAGCGAGCGAAAAGGGGTCGGGTTTGCACCCAAATCCGAAAGAGAAAATTGCCGGACTCGATACAACGTCCTTAAGACCTACCTCTCCAACAAGCACACAACTCACCGCACCTACACCAGCATCTATTGTACAAACTTGAGCCGTTTCAACGGAGCAATAATTTATTTTCGGACCGGCGGAAAACTTCAATAGGCGGTTGAGTTCGAGTTGAGATTAACTCCCTTGTTAACACCAAAATGTGCCAATCTTGGAGGGCAAGTCAAGGCTAGGCCAAGTCTCGCTCTCGCAACGGATCTACCCAATCCGGATCACAAGAGGTTCAATAACAACGAAATCAAAATCGGAATTTGCAAGCGACGTATTTAAAATCACGGAAGAAACGGTTTGCAAAAACCTCCACAAAATCTAAAGCAAGAATCTCTACGGGGAAGAAGTTACCCAACCAAGAACAACAATCACACAAGATAAGGTGGGAGAATCACTCTCTCCACGGATCCACCGGCTTCACACCGAATGGGCTGCAACCTTCTTCCTTGGCGTCGCACCAAAAGGAAGCCACGTCGGCATCGCACCGAAGTAGGGGAGGAAGCAAGGGGGGCTGCGGCTTCACACCTTGGCTGGCGGCTATGGAGGAAATCCTCTTGGACGAACTCTCTCAATGAGGGTTAGGGTTGCTTTTTTAATTCTCTCTAACTTCATTCTCAAAAGGATCTCCTTATATAGGAGTTATAACACACATCTAGCCATCCAACTTGGAGATGAAATCTCATCCATCCGCAAGGCTAAATACACATCAAAATATTTGCAGGAAATAAATAAAGATTACAAGTCCCAAATGAATATAAAATTATTAACCAAGATTGGAATAATTTTATATTTGCACAAAAAATAATAAAGCATGAGAAATTAATTAAAATAGTCTTCAAGTGAGGGTAGCACACCGCGGGCGGAGGTTGTAGCGGCGTCGTCCGTTAGCGTCATCACGGCTCCGAAGGTCTTTATGTTGTAGGGCCTCGGCAACTGGATCGTCATCAAGTAGTGGCGGAGGGGTAGCGGCATCAGCATGACCAGTGGTCGTGCGCAATAAGTCCAGTGGTCGTGCGTAGTATTCCTGCATCGTCGGGGTCACCCGAGCGGTTCCGGAGCACGCACACAACCCCTGCACCAGCAGAAGAGGCAGATAGGCCACCAAAACGTGCACACCAAATCCCCGAGACAGGGCTAAAGAATAACAAAAACAAAGAAACACAAGAAGCACACAGAAACGGGCATATAATGCACTTAATCGTGAAATAGGCACCTAAGCAAATATAAGTAATAAAGGCTCTCAAGTGTAGTTCTAAGATGATAAAACTGGCCCAGATGAGTCCATAAATCAGTGTAAAATGTGGACTCATCACACCCCCAGACTTAACCATTTGCACGTCCCGAGCAAATCATCACTCCGTGGACTAGAAAATAACTAACTGGCTCAGAAATTTCAAAAAGAAGTAAGACGAGAAATCAAATACATCATGTTCATAGAAGACATAATAGAAAAACTTTCTAATTATACGACGTAGGTTAAACTATTCGACAGACATAAATAAATATTGTAATTGCTCAAAATTAGAATTCTGGAGAATCTTGTGATCATGTGTAGGAAGAAAGTAGGCAGGCCACTAAGGTGAGCATTGCCATAGTTCGGGACTCAGGATCACCTCCAAAGGAATCCACCAATGTCGGGGACCATACGCTTGCACGTTCACACACTCAGCACGGCGCGGTTTAGACTCAAGCGTGAATGAGTAGGACTTGTAGGAGAAAATGGGGCTTAGGCGACGGATTGGTAGTCAAAGATAAACATGAAGGCTCTATGCAACCAAAGTGAGCGAATAAAACCCAAACCAATACAGCCACTTAGAAATTAATAGGGCACACTCACCCAGACTGAGCTTGAAAACCGGGCGTGAACACGGCCGAACCCGACCAAAATCAAAAAATAGGATGGGGATAGAATTCTCAAAGCAATTCTTTCATATTTTTTCTCTCTTTTGCGCTTATTGGCTTTTGATTTTTTTGTTATTTTTTTCTCTTTTCTGCGCTTGCAATCCCCAAACATAGCAATCAAAATGTGAATGAATTCAGCACCCCCCAAAACAATGTCCACCTATCACAACCTTGGCAAAACAGTAAATACAAATCAGCTCAAGAATTTGATTGCGATGGTGGGTTTAGCTTCAGGCCTTGGTGAATGTGAGCGGAGCTCGATCAAAGGAAGGTAGGCACAAATTTGGCATGCAACGGTTAACAGGTAGGAAAGGCTAAACAAGGCTCAAACTAGCCAAAATGAAGGCCAACGTCATGCTCACGCTTGACTAACCGTGCACCAATGCTTCGAGAGTAGCTTAGGGCAAGTTCTTAGCCACCGAGAAAGATGATCCTTCCTCCTGACTCGAGCAATACGAGTCTAGTGGCGGCTACACACATTCCTACATTATCGCTCGATTACTCCAGATTCAGATTTTGGGTAGTATAAACAATATTTACGTTTGCAGAAAAATATAAAGCTACGAGCATAAAGAAAAATTAATTCTATCCTAGTTCTACACAAACCATGAGTACTCGATTAGGAGCACTGCATGAGTTTCGAACTACTCAATCCTGAAATCCTAAACAAGCACCACTATTTTAAAGTTTACACAAAAACAATACATTTGACTCGGGTTGTGCGCGTGGGTAAGAGCGCACTCGTGTGGGTGATTCAGTGTGTGCAACAGAAATTAAGAAATATATTAACAAGAAACTGGTATGCAACAGAAAGTGTGGTGTAGTGACCACATTCATGCTCTCCCCCACCCCCAGACTTAAAGTCTACAACTAGTAAAAATAAGCATTCCAAATATGATAAATAGCTAGGGTAGGAAGTACCTATGCTCAAAATTGAGCATAGCAGTCGTGCAATGAGATGTCCAAGTGCGGCCAAGTTGCCGCGCCTCAAATATTCCTGCACCTGCGATTGAAGTGTGCACGCCAAACAAAATATGGACACAGAAATATATGAATATATAAAAAGAAATCAAAACACAGCATAGGACTAAATGGTCCAACTTGTGTTGTCTCCCGAAAGCCCTTTTGTTTACCGTCCTTAAGGTGAACCAAATACCTGTATTTGCAGTTCAAATAGTATATATAAAAAAAACATTCGGCTCCCAGATGAGTGCCCACAAAAAATATAGTTGTCTCCCTGCTCAGAAGATAAAAACACTAAAAAGAAACAGAAGGCGTGGTAGACGAGCTCTGCGCTGAACTCCACTCACTCCCCCTCACTATCTCTGTCGTGAATCTCGATGGGCGACGGACGTGGACCAGGCGCTGATGGAGCGACACGAGTGGGAGGTGGTGGAATGTTCAACCCGTCTCACTCTGCTTGCTGATAAATAAAGTCTTGCATCCAAAACTGTGAAGCTTCCAGATCAGCAAGGTGCTCGGACAAATATGGGACGCCCTGCTCTTGAGCTGAGCCGAACTAGCGTCTAGATTGCCCCTCATGCTTTATGGGAGGCCTCAGTTACTGTTGACTCTGCTGTAGTGGCACTCCCGCACTGCACCTACCCAGAGTGGAAGATTCACCCGGCTCTCCTTCATCTTCCTCTTCATCTCTACCTGCAGGCGCATCACAAGCATGCAGACAATAAACTTCCGGCCACCTTTTCTCCCAACCAGACACAGCAAATGGCAACTCACCAGGTTTGCCCTGGAGATCATGGATGGGGCAGTGACCTGCACCATCAGAGGTAGCTGGCTCCAAACTCCCAAACTTTTGGCGATGCGGGTAATGTAGTAAGCACCCCCGATTGCACCCGCGAGGCCATAAGTGGCTTCGTGGTGGAAGAAATAGGCCAGCATATACCCCAGATAGATGGGGTACTGCTGCTGCATGCTAAATAAGGAGATTAAATCCTGCCATCCAACCACATTCTTGCTCAGGGCCCTAGCGGTGAGTGAGTGACTAAGCAAATGCTGCATATACCTTAGAGCGGGGGAGACAATCTTCGTTGACTTGGCACGACGGGCTACGTACTCCTCGTTCCCTCCGGTCAGAGAATGTCAAGCAGACCGCGGAGTCACACCCTCTAGAAAATCAATGCACTATTCGGGGAAATTAATCTGGGATGCCTCCGCCTCGGTATAGACGCCTGCATGAATGGCAAGCTCCGGCAGTGTGACAGTGAAGACATTTCCCATCATCTGAAAGGAACAAGTGGGGAGATAGCGGTTGTCCGCCGTTGTCTCCAAAGCGAATGTGGAAAGGAACTCCAATGTCAATTCCCGGTATCCAAGCTCGTCGCACTCGAACAATTTGCTCCAAAAATCGAAGAGTAGAGAATGAGCACGGCCTCTGCTAATGCACCGTCATCCCCAATGGAATGCAGCTTGTTCCAGTCAACAAGCCGCTGAGAGAGGAATGGCTTGTCCTTCAAGGAATTATAGCATTGAGTATGCTCTGCGTTAGAGAAGGTTCCCATTCTCCACAAGATCTTAGCAGGGGTTGCTGAAGCACGACCAGATCGTTGATAGGCCTTTACTACAGGGCGGCGTCCAGGCTCCATTACAGCACAATGAGGAAGAGAGATCTGAAGTTGAGGGATCCTATCGGAGGAGAGAGAGCCGAACCACCGGAGAGGAATCGGAAGGGGATGAGCATCGACAACGCACCCGCAGCAGACCAAGCGGGAGATTAGGGCGCACGCATAGTGGACAACGGCTAGAATTAAAAAGAAACTGGGCATGCGCACGACCAGTGGTCGTGCGATGATAAGTAGTGCGCACGACCAGTGGTCGTGCGCAGTGAAATTTTTCACACGTCCGAGTTTTCAGTCTATTTCACACTGCTGACGACGTGGTGCAACAGAGAGCTCATCACGCAGCTGGGCTACCACACCCAAATAATGAAATACAAACAAAAATTGAACGAAAAAAACACTATCCTAGATAAATGTTGGGTTTATTGTCTCCCAACAGGACTTATTCAAAATCTGAGCATTTCCTAACTGATGGGCGAATGAAACTAGAAATGCTCAGGCAGAGGTTCATGGTCGCGCTGCGGTAGCGGGTACCGGAACGGAGATAGAACATAAGCCCCAATACCTGTATACGTATACCTATCATAAGTGTCAGGCATGGGCAGACAGTAACTTGGGAAGCTCATCGGCTCCAACTCCACCTACATCTGGTTACAATAAGTCCTAGGCCGCATTACAGGCCCTTGCACTGATTGGACCAATTCCACAATGTGGTCCTGCATGGAAGTAGACACGAGAGCAGGGTCAAGAAATAAACTACAAGAATAACATAAACGAACCTCGATCTTGGGGATGATCCCGGAGTCATCCCCCGTAGCGGGATTGTGGGTGCTTCCAAACAGCTGTCTAGGCTAGTGCAGGAATGTTCTAAAGCTGCATCTGCCTCGTCCATGCCTCGGGCATCCTCACATGGGGTGGAGGTCGCAACCTCTGCCACGGAGTCGTCCTCCTCGACTGGATCTAACAGAACGCTGGAAATGCTAATTTCCACCTGCGATTCAATCTCAACAGCACTGTCAGAAGAAGAAAGAATGTTATACAAAGAAGAAGGTGAAGGCACGAAGCTCGGTAGGACGTTGAGCGCTGGCTCTCCACAACCAATATATTCTATGCTAGGTGATGTATGCACTTCAGGAGTATAAATAGCAGTGTCGGAATGGGGATAAGCACATGTATCGATCACATACCTGGGATGTCTTCTCCATAACAGAGAGATGGCAATGGTGCATATCCCGATACAGAAGGGATGCTGGCCAAGGTTGAAGTGGAGATAATCCGAAAATCCGGCTCGTCATCAACATATAGCTCAGCTAGGTAAGCGGCGCAATCCTTCAATGCATGATCCCAGCTTCGACAAAAAAGGCACCGCTTAGCCGGCTTCGGCGGTGCAACGGGTGCTGAAGCTGAATAAAAGTAGTGCGGCAATGGCTCCGCAGGTCGGTAGCTAACCGGCTTATGTCTACGATATGTAGATTCCTGAATTTCCTGGATACTATACTTCTGAGGGCATCTGTCGCTAGCATGAGAGATGTCTCCACAATGACGACAACGGATATTGAAATTGGCACACGTTGCAGAGATTTCAAATATAAAGGATACAACTACTTAGCATAAATTCTGCGAATAAAACTAACAATTCCATCTGACGGAATAACAACACAAGAGAAAAGGGATCAAAACAAAACAAAACAATACAACTCGTATAACGAAATTCTCAGTCATTCGGAGTCGCTTTATAGTTGCATTCCCCGGCAATGGCGCCAAAAACTTAATGCTTGTAAATCGGCAAGCGCACCGGTCGCACAAGTAATAAAGTTTTGGGAATAAATCCCCGAGTGTCGGTCTCTTGAGGAATGCAATTAGCGTAAAGCAACAACAGTACAGAAAATATTGAAATGAGAGTTATAAATAGAAAAAAGGGTAAAAAGAGGACTTGGGATATTGTGGGTGTTTGATCTACTAAACTAGTAAAAACTATGCGGGTCGAAGGCATCGCTTCGCAAGGTGGAGTGGGTGTTTTGGCCGCGATGTCGAACTTCGGTTGGCCGAGTGGACGGAAAGCTAATGGATGGAAGTGTTCTTGTGTGCAGTGCAATCGGGTGAGACACGGGAATGGAGTGGATGTGGGGTGAGCGAGGCGCATTCACAGACACTACTCACAAGTATAAGAAAAATACTAACATCCCATTAGATATAAAGTAAACTTGATGTTCATTACAATGCTTAAACCATTCCATACTACAGAGGAAGGGGAAGAGGAGTAAACCAAAAGAGAGTGAAGATCCACCGCGGGTCGTGGCCGGAGTAGCGAGTTGTCAATCCGCTTCCGGGCTCAGTCCAAGGAGCCTTCCTGTACCAACGAGCTGTCACCTCGAAGGCCTTTAAGTCCGTTCTCTAGGTTACCTTCTTCACCAACTCCGGTGGAAAGCTTGGAGTTGAAGTTGTCAATGGCCGAGGGCTTCGCCGGAGGGTTTGAAAAGCTTAGGAGTAGTTGGCAATGGCCTCCCGACGAAGGTGGAGGTGATGGAGCAGCTGGAGAAGTGAAATGGCGATTCCCGCGCACTCCCGATCGCAGCAAATGACAGGTGTTGACCTAAATCGCGGAGCAGGGCCTTAAAAACGGAGGCAGTAGAAGCAGTGCGCACGATCAGTGGCGCACGACCAGTGGTCGTGTGCACTATCGATCGATGATTGTGCGCCATTTCAAAATAGACCCGCAACCTGGATAAGAAGCATCAGCAAAAATGCGCACGATCAATGGCGCATGACCAGCGGTCGTGTGCACTAAATCCACTGATCGTGCTATTGGCTAGGCCAGATTTACAGAAAGCAAGGGGTAAACGTGCACGAGCAGTGGCACATGACCAGTGGTCGTGTGCACTACGGCCAGTGCTCGTGCGATTACCCGAGCAGGATCAGGAAAATGAGAATGTAATGCGCACGATCGGTGGCGCACGACCAGTGGTCGTGCGCAATAAGTCCAGTGGTCGTGCACAGTATTCCTGCATCGTCGGGGGTCTCCCGAGCGGTTCCGGAGCACGCACACGACCCCTGCACTAGCAGAAGCAGCAGGTAGGCCACCAAAACGTGCACACCACATCCCCGAGACAGGGCTAAAGAATAATAAAAACAAAGAAACATAAGAAGCACACAGAAAGGGGCCTATAGTGCACTTAATCGTGAAATATGCACCTAAGCAAATATAAGCAATAAAGGCTCTCAAGTGTAGTGCTAAGACGATAAAACTGTCCTAGATGAGTCCAAAAATCAGTGTAAAATGTGGACTCATCAAGGATCTTGGAAAAAGTCCACTCCGGTGAGTGTGGGAGCCAGACCGGGAGCCGGACCCAGAAAGGGAGGATTGTCAGACAAGGAAACTTCTGGCATACCCTGGGGCACGATGCTGCAAAATTCACAAACAGGTGTCAAGAATGCCAGTTGTTTTCACCCTCCAACTACAACCGGCTCAGCACCTCAAGAGCATCACGGCCCCCTGGCCCTTTGAGATTTGGGGAATGGATTTGGTCGGACCGTTCCCCCAAGCCAGCAGGCAGAGGAGGTTCTTGTTGGTAATGATAGATTATTATTCCAAATGGCTAGAGGTGAAGGCGCTGGCCAAGGTGACCTCCCAAGTCATCAGAAATTTTGTTTGGGGGGAGATCATCGTCCGTCATGGTATATCCCATGCCATTTTCACGAACAATGGCCCTCAGTTCTCCAACACGGAATTCATCAGCTTCTATGAGCAGCTCGGAATTGACCTCAGATTTGCCTCGGTCCACAACCCTAGGGGCAAAAGGCAGGTGGAGATGGCAAACAAGATTATTGTGAACCTCCTGAATAAGAAGGTTGAAAACCTGAAGGGGAGCTGGGTGGAGCAGCTTCCCTCGATCCTCTAGGCCCTGAGGACCACCCCCAATATAGCCACAGGGGAGACACCCTTCAAGATCTCTCATGGATGTGAGGCGGTACACCCCATAGAATTTGAAGTCCAGATTCCTCGGGTGATCACGACGCAGGAAGGCAAAGAGGAATAGCTGACTGAAAATGGGGAGGAACTGCAGCTATCATTTGATATGGTGGAGGAGCTGTGCGACCTCTCCGCCATCCGGCAGGAAGTGGTGAAGAGGAGAATGGCCAACTACTTTGACAAGCATGTCAGAATCAAGCAATTTACGAAAGGGGACTTGGTCTTAAAGAAGCTAGATGCAGCAGGAAGAACAGCAGCCGCGGGAAAGCATAACCCCAACTTGGAGGGTCCATACATTGTAAAAGGGGCCTTGAAATCAGGAGGATATCGCCTCCGGAATGTGGAGGGCGAGGCCCTAAGTCTCACCTGGAGTGGTGATGACTTGAAGCTCTTTCATCCGTAAAGCATGTAAGTGGTGCCTTTATTCTTAATGAAGCTTTTTCATATGTCGAGTCTTGCATTGATCCACATAAGTAGGTAAAGATTCCACTCAGCAGACCCCAAGTAAATCCCCCTACCATGCTCTCACCTTACTTGCATGGCTGGATGTCACTCGATGGCATCTACTCAGACCCCGTGGAGATCCTGCTTCTAGGCTCTCACCTAGCTGGTAGGGCAGTATATCACTCGATGATGTCAACTCAGACCTCGAGCAGATCCCGCTGCCAGGGTCTCACCTAGCTGGCAGGGCTGGATGTCACTCGATGGCGTCTACTCAGACCCCGAGCAGATACCGCTGCCAGACTCTCACCTAGCTGGCAGGGCTGGATATCACTCGATGGTGTCTACTCAGACCCCGAACAGATCCTGTTTCCAGGCTCTCATCTTGCTGGAAGGGCTGGATGTCACACGATGGCATCAACTCAGACCTCGAGCAAATCCTGCCTGTTAGGCTCTCACATAGCTGGCAGGGCTGGATGTCACTCGATGGCATTAACTCAGACCCCGAGCAGATCCCACTTCCAGGCTCTCACCTAGCTGGCAGGACTGGATGACACTCGATGGCATCAACTCATACCCCGAGCAGATCCCGCTGTCAGTCTCTCATCTAGCTAGCAGGCCTGGATGTTACTAGATGCTTCTACTCAGACACTGAGCAGATCCCGTTGCTAGGCTCTCACCTAGCTGGCAGGGATGGATGTCACTCGATGGCGTCAACTCAAACCCCGAGCAGATCACGATGTCAGGCTCTCACCTAGTTGGCATGGTCGTATGTCACTCGATACCGTCATATCAGATCCTGAGAAGATCTCGCTATCAGGCTCTCACCCAGCTGGCAGGGCTGGATGTCACTCGATGGCGTCTACTCAGAGCCCAAGCAGATCCCGCTGCGACATTCTCAACGCCACCCACGCCCTCGCCCATGCTGAGATCGGCCCGTCGAAGAGCCAGGAGGGTGTATTTCACCGTGCAGGCGGCGGGAGATTAGGGCATCATTTCATCCAGCTCATACTCGGTATAGTGCACGAGTTGACAGCGACTGTTGGAGGGTGGAGGGAGAGCTGCTGTGGCCTCCAACTCTCGCACTCGAGCCTGTAGCACTTCCTTTTCTTCCTTCAAAATGGTGACGGTGGCGTCGGCTGTGTCTTCCCGCTCTCTCTGTCGCTCCGCCTCCTCCTGGGCGAGGCAGCGCGCCTCCTACTTCTCATCCCATAGCCTCTTCAGTGAGGGGCATTCTTCTCCATTTGGCTGCACCGCCGACCGACCATGTTGTCCAGCTCTAGGCTGCAGAGTTGAGCTCGCACACTCTCATTAATCAGCACCTACGTGGACTCCTCATTATGGATGGAGGTGTCCTCCCGTGAGTAGAGGCCGAACGAGAAGTTGTAGGCCTCCCGCTGATGGTTTCCTGCTCTAGCCAGCTCGATAGCAGTGTGGAGATGATCGCCAGGTTCGACTCCTTGTCCCACAATAGGAGGGGGACGACGAGCTCATCCATTCACTTCTCACCGTAGCCGAAGTTGTGGTGCCCTCTTGGCACCAGCTTCACGACAGACCGCGTCTCTTCTTGCGGCCCGAAGGTGGAAGCTGCCTCGCTAGGGGCGCAGCTGGCCGGAGCAGTCATGGGGGAGGTGTCCTTGGTTGGCTGGGTCGTGGGGTCCTTACCTTTTCATTGTGCCGCGATAGACGCATCGCCCATGGCCTTCAACTTCTTGGCCGGCGACGGTGGAGTTTGTTAGCGGTTGGGCCGCTTCTAGGGGGCAGATGCTGGGGTCTCACAGTGTGCGGAGGCTGCGGCTTCGGTGCGGGAGAGCTTGCTTGAAGCGAGCCACTCCCTCTCGTAAGGAGGGTGTAGGGGGATGTCGCGCTCGCCTGTAAAATGAAAGTTAAAACAGAAATTATCAAAGTAGAAAGGAGAAGTGTGAGTAGCATACCTCCCCCGAGCGGGATGGGGGCGGGGTTGTCCAGAGTTTGGCGCAGCAAGGAGACCTCAAAATTCTTCCCGGTGAAGAACCCGCAAAGCTCCGTTTCATGGCCCCCAAGACTGGGGGCGGTAGCTCGCCTCGCTCGGTTGTACCGGCAAGAAGGGATGTTGTTGAAGTCCCCCGTGACGAACACGAATTTCTTGAGCCATTTATGGCTCTTATTGACAGTCTCCTGCACCATGACATGGACGCTGGATAAATAGGCGGTCCCGTCCTTGTTTGCGTGGAAATATAACATCCTGCGGAAGACGGTGAGGCTGAACTCAACCTGCTCTTCCCGCAGTAAGCATGGGAATCCGACCATGATGGCTATGAAATTTGTGGTCATCTGGCCAGGGATGACCACAAAATATTTCAGTATTTGGCGAACCTCCGGCCATAGTGGATGCTGAAAGACCACATCAAAGTGCGGCAAGGGGATGGCAAGATCCCCTATAGAGAGGTTGTTTATCTTTTCCCCCTCTCCAGGTCGCCTCGCCACAAAATATGGCGGGACGTAGTCGCCTATGGCGTCGAAGAATTTTCCTTCAAAAATGGCGGCGGGGGGAAAGTCGTGCTCGGAAAAGGTTCAATCACACTTACCCCGCCCATCCACATTGTCGCTGCCACCGCCCATTTCACAGAGAGCTTGCTAAGAGGGGTGAGGAAGTTCTCGCAGGAAACGAGTGTGTCTCGGGTACCAAAAAGTAAGGGAGAAGGAGAAATCTTAAATGCGGTCGGTGAGAAAGGACCGGCAGGGCCTAATTATAGAAAGAAAATGGGCGGGAAAACATTTCGCTGGCGGGAAAAGTGAGAATAGCAAAATTTCAATGACGTTTCGACTTCCCGGTCGCAACCGTGCCATGAAGACTGTTCGACAGTGGGTTGCACTAACCCGCACCCGCACGAAATTCGGGCGATCTACGACCTACACCCTCCTGAAACAGTAGGCGAGTCGTGTGGGTTCGCGATCGACAAGCTCTCGGCCCGCTCCCGCCGAGATCAAATCGGTGGGTTGGGCGATCCAATTCAATGATCTCGCGCCTGCTTAAGGAAGCAACAGGCAGGAAGGAGCACTTCATCCACATTCAACCAGAAAAACAACGACAAACACAATAAAAATAACGCGCGACAAGAGCCGAGCCCATGGAGGGCAAGGGAGTCTCAAGTTATTACTGTAACACCCCCTATCCGTCACATAGCATATAGCAGTAGGTCCGGTCGGGGCCCGACGCCGTATGCCACAGACAGACCGGGTGGTTACTTATGGAAACCATCCAGCCAATCTCAACGTCCTACACAGAGCATTCTAGCGGAAGCAGTTTATAAAAGTTGTAACAAAGAACCCAGCATTAAAACATGAATCTCCACTAACCAAAATAGGAATGTATACAAATACCAATAAAAGCCTTAAGGCCTTACAAAATGTTTCACTTGATATTACATGATTTACAAACCACGGCACACAGGCCGGTTATACATGAATAAAACAGTAAACACTTCCATATGGGCCTTAGAGGGCCAGCTTCGCAAAAAGGGCTTTAGCCCGCTATTTACCGCTTGGTCCAGCAGCACCTGCAAGCAACAAACCACCACACGGTGGCAAACAAAAAGGCAACGGTCAGCAATGCGGACCAAATTATAATGATCCCTCCCCCAACTCGGGGCGGCAATGCTCCTTCCCTGCAGTTTTATTAGCACAAGCGAGCAATATAATAGTATTCATTTCATCACAGGCGTAGGCTCACAAGGCCACACACCTCGTGCACTCAGGGCACATTCTTGGTGAACCGGTCGATGTCACATCAGTTAAAGCCATGGACATTCCGGACGAACCACCACCACTTTGACGGCCAAACATATGAGCAATTTGTCTTCCCGGCATGGGTCACGTCAATTTAAGCCATGGACCGCCGAAGACTCTCATCTATGCCAACGGCAAGTGCCACGTAACCTTTGGTCTCTTTAACCCGAATGACATAGATCGATATGGGTACGGTTCCATCTAACCCGTGCTCACGTCGCAATGACAATTTAAGCCATTTGCGCAGGTTAAACTTCTCCCGAGTCCCATTTTCGTCACACAATTTCACATAACTCGGTTATGTTCAAGTTGGCTCTCAGGCCTCCATGTTGGCAAGATCACGCATCAGCCCAGTTTTCCGGGTGCACCTTAGGGTTAATCCCCAAGGCTCCCTGTTGTAATCTACCGTGTAGAAAACCCGAAAAACAATCAATAGCACGGAGTCTTCTACGGCATTTATGCAATGAAACATCACCGATCCAGACCAAACATGTCCGGGTAGGCTTCACACATCATGCCTATGTCCGTTTTCGCTTACGGACTCTAAACAACGGGGACTTCACATATCTACCCGAAGGAACGCCTCCAACTCTCCGCAAACTCGCGAGAGCGGGCTTCCTATGCAAAGAAAGAGAGGTACTCATGCTCAAGATGAGGATCGTTACCCTAGCGTTCCTCTTTGGCGCCATTGAAAAGTAATCGGATGAAAAGCACCGCACTAGATTTGCCTCCGTGGATCCGGAGTTGGTTCGCGATTTGGAGCTTCGAAGCTCCTCCAATGGCGGGATCTAGCTCCTTCTTCCTCCCTTGTCTCTCCTCTCTCTCTAAGGTTTTAGAAAGATAACACTTAAGAAAAGTGAGGATTTCTAAGTCCAATCCCGGGTATATCCCTTCAGGAACAACCCACAGCCGTTGGATCTCAAAATAAGGAAACGAACGGCTTTGATTCGGGACTGAAATTCCCAATCTGGACCGAACACGGCCTGGCACATGCCCGTGTCCAGGGCCGTGTGCCTCATTCGCCGTCAAAATTGAATCACCTGGAACAACACACGGGTATCGAACACGCCCGTGTTTGAGCTGACATGCCCGTGTTCCACCTGACACGGCCGTGTGGCCGGCCGTGTACCCCCATCATTTTTCCCCGAAAACAACCCAAGCACTGCACGGGTTCTAGAACACGCCCATGTCCTTACCCGTGTCACCGCAACACGCCAGGACCCCAGGCGGTGTACACAGTCTCGACATTCGACACTTCATCGAGCAAAGATCGTCGACCTACTGACATGGCCTTGGACACGCCCGTGTCCTAGGCCGTGTGCCTTGTCTCGACACAATGTCGATACCAAAGTGTCGACTTCCTGGGATCAGTGTCGACACGGGTTGACACGCGCTGCGACACGCCCGTGTCGCAGGCCGTGTGCCATGTCTCGACACTTCGTCGAATGCAGAGTGTCGACTTCGCGGGCTAAGTGTCGACACGGGTCGACACGCCCTACGACACGCCCGTGTCGCAGGCCGTGTGCCCAGTCTCGACACAATGTCGAGACCAAAGTGTCGACTTCCCGTCTCAGTGACGACACAGGCTTGACCCTCCCTGGGACACGCCTGTGTCCCAGGCCGTGTGCCTGCAGCCAGAACCCAAACTGGACCAAAACGTCCCCCTTTGCTCCTTTGGGTTTCGGGGCTTTACAACTCTCCCCCTGTTAAAAGAATTTCGTCCGCGAAATTATATAAAGGAAAGACATGTACAAAACCAAAATTTGTACCTGAGCGGAACAACTCCGGATACTCGTCAAGCTTAGTCTGCTCTCGCTCCCAAGAGAGCTCTTCACGACCACAATTGTCCCACCGGACCTTGACCAACCTGATCTCGTAATTGCGTAGCCGCTTGACCTCCGAGTCCTCAATCCGTACGGGCTTTACTTTTGTCGCCAACCCACTACCAACCGGTGCTTGATCGACCGCAATAACTCGCGTAGGCTCTTGCTCCGCCTTTTGTAGCACCGAAATATGGAATACATCATGTAGACAACTAAGCTCCACTGAAAGCTTCCATTGATAGGCCGCTTCACCAAATCGCTCCAGAACCTCAAACGGCCCAAGGTACCTCGGGTTTAGCTTTTTCAATCACCGCACCCGCGAGACACCCTTGAATGGCTTGATCTTTAAAAAGTACACCCAGTCGCCCACAGCGAACTCCACGTTCTTGTGCTTGGCCTTATTGTGCTTCGCCAGCCGGCCCTGAGCGATAAGCAACCTCTCCCGAATGCTTCGCACCGACAAAGTAACATTCTCCACTTCGAATCGCTTACATACTTTGACTCACCCATTTCCAGCCAGGACAACGGCGTGCGACATCTCCTACCATATAAAGATGGTCTTCCCATTGCTTTCCAAAGTCCAAGACACACATGCGGAGCATGATTTCCATCTATTGACCATCTCGGTCTGCCCATCCGTTTGCGGATGAAAGGCTGTGCTGAATTTCGGCTTTGTTCCCAACATTTGCTGCACAAGCCTCCAATCATTGGACGTGAACCGCCCATCTCGGTCACTCACGATGCTGTGGGGCACACCATGAAGCCGTACTATGTTATCCACATAAAGCTTTGCCAACTTCTCCACCGGATCATCCTTCCTATGCGGAATGACATGCGACACCTTCGTTAACTAATCTACGACCACCCGAATGGCGTCGTGTCCCCTTTTTCGACCTTGGCAAACCGTGCACAAAGTCCATAGAGATGTCGTCGAATTTCCACTCCGGAATAGGCGAGGACTTAAGAAAACCTCCTCGCTTTTGGCACTCCGCCTTCGCCAAGGCGCATGTTTGGCACTTCGCTACATAGAGCGCCACATATTTCTTCAAGCTAGGCCATCAAAACAGTTTCTTCACATCGCGGTACATCTTTGTGCTCCCCGGGTGAATCGAGTACTCGGTATGGTGTGCCTCATACAACAATTCCACCCGCAAATTTCCCACAATTGGGACGCACAGACGACCGTCTTTCCAAAGCAATCCGTCATCCACAATGAATTGGGAATTTGACTCATCCAGAGCTTCTACCATGAACTGCTTCATATGGACATCCAAATCCAACGCCTGTCGAATCCGATCAGCCAGGTCATATTGGACTTCAGTCCAATTCAGTACTGCTTCAGCACTTGATTGCCTATCCACACAAACAATCTCCAACGCCTCCAACTCCCGCACCAACCGCTCATCATGCATCGATAGCCAATTGGCTTGAGCCGGGGCTCGGCGACTCAAAGCGTTCACAATCGTATTGCCTTTACCAGGAACGTAGTGGATCTTGAATGTATAGTCTCCCAAGAACTCCATCAATCTATGCTACCGCATTTTCAGATCCTTCTGATCAATCAGATACTTCACGCTCTTGTGACCGGCGTAGAGATCCATTTTCACACCGTACAAAATTATTCCTCCACAACTTCAAGGCTAAACTCACGGCCATTAACAACAAGTCATGTACCAGATAGTTCCTCTTGTGAACTTTTGGCTGTCTCGTGCCATAAGCTATTACACTTCCGTGTTGCAGTAGCACGCAACCCAAACCGCTGCCCTAAGCATCACTATAAATCTCATAGCCTTCGGTTCCACTTGGCGAAGTCAGCACAGGCGCCGTGGTCGACCGACATTTCAACTCCTCAAAAGCTCGCCCGCACTCCGGCGTCCAAAAGAACTTCTGCTCCTTCCTCATCAAAGTAGTTAGGGGTAACGCTATCCGCGAGAAGTTCTCTACTAAGCGCCTGTATTAGCCGGCAAGCCCCAGAAAACTCCGAACTTCCGCTACCGTATAAAGCTCAGGTCACTCCCGCATCGCAACAATCTTCGACGGATCCACTGCAATACCTTCCTCACTCACTACAAGACCGAGGATGCCAATGAGGATGACCAAAACTCGCACTTCGAGAACTTGGCATCCAGTTGATTCCTGGTGGGCCAAAACCCAAACAGGCAAGCGTACCTGTCGAATCGTAGTACCAAGGTCGTATTTAAACACGGGGCTGTCAATTACTTCTACTCACGCTGTAACTATTATCCTACCGGAAGACTATTGGGATTTTGAGAATTTTTTTAAAGTAAAATGAACGATAAATTGCGAGACGAAAACTTAAATAAAAAAAGCTAGCATTCGATCATTGATTCACCATGAAATGAAACGAGAAAATAAAAGGGGCATAGTTTTAAATTTGCAAATCCAACTCGGCCGTGACGGATCCGAAAATAAGACAAAATTTCGCTAGAGCATTAGGTCTCCTAACTTATAGACTCTTCGATCGAAATCTCTTTACAAACCAAAGAAGTCTAAAGTTGCATTATCGAGGCGATCCACACTATTGGATTTGACTCCAATCCGGAGGATTTACGTCGTCCTATCTCTAGGGTTGCATTCAACTCCTTCCTTCTTTGAGTGATCTTTCACATCCACGAGCCTCTCGGCTACTCGAATATGAGATCATAAGCCTACTACCGTATACCGGAAATACGGAGTCGACACAGTAATTATTCAAAGAAGGACCGAGTAGAATTATGCAAAAATAAAACTATGAAATAAAAATAATTCTCATTTCAAATCATGGATCCTCATGATCAAATGCTAAGAGGGAATTAGCTATGCATATTGCAAAAGGAAACAACAAAATAAAGAGAAGAGAGAAATATTTTCATTACATGCAAAAAGGAGTACACAAAATAAAAAAAGACAAGATTATGCTATAAAGAAAACTTGCACTAATTGAAAAGAAAACTAATACAATAATAAAACTAACACTCACAAGCACTCTCCACTTAAACTAGCACTTCACTTGCTTTCCAAAATCCAATCTCTCAATCTAACTCCAAATAAAAACTAACTCCCAAAGTATGGGTCTTGGGTTCCTTTTATAGATAAGGGAGAAGGTTCTAGAATGAAATGAAGAAGAGGGGGCAAGGGGGGTGGCCGGCCATGTAGGATGGAGAAGGTGCATGCATTGCATTAAATGAGGTAAAGAGAATTCATGCATGATATTTAATTAGGTGGAGAGAAAGAGGTGGGTTCAATGCATGGATTTTAAGGGAATGAGTTGGAAAATATAAAATAACAAAGGGGGAATGAATAAGAAATAAAGAGAGAGAGAGATGGGTTGAATGTAGAATAATAAAAAAAGAGAAATAAAATAGGAGGAAGGAATGGAGGGGCCGGCCAAGCATGAACAAGTGAATGCATGCATGCAATAAATGAAAGGGAGAGAAAGAGAACATGCATGTATGACATGAAAGGTGGCAAGAGAATAAAGGAAAGAGAGGGGGGTGGCCGGCCAATGTGGGCTTAAATGGGCTGTATAGGGGGCTCAGGTAGAGGCTAGGTGGGCTGCTTGGGCTCGGGTAGAGGCTAGGTGGGATGCTTGGGCTCGGGTAGAGGCTAGGTGGGCTGCTTGGGCTCGGGTTCTTCATGTAAAGGGTTGGACTTGAGCTTGAGGGCTGCACCAATCTTCAAAATTCGGGCTGCTCCAAGGAGAAGGCTGCATCATGTGGGCTGCACCAATGTGGGTTGCACCTAGAAGTTGGGAAGAGGCCGGCCATGCAAATTGGGGGCTGCATCATGTAGGCTTTATGGATGTTGACGGACTGCATTAGCATGGGCTTTGAACCTATAAATAAAACAAAATAAAACATTAGTTAATACAAATGAAACTAAACATTACGAACATAATATATCATACTATTAATTGATTAAATTCATAACAAAACACAAGTAAATATAAGAAATAAAACATATACTAAAACTATATATTTTTAAATCAAAACATAACAAAATAAAATTGCAACACTATAATAACACTAGGAATTATGATATCCTAACACAAAAAGACTTTAAGAAGAAATAAAACAAAACATGCATAAAAATACATAAAACATATAATTAAACTAGGAATTTTTGCATACCAAACTACCCCAAAAATGATGACTAAAATAAGTCATCAAATTCCCCCATGCTAGAGTATTTGCTTGCCCTCAAGCAAATAAAACTTAAAGAACTAGGGAATGAAAACAAAGAAGATTTAGGTTGCAATTTTTAAGAAAAACAAAACATGAAAAATTAAACTATCCTAATTCCTATGTTAACAACTAGTGGGGTGAGAAGTGCACAATAGAAAACTTGAAAGTGGAGACCTAAAAATATCATTAGAACATAAGAAAAGTCTACACATTTCTAAATCTTAAAAACAAGGCATCCAAAATAAATGAAAATAAGGACAACAAAAGTAGAGGTTCTAAATAAACGGTGCATTAACAAACTACTAGGTTGCTAGATAAACATTAACCCTAAGACACTCCAAGATAACCTCCAAAGAAATCCATCAATGATGGTGGCCATAGGCTTGTACGTTCACACTTTCTCCACTACGCGAAATTAAGTTCTAAGATCATTAGGACTTCTACTAGGCATTAAAACTTGGCTTAGGTAAATGATTAGGAAGTGGAATCAAAGATAAACATGAAGGTTTTAGGCACTAAACCAAGGTGAGCTCAAAAATAAACAAAGCAATAAAAAATTGAGAAATAATGAGTATGTCATTTCTCCAATATGAAACTACAACAACAAGGCCATGAAATTTTTTTTTCTTTTATAAACTTGGCCAAACATAAACTTTTTGCATTCATTTTTTTTTTGATTTTGTAATGATATATTTTTTCTTTCTCATTTTTTTCCTTTTGAATAACATTTGATAAGAAAGCTCCAAAAATAAGCTTGAGAATTTCCTATTCATTCCAAAAATAATACCCTTCCCACAAAAATAATTTTTAAGCTCAAATTTATAGTGCAAAAATAGGAAAGATATTTGGCTTTGGTGAACATAATGAAATGAAAGGTGGAGCTAAAAACAAAGAAAAAAGGAAAAGGCCCAAAATTGTTTTGCAAGAGTTTTGTTTTTGGTGGGCAAGAAAAGCTCAAACTATTCAAATGGTGGCCTAAATCATTTCTAAAGAACTTAAAAACGGCGCAAATGCTTCGAGAGTAGCTTGGTACAAGTTCTAGACACCAAGAAAGACTACCTCGCAAATGAAAAAGAGCTAATGATACCTAGCAACCATTCATAAGCAACTAACCGAATAAAAAGACATAACTACAAATTGCTACTTATAACGTAAAAAAACGGATGCCTATATTTAAGAAAAAGAAACTAGTAGAACTAAACTATGCTAAAATGATAAGTTTAGAAAACATTTTCAAAGGATTCTACATAGAACTACAAAAACCGCACGGGCCTACACTTCACTAGAAGAAACATAAAAATAAAGATAGAAATAATTTTAGGTTTTGTTTTTCAAATAGATTTTAGCACAATTTTTTGATTTTTGTTTTTCTAGTTTTTTTAGGTTTTATATTTTATATTTTTTTTTTGGATTTTGATGACATAACATACTATACTATACTAACATAATATTAATTTTTTAAAGAAGAAAAACAGAAAGAAAAGACCAAAAGGAACTAGACCCACCCATGCTTAAATTCTTCATTGCCCTCAATGAAGGAAATATAAAGAAAAAAGAAGGGGACTGAGAAGAAGAGAAAAAGAAAAATGCAGGAAAAGTAAATAAATAAGAACAGGACTTCCCCGGGTTCGTGAGATGAAGGCGGATGTCGCTCCCCCGTGCTTGCTTTTTAGAGTACTTGATCGTCAGCAGGTATGACTTGATCCATCTGATATCAACAACGGCGGAGCGGCGACCACGAACATGGACTTGATTGGCCTCCGGTAGGAAGAGCAAAATAAAAGCAAAACATAGATAGAGTCCATGGGCAGATGCCCGATAATGGTTTTTATTACAATCATTTAAAGTCCGAGTAAAAGAGTTGCAGAATAATAATAATAAGTCCAAAAATAAAATGTCCATCAGAAAATAAAAAACTAAGAATCAAAAAGGAGATTCTCCTTTGCAGGAGTCACAGAATCATTAGAGAAATAGAGTTTAAGTCTATGACCATTAACTTTAAAGTCCCCCTTATCGGGGTGTGAAAGTAGCACAGTGCCGTAAGGAAAAACATCCTTGACCGTGAACGGTCCGAACCATCTAGATTTAAGCTTTCCCGGGAAGAGACGTAAACGCGAATTAAAAAGAAGAACTTGATCGCCTGGTTTAAAAGTTTTAGGGTTGCGCAGGTTCTTATCGTGATACAATTTCGTGTGTTCTTTATAAATTTTATTATTTTCGTATGCGTACGCTCGCCACTCGTCAAGCTCATTTAGTTGGTTTTTTCTATGCTCGCCGACCGAGTGCGGATCGAAATTGAAAAACTTTAATGCCCAGTACGCACGGTGTTCTACTTCTACCGGAAGATGACACGATTTTCCATAGACTAATCGGAAAGGAGTACAACCGATGGCGGTCTTGTACGCTGTCCGATAGGCCCACAGAGCATCGTCCAATTTTAAAGACCAATCCTTACGAGAAGTAGAAACATTTTTTTCCAAAATTCGTTTAAGTTCGCGATTGACTACCTCGACCTGACCGTTAGTTTGGGGGTGATAAGCAGTGGATAATTTATGCGTAACGCCATATTTGGCTAAAGCCTTAGTGAGTTGAGCGTTGCAAAAATGACTTCCCCTATCACTAACGATCGCTCGAGGAAAACCAAAGCGAGAAAATAATTTTTTTAGAAAATTAACAACAACGCGAGCATCATTATTTGGTAGAGCTTGGGCCTCTGCCCACCTAGAAACATAATCGACTGCGACTAAAATATATTTATTTCCTAAGCTGGAGGGAAATGGGCCGACAAAGTCTATGCCCCATAGATCAAAAACTTCGCATTCGAGAAAGTAGTTTTGTTCCATTTCATTTTTATTTGAGAGATTTCCAGTCCGCTGGCATCGATCGCACCCGCCCACAAAGATTTGTGCATCTTTAAATATGCCTGGCCAATAGAAGCCAGCACTAAGTACTTTGTGTGCGGTGCGGTTAGCTTGATAGTGCCCGCCAGTTGGACCTTCATGAACATGTTTTAAAATTTGGTGACCCTCTTCCCGTGAAACACATCTCCTTACCACCTGGTCCGCACAAATGCGAAATAGAAATGGGTCTTCCCAAAAATAATACTTCAACTCCGAAAGAATTTCTTCTTTTGGTGAGTGGAGTATTCTTTTGGAAGGACCCGGGCCACAAGATAATTGGCCAGATCGGCAAACCAGGGGGTAGGAGATGAAGAAATAGTAAAAAGACGCTCATCCAGGAAAGAATCATTAATAAAAGTTTCATTTAAGAGATCTAGATTGGGATTTTCAAGATGAGAGAGATGATCAGCTGCTAAGTTTTCCGCTCCTTTCTTATCCCGAATCTCCAAGTCGAATTCTTGAAGTAAGAGGATCCAACGGATAAGACGCGGCTTGGCATCCGGTTTAGAAAGGAGGTACTTCAGAGCGGAATGATCCGTGAAAACAATAACCTTAGAAAGAGTAACATACGGTCGGAATTTATCAAAAGCAAAAATAACCGCTAAGAGCTCTTTCTCCGTCGTGGTGTAATTTTCTTGCGCAGAAGTGAGAGTTTTACTAGCGTAGAAAATCAGATGAAAGTTCTTAGCGATTCGTTGACCTAAAACCACACCTACCGCATGATTACTCGCATCACACATGATTTCGAAAGGTAAATCCCAAACTGGGGCGATTAAAATAAGAGCATTTATAAGTTTTGATTTAATTAATTCAAATGCCGCGAGACACGATTCATCAAAAATGAAAGGAGTGTCTTTTTCGAGAAGGTGGGTGAGAGGCTTAGTAATTTTTGAAAAGTTTTTAATGAATCGTCGATAAAAACACGCATGCCCTAAAAAACTTCTAATAGCTTTAATATTTGTAGGCGGCGGTAACTTTTCAATTACCTCAATTTTTGCCTTGTCCACTTCAATTCCCCTAGCGGAAATGTTGTGGCCAAGTACTAAGCCTTCACGTACCATAAAGTGGCACTTCTCCCAATTTAAAACTAGATTCGTTTCTTCGCAGCGTTGTAAAACTTTTTCCAAATTTTCTAAACATAAATTAAAGGAGTCGCCAAAAACAGAAAAATCGTCCATAAATATCTCCATAATATTCTCGACGTATTTATCAAAAATAGCAAGCATACACCGCTGAAAGGTGGCGGGTGCGTTGCATAGTCTGAAAGGCATTCTACGATAAGCAAACGTTCCAAAGGGGCAAGTGAATGTCGTCTTCTCTTGGTCCTCCGGTGCGATAGGGATTTGAAAGTATCCCGAGAGACCGTCGAGGAAGCAATAAAAATTGTGCCCGGACAAACGTTCTAAAATTTGATCGATAAAGGGGAGGGGGAAGTGATCTTTTCGAGTGGCATCGTTTAGCTTACGGTAATCGATGCACATCCTCCATCCCGTTATCGTCCTAGTTGGAATTAAGTCATTATTTTCATTTGGTACTACCGTAATCCCTCCCTTCTTAGGAACAACCTGTACCGGACTCACCCACTGACTATCGGAATTCGGATAAATTATCCCCGCATCTAATAACTTAAGCACCTCTTCCTTCACAACCTCTTTCATATTTGGATTAAGACGACGTTGTGGTTGAACTACACCCTTAGGATTATTGTCAAAAAATATTTTGTGTGTGCAGAAGGAGGGGCTTATGCCAGGAATATCACAAATTTGCCACGCTATAGCTCGGCAATGCTTTTGTAGTAGTTCGATCAATTGATCGATTTCGGATTGGGAAAGAAAAGCCGAGATTATAACGGGCAATTTTGAATCTTTTTCAAGAAAGACATATTTTAGATGATCAGGGAGTGGTTTTAAATCAAGATGGGGCGGCTCATTATAAGAGTTTTTCAAATTCTTTTCTTTTTCAAAAATAAGATTTTCATACTTGTTTCTACCAAAGACATAATCATTTTCAAAATTTGCTTGTGCTGACATAACCGTGTTTTCAAAATCATGTGAAGAAATTTCAGAAAAAGAAGAGGAAAATTCATTTGAAGAGATGTTGGAAAGGGAAAGGGAAGAATCTTCATTTAAAACATCAATAAAGAAGCATGAGTCGTCATTTTGTAAGGAATTTTTCATTGATTGATTAATTGAAAATGTGACCTCATCATCTCCCACACGCAAAAACAACTTTCCGTTACTAATGTCTATAACCGCTCGAGAGTTGGCTAGAAATGGTCGTCCAAGGATAAGAGGAACCTCGACGTCCTCTTCAATATCAAGAATGACAAAATCCACCGGGAAGATGAATTTGTCGACCTTTACTAGCACGTCCTCAACGATACCTAGTGGATACTTGATAGACCTATCGGCTAACTGGATACTCATTCTTGTAGGGCTAAGAGTGCCTAATCCTAGCTTTTTGAATAAAGAAAAGGGCATCAAATTTATGCTCTCTCCAAGATCCGCTAACGCATGTTTAACAAACAGATCACCAAAAACGCACGGAATGGAAAAACTACCCGGATCGTTTATCTTTTTAGGAAGATTAGAGTTTTTAACGACCGCCGAGCATTCTTCATTTAACGTTACATGTGATAAATTTTCTAATTTCTTTTTGTTCGTTAATAAATCTTTAAGATATTTGGCGTACTTAGGCATTTGGCTAATCGCTTCATGAAACGGCAAATTATTATGAATTTGTTTAAATATTTCAAGAAAGCGTTGATATTGATTATCTAATTTTTCTTGCCTAAGTCTAGCCGGATAAGGAGGTGGCAGAAATTCCTTTAGAACAATTGGAGCATCATTTTGAAAACCATTTGTCTTTTTTTTCAGAATCAGAAATAATAGAGCTATCCTTTTCTTTTTCAAGTGTAGATGTTTCTTCTTCAAGATCTAAGTTGTCATTTTCCATGGGGGTACAAACAGGAGGGACAATCACCCTTGGCTCTTCCCTTGTGGTGGGCTCGTTAACAACTTTACCGCTCCGAAGGGAAATCGCATTTGCGTGTTCCCTTGGGTTAGGCTCAGTGTTCGAGGGAAGAGTTCCAGGTGGTCTCTCATAAAAAGCCTTGGCGAGTTGGCCGACCTGATTTTCTAAATTTTTAATTGATCCCGTTATGTTTCTAATAGTATCATCGTTTGAGCTTATATACTTAGCAAAGATCTCTTCCAAAGGGGAAGGTTTTTGAAAATTTTGTTGTGGTGGTGGTGGTGGTGTAAAATCGTGCGGTGGGCGTACTACGTTAGCATTATTACTCCATGAAAAATTAGGATGGTTACGCCATCCAGGAATATAAGAATTCGTAGCAGCATTAAAACCAGGAGGAGAAGAAAAATTCAAAAAAGTAGAAAAATTATTGGCAGAATTATTTTGAGCAGGCCTGGGTATGTTCCCCAGATAATCCACCTGCTCGGCAGCAGCAGCATTTTCATATACCTTAGCGGCGGAGGGAGCAGTCATCTCCGAGATCTTCTTGTTTAGCATTTCCACTTGCATCGCCAGTTGCGTCACCGAATCCACTTCATAGATACCTGCAGGTTTAGATGGGCGAGACCTGGACGAATTCCACTGATAAGTGTTCATCTCCATGTCCTCGATAAGCTCAAGAGCGGCTTCCGGAGTTTTGCGGTCTAAAGAACCAGCGGAAGCGGCATCTATCATTTGCTTTGTCTCTTGGTTTAGCCCATTATAAAATGTCTGAACCTGCAACCATACAGGCAGAGCATGATGTGGGCATCTTCTCAAAAGTTCTTTGAACCTCTCCCAAGTGTCATAGAGGGTCTCAGAATCAATTTGAGAATATGAAGTTATATCATTTCGAAGCTTAGCAGTTTTGGCGGGGGGGGGGGGGGGGAATAACGAGAGAGAAATTTTTCAGTTAAAATGTTCCAAGTAGTGATTGAGCCTCTTGGAAGAGAACTCAACCACTGTTTGGCTTTAGTTCTTAAGGAGAAGGGGAAGAGTCTTAGCCTTATAGCATCATCTGAGACACCATTTATTTTAAAGGTGTCACAGATTTCAAGAAAATTGGCAATATGCAAGTTCGGATCTTCATCTTGTAATCCGTCGAACTGTACATATTGCTGCACCATTTGTATGATGCTAGGCTTAAGCTCGAAGTTATTGTTCGCAATTGCAGGTCGAACAATACTTGTTTCAGTCCCCTCCAGGTTGGGTCGAGCATAATCGGACATAGTCCTTTGCTGTGTCATTCCTGGGTTGGGATCTCCCATTTCAGAATAATTACAATCCCCGAAGGAATCCTCAACCGCTGTTTGAGAAGTGGAAGCCCCGAATCGTAGTTATCTCCGAAAGGAGCGTTCGATTTCTGGGTCCAAATCAACAAGTAGCGATGGATTCGCTCGAGTCATGCACTAGTAAAGAAAACGAGGGAAGATGAAAGCTTGGACAAGAAAGAAAAAGAAGAAAAGAAAGGAAAAAATTTTTGTTTTTTTTTGTTTTTTTTTTTAAAAAAATTTTTTTAGATGGCTTGGCTCTCGAACTTCCCGAGGACTACCCGGTGAAGGGTTCGCCCGGTACTAGGTAAAATGGTGGCGCTTAAAGCCCCTTACCATTTTCGAGAGATTTTAGGTGGGGTAGAAATAAGGTAAGTGGGTTGATTATAAATATTTAAATACATAAATTATAATATTTTTTTTTGATTTTTTTGGAGAAGTAATAGCGCAAGCGTTTTCAAAATATTGACGAAGAAAAGTCCCCGGCAACGGCGCCAAAAAACTTGGGGGGCCAAAACCCGAACAGGCAAGTGTACCTGTCGAATCGTAGTACCAAGGTCGTATTTAAACACGGGGCTGTCAATTACTTCTACTCACGCTCTAACTATTATCCTACCGGAAGACTATTGGGATTTTGAGAATTTTTTTATAGTAAAATGAACGATAAATTGCGAGACGAAAACTTAAATAAAAAAAGCTAGCATTCGATCATTGATTCACCATGAAATGAAACGAGAAAATAAAAGGGGCATAGTTTTAAATTTGCAAATCCAACTCGTCCGTGACGGATCCGAAAATAAGACAAAATCTCGCTATAGCATTAGGTCTCCTAACTTATAGACTCTTCGATCGAAATCTCTTTACAAACCAAAGAAGCCTAAAGTTGCATTATCGAGGCGATCCGCACTATTGGATTTGACTCCAATCCGGAGGATTTACATCGTCCTATCTCTAGGGTTGCATTCAACTCCTTCCTTCTTTGAGTGATCTTTCACATCCACGAGCCTCTCGGCTACTCGAATATGAGATCATAAGCCTACTACCGTATACCGGAAATACGGAGTCTACACAATAATTATTCAAAGAAGGACCGAGTAGAATTACGCAAAAATAAAACTATGAAATAAAAATAATTCTCATTTCAAATCATGGATCCTCATGATCAAATGCTAAGAGGGAATTAGCTATGCATATTGCAAAAGGAAACAACAAAATAAAGAGAAGAGAGAAATATTTTCATTACTTGCAAAAAGGAGTACACAAAATAAAAAAAGATAAGATTATGCTATAAAGAAAACTTGCACTAATTGAAAAGAAAACTAATACAATAATAAAACTAACACTCACAAGCACTCTCCACTTAAACTAGCACTTCACTTGCTCTCCAAAATCCAATCTCTCAATCTAACTCCAAAGAAAAACTAACTCCCAAAGTATGGGTCTTGGGTTCCTTTTATAGATAAGGGAGAAGGTTCTAGAATGAAATGAAGAAGAGGGGGCAAGGGGGGTGGCCGGCCATGTAGGATGGAGAAGGTGCATGCATTGCATTAAATGAGGTGGAGAGAATTCATGCATGATATTTAATTAGGTGGAGAGAAAGAGGTGGGTTCAATGCATGGATTTTAAGGGAATGAGTTGGAAAATATAAAATAGCAAAGGGGGAATGAATAAGAAATAAAGAGAGAGAGAGATGGGTTGAATGTAGAATAATAAAAAAAGAGAAATAAAATAGGAGGAAGGAATGGAGGGGCCGGCCAAGCATGAACAAGTGAATGCATGCATGCAATAAATGAAAGGGAGAGAAAGAGAACATGCATGTATGACATGAAAGGTGGCAAGAGAATAAAGGAAAGAGAGGGGGGTGGCCGGCCAATGTGGGCTTAAATGGGCTGTATAGGGGGCTCGGGTAGAGGCTAGGTGGGCTGCTTGGGCTCGGGTAGAGGCTAGGTGGGCTGCTTGGGCTCGGGTAGAGGCTAGGTGGGCTGCTTGGGCTCGGGTTCTTCATGTAAAGGGTTGGACTTGAGCTTGAGGGCTGCACCAATCTTCAAAATTCGGGCTGCTCCAAGGAGAAGGCTGCATCATGTGGGCTGCACCAATGTGGGTTGCACCTAGAAGTTGGGAAGAGGCCGGCCATGCAAATTGTGGGCTGCATCATGTAGGCTTTATGGATGTTGACGGGCTGCATTAGCATGGGCTTTGAACCTATAAATAAAACAAAATAAAACATTAGTTAATACAAATGAAACTAAACATTATGAACATAATATATCATACTATTAATTGATTAAATTCATAACAAAACACAAGTAAATATAAGAAATAAAACATATACTAAAACTATATATTTTTAAATCAAAACATAACAAAATAAAATTGCAACACTGTAATAACACTAGGAATTATAATATCCTAACACAAAAAGACTTTAAGAAGAAATAAAACAAAACATGCATAAAAATACATTAAACATATAATTAAACTAGGAATTTTTGCATACTAAACTACCCCAAAAATGATGACTAAAATAAGTCATCAATTCCTCCTTAGCGTCACCAAAACCAAAGAAGATGCTTAAAGTGATCTTCCTTACTCTGCGAGTACACCAGAATATCGTCGACGAAGACGAACCCAAAATGGTACAAGTACTCCCAGAAGGTTCGGTTCATCAGATCCACGAACACTGACGGCGCATTAGTGAGCCCGAACGACATGACCGTAAACTCGTAGCGCCCATATCCCATACTGAACGTTATCTTAGGGATATCACTCTCCCTTATCTAATTTAGAGTACGCCGTTGGCCCGACCAACTGATCACAAAGATCATCGATCCTTGGAATTGGGTACTTGTTATTTTCCATCAACTTGTTGGGCTCCCGATAATTAATACATAGTCTCAAGCTTATGTCCTTTTTATTTAAGAGGGTTGGTGCGCTCCAAGGCGAAGGACTTGGACGCACCTACCCTTGCTCCAACAACTTTTAGAAGTTGCACCTTCAGCTCCGCCATTTCCTTAGGCGCTAGCCGATATGGAGAGAGTGACACAGGCTTTGCACCCGGTACTATCTCAAACATGAAATCTATCTCCCGACGAGGCGGGGCTCCAGGAAGATCTCAGAACACATCAGGGTACTCCAATAACACTGAAATATTAAACAATGCGGGCTTCGGCTTTACAACCTCCACTAGTGTACAGAACAGCTATACACCAGCACGAATTGCCTACACCACCTGAAGAGCAGACGCCAACGTCTTGCTCGACCTCTTCGAGCCCGTAAAGGTCATCTCACGACTTGCTCCCAGCTTGACTTCCTTGCTACCGTAATCTATATTGGCTTGCTGCTCCGAGAGCCAGTCCATACCAAATATAACGTCGAACTCCACCAACGGAAGTAACGATGCTTGCAAATCGAACTCCTAATTCCCAATCCAAAACTAAGCGCAGCAACTTCTACCTGCGCACAATGAGCACCATTGGACTACAACGCATCCAATTTGTCTCTTACCATCGAAGGAGGTACTCCGACGCACAATATAATTCATAATAAAGGAATGCGAAGCTCCATAAACGAACGGTGCTCTCGCAGATAAAGTAAAGTCGCAACAAAGCTTAGCACAAATAGTTCTAAGCTAACATGCACAAGGGCGACAAGTATTTAAGGCAAAACTATCTTTAAACCATACCTGCCGTCCCCATAGCATGCTTCTTCTCGGACTTGGGACGTCCGCTCCAGCAGTCTCGGGCAAAGTGCCCCGGTTTTCCACAAGTGAAACATGCGCTCTGGGTTCGACCCGTAGTCACCTCAGAAGCACCAGAAGGAGATGGACCCGAAGTTCTATGCTTCTTAAACCATTTTCGATATACAGACTTTGAGGTGCTCGGCACTTTGAATGCCGTCTAGTTTGAGTTTGAGTCCTTGACTGCTCCTTACATAGCTTTCTTGGCCTTCCTAGCACCTTTCCAATAGTCTCGGGCAAAGTGCCCTTTCTTTCCACAAGTAAAACATGTGTAAGTAGCTTTGCTAGTCGATGTCATAGCCCCATTCTCCAGCATTCTGCCAGATGCAGCTCTTATGGGGTTTGTATAGTTTGATACCATGGTCGGTGGCATAGGGAGGGTCTTCCTCAAATCTGCCTCCAAAGATCGAGCTGATTCCACCAAGGCTCGGAATCCCAATAACTTTGGTCCTAGCAGTAGAACTCGTAACTCGGCACGCAGACCATTATAAAATCTATCGATTGTAGCTTGCTCGTTATCCAACTCGAATCATGGGTAGCGACTTATCAGAAGAAATGCTTGCAAATATTCCTCAACTATGTGCGCTCCCTGCACTAAATGCATATTCAGCTGCTGCCCCAATAGTCTACCAAAGGTCATCTGCGGCATCGCGCCCACCGGCGTTGAAGCCACAACAGGGGCGCAGGGTTGTACATTTCCTCCAAGCTGTACACCCGTCACAGCGAACACCGCTTCTACGATCCTTCTAACGGTTTTATACGAAGGAGGAGGCTCAAACACCTCACCGGGTGCACTATGCTCCTCAGAAATCGGACATTCTGGTTGTCCAGCACCGCTTACGATCACCTATAGTGGTACAAAACACCGTTAAGCGACCAAATAAAATTGCGAACATCAATTATAGGAACACGCAGGTTCCTCAAACACGTGTATTTTCATTCCTAAGTGGACATTCATGGGTTCTTTTACCGTTATAACGATGACACGCTCAATGTGCTCACCACCCCTTAAAAAGAATTCGTCCACGAATTCATTTTAAGCCCGACCAAAACCAGTAGTCTGATACCAAATTGTAACACCCCCTATCCGTCACAAAGCATATAGCAGTAGGTCCGGCCGGGGCCCGATGCCGTATGCCACAGACAGACCGGGTGGTTACTTTTGGAAACCATCCAACCAATCTCAACGTCCTACACAGAGCATTCTAGCGGAAGCAGTTTATAAAAGTTGTAACAACGAAACCAGCATTAAAGCATGAATGTCCACTAACCAAAATAGGAATGTATACAAATACCAATAAAAGTCTTAAGGCCTTACAAAATGTTTCACTTGATATTACATGATTTACAAACCACGGCATGCAGGTCGGTCATACATGAATAAAACAGTAAACAGTTCCATATGGGCCTTCGAGGGCCGGCTTCGCAAAAAGGGCTTTAGCCCGCTATTGACCGCTTGGTCCAGCAGCACCTGCAAGCAACAAACCACCGCACGGTGGCAAACAAAAAGGCAACGGTCAGCAATGCTGACCAAATTTTAACGATCCCGCCCCCAACTCGGGGCGGCAATGCTCCTTCCCTGCAGTTTTATTAGCACAAGCGAGCAATATAATAGTATTCATTTCATCATAGGCGTAGGATCACAAGGCCACACACCCCGTGCACTCAGGGCACATTCTTGGTGAACCGGTCGATGTCACGTCAGTTAAAGCCATGGACATTCCGGACGCACCACCGCCACTTTGACGGCCAAACATATGAGCAATTTGTCTTCCCGGCATGGGTCACATTAATTTAATCCATGGACCGCCAAAGACTCTCATTTATGCCAACAGCAAGTGCCACGTAACCTTAGGTCTCTTTAACCCGAACGACATAGATATGGGTACGGTTGCATCTAACCCGTGCTCACGTCGCAATGACAATTTAAGCCATTTGCGCAGGTTAAACTTCTCCCGAGTCCCATTTTCGTCACACAATTTCAGATAACTCGGTTATGTTCAAGTTGGCTCTCAGGCCTCCATGTTGGCAAGATCACGCATCAGCCCAGTTTTCCGGGTGCACCTTAGGGTTAATCCCCAAGGCTCCCTGTTGCAATCTACCGTGTAGAAAACCCGAAAAACAATAAATAGCACGGAGTCTTCTTCGGCATTTATGCAATGCAACATCACCGATCCAGACCAAACATGTTCGGGTAGGCTTCACACATCATGCCTATGTCCGTTCTCGATTACGGACTCTAAACAATGGGGACTTCACATATCTACCCGAAGGAACGCCTCCAACTCTCCGCAAACTCGCGAGAGCGGGCTTCCTATGCAAAGAAAGAGAGCTACTCATGCTCAAGATGAGGATCGTTACCCTAGCGTTCCTCTTTGGCTCCATTGAAAAGTAATCAGATGAAAAGCACCGCACTAGCTTTGCCTCCGTGGATCCGGAGTCGGCTCGCGATTTGGAGCTTCGAAACTCCTCCAATGGCGGGATCTAGCTCCTTCTTCCTCCCTTGGCTCTCCTCTCTCTCTAAGGTTTTAGAAAGATAACACTTAAGAAAAGTGAGGGTTTCTAAGTCCAATCCCGGGTATATCCCTTCAGGAACAACCCCAGCCGTTGGATCTCAAAATAAGGAAACGAACGGCTTTTATTCGGGACTGAAATGCCCAATCTAGACCGAACATGGCCTGGCATACTCCCTTGTCCAGGGCCGTGTGCCTCATTCGCCATCAAAATTGAATCACCTGGAACAACACACGGGTATCGAACACGCTCGTGTTAGAGCTGACACGCCCGTGTTCCACCTGACACGGCCGTGTGGCCGGCCGTGTACCCCCATCATTTTCCCCGAAAACAACCCGAGCACTGCACGAGTTCTAGAACACGCCCGTGTCCTTACCCGTATCACCGCAACACGCCCGGACCCCAGGCCGTGTACATGGTCTCGACACTCGATACTTCATCGAGCGAAGATCGTCGACCTACTGACACGGCCTTGGACACGCCCGTGTCCTAGGCCGTGTGCCTTGTCTCGACACAATGTCGAGACCAAAGTGTCGACTTCCCGGGACGAGTGTCGACACGGGTTGACACGCCCTGCGACACGCCCGTGTCACAGGCCGTGTGCCATGTCTCGACACTTCGTCGAACGCGGAGTGTCGACTTCGCGGGCTAAGTGTCGACACGGGTCGACACGCCCTACGACACACCCGTATCGCAGGCCATGTGCCCAGTCTCGACACAATATCGAGGCCAAAGTGTCGACTTCCCGTCTCAGTGACGATACAGGCTTGACACGCCTTAGGACACGCCCGTGTCCCAGGCCGTGTGCCTGCAGCCAGAACCCAAACTGGCCCAAAACGTCCCCCTTTGCTCCTTTGAGTTTCGGGGCGTTACAATTACAGTCATTAAAAACGTGTCAAGATGGATAACCCTCGTAAGTGATTCGGTTTCGAGTGCGGGTGCGTTCTTGCCCGGCAACCGACCATGGGGAGGGGGCAGGCGGATCAGTACCGGATCAATTTCCACCTGCCTCGCCGTCGAGTCCGAGATTGGGGGTGCACGTAAGGATAGTGATACTCGCAAACCGCCACCAACTCCTACTCAGCCAGACTTACTTGCTCTATGGCATGCCTGAGACGCTCGTCGGCCCTCATTATGTTCACCCCAGGAGAAGTAACCCCGTCCCCATCATCTAGGTGCCTCGCTCCCTCCAAGACTGCAAGTTGTTCCTCCATTTTGGCCTTGTCCTTTTCGACCTTATAGAAGACCTCCTACAGTAGTAGCATGTTCTTCTGGAACAACCGCGTTGCCTGTTTCTTCATCCCCATCGCGTTCGCCGGAGCACCCAGATACTCGGAAATGTGATTTGTATTAGGGGGAGGAGAATACCCCTGGCTCATCTCGGCTTCGGAGGAGGATATCACTTTATAACCTGCGGAGGGGTAGGTCAGAAAGAGCGTGCGGTACATAAGCTCGAGTATGAGCTCACCGGGAGTCGGCGCGTTGATAGCGCCTGCTGGTGCCCGAGAAGAGCCTGACCGGCCCTGGAAGTGTCCTTTCTCAAGAACCGCGAAGTATTTTCCCAGCCCAGGGGGAATTGGCGATCGAGAAGTCTCCGGAGAGGGAAGCCATAGGACCGAGGGGCTAGCGACCCGCTCGATTTACAGCGGGAGGGAATGATCCCGTTCCACTCCACTGCCTCCATCCTTATGAGGCTGCACCTGCGGAAAGAGAAGTCAGAAGCAAAGAGACGAGTCAGTAGGGAGGCGCGCATACCTCATGGGGCACCTCGGTGCCCGCCGCCGAGGTGGATCCCGGGAGGATGTTTGCTGGAGACCGCTAGATGATTTTCCCTTTTACTGGCCTGAAGAGGGGGCCGGGCGATCCTCATGCCAGCTATGGAGCAGCCTCGAGAGCCTCCTCCTTAGTCTTTTCCCTCGCGGTTGCAAGGAGAGCTCGCATCTCCTCAGATACAGGCATCGTTCAGCTACGGATCACAGGAAAAGCTCAAAGAAGGCGAGATTTTTCTAAAGGCCCGATGGTATATTTATATTATGAAGGAGGGACCCACCAAAGATTCATTCCAGCTCAGCAAAGCACTCACCGAACACGTGGGTTGGATGATTCTTTCCGAGCTTGGTCAAGCTCAAAAAGAGTGGAGATTGTGTAAAACCCCGTGTTCGTCGAGTGGGTCCACCAGGAAATATTAGCAGACCAAGGCGACCTGCTCGCGCCAGAACATCATACCAGCGAGCTCGAAACGGTTAGCCCGCTCCTGCCAAAGCTAGGCAGGCGAGTTGCATAAGCTGTCCAACCTAGCCTGCGTCCGCCCGGGGTTCGTCGAATCGATGCAGGTTTTCACCAAACTGAGCTTGAGTTGAGATCGACATTCGTCGAGCGGAGTTCGGCGTTCGTCGAATGGAGCTCAGCATTCTTCGAGCTAAAGCCCAGGAGTTGTAATCTGAATTCGTCGAACCAAGATTGGCGAGCTCCTCTGGAACTTTTGTTGTGATAGTCTCATACCGTCGAGCCTGCTCTCCATTAGGCGACCTTGCCGCCAGCCCTCCAGAATGCCTCAGAGCGAGGATCAGCGGATTGTGATGGACTGAATTGCGCTTGCCCACGGAGGGAAGGTGAGCTACAGGAGCAAGGTCGCGTCGGCCCCGGCGAGGCGGAGAGTCACGATGAGCTGGCCTCCGGATCCTTGGTACTTGCCCAGAGGGGACCGCAGGAAAAATTACCTGGGTGCCCTTGCCTTGGGTGCGAATAGCATGATAAGACAGTGGAGTTACGCTATTAGCAGACCCAGTTGGGTTGGACATAACTATTCAAAATAGCGGAGGTTGGATATTTGCATGCCATTTTCAGAAATCTATAAATAAGACCCACGGGGCACTTTAAAAAGCACGTTTAACGGTGTTCAGATCTTCTTGTGCTTTCTGAGGTAGCCTTAGCTCAGCCTTTGGCTAAGGAGGGGAAGGGCTTTAAAAATTTCCATGTGTGTGGTGGGACCTCCACGCCGAGCCCTTGGGTCAGTTTCCATTTCTTCTTGCTATTTGGCTTGCAGGAGAGAAGTAGGTGCGCGATCACACCTTCTACACGGGTGAATTCCATAAGAGACCGAGTTTTCAGTTTCAACATCCGGCTTACCAACATCATTTAATTCTATTTTGACATTTGATACTTCGTTCTAATCTCACCCACTCTCCTCTTCTCGATCTCGCGTTCACGGAAAATAAACCTCCCCCCGATGCACTCGCAAGATGTCGGGAGAGACTGAGTGTCAAACTAAGTGTGCGCAAGGCTTCCTCGATCATGATTTCCCCTCCTGCCGACTGACTGAGGCAGAGTATGTTTCTGTCGTCTCGAAGTACGTGCCTCCACGGTTCAATGCGCAGCGTCCTGAGGGACAAGATAAAGTCAATTTCATGTCGGAGGGGTAGCTCACCATTCCCCTAGAAAATTTTGAGATGGGGTTCTACATCCCCCTCTGTCCTGAGGTGCGTCAGGACCTTCGGTACTATGGTGGGATCCCGGCCAAACTCAACCCCAACTCTGTCGTGTTGTTGGCGGCCTTCTCCTGATACATACATGCGGAAAGGATCGAGTTCAACCTCTTGATCTTCCGGTAGATATTCAACTTTCGGTCTAAGGGTATGGTCGTCTTCATGTCCGGGAAGGCGATCAAAACTAGTGGTCTCGCCAATAAGAATCATCATTGGCCGGAGAAATTCACACTTATATCAGGGAAATTCTGGAACATACAATTTGTGCATGTCTAGTATTATGAGGCAACATACAGGCCTCCCGTAATTGGGGGCGCGATACCACCTTCATCACCTGCTCTGGGACCAAGATCTTCGATGTCCAGTTCTTGTGGCGGGTTCTCAACTACCTTCTACTTGTTCCCACTAGTGAAGGTGACATTCCTACTCATGTTTTCTGCCTATCAACACTTATTAAACAAAGCATACCCCTTGTAGTTTTCGCAGGTGAGCAGGAGATTTCCCTCCACCAGCTGTTTGATAGTACCGGTCTCTCGTCTCTACTTTTGCCCTCACCCAGTCTGCGGCTCTCGCCTGCTAAGGGCCCGGAAGAAAAGGCCCGACGCTCCCCTCCCTCATCCTCCAAGTAGGCAAAAACCTCATGGCGAGACAAGGGCAAAGGCACGGTCGAGGCTTCCACGAAGACCCCAACCCTGACGGTCATATCCAGTCCTGCCACCACTTTTGCCACCCAGATCGCCACCTTGTCAGAGAAAACTCCCACGAAGCCGGTGCCGAGAGGGCAACAGAATTTTGTCCTTAGAGGGAGGCATCTGGATGAAGACTGTCAACCCTTACTTCAATGGGATCCTAAGGCCAACCCGGTCTCCATATCAACACACCTCCCCACATGGATGGAGCTGGATACTTGTAGCGGCAGGGCTTTCACACTCGTCTTCAGGTTCTATAGTCGAGTGGATTCCTAACATCTAATACCAGCATTCCACCGAAGCTCTCGAGCATGAGACTGCACGAGCTCAGCTACATGCTTTAGAGCTTGTGCACATGTCCTCGCGCTGTAACCTCAACATCGAGCAGAATTTTGTCGAGGCCCAGAAATCTTATGATCTTTCCAAGGAGGAGGTTGCCTTTTTGAATGATGAACTGGCGGCCTCCAAGGCGCCTATCACTATCCTCCTGATGCTCGAGGTACGAGATGGTTTAATTGCTTTCCTTATTATGGATATTATTCGCTAATTAGTTCTAACGTTCTTTTCACAGGATTCTGAAAATGCTGAACTGTCACGCGCACAGGAGGCTGATCGTGAGCACGAGATCACCATGTTGAAGGCTAAGGTCAAGTTCCTACGAGAGACCCTCCTTCCACCGCCCCCGAGCGAGAAGGTGAATTAGCATCAATACTCCAATTATGAAAACGAAGTAATGATGTAGGAGAATTCCCAGGCGAAGGCCAGGAACGTGATCAAGCTGCTGCGGGATTCCGTGTTGCTGGCCGATGGTGGCGAGAGGCTTATGGCAAGAAGCCTCCTCCCTTTGCTGTTCGACCTCATCGACAAACTGGTAGGAGAAGACTCTCAAGGTGAGAATGAAGCAGACTCGCTATTGGGTGGATGCAATGAATTCTCTGGAGAGAAGTCTAGTGACTCCAACTGAGCCTTTCCGCCTTTTATTTCTTTTTGGTTGTATTTTTCCCCTTTTCCGACCATCTATGTAGCGGGAGAGACCCGAGAATACATATATCAATTTTCTAGAAAATACAATTGTTTGGGCTTTTCAGGCCCTTGCTGAGATATTGTATGAGGTTTATTATTTTCACATTTTTTTTATTCGCTCGTGCTTTCGCGCATTCGCATGCACCCTAGGCTCTTAGGCGATGACCGCAGTCCGTTCACTGTGCAGATTAAGTAAATGTTGCCGAGTGGAGCAAGCCGAGAGGGACATGCTGAAAACCCATATCAGGAGGGTTATGCCGAGAGGAATGTGCCGAAATGGGTCTGGATTCTTCCATCCCTAGTTAAAATAGGTGAAGTTATTTGAAAACCTATTGTTGGACAACTTTGTAATGTTCTTCGAGAGTAGAACAACCTATCAGCTTGGTGAGAGCCTGACAGTGGGATCAGCTCTAGGTCTAGTTGTTCCAAGCACCTTCACACCTGCCACCGAGTGAACCTACGACCCTACCAGCTTGATGGGACCTTGGTCAGCGGGTCTACTTAGGGCCATCAAAACCGCCACGTTAACGCATGCCACCGAGCAACCCTATGATCCTGCCAACTTGATGGGATCCTAGTCTGCAGGTCTACTCGAAGCCACCAAAACCATAAATTTCACACCTGTAAACGAGAGAGACTACTACCCTGCCAGTGTCATGGGAGTCTGGTCAACGGGTCTACTCGGGGCCATCTGTCACAACCCGTATTTTCTCAACATCTAAGTTATATCAGTGTAAGATAAAATACGCGCCATGATGCAACTCCGTTCAGGGGATAATTGCACGCGCTCTGGCAAAACTCCAAACTCAACAGTTATATGAAATCCATAAGTTATTAAGTAAAAAACTAATTTAAATTGGATGGTCGTATCCCTCGGCACAGTGGATCAACTAATTCACGAGTAAAAGTATAGTTATACGCTGTGGAAAATACTTTGTCTATGTTGATTAACACCCTACATGAGTATAAATATCCCCGAAGGATAACTCATGGTATGCAAGACAGTAGATTTATTATAAGTATGGAAATATCCTTTACGTTAGCTAGAAAAATAGTATTTTAGTTTTAGAAATATGAGATGTATGAAGTACTAGTAGTAATGCTTTTATAAGTGAAAATACCTAACATGCAACCTAACATAAATTATTCCAAGAGAGAAAGTAAAAACAACGACAAAAGCCAAAACTAGCAGCTTAGCAAAGTATTTAGCAATTCAAAAGAAAACCACCAGTCGGCTTCAACAAATTGACACGAACCCACTTTTCAGTATGTGTGTCTGTACTAACAATAAAATAACAAAGAACTACTTCTCAAGGTAAAGGAAACCTCAGTAACACTGCAGTCCACTAACAAACACCAAAACTAGTCGTTTGATAAGTTGTAAATATAAGTATTTTTAGGAAGATTATTATAGTCGTTTTTGTTTATTTTCGTTATTTTTAGTAATTTTTATTTAATTAAATGCTCTTTTTTGTATATATTTTCTAACTTGGCTTTATTTTTATGTTCAGAAATTTGTCAGGAAACTGTCAAAAATTCATAGTACACACCCGTGTACTTCTCGGTCATGCCCGTGACCTGGGCGTGTGACTTTGATTCCAAAAGACGTTACAGCCTTCAAAGAAAAGTCAAATACACGCCTGTGTCTGATAATGACACATCCGTGTTAAATACGACATGCCGCGTGTCATGCCGACGACGTTCGTCGATCTCAATTCGACGATCGGCGGTCGACGATTTGCTGAACACGCCTGTTACAAGCCCGACATGCCCGTGTCAAATCAGGTTCGATGTTCAACGCCTCCAACTTTACGTTCGGCATTCGATGATCGTCGAACCGCCCGTCATGCCTGTGTCAATATTCGACATGCCTGTGACCTCTCCACTGATGAGTCCGATTTATATAGCATGTTTCAGACTCATCTGTTCTAGTTTTCATGCACTTGCACTTCACTTTTAGTATGTTATCATTGATATTTCATTCATACAGTTTTTCACGCTAAGTGCATTGTTTTGGCCCATGGGTATGCAATTGCGCATTCTATTTTTGGGGGTAAGCACATGGTGGTCCCCATGGCTCTTTCCGGCTATTTTTATTGCATTTCTATGACGCTGGAGGGTTCTCTTTGGATTTATTTGTTTGTATGCAGGTGGTGCATTTTCCCCAAGGCTGGAATGCAGGTTTGAGGAAAACGCACGGTCGTGCGTTTTCTTAGCACACGACTCTTTGCGATCGTGCGTTTTGTTTGAGCAGTGGAAACATTGAGTGGTGCTCGATGAATTTCGTCGAGCTGAGCCCGACGATCTTCACGCATGGTTGACGGACGGTTTCTTCGGAACCGTGTGTGAAGGAAACACACAGTTTTCCTGTAGCTTCTTGTTTGTAGCATTATGTGGTTAATCGTGCGATTTGTTCACGCACGGGCGGAAGCAGACGTGCACGATTAAAACACACAGTTCCACTATATTTTCTTGATTCCCTGCACTCGGTGTTTACCCATGCGATTTCCTTCACGCACGGGCAGAAGCGCCCTTCCGAGAGTAAAACGCTTGGGTCAACGCATCTTCACCCGCAAGTTTGGGCTGGAAGTTAATAACGCACTGTTAGCGCACGGTCGTGCGCAAAACCCTGCGTGCCTATTTTTATAACCTACTTCTATTTAAAGCGCAGATTTCTTCTTCCGGGAGAGGACTTGAGCCTGTTGTTCTTCCCGCCATTTTGGGGCAAAGTTCTGCTATTTTCCACCTTGGAGAGGCCTCCGGGCAAGCTTTCAATGCCAAATCAAAGTCGGAGCTTCCTCTTGGCCTCCTCCTTCATCCTTGAGCTTCAAGAAGAGTTAGATCTAACTTTCTCCATCAAGTTAGGAGACGTTTGTGCCATCCACCACTGGATCATGACACGAAGAAGGCGGTTCCATTGGGAGTGAGTGATAACCTCCTCTACCCCGGATGCAATTGAGGACCGAGCTAGGATGCGGATTGACAACCCGGCGAATCCTTCCGTGAATCCTCAGTAAGACTTCGGATTTGGTCGATCTCGCACACTCTTTTCCAGTTTTGTTGTTGATAGAGTAGTTTAATCACTTGTATATTATGAAGTATGCTTATTTTGTAAAATGTTTGTATTCAATCAGGTCTATTTGATTTTATATTTCCGTTATTTGCTTGAGGTGCACCTTTATTTCCATCCACCACCACATCCGGTTGTGCCGCACTAGCAATTTATAGTGGCGTGTGTAGCGAAGGGGTGCTCTAGACCCTCATTCTACTGTTCTAACCACCTCATCCGCAAGCCTACTCGTCCATTCGCCCAGCGATTCAGTGCATAGCGGCCCTTGTAGTCTTCCATCCTGGCTGGCGAAGCATCGCATAGCGACATTGCATAGGAGTATTTTATAGTGTTTTATTTTCTTTTTAAACAACTATCAAAACCCCCCATTAGTTTACTCCGACCTAAGGACTTCAATCTCAAGACCTTCTCTAAATTAATTCCACCTTACTGTGTTCCTCGAAGAGATCGATACTTTGGGAAATTCACCCATTTTATATTACTTGTGCGACCGATACAATTGTCATCCAACACTTCAAGTTTTTGGTGTCGTTGCAGGGGAACACAGTCGTGTGGGTTTTTGGAGAGGGAGATAGGAGGTAGAAGCCCTTTTTCATTTGTACATTGCATGTTTCTTATTCTCTTTAGTTTTTAGAATTCGTTGCTTATTTTTCTTTGATCCTTTTCTCATTTTAATTTTTCTGCAACAAACATTCCTTTTCTTTTATCTGCTGGTGTGTAGCTAATTTTTACTTAGAATATTTATGTTGGTGAATTCCTCCTTGTTGCACCATGTTTTCTTCTATGAACATTTGCAGATGGTGCGGGGATTATAGGCATGGTAGTGATGAGTGCCCCACTAAAGTTAGTGAGCATACTTCTCGGGGTTCAGAGTATGTAGCACCGTCTTCTTATGGTACTTCATACACCATACCCAAGTCTTATGGTAACTTCTATTCTACACCTTCACCTATTTCTTATTCCTCTCCGGTCCCACCTGGACCGAGGAGTAATGGAAAACAATGTTTGTGTTGTTGTAGAACAGATCACGTATTGAAAGATTATGCAGAATTTCAACGCCAGTTGGAGGAGGATGATGAACCGGGTATCCGACTCATTTCCTCCACCTCTCACCTGGCTGCCCCTACTGATTCTGTTAATATATTCGCAGTACCACCTCATCTAAGGTGGACTGCTACAGATATACCCATCAGTCTTTCTGTTAATCGGTGTGACGACATTGAAGTGCCGTCTCTCACAATGCCTTCTTCCCCACATTTGGATTCACCCCTGGAGGAACCAGCTCATATTTTCTCTGATATTGTTGTTCCTCTGATTTCTTTGCAAGAATTATCTATCCCAATTTTTAGTAAGTCGGTTGACGGTTCTATGCCAGATAGTGATTCAGAGCCTGAGGTTGCGCCAATGTGGGACAAGGACGTTATTCTCTCCAATAGAAAGTGTGACACCTTGGAACATGATGACGCACTGAGGTGGGATGATGAGGAGATCCTTTCTGATGAGGAAGTTTTCACTTCCTTGTTGGATGATGAAATCCAAACCACCACCGAGGACCTCGAGCTCTCGGATTCCCCTTGCTATGACTCATATGACACCGACGGTTATATATGTTTGGATCCTGCTGGGAATGAGACCGGGACCACTCCCCCTATTTCTGATTATTTTAATTTTTCTTCTCCTTTATTTCTTGAACCCCTTTCTGTATCTAAGCCTGTATGGGTTGAGTCTCTGCAGGTGATTCAGGATGACTTGGAGCTTTCAGCTCGAGTCATGGATGATAGCATCCTCTTTCACGAGGAGGTTGATTCCTCCTCTGCTGAGGAAGCTCCATTTATTGCTCTCTCCTCCTGTCATCTCCCTATGGATGATACCTTGTTGGGCAAGGATTTATTTTGTGGTGAGTTGAGTGAGGACTTGCGCTCCTCCTCCTCTTACTTCTTATTTCCTCTACCTGTGTCGGGCAGGTACTATTATTTAGGTAGAGGGGTAACTGCTTTATCGCTGTATCGTTACCCGTTACAGTAACGGATAATGGAACAGTTCGCCGTGCATCTTTTATTTCATAGACCCATTAGCTAAAACTCTTTGTTAGTCGAATAAGTCATGTTGGGTGGATAATAACCCCAGTAGTTATCTTACATTTTCTGCATTTTTATTTTCATGTCTTTTTTAGTTTTAGTATTTCTTTGTATTTTATCTATTCTTCTTTTGTTTTTGCGGAGCTCACCCCTGCATGTATTCATGACAAACTAGTATTGGCGGGGTTGTGATTCTTCATATGGCGGAGCTGCTTCTATTTTTCACGCATCTTCTGCTATGCTCACTGGATGAGCATTAGGTAACCTCTTCCCTTATGTCTATCTGATTTAAATTTCTATATCATATGTTGTGTCGCTTAGTTTAAGTCTGGTGGAGAGTCAGTATGTATTACCTTCTGCATGCACACATTTCATGTGCATACTAAAAGCTTTAATTGTTTTATATTTTGATTAGTTCATCGCATCACACACCACTGCACCCAATTGAGCGCGTGCTTAGCTATTAGCGTGCTGCGAGTTAAACACGTTTCTTTTGTATGATTTGGGAAAATATTTGTGCTGGCATAGGATTGTGAGACGAATTAAAATGTTGACCTTGCTGTGCTCCTAGTCGAGTGCTCTCGTCTCGTGTAGAAATTGGAGTAGATTAAATTTTTCTATATGCTTATAGTTTTATATTTTTCTAATTGCGTAAATACAATTTATTCTACTCAAAAATTGGTGAATCTGGTGTGAATTCGACGGTAGCTTAGGGATGTGTGTAGACAGCCGTTAGATTCGTTTTAATCGAGTCGGGAGGATGGATAGTCTTTCTCGTCTGCTAAGAACATACCCCAAGATATTCTTGAATCATGGGTATAGGTTAGTCATGCATGAGTGTGATGTAAGCCATCATTTTGGCCCGGTTGAGCTTTGTACCGTTGCTAATGTCATATCCTCGCTAGCCCCGTTGTGCCTACTCTTCTTTTGATTCAGCTCCAACAGTATTTCACCAAAGTCTCATAGCCGATCCTAGTCGCACACCCAAGTCGAGCTTTAGTGTTTTTTATTTCCATGTTGGGGTGTTGATGTGGTGGTATTCTTTGTGAATATGTGGATGTGCTCCAAAGTTTTATTTGCTGAAATTGTTAAAAGAAAAGTGATTTGAAAAAGATGATTTGAAAAACATGTATAAAAAAAGAAGAAAAGTGAAAAGAAAACGTGTAATTGAAAATTTCATTTGAGATGAGAATGTATATGGAGTAGGGCGGTGCACACACCTATATTGAAAAAATTAAGTCTGGCGGTGTGGTGTACCCGCATGTATTTTGGTTAGCGGATAGATTCCTGTTTAGGTTAGCTCATTTGGGTTAGGTGCGTAGCCTTCTTATTTATCTTTGTTTACCACACCGTAACCTAAGCGCCATCTCTTCACCTAAAGTCCTACTGATTCATGTGTGAACCAAATCAGTGCCTTGGAGAGAGTGCGAATGGGCAAGCATATGGTCACCGACATTGGTGGTTTCCTTTGGAGGTTATCCGGAGCACTGATCTTTGGCAATGCTCGCCTAGAGATTAGTCTACTTTCTTACTACGCATGACCGGTAGATTCACCGTGATTCCATTTTTGAGTAATAATAAAATGTTGATACGCATTGTGAAAAATATAAACTATTTTGTATACTTAGAAATTTCTTCTATTATATTTTTACACATGCGAGCATGTGACTTCGCATGGTACTCCGTATCTCAATTTCTGTGTTAGCTATTTTACTTTCCTTATTTGCATAGATTATGTTTGGTCGGGATGCTCATACAACTAAGTTTGGGGGTGTGATGAGTCCGATTTATATAGGGTTTTTCGGACTCATCTTGGCTAGTTTTCACGCACTTGCACTGCACTTTTAGTATGTTATCGTTGATATTTCATTCATATAGTTTTTCACGCTAAGTGCATTGTTTTGGCCCATGGGTGTGCAATTGTGCATTCTATTTTTGGGGGTAAGCACATGGTGCTCCCCATGGCCCTTTCCGACTATTTTCATTGCATTTTTGTGATGTTGGAGACTTCTCTTTTTATTTTTTTTGTTTGTATGCAGGTGGTGCGTTTTCCCCAAGGCTGGAATGCAGGTTTGAGGAAAACGCATGGTCGTGCGTTTTCTTAGCACACGGCTCTTTGCGATCGTGCATTTTGTTTGTACAAGGGAAACGTCGAGTGGAGCTTGACGAATTTCGTCGAGCTGAGCCCGACGATATTCACACATGGTTGACGCACGGTTTCTTCGGAACCATGCGTGAATGAAACACACGGCTTTCCTATAGCTTCTTCTTTGTAGCATTCTGTGGTTAATCTTGCGATTTGTTCACGCACGGGCAGAAGCGCCCTTTGGGCGAGTAAAATGCACGATTCCACTGTATTTTCTTGATTTCCTGCACTCTGTGTTTACCTGTGTGATTTCCATCATGCACGGGCGGAAGCGCCCGTGCGTGAGTAAAACGCACGGGTCAACGCATCTTCATCTGCAAGCTTAGGCTGGAATTTAATAATGCACAGTTAGCACGCGGTCGTGCGCCAAACCGTGTGTGCCTATTTTTATGAACTACTTCTTTTTAAAGCGCAGATTTCTTCTTCCAAGAGTGGAATTGGGCCTGCTGTTCTTCCCATAATTTTAGGGCAAAGTTCCGCCATTTTACACCTTGGAGAGGACTCCGGGCAAGAATTCAACGCAAAATCAAAGTCGGAGCTTCATCTCGGCCTCCTCCTTCATCATTGAGCTTCAAGAAGAGTTAGATCTAACTTTCTCCATCAAGATACGATAAGTTTGTGCCATCCTCCACCGGATCGTGACACGAAGAAGACGGGTCCATGGGAGTGAGTGACAGCCTCCTCTATCCCGGACGCAGTTGAGGACCGAGCTAGGACACAGATTGATAACCCGGCGTATCCCTCCATGAATCCTCTGCAAGACTTCAGATTCGGTCGATCTCGCACACACTTTTCCAGTTTTGTTGTTGATAGAGTAGTTTAATCTCTTGTATATGATGAAGTATGCTTATTTTGAAAAACCTTTGTATACAATCATGTCTATGTTATTTTATATTTCCGTTACTTGCTTGAGGTGCGCCTTTGTTTACATTCGACACCACATCCTGTTGTGTCGGACTAGCAATTACTAGTGGTGTGCGTAGTGAAGAGGTGCTCTCGACCCTCATTCTGTCATTCTAATCACCTCATCCGCAAGCCTACCCGTCCATCCGCCAAGCGATTCGGTGCATAGCAGCCCATGTAGTCTTCCATCCCGTCTGGCGAAGCATCGCATAGCAGCGTTACATATGAGTAGTTGATAGTGTTTTATTTTCTTTTTCAACAACTATCAAACCCCACCCCCCCTAGTTAACTCCGACCTTAGGACTTCAATCTCAAGTCCTCCTCGAAATTAACTCCACCATACTGTGTTCTTTGAAGAGATCGATACTTGGGGAAATTCACCCATTTTATATTACTTGTGCGACCGGTACACTTGCCATCCAACGCATCATCCACCTATCCCAGACAAGATGGCGCCTGCGATGAAATGACACGACACCTTCCCCAGATAAACCTTCTGTACACGCCCCACCTACACGCTAATGACAGCAGGGTCATGCCCGTGACTATCACGTGTACAGCCCTAAAGTTAATAATCAATAAATGCTTAGCATCAAGTCAGCAACAGTACTGACATGCCCCACCTACATGCTCATGATTTATGGCGTGTAACCCAAAATTTTTGCATATAAATAGAACTTCTCTGTTTGAGCTGTGGGTTCAAAATTTTGAACCATTTTTCTTAAGGGTTGAGCTGCCTAGGTGTTATTCCATGCTACGTAAGGGAAATTTCACCCCCTCACTTTTATGTTTATCTTTGTAATCTCCTTTTTGTCTTAATAAAATATGTGTTTTTCTTCTCCATATATGGTATTGGAATGCATCTGAGTGCCCCTCCTCAAGCAATCTTATTTATTTATTTTATCTATGTTTATGTTTTTTTAATAACTGTGTGTGTGTGTGTGTGAGAGTATAGTTTGCTAAATTTACGTTTTTCTTCCTTCATTTTACATAGCTCTTTTAGCTTTTATGCTTTTTTATAGCTTTCTATTTATTCTTATAAATCCGTAAAAGTGTATTCAAGGTAGTTTTCATTATTCTTTAACGTAGATTTTCTTTTTTTGGTTGTAAAACTTTTTGTTCTTTTTAAACTTTATTTCCACTTTTTACGCACTTTTACGGATTTATAAAAATGGATTCATATTCGTTTTAAATTTCGAGCACTTTTATTTTTGTTTTTTATTTTCAAAACTTTTGCCCTTTTAATTTTTATTTGGTTTTTTATGCATTTCTATCGTATTCTAACATTAGAAATATAGTTGTTTTAATTTTCAAGTCACTTAGTTTAAAGTTTTTCGCTTTTGTGCGTGAGTGTATGAGTTAGGTTTTATTTATGAAGAGTGTGTGTGTTTTATTTTATGTAGAGTGTGTGCGTTTTATTCAAGAAGAGCGTGTGTGTGTGCATCAATTTCCTCCAAATCATTTGAGTAGGATTCGATTTCATTTCCCGCTTACTCGTTTGAGTAAGACTTGCAATTTCTCGCTTACTTATTTGAGTAGAACTTGTCATTTCCCGCCTACTCGTTTGTGTAGGACTTGTAATTTTATCGCTTTCATTTCCCTCCTACTCGTTCGAGTAGGACTTGCAATTTTATCGCTTTCATTTCTCGCCTACTCATTTGAATAGGACTTGCATTTTACAGCTTTCATTACTTCTTTCTTTTACTGCTTTCATTTACTGCTTTCATTTTCTATTTTCATTTCCCGCCTACTCGTTTGAGTAGGAATCGCACTTTCAATTATGCAATTTCTTTTCTTAAGCCGTCCATATTCCGATGAGTGCCTAACCGCATTTAGCCCTTAGTATCAAAGAGCATTGAGACAGATAATATCGCTTTAAATAATTAAGGTTCTCTTTTTCTCGTTAATTAACTTATTTAAGGTTTTCCCCTGGTTTATGACGCGTAGAACCACATATCATTATGTGGGCTCTATTTTCATAGTCCATATGCTAGATAGCCGAGAGGCCATGCGTATGGACCGATCACCCTTGGGTAATGGGAGTTCCGCACTAACCCTCGAGAGAGATGCGGAATTCTGCCAGATTAGGTTCCCCACCCAATAGCGGGGTTCTTAGCATAATGCGGGCATTAATAGGAATCTTTTGTCAGCTGAGAGCGCGGTCGAATAGTCTTAATGTTCAGGTGAGCGAAAGTCCTAGAGATGGGTGAGCACATTTTTTTGGAACCTCCATGGCCAAGTCTGTGCCTTAATTAATTTGAAATTTAGGATCTATATTTATTAAAAGTTATTTTATTTCAAATTTGATTTGGTACCATTGTGTTATTTCTTCATCGGCTCTTACTGCTTTTATTTTCTGTTTATATATATAAATAATGACTCGACAAGTTATCTTCGGTAAAATAATAGTCCCCACCAGGGAAGAGTATAAATAATCAACCCGGCCCCGAGAACAATACGACCCCGAAATTCCTCACTGGAATATCCTATACTCACGCAATAGGTGCACTTGCCTCCTATCGTTAAAAATGTGTTTCAACTTTTTTATAGATAATAAATTTGTGCTCCCCGTCCTTCCAAAATAAAATCAACCACTTATTTCTAAATAAACCCGCGGGGGGCCGTGAGTTTTAACCATCAAATTTTTGCCAACGTTGCCGGGGAATATTCGTGTTGTTATTTCGAACTCTGGAAAACAATCACTTTTACCTATTTTTATTTCTATATATAATGAAAAAAATGGCCAACAAAAAAATTAATAATAATAATAAAATTAGTTAAAAAACAAAAACAAAAACCTAAAAAAATTATATTATTATTATTTCATATATTTCTCTATAAAAACTAAAAACCAAAAAATCTAACAATTAAAAAACCAAAAAACTCTATAATCTCAAGAATTTAAAAAATCTAAAAAAATAAAAAAAATTAAAATCTAAAATCTAAAAAAAATCTAAAAAACTGAAAACCTAAAAAAACACAACACTAAAAACAAAAATACTAAAAAAACCTACCTAAAAAACATCTAAAACATAATAATAAAAAACTATTTTAAATATATATATATATATATATAAATAATAATAATAATTTGTTATTAAAATTCTATATCTCTATAGCAAAAAAATACCATCCTAAAAACCACAAAAATATTCCCGTATATATGTTTTTTTAACTTGTTTTATTTCTTTTCAAAACCACCAAAAAGTTTACCAAAAAAACACTTACAATAAATAAAACGATTCTAATATTAAAAATTATATATCTATTTTTCACTTTGGCGCGCTTCACGCTATTGTGAGCGATAGGGGAATGCATATCTATAACGCCCAAATGGCTAAGACGTTAGTTAAATACGGCGTTACACACATACATACCCCCTTCCGCCCGCAAACTTGTGGCCGACTTTATCTTTTTCATTTTTCCATTAAGGTTTGTCTATTTGTTATTATGAATGCAGGGTTTCATACCGGGCCTCCCCGAACTCGTTTAAGTGAAGTTCCTACCCCTTCCACTTTATTTAGTCACATACCTGCATTTTATTTTTCCTCATACTTATATTGCAACATTGGGGCCAATGTTGGATTTAAGTATGAGAGTGTTTTCTAATTTTGCACTTTTACATTCTGCACTAATAAAAAACTTACAAAAAATGAAAAAAAAAATTATTTGAATCTAAAATTTTTTTTAATAATCAAAAACTAAAAAAATTGATAAAACCAAAATTTTAAAAATTATAAAACAAAAATTTTTAAAAATTATTTTTACTTTGTAAATCTTTTTGTAAATAAATGTTTCTCTTTCCCCCCACTCTTCTTTGCAAATAACACCTCTTTCTCTTCGCTTTCTTGTAAATAAATTGATGAAAATTTCAAAAATAAAATATAAAAACTAAAAAATCAAAAAAAATTTTTAAAATTCAAAAATCCTAAAGAGAGAATAACTCTTAAAATTCAAAAAAAGAAAACAATAAAAAAAGATTAAAAAATACGAAAATCACAAAAAATATGTTTATTATGAAACAAATAAATCGAATATCTCATTCTTAACCCCTTTATGCTCTCCAAAAATTTTGTTGCGAGTTTATTTATAAGCGATTTTTATTAAATCTTTATTTACTATTCGTTTATTAATTGGAGATTAATAGGTTTAGATATCTGGTGTTAAGTTTTAAAGAATTTCTTATGCTTCTTTTTTATTTTAATAAGAGTCTTGTTTTCAACACCACTTCTAATTTATCTAAATAGTTGCACATTTATTTTGTTAAAAAATAACACCATTAGATTTCAAATATATTTACTCCAAGCCTTTTTTGAAATATAGGAACGCTCAATTTATAAAGGGTGCTCTCAAAGTTTTTTTATTACATTTAGTTTTCTTTCTGAAAAAAACACATCTACCTATTTTATTCATGTCTTACTTGGCATGATTTTGATAATTAAAAGAACCTATGTATATGAGAATAAGATTTCATTCCGTAAACATATGCATCCAATATTTTAAAAAAATTATATGTTACGGAGTAAGAGGATAAAATTCATTGCTCCTGTACATATACATTGGTTTATATGAAGTTGTTCAAAAAATATATATTATATGTTATGAAAAATAAGATTTCGTTTTCCTAAACATCCACATTCAAAAAATTTCATTAGAGATTTAAGCAAAAAATATACATCGCCTCTAAACCAAAACACTCTTCATAAACAACAACATCCCCCTCCGTCATATTCAAATGATTCTAGAATTAATTTAAAATTTTTTTGTGAGCATATTTTATAAATTGCATTATTTCCTTTAATTCTTATAAGTTAAAGTTTCTATAATTCCAATATATTTTTGTTAACCTGACAAATACAATTTTTTGCTTTCTATTTGATTATATCGAGAAGTTTTTAGCTTAAACTCTTCCTCTATCTAAATTTTTTTCATAATTTAGGACTTAACTCTTACACCTCTGAAAATTATTTTGATCTTTTTTCGATTAATTAAAGTGGTAGCTAAAATTAGGATTTCTTTAATTCCTTATAGGTACATCTCCAGCTTTTGCTCTGGAATAGCAAAAGCTTAAATATGGAGGTATTTGATAAGTTGTAAATATACATAATTTTACGTAGATTATTTAAGTCATTTTTGTTTATTTTCTTTATTTTTAATTATTTTTTTTAATAAAATGCTCTTTTTTGTATATATTTTCTAACTTAGCTTTATTTTGATTTTCATAAATTTTCTAGGAAACTGCCAAAAATTCATAGTACACGCCCGTGTACTTCTCGGTCACGCCTATAACCTGGGCGTGTGACTTTGATTCCAAAACACGTTATAGCCTTCAAAGAAAAGTCAAGTACATGCCCGTGTCCGATAATGACATGCCTATGTTAAGTCCGACACACCCCATGTCACGCTGACGACGTTCGTCGATCTCAATTCGACGATCGTCTGTCGACGATTTCCTAAACACGCCCGTGACATGCCCGACACGCCCGTGTTAATTCTGATTCGATGTTCAACACATCCAGCTCAATGTTTGGCATTCGATGATCGTCGAACCGCCCATCACGCCCGTGTCAATATTCGACATGCACATGACCTCTCCACCTATCCCAGATAAGATGGCGTCAATGACAAAATGACACGATGCCTTCCCCAGATAAATATTCTGGACACGCCCCACCTACACGCCTGTGACAGCAGGGTCACACATTTGACTTCCACGTGTATAGCCCCAAAGTCAACAATCAATAAATGCTCAGCATCAACCCAGCAATAATACTGACACTCCCCCCTATATGCCTGTGACATAGGGCGTGTGACCCGAAATTTTTGTATATAATTAGAACTTCTCTGTCTGAGTTGTGGCTTCAAAATTTTGAACCATTTTGCTTAAAGGTTGGCCTGCTTAGGTGTTATTCCATGCTATGTAAGGGAAATTTCTCCCCCTCTATTTTATGTTTAATTTTGCACTCTCCTTTTTGTCTTAATAAAATATGTGTTTTTCTTCTCCATATATGGTATTGGAATGCATTTGAGTGCCCCTTCTCAAGCAATCTTATTTATTTGTTTTATCTTTGTTTTTGTTCTTTTAATATGGGTATGTGTGTGTATGAGTATAGTTTGCTAAATTTACATTTTTCTTCCTTCATTTTACTTAGCTCTTTTAGCTTTTATGATTTTTTTAGCTTTTATTCATTCTTATAAATTTGTATAAGTGTATTCAAGGTGGTATTCATTATTCTTTAACTTAGATTTTTTTCATTTACGTTGTAAAACTTTTTGTTTTTTAACTTTATTTCCACTTTTTACGCACTTTTGCAATGTTATAAGAATGGATTCATAATCGTTTTAATTTTCAAGCACTTTGATTTTTGTTTTTGATTTTCAAAACTTTTGCTCTTTTAATTTTTATTTGCTTTTTTTATGCATTTCTATCATATTCTAATGGTAGAAATATAGATGTTTTAATTTTTTGTCACTTTGTTTTTCTTGTTTTCGCTTGTGTGCGTGATTGTATGAGTTAGGTTTTATTTATAAAGAGTGTGTGTGTTTTATTTTATGTAGAGTGTGTGCGTTTTATTCAAGTAGAGTGTGCGCGTGTGTGCATCTATTTCCTCCTACTCATTCGAGTAGGATTCGCTTTCATTTCCCGCCTACTTGTTTGAGTAGAGCTTGCAATTTCTTGCCTACTCATTTGAGTAGGACTTGTCATTTCACGCCTAATCGTTTGAGTAGGACTTGCAATTTAATCACTTTCATTTGCCGCCTTCTCGTTTGAGTAGGCCTTGCAATTTTATCGCTTCCATTTCCCGCCTACTCATTTGAGTAGGACTTGCATTTTACAGCTTTTTTTACTGCTTTCATTTACTGTTTTCAAATTCATCTTTCAATTACTGCTTTCATTTCCAGTCTACTAGTTTGAGTAGGACTCGCACTTTCAATTATGCAATTTCTTTTCTTAAGTCGTCCCAATCCTGATGAGTGGAGAACTGTTCTTAGCCCTCAGTATCGAAGAGTATTGAGACAGATAAAATCGCTTTAAATAAATAAAGGTCCTCTTTTTATCGTTAATTAAATTAATTAAGGTTTGCCCCGGGTTTACAACATGTAGAACCACATATCGATGTGTGGGCTCTATTTCTGTAGTCCATATGGTTGCTAGCCGAGAGGCTGTGCGTATGGACCGATGACCCTTGGGTAAAGGGAGGTCCGCACTAACCCTCGTGAGAGGAGGCGCGGAATTCTACAGGATTGGGTTCCCCACCCAATAGTGGGATTCTTAGCGTAATGCAGGCATTAAGAGGAATCTTTCGTCGTACGAGAGACGGTCGAATAGTCTTTATGTCCACGGCCAAGTCTCTGCCTTAAATAATTTGAACTTTTGGATCTCTATTTAATAAAAGTTATTTTTTTCAAATTTGATTTGGTACCGTTGCGTTATATCTTCATCAGCTCTTTTTTGCTTTTATTTTCTATTTTATATATATAAATAATAACCCTACAAGTTATCTTCGGTAAAATAATAGTCCCCTCCACGTAAGAGTAGAAATAATCAACCCGTCCACGAGACTAATACGACCCCGATGTTCCTCATCGGAATATCCTGTACTACACGTGATAGATGCACTTGCCTCCTTACGTTAAAACTCAGTTTCAACTTTTTTATAGATAATAAATCCGCGCGCCCCGTCCTTCCAAAATAAAATCAACCGCTTATTTCTAAATAAACCCGCGGGGCGCCGCGAGTTTTAACCATCACCGCTCAACCGGCTACTACCCTGAACCTGAGGCATTCAAAGAAAGAAAATCTCAGCAAGAAAAATATAGAAATGGCAAACAAAACAATCAGTAAAAAAGGGAGTAACAAGATTACTAATCCAAAACCTGATTAGCATTCAAAACAGCTAACTAACTAGAGCATAAGAATTAAAAGTTAACTTATAAAGTTAAAAGGTAATGAAATTTGCACTACGTGTAAACTGAGTTATACTTCGAGAACATCTACAAGAATAGGCAGAAATAGCATAAATTTAATCCATAGGAAATAAAAACGATACAAAGGTTCAATAAACACGTGAATCATTAACACTGTAACACAACCGGGTCTGAGTCCGGACCAACTGGTCAAACCCAAACTAACCGACTCAAACGTCTCAAAAACGGGACTGCGGTGGTGGCCATCTTGCCCAACACAACTCAACAGCCCCAAAACAAGACCCAAACATACCCGGGTGTAATGATTCACGAAACTAAGCCAACCAAACCAAACCCATATCACAAATACCCATAAAACCCAAACTAGACAAATTCAGCAGAAACCCGACGATTCTAACTTGGCAAAACTAAGCCTTTAGAGATACACATAAAATCGGTGAAATGACACAAATCTAATGGAAAAGCATCGAGTACGCTCGATATCGCATCCAGTGCAGTCAACGCACTCGACGCCATAACTCAGTACACTCAATGCTTAAACGCATCAGCAAGAACAGACAACGGCGTTGAGTGAGTTCAGCTCACTCAACGCTTTACCACTTATCTGCAAAAATCAGATGACAGCATTGAGTGAGTTCAGCTCACTCAACGCTGTCAACGCTTTCTATTAAAGCGACGATGTTGAGTGAGCTCAGCTCACTCAACGTTGTCAATGCTTTCTACTTAGATTAAATAGACTTAAGAGATGGCGTTGAGTGAGTAAAGCTCACTCAACGATGTTAACGCTTTAACACTTATATTTACAGATTTAGGAGACGGCGTCGAGTGAGCTCAGCTCACACCACGCTGTCAACGCTTTCATACTTAACTTGCCGATTAAAGTGACGACGTTGAGTGAGTTAAGCTCACTCAATGCTGTCGATGCTTTCAGACTTATCTTCTAAAATTTTATAGAATGGCGTTGTTTGTGCTAAGCTCACTCAACGTCGCGTTGAGTGTATACCACTCACTCAATGCTTTTTAACTTAACTTCTCAAACATCTTAGCAAGACGTTGATTGCATTCAACTAACTCAATGCTTTTATACTTAGGCTAAAAACTGAACTTCTACAATAAGATTACACTCAAAGATTTTAGACAGACACCTACCAGAGCTTTATCATCCCAATAGTCATATACTAACGACTTCTAATTCTATCTAACCTAAACAGAGGATGATTTTACAACCATGCTAAGAGACATCTGGCCTACAAGAATAGGAAACCAAGGGGGAAAAGGCTCGACAAGGGTGTAAACCCCACATACCTCAAGATCTACAGAAAATCGAAGGGGCAAAAGGCTCGGCATGGGTGTAAACACCACTTCCTCAAGATCTGCAGAAAAATCAAATTTTTTGACATGGAGGGAATCCTACCCTAATCCGATCCCACTGTACTGGGAGGATAACAAGAAAACAAAAGAGAAAAAAATGAACAAGCAAGGGGGAAATCACCACTTGCCTCAAATCACCAGAAATCCGGCCAAGCAACGCCCCACCTCACAGATCTGGCCGCAAGAACGATTAAGCATCAAAACCTGAAACTTTTGAGGATGAAAGAGGGACAAAACCGCATACTTAGACCTTTAAAAATCCAAGAAACTGGAAAAACTTACCATAGAAACGTTGATTTAGGCGAAATCTACCTGGATCCACTCTCCAAAGATGAAATCGAGCACCAAAGCTCCAGAAATCGACGGCCGAAAGATTTAGAATGTCTGCCTCTCTCGTTCATTTGCAATAGGCCGACGGTTTCATGATGGAGACCATGATTAGGGTTTTAACACAATGGGTTTCTATTTATACTTCTTTATCTGATTATTTTAATATAGGATATCATAATTAATTAAATAAAACCTCAAAACGACAAGAAAACAAAACTTACACGGAATTCTATGAAATTCACACTGTAGCTAAATACAGATGCTACGAATCCAACGGGGCAGTCAAAATTAAGATTCGATGAAACAAACTCAAGTAAAAACCTCCCGAAGCGAAAACACAAGTATTCCAAAAGACGCTCCATCGAGTCACCAAAACCGACCTGTCTCGCTAGGAAATCTTGCAAACAGTCAAAACCCAGCCACACATAGGAAAGCCAAGAGCTAAAACCCACGCTCTAAATTTGACACACACAAATCATGGGTTTAACTTAACGCACCAACATCATAAATACTCCAAATAAAAGAATTAACTAAACATTGAAAAAATTAGGGGCATTACAGTCACTACCCCTAAATAGAAGTTTTGTCCCGAAACTTTACGCACCAAAAGATTCCACAAAAGAATATAATCAAAGATTATAGAAGTGGAAATGCATACCGTAAGAAACTAGGAGAAAAGATGAGGATGAGCCTCCCTCATTGCTGATTCCAACTCCCAAGTGACTCTTTCCACGTCATGGTTTCGCCACAAAACTTTAACCATTGGTATGGTTTTCCTCTGCAACACTCGATCTTGTGTATCCATAATGCGTACATGTATCTCAATATAAGAAAGATTAGGCTCGAACTGGGGCACAACATCAATACTCTGCCTGTCGCTGAGCAAACATTTCCACAAATGGCTCACGTGAAACACGGCGTGCACACCAAGAAAATTTGCTCGCAAATCTAGCCTATAAGCTGATACACCGATACGCTCAATAACCTTAAAAGGTCCCACATACCTCGGGTGCAACTTATGATTCTTACCAAACCTTTTAACTCCAGACATCGGGGAAACTTTGAGAAACACAATGTCCCCTACAACAAACTCTAAATCAGACCTACGACGATTGGCATTCTTCTCATATCGTTACTGCGCTATCCGAAGCTTTTCCAGAATAAGCTTCACAGAAATATCCATTTCTTCTAATGCTTCAGGACCCAGCAACGGTCTCTCACTGACCTTGGCCCAAAATAAGGGAGTTCTGCATTGCCTCCCATACAAGGCCTCAAACGGGGCCATCTGCAAACTTTCGTGAAACTATTATTGTATGCAAACTCCATCATTCTGAGTCGCTCATCTCACGCTCCTCCATGGTCCAAAATGTAACATCTGATCATATCTTGCACGATCTGATTCACTCTTTCCTTTTGACCATTTTTCTGCGGATGATAGGTTGTGGAATACCTCAAATCCGTACCCAAACTTTCTTGTAAATTCTTCCAATAGTGAGATGTAAACCTGGAGTCTCGATCTGATACAATACTAACAGGAACTCCATGTAATCTGATAACTTCATCTAAATATAGCTCAACTATCTTCTTCATGGGGTAATCAATCTTAAAAGATGCGAAGTGAGCATACCTCGTTAGTCTATCAACAATAACACAGACTGAATCATATCCACAGGGAGATCTCAATAAACCAGTAATGAAATCTATTGAGATACTCTCCCACTTCCAACTCGGAATTTCCAAGGGCATTAGCTTCCCACCAGTTCTTCCATAATCGGCCTTTACTCGCTTGCACGTAAAACATTCTGAAATTAACTTCTCTATATCACCTTTCATTCCGAACCACCAGGAGATCTGCTTCAAATCTTGATACATCCTATTTGAACATTGGTGGTAGGCAATAATGGAACCATGAGCCTCACTGCATAACTTAACTCGAAAAAATTCTACATCAGGGATACAAAATCTATCAAGGTACTTTAAGGTACCCGTGTCATCGATCGAAAAATCTGGCAACTCCCCTTTCTCTGTTCGCTTATAAAGGTACAACAAATCAAGATCTTCCTTCTGATGTAGTCTTGTGCGTGCAATCCATGAAGGCTCGGCTACCTCCAAACTACTTGACGAGTTCCAACTCCCAACAGAAATGCCCATCAAGAGAAATTCTTATACCAGAGAATCCATAGAGGTTAAAAATCTTAGTTGTCTTCCTACTCAAGGTATTGGCTACAAAATTTGCTTTACTCGGATGGTACTGGATCTCAACATCATAATCAGCAACATATTTGAACCATCTTCGCTAGCGCAGATTCAACTCCCTTTGAGTGAAAATGTATTTCAAACTTTTATGATCAGTATAAATCTTGCATAATGCGCCATATAGCAAGTGCCTCCACAACTTTAGGGCGTAAATCCATGCTGCGAACCTTAGATCGTGCGTAGAGTAGTTCCTTTCATATACCTTTAGATGTCTCGACCCATACGCGATTACCTTGCCTTCTTGCATTAACACGCATCCAAGTACAAAATGTGATGCATCTACATATACGGCATATTCTATTCCTCTCCTAGGTCGGGTCAACACTAGAGCAGTGCACAATCTCCTCTTGAATTACTAAAAAGCCTCCTCGCACTAATCGCTCTAGACAAAAGCTGCGTTCTTTTGCGTCAGTTTTGCCAGTAGTGCAGACAACGTAGAGAAACTCTCTACAAACCTTCTATAGTAGCCAGTCAACCCTAGGAAGCTCCTTATCTCCTTGAGTGTGGTGGGCCTATTACAATCCATAACAGCAGCTATCTTCTCAGGGTCAACTGAAATTCCATCTTTATTTACCACATGACCCAAGAATGAAACCTGAGGCAACCAAAACTCACACTTGCTGAGCTTAGCAAATAGCTTAAGGTCCCAAAAGGAAAACAAAACTAAATGTAAGTGCTGGGCATGCTCATCAGCACTGCGGGAATACACCAAAACATCATTTATAAACAAGACCACGAAACAATCCAGAAAATCCATGAACACGCGGTTCATCTTATCCATATAGGCAGAGGGAGCATTAGTCAAACAAGAGGACATTACCAAAAACTCAAAATGTCCATGTTTGGAAAAGAAAGTAGTTTGTATGAGATCCGTCTCACAAATCCTTAATTGGTTGTATCCCGAATGAATGTCATTCTTTGAAAATATTGTGCTACCACTTATTTGATCAAACAAATCATCTATTCTCGGTAAAGGATATCTGTTCTTAATGGTGACTTTACTCAGCTCTCTATAATCAATACACAGTCTCATTGATCCATCCTTTTTCTGTACAAACAAGATGGGAGCACCCCAAGGAGAAGAACCTGGCATAATAAAACCATTAATGAGCAACACATCCAACTGAGTATGCAACTCCTCCAACTCACGCAGGGCCATCCGGTAAGGCGCCTTAACAATAGGACGGGTACCCGGCTCCAGATCTATGACATACTCCATGTCCCTCTCAGGCGGAAGACCCGGAAGATTAGCTCGAAAAACAACCAGAAACTCACGCACCACCGAAATCTCCTCTACACACGGCAAGCTAACAACGGTTTCCAAAACTGAAACCAAACAAGCAAAACATCCTGAATCTAAAAGCTTCCACGCACATAACGCAAAAATAATTGGAGAAACTTTGCGTGGATATCAATAAGCACTCCTGGGTTGAACGTTGTCCATCTTAAAGTCCAAGAGCTTAACCTTGCACTGGATAATAACATCATATTTAAACAAGCAATCCATGCCCAAGATCACACCAAAATCTTCCAAGTCTATCACCTTCAAATCAACAACTGCTAGAAAATCGCCTAATAGAATCGGACAACTCTTAATACCTTGGTACAATATGATAGAATTACCAGAAGGAAACTTGACACAAAATGTGTCACCAACCCGATCGAGAGCCAAATATAATGCTCTATGAAAGCCCTAGCCAAAAATGAGTGTGTAGTACTGAAATTGAAAAGGACACATGTACAGTGGTTCTTTACCATAAATATCCTTGAAATCACTTGGGTAGAAGTCTGGGCTTCCTCCAGAGACAGCACGTTCATCTTTCCCAACACATTGTCGACAGGTTGTGGAGATAACAAGGCCCGAAGTGGAACTGGCTGCAGCGCAGGCTGAGACTACGGGCACTTTGAGTTGACGTGACATTTCTGTCTGCACTGAAAGCGGACTCAAACCTTATCCCAATAGTGGGCAGCATCATTCCCTTCCATTTGCACGAGGTACAAACCAAATCTCCATTAGGTGCACCCTGGATCGCATGGACCTGCTCCTATCTCTAAGCTCCTATCCTCTTGAAACATTTCTCAAATGGGTGGCCTGGCCGGCCACAGAAACTGTATATTTCTTTGCTCCTCTCCCTCGAAGCATCACCAGATTCCTGGGAACACTTACTCTCACCAGTCTTCCTCTTATCATATCTCATTTGTTGTCCTCGGTTCTTTGCATTATCGCTTACTTCAACCTTAAGAGATGCTTAGACTACTTCAACATAACTCTCCGATCTATATGCACTTGCCAACTGCTGGATGTCACTCTTCAGACCACCCAGAAAATGCTTGACTCTGTTGTCTTCAGAACCTACTAAATCAGTGGAAAACCGGCTCAGCTTCCTAAACTCCACATCATACTCACACAACGTGAGCTTCCTCTTATTTAAGTGCAAGAAATCATTTAACAAACGATCTCGCTCGACCGACGACAGTAACTTCTTCATCAAACTCTCCTTGAAGGCTTCCCAGGAACAAACATCCTTCAAATTTTCCTTCTCCCTTAGCCACCAACTCTTTGCCAAACCTTTGAGCTGGTAGGCAGCGACCATTACTCTTTGGTCCTCTAAAACTCCAGAGTAAGAGAAGATTTCCTCGAAGGCTATAATCTAGTCATCCAAAGCCATGAAGTCTTCCCTACCATCATAGGTAGGTGTCCTAATCTCTGGAAATGCGAGATGAAGTTCATTTCTGGTGGCAGCACAGCTGGGGGAACTAGAGGAGCAGGAGGAACTGGAACACCTTGAACAACGGCCGGGTCCTGAACTCTAAGTGGTTGTCTTGCATCGACAGTCAACAAGGCTTTGATCTGTGACAGCATCTCCAACATTTACCTAGATAATGCTTCATTTCTCTGTCACAATCCTTATATCACAGCCTCATTCTGAGCACCAGATGACTCGCCCTCTAGCTGGGTTGTCGTCCTCGCCGTAGGACGTCTCGACATTCTTATAATTTGAACAGGCAACTAGTCAAAACCTAACATAACCGCTAGAACCAAACAACCTAGTACAGACAAAACATACATAAATATCTGCTCTCGCTGCTATCTTGTGGTGGGAATTTTATAAATGATGAAATGCAAAAACTTAGGATGATATACCATCATCCTATTAACTCTTGTGTATAGTCCATGAATGCATGAATTTGTATTCTTTTGACTCAAAACAATGATTGTACATATGTCGTCATATAAATCTTTAGCTTGACACGTGTACAAATGCTATGTTATGCTATGCATGATGTTCTATGCATTCTAAAAAGGTCTTAATGCATGTTATGAGCAGCGTACACATGAAATATTATGCATATCATACTACATAATATCACATGTAATGAAAATGTAAAATGTGTTAATGGGCATCCATATGATGATGGTTATGCATCACATACTACATAATCGTCATATATTGCCACTTATGGTGGATACATATAAAAACACATATTATGCATCCCATACTACATAATATACCCCGTACACTTCTTATCATGCTTATGAGTGTACTGTTCATTCTTAAACCAAGATGTATCGATGACACATCGATGTGTGTATGAAATGACACTAAACAACTAACACTAACTGGAGATGGTTGCCCGACCAATTGTCAAACAAACCTCCCTCTCATACCAACTGTCACAACACGCATTTTTTCAACATTTAAGTTATATAAGAGAAAGAGAAAATACGAGCCGTGATGACACGCCGTGCAGGGGAGAACTACAGGCCCTCAGGCAAAACTCCAAACTCTACAGTTTATATAAAATCCATAAGTTATTAAGTAAAAACCAGTTTAAATTAGATAGTCGTATCTCTCGGCACAGTGGATCAACTAATCCACGAGTAAAATTTTAGTTATACGCTACAGAAAATACATTGGCTATGTTGATTAACACCATACACGAGTATAAACATCCCAAAGGACAACTCATGACATGCATGACTCTAAATTTATTATAAGTATGGAAAAAGTCTTTACGTTAGCTAGAAAATAATAATTTAGTTTTAGAAATATGAGAAATATGAAGTACTAGTAGTTATACTTTTATAAGTGATAATACCTAGCATGCAACCTAGTATAAAACATTCCCATAGAGCAAGCAGAAACAACCACAAAAGGCAAAACTGGCAGCTTAGCAAAGTATTCAGCAATTCAAAAGAAAACTACCAGTGGGCATCGACAAACTGACACGAAGCCACTAGTCAGTATGTGTGTCAGTACTAACAAGAAAACAACAAAGAACTACCTCTCATGGTAGAGGAAACCTCAACAACACTGCAGTCCACTAGCAAAGACCAAATCTAGCCGCTCAACCCGCTACTACACTAAACCTGAGACATTCAAAAAAGAACACCTCAGCAAGAAAAATATACAAGCGGCAAAGAAAACAATCATTAAACAAGGGAGTAGTAAGATTACTAATCCAAACCTGAATAGTTGTCAAAACACATGTAACTAACTAGAGATTAAGAACGAAAGAGTAAACTTATAAAGTTAAAAGGTAATGAAATTTGCATCAAGTGAGAACGGAGTTATACTCCGAGAACATCTACAAGAATAAGCAGAAATATCATAAGTGTAATCCATAAGCAATAAAAATGAGACAAATGTTCAATAAACACGTGAATCATTAACAGCGTAACGCAACAGGATCTAAGTCGAGACCAACCGGTCAAACCCAAACTAACAGACCCAAACATCTCAAAAACGAAACTACGGTGGTGTCCATCTGGTCCAACACAACTCAATAGCCCCAAAACAAGACCCAAACATGCTCGGGTGTAATGATTCAGCAAACTAAACCAATGAAACCAAAGCCCATATCCCAAATACCCATAAAAACCAAACTCGACAAATATAGCAGAAACCAGACAATTCTAACTTGGCAAAATTAAGCCTTTAGAGATACACATCAAATCGGTGAAAGGACACAAATCTAAGGGAAAAACATCGAGTACACTCGACGCCGCGTCCAGTGAAGTCAACGCACTCGATTCCATAACTCAGCACACTCAACGCTTAAACAGAGCAGCAAGAACAGACGATGTTATGGAATGATTTCAGCTCACTCAACGCTTTACCACTTAGCTGCCAAAATAAGATAATGACGTTGAGTGAGTTCAAGTCACTCAATGTTGTCAACGCTTTCTATTAAAGCGATTGCGTTGAGAGAGCTCAGCTCACTCACTGTTGTCAACACTTTCTACTTGGATTAAACATACTTAAGAGATGGCGTTGAGTGAGTTCAACTCACTTAATGTTGTCAACACTTTAGCACTTATATTTACAGATTTAGGAGATGGTGTCAAGTGAGCTTAGCTCACTCCACGCTGTCGACACTTTCATACTTAACTTGGTGATTAAAGTGACGACGTTGAGTGAGTTAAGCTCACTCAACGCTATCGTCGCTTTCATACTTTGCTTCTAAAATTTTACAGAATGGCATAGAGTGTGCTAAGCTCACTCAACGCCGCGTTGAGTGTATACCACTCACTCAACGCTTTTTAACTTAGCTTCTCAGACCCCCTCAGCAAGGCGTTGAGTGTATTGAGCACATTCAACGCTTTTATACTTAGGCTAAAAACTGAAGTTCTACACTAAGATTACACTCAAAGCTTTTAGATAGAAACCTGCCAGAGGGTTATCATCCCAACAGTCTTATACTAATGACTTCTAATTATATCTAACCTAAACAGAGGATGATTTTACAGCCATGCTAAGAGTCATCTGGCTTACCAGAACAGGAAACTTAAGGGGAAAAAAGGCTCGGCAAGGGTGTAAACACCACTTAACTCAAGATCTACAGAAAACCGAAGGGGAAAAAAGGCTCGGCAAGGGTGTAAACTCCACTTGCCTCAAGATCTAAAAAAAATCATTTTTTTGACATGTTCGGAATCCTACCCTAATCCGATCCTGCTGTATTGGGAGGATAATAAGAAAACAAAAGAGAGAAAAAAAAACAAGCAAGGATGAATCACCACTTGCCTAAAATCACCCAAATTCTGGCCGAGCAACGCCCCACCTAACAAATCTGGCCGCAAGAATGCTTAAGCTTAAAAAAACTTAAACTTTTGAGGATGAAAGATTGTTAAAGCCACATACCTAGACCTCTAAAAATCAAAGAAACTGGAAAAGCTATCGTAGAAATGTAGATCTAGGCGAGATCTACTCGGATCCACTCTCCAAAATTGAAATCGAGCATCAAAGCTACAGAAATCAGCGTCCGAAAGCTTAGGAATGTCCGTCGCTCTCGTTCTTTCGCAACAGGCCTACGGTTTCATGAGGGAGACAATGATTAGGGTTTTGATGTGATGGGTTTCTATTTATACTTATTTATCCGATTATTTTAATATAAGATATTATAATTAATAAATTAAACGTCAAAACTACCCGAAAACCAAACTTTCCCGAAATTCTATGAAAATCGCACCGTAGCTAAATACCGATGCTTTGAACCCAACGACTTAGTCAAAATTAAGATTCAATGATCCAAAATTGGGTAAACACCTCCTGAAGCTAAAACATAAGCATTCACAAAGAGGCTCCACCGAGTCACCAAAACAGACCCGACTTTCTAGGAAATCATGCAAACAGGCTAAACCCAGACACATATAGAAAACCCAAGAGCTAAAACCCATGCTATAACAATGGCACACGCCAATCATGCGTTAATGTAGTGCCCTGACGTCATTAATACGCTAAATAAAAGAATTAACTAAACATCGAAAAAATCAATGACATTACACCATCAAAACCACAATTTTCATACCTGCCAATGAGCGAGACTACGGCCCTGCCAGGTAGATAGGATCCTGGTCAGCCGGTCAACACGGGGCCATCCAAACCATAACTTTAATACCTGCTACCGAGTGAACCTTTGACCCTACAGCTAGATGGAAGATGGTCAGCGGGTCTACTCGGGGCCATCCAAACCACAACTTTCACAAATGCCACCAAGCGAGCCTACGACCCTGCCAGCTATAATGGATCCAGGTCAACGGGTCTACTCGGGGCCATCAAAACCACAACTTTGACACCTACTACCAAGCGAGCCTACATCCGTGCTAGCTAGTTAGGAGCCTAGTCAGTGGGTCTATTAGGGGACATCCAAACAACAACTTTCACACCTGCCACCGAGCTAGCCTACGGTCTTGCCAGCTAGATGGGAGCCTGGTCAGCGGGTCTACTCAGGGCCATCCAAACTACAACTTTAACACCTGCCACCGAGCAAGCCTACGACCCTACAAGCTAGATGGGAGACTGGACGGGTCTACTCAGGGCCATCATAAAACAAAGAAATTTACAGAAATTTGGAGAGAAATAAATTTCAATCAATTTATCATAATAAAATATACTTTTTTACCCAAACTACAGGTAGAAGCGTTTCAGGTCATAGCCACTCCAAGCATGGCCAATGGTGACCCCTTCTAAATTTTTGAGATGGTATCCTCCCGAACCTATGGCTTTTTTAACTATGTAGGGACCCTCCCAATTAGGATTGTGCTTCCCAACGGCCGCAGACCTTCCTACGACATCAACTTTCTTTAAAACCAGATCTCCTTCTTTAAACTATCTGAACCTGATATTCTTATCAAAATACTTGGCCATCTGTCGCTTGATCTCCTCCTTCTTAACGGCGGGCTTGTCTCGAAGCTCCTCTATCATGTCCAGCGAGAGCCGCAACTCACCCTCATTTTATACCCTCCATTCTTCCCCTCCTTTGCTAGAAGCTACGACACACGACGACCGGACCACAAACTCTATGGGATGGCCCACCTCGCAGCCATGAGAAATTTTGAATGGGGTATCTCTAGAGGTTGTGTTGGGGGTGGTTCTCAGGGCCCATAATACCGAGGGAAGTTGCTCCACCCAACCACCCCTCAAGTTCTCTACCTTCTTATTTAGCAGGTCCACAATGATCTTGCTTGCCGCCTCCACCTGGAGGTTGCTCATTGGGTGGTGGACGATGGCAAACTTGCGATCTATCACCAGCTGAGCGCAAAAGTTGATGAAGTCCTCACTAGTGAACTGGGGTCTGTTTTCAGTGACTATAGCTTGGGGAAGCCCATGCCTACATATGATCTCCCCCAGAGATAAAGTTGCAAATCACCTGGGAGGTCACCTTGGCGAGATCCTTGACCTCCGGGCACTTCAAAAAATAATCAATCATGAACAATAGGAACCTCCTCTGCCTATTTGCCTGGGGAAAAGGCCCAATCAAATCCATCCCCCAAATGACAAGGTCCATGGTATTGTGATGCATCCAAACCTTTGGGCGGGCAAGAGCTGGAGTGTGCCATATAGCTGACACTTCTGGCACCTCCTTGCAGACTCTATCATGTCATTCCTTAGAGATGGCTAGAAATACCACTGCCAGACCACCCTCATCTATAGGGTCCTTCCTCCTGAATGGCTGTTGTACTTGCCAGAATGTACTTCTTCAAGGATTTTTGGGATTTCCTCTTCCGCCACGCACCGGGCTAGAAGCCCTGACTATATCTTCCGATGCAGCCCTCCTTTATGCATCAGCTAGCGTGCCGATTTGTGTATGAAGACATTCGAATCCTTAGTACTCTCTGGAAGCTTACCTATGGTCAAGAAGGTAATGAATGGATCTACCCAAGAGGGATGCCAATCCACTTCCATCAATTAAACTTCCTCGACTGCCAGATGAAACAGTTCCATCAATGCTCCTCTGACTTGGGGTCCAAACTTGGCCAATCTATCGGCCGTCGTATTCTCCTCCATGGGGATATGTCGAATGGAAAACATTTGGAACCTGCTGACAATCACATTTACCTTGGATAAGTATTTCGTGAGAGTGGTGTCCCTGACCTTATACTCTGCCTGATTGTTGGTAAACTCAGATTTGTGATGACACCACCAGCAAGACCGTGGACACCTCTACATCCTGAACCCCCAGCACTTTGTCTAGGCGCAACCTTGCTATGAAGACCTTATACTCTACCTGATTATTGGTAACATGGAAGTGCAGTATCACAGACTGCTCTATGGTAACCCCTTGGGGGCTTACAAACACTACCCCTCCCCTAAAGAGTGACTCACCGGGGGTCCATAGACCAATTCCATCCAGGCGTCCTGTGATGATAGTTTCTCGCCCTATAGCTCAATGATATAATCAACCAAAAAATCATCCACCACTTGCACTTTGATGGAGAGATGTGGTACAAACGAGATGTCAAACTCACTTAATTCGATTAACCATTTGGCCAACCTCCCCAAGTGCTGCACTCCTTCAAAGATCTGGCGCAAAAGGTGGTCCTTCACTACCTTGATTGAATGGGATAGAAATTATGGCCGAAGCTTCCTAGCCGTGAGTATTAAGGCGAAGGATAGATTTTTGAGGATGAGGTAACGAAGCTCCGCCTTCTTCAAGATCCTGCTAATGTGGTAAATGGGCAGTTGCTTCTTCCCCTCTTCCATGACTAAAACAGAGCTCATCGACTCGCTCCCCACTCCTAGGTACAATGCTTGATCCTCCTTTTCCTTTGGTCCCTGATGAAGAGGTACTTGAGAAAGTTGACCCTTCAATGCTTGGAATGCCTGATCGCACTCTTTTATCCACTTGAACTTCTGATTTCCTCATAGTACCCTGAAGAATGGTCAGCATTTCTCCCTGGCCTGGGAATGAAACCTACATTGCCCTGTGAGCTTGCCTGTCAGGCGTTGAACTTCTTTGGTGTTACTCGACGATTTAGATTACATTATGGCCTTTACCTAGTCGTGGTTAGGCTCTACCCCTACAGAGGTGAAAAGATGAAAGTCCACCTAGTGTCAACTATGTGCACCTATGGGGGGGGGGGGGGGAATAGGTGACGTGTAGCGCTTTTGCGGAATTTACGAATGTACCTGCACAATAAAAATAAAAACACAGCACACAGAATACACAGCAATTTATAGTGGTTCCCCGACTTGGGTACATCCACTTTCCCCCTTCGACCTATCTCCCAACGAGGGACGACTCAGTCTCTTCTCCAACAGGATTGAAATCCAATCCCTGCACTATCGGAAGGAACCCTTCCACACGTGAGAGTCAACACTCCCACAAAACGGGTTGCACCCAACCCTTACAACACGGAACAAACGTTCCTTTACAACAAAAGTAAATATAGAATGTACACGAGATACAAACTTCGTTTGGAGACTATAGTGTTCCTCTTCGTTCGACGACGTGTTCGTGAAGTCAACGAAACGTCTACAACCTTGGTCTCTCTTGGAGAGGATCTCCCCGGAACAGGCGGCGGCAACACGAGCGGCGGCTAGCTTCGGGATCGGCGGCTATGATGATGAGCGGCTGCTGAAAATAGAGATCCAATCTTCGTAGCGAAGCTAGCTAAGTCTACCAACGGTCACACTAGGATCAATCGTCTCGATCGATTCGAATGGGGAAGACTTTCCCGATCTACAAATCGAGAGACAAGAGAACTCCAGTTAGACACGTGAGACGCTGAGCTTAGCTAGGCTTCTATCGACCGGAGATCAGGAAGAAAACACGATCTCGACCGGCGATCCACACTCTCGCGCGGCGATGGAGACGGCGGCGGAAACTCGCGAACTAGGTCAAGTCGCGGCTCTACTTTTTCGTTTCTTTTTCCGTTTTTTTTACTGTTCAAAAATACCCGTGTATTTATACATTGAAGACCCATACAATATGACCGTTGTGGGTCCCACAAGTAGAAACCCGAAATCCGTTTCAAACTAGTCCAGCGGCAGAATCCGGTCCAGCAGCATCCAGAGAAAACGCCAAGTAAAATTCGTCGAGAATCATTGGTGATTCTCGATGAATCGGCGAGAATCAGTTAACGATTCTCGACGGATCACTTGTTGATTCTCAATGATTATCCCTTGGTATTAATGACTTGCTCAGCGACGGGTTCGGCGAGAATCATTAGTGATTCTCGCCGAATCTTACTTGGCACGGTTTTGGGGTAGCCGGAAGGAGTCGGCGAGAATCACTTGGTGATTCTTGTCGAATTATACTTAGACGGATTTTCGTCTTTCCACCCAAGTGCTGCTCCTTGACCCATCCTTGCTCCTTGTCTTCTCTTGCATAAACATGGCCCTGTACTTCAAAATAAGTGCACTCCAATAGAGAGAGTACACGTAGGCCAACACACTGATCTGCTCAACGAGGGATTACGTCGTGCAGATCCGTGTATATTGACCTACTGCACCCTGACATTGGTGTGCACTTAGCGTGGAAGAACTGCAAGCACAACTTAAGAGGTTCCATCAAATACATTGTGAATTCATCTTAGCTTGACAGATGGCTTCCTCAAATCTAGGTGATTGTGGATACAATACCCAACAATCTCCCCCTATTTGACGAAGCCAAAACCCTACTAGCTAAGATGAATAACACCAATCAAATAATAAACATAGCATTCAGAAATTAAACATGCAGCACAAGAGAATATATGCAACCAGATCAGGACTTGAGTCATTCACAAATTTAAATACCAATGTATATATATATATATATATATATATATATATATATATATATATATATATATATATATATATATATATAATCTCAGAATTGTTCATATCATAACAATAAGCATTAAATGTTTTTAGGAGAGAATGACAAGCTACACGTTGTTGACTATCTTTCCTTAGCTAAGTCATCCTTGTGTTTTTGCGCCAAGAACTTCTTCCTTTGTCTCTCCATGTACTCTTTAGGCTTCGGATAGTATCTGGGAGGAGGAACTTTATCTGCATCCGTGTTGTTTCTGAAGAAGATGTTTCGTTTTGCTTCATACGTCTTGTGCCTTTCCCACTCAAACTGGCTGTAAACTTCATTCCGATTGAGTTCTCCCTGTTCTTGTAGCCAGAAGGTGTCCAAGATGATGTTCTTTGAAACTGGACTCCACCTTTCGTTTCGAACTTCCTCCTCACTCATTCGAGTTCTCTTTTCAGCCTGTGTCTCCTTGGAGGTCCCTTCTTGAGCTTTTCTCTTTCCCCTGGCTTTTGCTAAAGCCTCTTGGTCAAACATGCTCCTCAGTTTAGCTTTGGAGAGAGCCCTAGCATCAGCTTCATTTGTGGGAACATCTGCAGCACTTGCACTTATTCCTTCAGCAGCACCTACTCCCTCAGCGGCCGTAGAAGTCTCAGGAGGATGAATATGTGCAGGATTTTCAGCAAAGGGGATGCCTAACGCCTGGTGGAGCATCCACCAGTTGCTGTCATAGACATACTTGTTTGACTATTCGAAGTTTATGATCATGACTTCTCGTAGCTCAGCCATCTTAGCTATGTAGTCCTCCTCCCCCTTTTTGGCTTCAACAGCGATGCAGTTTGCATAGGAGTGCAAGGAGTCATCATTGTGCTTGGTGGTCCGGGAGAATTCATTGACTAAGGCTTGCTGATTGGCGTTAAGAGTTACCATATTACCGTCAAACTTTTGAATGTTGTTGGCTACAACATGTGCATTCTGATTGACGACGGCAAGAGTGTCAGTGTTCTTCTTCAATCCGGCCATAAGAAGTGTGATAGCTTCGCCGGTCGCGGTATACTTCTCTTTAAATTTCTTCTCCATCATGTCCAGTTTATGGTTGATTTCCACCATATTCTTGAGCATGAGAGTTTCAGATGTCTTAATCCTTTTCAGCAGTTTATTCTGAGCTTCATCAAAGGAGGCTTTAAGATCATTCACAATGCCCTGAATGACATTGACAGTGTGAGTGGCTAGCTCATCTCGTAACGGAATAACCAGAGGCACTTGTGGGCCTTGCCCTTCAGCAGACGCATCTGTAGAGCTGGATACAAGCACAGTCTCTAATGGAGGAATGCTGGCGGCCTCTATAGATCTATCTGACTCCCCCTCCACTGGTGCAGGCTTGTCAGATGGAGGTTCAACAGGATCCAGAGCCTGCAATACTTCATGTCCCTCATGCCCTTCATCCTCTTCGTCATCATCCATGAACTCATCTTCATCAGCAGCCTCTTCCAATTCTTTGTCAGCAGTCTCCAGTACAGTGTTACTTTCTTCTCGAATTTCGGCCACAGCATCCCTGACCACCTGCGAGATGTCAGATACTACCTCAGTATGAGGGGGTAGAGGCTCCCCCTCGATTCCTGCAGTCAAGGTATCAGGAACTTCATTGGGGGTGACTACTGAAGATACTCCCTATTGCTCTTCCACTGCAGTCTGCCCAATACGCCTCTCCCATCGATCAAACACACTTGAGTCCATCTTCTTCAAGTAGTGGATATGGACACCTTTACTCATGTCAAATTTGTCTCCATTTAGCTGGTTTAGATATAGACTTATGATGCAGCCGAAACTCGGAGAGCCCAAGGTGTCCTTGATCTTCTCGAACAACAACTCCCCCCAGTTGAACCTTTTACGGTAGACGACAGCTATCAGGATCTTGAACATATCCGCTGAGATATGGTCGTGAGAGCCCGGCTTGCAGATGAGCACCTTTCCAATAATGTCAGACAGGAGCTTCCCTTCTTCATTCATATCCTTTCTCTTTATGGACCTAGTTCCTCGTGGGAGACCACAGAATGAGAGAGTTCTGGCTTTGTCATCGTCCTCCAGATAGTCTTCATGCTCCGAGCTAGAAAGCTGCAGAAAGCGGGTAAGCTTGCTGGCAGACATCTTGACCTTTGCCCCAGCCACCTTGCTTTTGATTAGGGAGTCGCCATTTCGGAGTCTTGCGGTAGCGAAGAACTCCAGCACCTCTTTGTCCAGGATTTTGCAAGGGTGCTCCAGGAAGAATGTTAGCCCAGCCTCTTCCAGCATCAGAATGATGTTGCGGAATTCGTCCGAGGCGTGAGAGAACCCAGTCCGAACAAGCTCGCAACCAGTGACTAACCTAGCAGTTGTCCTTGGGGCCATTGCAGATCTAGAGAGAGAATCGCTACTCTAAGCTATAATGATCAATCAAAAGGAATGCGTCACAAGTGATAACGTCCAAGTATGGGTGAGGAAGAGGTTACCTAAAGGCTTAGACGGAAATGAGTTGGTGGGCTTCCTGCGAGAGATCTTCCTTGAGCGTCCTTAGGGAAGTCCTTCGGTGTAGGCCTTGCGGGAAACAGCGAGGACGGTGCGGGATCCGACGAGTACCTTACGAGAAGATGATCGAGCTTCCTGCGGGTTTCGGCGAGTCGGCGGATGAGGGAAGATTCGCGGAAGAGCTCTTGCGAGACGATGATTCGACAAGCTTCCTGCAGGTTTCGGCGAGTCGGCGGGTAAGGGAAGAAGCGGCGGAAGAGCTCTTGCGGGATATTTCCTGCGAAGTGCGGCGGGATTCGTGTAGCATGCTCCTTCGGCGGGATCCGTAATGAAGTTGAAAGGTCAGCGAGATTCCAAGTCTATAAAAAGTCGGCGGGATTTGTCTAAGTCGAAATTGAAAGATTTCTTGACTAGGAATTTTCACATTAAGAAGTATTGCAACATTTTTGAATTCGTCTGATGTCAAGTCAATAAAAAGACGATAAATACAGATATATTTTAAAGCCAATCTATTTGGGTTTGAACGAGGCTTTTCCAAAAACCTTTTTGATGTCAATTGTGAGTTGTCGAGATTCACAATGACATTGCTTTGATAACTCTTTATTGATGTAAAAAGGTTTGCATGTATCGAGTAAACCCATCCTTGGATGTGCATACATACACGTATATACAAAGATGTATCTATATATAAAGATATATATATATATATATATATATATATATATATATATATATATATATAATTGTCAATTGAAAACGACTCAAGTCTTGGAACTGATCATGAGTACCTGGGATTTTGAGAGTCATCGTTTTAGTCCCACAGGTAGAACATATTAGAGCCTCAATGTGAGTATGCTCAAATAGATATCACATCTGTTATTGTAGACGCATGTTCCAATTTATTCTTGTGGCACCTACTGTCTAGTTCCCATCATATTCATGGGAACCTAGACTACCCTGCAAGAAAGAATTACCTTACCTTAGGAACCCAAATCATATTGGGTCCTAGGTTCCTGTTAGCATAAGCACGCAACTGCCTTCCTTCAGAAAACCTGTCAGGAAGACTACCTCTGTCCCGTGAATGTGGGTAAGCACTTGCCGTTGGCACAGAGGGGTTGTGCCAACAGTCGATGGCAAAGTGTCCCACTTTGCCACAGCACCAACATGGGTGAATGTTGTATCGCCGTTTCCGACCCGATCTAGTGACTGAGGTAGTCACGGTCCTAGGTCTAAACGGGATAGAGCATGACCTCCTCACAAAATTTCCTCTTCCATCGTGACACGTGTAAGGGTGGAAGGAATGCATGTTGTGAGCGTCATGAGGCCGGGAAGGTGGTGCCCTCCTTTCAGGCATCCCCCTTTCAGAGGCCCCATGAAAACTTACACCATGACTTCCAACCTCCCTATCCTGTGTCCTCGGGTGGTGAGAAATGTTCTGTGAGCTAGGACATGCAGATTCGCACCGAGTTGAGGCAGTGGCAGTGAATACAAAGGGCTCAGAAGGAGCCTTAGGTATTCTCTCATGGGTGGCCACGACGGCCCTTGCACTACGGGTGTCTCCACATGGGGACAGATCACCCTTGCAGTGACCACGACTATTTCCGTGGTCATACCTGAAGGCATGATGAGTTGCCTTCCTGCTTGGAGTGGGGGGTCGGAATACCGTTTCCCCATTTCTCCACGAATTAATAATCCGGGAGATCCACCCATTTTCTTGCTTTCTCTTTATAGCATCAACCTTGGAAAAGTTTGATACTATTCTTTTCTCATTTTCTAGACTACTCTCTAGAGCTGAGATCTTAGAGTCCTTGACCTTGTTGGATGCCAATTGGAGAACCAACAAGATCTTCAGTCGAGCAATCTCTTGAGCTTGCTCCTCAGCAAGTAGGTTGCTTTCCTGACGGGCTCTCTTCAGGGAATCAGAATTTTCTGGAGGAGAGCAGTTTCTGTCTTCAGAAAGTTCAAAAGATATGGGGCAGGATGAAGATGTTACCTGCTCATCTGTGTTATAGTCATTAGAGCCAGTGACCATTGTTTCATCCTCATCAGAGCTGCTTTCCTCACTGGCCTCGTCAGTCTCTGACACGGACACTGGAGCTCTGATGCTGTCCGAGTGATGCTTGTCTTCATCTTCAGAGGTGAGGACCCCCACATAGGCTTCCTCCTCAGGTTGACAGCATATTCCAGCTTTCTCTGACTCCCCCATCCACTCTGATATCATCACCCACAAGGATTTAGCAGTCCTACATTTTGCTAATCTAGAGCAAGAAGCTCCAGACCAGATATCCAAGATAATTTGACGAATCCTCTCGTCCAAGTTAAATAGGGACAGTTCCGTCTCTGACATCTCAGCAATGCACATGGGCACTTGGATCCCAGAGTCGGAGGTCTTCATGGGAATGAACGGACCCTCTTCCAGGATGAAGGATGCTCGAGGATTGATAGCATCAAGGTGAAATGACACTCTCATCCTCCAGATGGGATAATAATCCTTTATGCATGCGGGGAGTTTGAGTGGCGGTATCTCATAATCCAGCTCCATGCCTCTGACACTGGTGGCAGGATTCTACTCAAGGTGTTAACCTTTTTGATGAGTAACCTCGCTCTGATACCACTTGAAAGTCCACCTAGTGTCAACTATGTGCACCTATGGGGGGGGAATAGGTGACGTGTAGCGCTTTTGCGGAATTTACGAATGTACCTGCACAATAAAAATAAAAAGCACAGCACACAGAATACACAGGCAATTTATAGTGGTTCCCCGACTTGGGTACATCCACTTTCCCCCTTCGACCTATCTCCCAACGAGGGACGACTCGGTCTCTTCTCCAACAGGATTGAAATCCAATCCCTGCACTATCGGAAGGAACCCTTCCACACGTGAGAGTCAACACTCCCACAAAACGGGTTGCACCCAACCCTTACAACACGGAACAAACGTTCCTTTATAACAAAAGTAAATATAGAATGTACACGAGATACAAACTTCGTTTGGAGACTACGGTGTTCCTCTTCGTTCGACGACGTGTTCGTGAAGTCAACGAAAAGTCTACAACCTTAGTCTCTCTTGGAGAGGATCTCCCCGGAACCGGCGGCGGCAACACGAGCGGCGGCTAGCTTTGGGATCGGCGGCTATGATGATGAGCGGCTGCTGAAAATAGAGATCCAATCTTCGTAGCGAAGCTAGCTAGGTCTACCAACGGTCACACTAGGATCAATCGACTCGATCGATTCAAATGGGGAAGACTTTCCCGATCTACAAATCGAGAGACAAGAGATCTCCGGTTACACACATGAGAAGCTGAGCTTAGCTAGGCTTCTATCGACCGGAAATCAGGAAGAAAACACGATCTCGACCGGCGATCCACACTCTCGCGCGGCGATGGAGGCGGCGGCGGAAACTCGCGAACTAGGTCAAGTCGCGGCTCTGCTTTTTCGTTTCTTTTTCCGTTTTTTTACTGTTCAAAAATACCCGTGTATTTATACATTAAAGACCCATACAATATGACCGTTGTGGGTCCCACAAGTAGAAACCCGAAATCCGGTTCAAACTAGTCCAGCGGCAGAATTCGGTCCAGCAGCATCCAGAGAAAACGCCAAGTAAAATTCGTCGAGAATCATTGGTGATTCTCGACGAATCGGCGAGAATCAGTTAACGATTCTCGACGATTCATCGAGAATCACTGGTGATTCTCGACGGATCACTTGTTGATTCTCAACGATTTTCCCTTGGTATTAATGACCTGCTCAGCGACGGGTTCGGCGAGAATCATTAGTGATTCTCGTCGAATCTTACTTGGCACGGTTTTGGGGTAGCCGGAAGGAGTCGGCGAGAATCACTAATGATTCTCGACGATTCGGCGAGAATCACTAGTGATTCTCGCCGAATCGGCGAGAATCACTTGGTGATTCTCGTCGAATTATACTTAGACGGATTTTCGTCTTTCCACCCAAGTGCTGCTCCTTGACCCATCCTTGCTCCTTGTCTTCTCTTGCATAAACATGGCCATGTACTTGAAAATAAGTGCACTCCAATAGATAGAGTACACGTAGGTCAACACACTGATCTGCTCAACGAGGGATTACGTCGTGCAGATCCGTGTATATTGACCTACTGCACCCTGACATTGGTGTGCACTTAGCGTGGAAGAACTGCAAGCACAACTTAAGAGGTTCCATCAAATACATTGTGAATTCATCTTAGCTTGACAGATGGCTTTCTCAAATCCAGTTGATTGTGGATACAATACCCAACAAAAGATAACCAAGGAACTTTGCTCGGCTTGTCCCAAAGATGCACTTCAAGGGGTTTAGCCGCATCTTCTACTTTCATAAGGTGGAGAATGTTTCTTGTTGGTCAAGAAAGTGGGAGTTTACATCTCGGATCTTTACCATAAGTTCGTCAACAAACACCTCCAAATTCCTTCCAATCTAGCCTGGGAAGACCCGGACCATAATGCCCTGGTATGTAGACCCCACGTTCATTAGCCCAAAGTACATCATCTTGTAGCTGAAACGTCCTTCCCTTGTGATGAAAGATACATCTTTAACATCGGGTGGGTGCATCCGAATCTGATGATAACATGAAAAAGCATCTAAGAAACTCATTATAAAAAACTGACGGCTAAGTCAACTAGAGCATCGATCCGAGGTAGGGGTAGCAATCCTTAGGCCATGATTTATTTAAAAGCGAAAAGTCCACACACATTCTCAACCTCCCATCTCCTTTACTTAACATTATCACGTTGGAGAGCCAGATTGGATACTGGATTTCCGATACAAAACCTGCCTCTAAGAGCTTTTTTACCTCCTCAAAGATGGGCTCCTCCAACTTTGCGGCGATGGTCCTCATTTTCTAGCGGATTGGCCATGTCTCTGGTTAGAGATTCAAACGGTAGCATGCTACATCTGCATCGATGCCCGACATGTCTATCACGCTAAAATCGAAGTCGTTGATGTTCTTTTTAATGCATTTCTGCATCTTCTCCTGATCTTTAGGGCTTATTTGGCGTTGATCCGCACCCTCTCCATCTCCCCTACCCTGGTGAAGACCTCCATATCCACAACCTCCACTATCGGCTCCAATCGGGACTGCTCCCCTCCGATCCTTGGCTCCTCTCCCGACTCGAACTCTTCATTCCCACCGGCATTGTCAAGCTCCATGGACTCTGTCCGACTTCCCTGCGACTCCACTCCTCCGCCTCCCTAGATCTCGATTATGTCTTAATCCTCCTCCTCCTCCACAGCCTCCCCATCGACCTCTCATATACTCACTTCTCCCTCCACTACAACCTCCTCCTGTGTTTCTAGCTGTAACGACTCCATTCGTTCATATATCATATAATAGAAGGTCCGGCCGGGGACCACACCATATGCCACAAAACAGGCGGGGAAGTTACAGGTTAATACCTAAAAATAATTGCACCCTAACTCAGAGCATTCTAGCAGAAGATTTTAACAATATTATTGAACCCCACCCATGAATGTCCACAATATATATAAACAACCACATTTATATATAAACTCCTGAAGGAATGTACACAACTACAAAAATGTTTTGCCTTATGGCCTTACAGTTACTCTTTACAAGTGTGGATTCCAAACATCGACGCGCAGGCCGGCCACACAAGAAAAAAACACAATATTCTTTGCTTAGCCTTCAAGGGCTAGCAGCAGCAGCAATAAGGACATCAGTACTTATGTGTCCCACTTGGCTCTCCAGCACCTGTACAAGGACACCCCACCAAATGGTGGCAAATAAGGCAATGGTCAGCATTCAACTGACCAATTTATAATGACGCTACCCCTTTCTCGGGGCAGTGCTATTCCTTCCCTGTAGACATAGCAATTCATCGACATATATATAGATATCACACATTATGCTCTCACGCACAAACAGTCCATCAAAACTGTCAGCCACGCGACCCGACGATCCGTGCACTCATGGCACATTCTTGGTGTACCGGCAAACCAGGGTCCCACCACCGTTCGAGGTCCGAAACCCAACTGTAAAATTGAGCATTTAGTCTTTCCGGCACGTAGGCCTAAGACTCTCATTATACGCTCCAACTGACAGCACTTTCAGGTCTTTAAGTCGGACGGACATAACAGAGGTACGGATCAGTCACCCCCCGTTGGTCAAGTTGCCTTGCCATCACCAAATACCAACGTACTCAAGGATAAATTTAAGGCGCGGGTCGGTTTCACCTTTCCTATTTGGCATGAGGCCTTTTCAAGAGCTCATCAAGCTCACAATAACCATACTTTCCACCAAGGACTGGCTTCACAATAGCCACAATGTCCACCACGGGACTGGCTTTACACTAGCCACAATGTCCACCACGGGACTGGCTTCACAATCAACAAGGGGAGTTCGTGCTAGCGTCTCTCATGATCCTCTAGCGGGTTCCGTAGAACTCACTTTATGCATCCAACTCCGCCCAAACCCTATAGCATCCTGCAGTCCCAGAAAATTGGTCTTGCCATAGCACACAACACAAGCATCACAAGAGTATTTTCCTGACTACCACTCCAGTACTTCCTGTTACTGCCCTTCACAGGTCCAACCCTTCGACACCACAAACTACTTGTTTAACCACGGAGTCTTCTCCGGTATGAAAATGAAACATCACCAATCCAGTCCAACCTGTCCAGATGGGCTTCACATAACATACCTGTTCTGTACTACGCATTTCTGGATCTATATGCAAAACTATTGGGGATCCAAGAATTAACCCAAGGAAATCCCTTCGCAGTCCACCCTTTGGTGGGGGAAATCAATGCACATGCCAAAATTAAGGACTTCACATGTCCAAGAAGGAAGATCGTTACCCTTGACGACCTCTTTGGATCCATGGAAATCTAGCCGGTTGAAAAGCACTGCAGCGTCCTTTCCTCTACAAATCTGGCCTCGGACCTTAGTTTGGAACTCTAAAGCTCCGTCGGCAGCCGTATCCCTTCTCCTCCTCCACCTCCTCCTCCTTTCTCTTACTTCTCTCTAGCACTTTTAGAAATAGAATGGCCAGAAATAAATTGAGACTTATCTTCTCAATTTCGGCCTTAAAGCTGCAAGGAGAAACATGGGCCATTAGATCCCAGAGGAAGGAAATGAACGGCTAAATAATTCTCTGAAATGGCTATTTCGGGTTTGACACCGCCTGTGATATGCCCGTGTCACAGGCCACGTACCTTAAGCAGCGCACGAACCGACTTATCCAGAATAGGACACGGCCATGTGATACGCCCGTGTCACAGGCCGCGTGCCTTCAGACATGCCCGTGTCTCGCTCTCGAAACCCACTCAAGACCTACTCTAGAGAACCACTCGACACGGCCTCTGACACGCCAGTGTCATAGGTCACGTTCCTTACTCGAGACACTAGAGACCTACTCAAGACCACACCCCGATACCCACTCAAGTATATAAAGCAGGACACGGCCATGTGACACGCCGTGTCACATGCTGTGTGCTCTCTTCTCTCGAGAATTCATCGAGCGCCTACTCGAGTGGAGTTCATCGACCAGAGGAGGACATTCCCTCGGACATGCCCTCGGACATGCCCTCGGACACGCCCGTGTCACAGGGCATGTTCCCTCTCGAGAACTCGTCGAGTTCATTTCGTCGAGCACTCAACAGGCTGCTCAACCGAGCAGGACACGACCTGTGACACGCCCGTGTCCCAGGCTGTGTTTCCCAGCCTGAACCCAAATTTGGGATTTGGGGTGTTACAACCCTCCCCACCTTACAAGAAATTTCGTCCCGAAATTTGCACACAGTAAGGAAGCAAATGCAAGTTGTTGTAATTTCAAAATATATATTACAATAAAGGATACACTATACAATAGTTTACATAAACAGCTCCGGAAATTCAGCACGTATGGTCTGCTCTCGCTCCCATGTTAGCTCCTCACGGCCACGGTTGTCCCACCGAACCTTGACCATCCCGATTGTCTTATTCAGCAACTGTTTATCTACTCGATCCTCAATCTGAATTGGCCTAACCTTCGTCATTAGCCCATACTCAACCGGCACACGATCATTCTCAATCACTTGAGCTGGATCTTTGACGGCTTTACAAAGTACAGATATGTGAAACACATCATATAAGCCACCCAATTCTGACGAAAGAGGTAGCTGATAGGCAGCTTCCCCAACTCGCTCCACCACTTCAAACGGACAAAGATATCTCAGACTTAAATTTTTCAGACGACGAATCCTGGACACGCCTTTGAACGGTTTAATCTTCAAATATACCCAATCGCCCACCGTGAAATCCACGTTCCGGTGCCTGGCATTGTAGTACTTCGCTTGTCTATCCTGGGCTATCAGTAGCCTCTCAAGAATAGAGCGTATCATCGAGTTAGCTTCTTCAACTCCTTTACGCTTATATAGTTTGGATTCGCCCGCTTCTGCCCACTCTAATGGTGTATGACACTTACGACCATACAAAGCTTCAAAGGGTGCCATACCGATGCTCGGTTGGTAGCTATTATTGTAGGCAAACTCCACCATATAGATATGATCTTCAAATCTCTTACCAAAATACATGGCACACATTCAGAGCATATCCTCCATTGTTCTGTTGGTCCTCTCAGTCTGGCGATCCGTTTGGGAATGAAAGGTCGTACTGAATTTCACCTTCGTTCCCAACAACTGATGGATTCGCTTCCAATCGTTCGATGTGAATCGCCCATCACGGTCACTCACGATGCTATGGGCAACACCGTGCAGCCGTACGATCTATTCCACATAGAATTTTGCCAAGACTTCTACTGAATTATCCCCCTTATTCAAAAGTAAGTGAGCCACTTTCGTCAATCGGTCCACAATCACCCATATTGAATAATTCCCACGTTGAGATCTCGGCAACCCGTGCTTGAAATCCATTGAAATATCATCAACTTCCAATTCGAAATGGGTAACGACTTCAAGAATCCTCTGGGCTTCTTGCATTCCGCTTTCACCAAAGCACAAGTGTGATATTTAGCCACATAATAAGCTATGTCTTTCTGTAGTCCTGGCCACCAGAACAACTTTTCATGTGCTTGAACATCTTTGTGCTCCCAGGGTGAATTGAGTATTTTATGAAGTGAGCTTCATACATCAATTCTTCTCTCCACTTACCCCTACTCGGGATGCACAAACGACCCTCTTTTCTCAAAAGGCCATCATCCCAGGAGAATTGGCCATCTAGCCCATCCTTTGCATAGCATTGGAGACTTTCATCCAACTCTGTTGCTCGTCATATTGTACCTCCGTCCAATTTAAGCATGCATCGGCTGTGAAATTCTTGTCAACACAAGAAATCTCTAACGCATCCAACTCCAGGATCAGACGCTCATCATGCATCTGCAACCAATTTGCCCTTGACGAAACCCTCTGACTCGAGGCATCAGAGACCACGTTTCCCTTCCCAGGAGTATAATGAATATCAAAGGTGTAGTCCCCAAGGAACTTCATCTACCTTCGTTGTCGCATATTCAGATCCTTCTGATCTAACAAGTATTTTAGGCTCTAATGGTCCGAAAAGATATCCACTTTTACGTCATAAAGATAATGCCGCCATAATTTAAGTGCAAAGATCACTGGCGCCAACTCCAAGTCGTGGACAGGATAATTTCGCTCATGCACTTTCAACTGGCGTGATCCATAAGTAATCACCTTTCCAAACTACAAAATAATGTAGCCCAAGCCGCTCCCTGAAGCATCACTATAGATCTCATAGTCATCTGTGCGCGACGTAAACACCGGCGCTGTGGTCAAACAACTCTTTAGCTCTTCAAAAGCTCGCATGCACTTTGGCATCCAAACGAACTTCTGATCCTTCCTAGTCAGTGTGGTCAGAGGCAAAGCGATACGCGAGAAGTTTTCTACAAAACGTCAATAGTAGCCTGCCAGTCCAAGGAAACTCCTGACTTCGACCACCGAAGACAACAACGGCCACTCATGTATGGCTATTATCTTTGACGGATCCACTGCTATGCCCTCTCCACTTACAACATGGCCATGAAAAGCCACTGACGACAGCCAAAACTCACACTTTGAGAACTTGACATAGAACTTATTCCTCCGCAAGGTATGCAACACCAACCACAATTGGTTTGCATGATCAGCTTTCGATTGAGAGTACACCAAGCTATCATCAATGAATACAATCACACATAGGTCCAAGTACTCTCGGAACGTTTGGTGCATTAGGTCTATGAACACCGATGGCACATTACATAGCCCAAACGACATAACAGTGAACTCATAATGACTGTATCATGTTCCAAATGCGGTCTTGGGAATGTCACCTTCCCGAATCCGTAATTGGTAATATCCAGATTTCAAATCCAATTTAGAATAGACGGTTGATCCCACTAGCTGATCGAATAATTCATCTATACATGGAATCAGATACTTGTTCTTCTCTATCAGCTTATTCAATTCATGATAATCAATACATAACCGCAAACCACCGTCTTTCTTTTTCACAAAAAGATCAGATGAGCTCCAAGGTGATATACTTGGGCGATATATCCCTGCTCCCACAACTCTTGCAATTGGACTTTCAATTCAGCCATTTCCTTTGGCGCGACGCGATATGGCGAGCGGGCCACAGGTTTCGCACCTGGCACCAACTCAATAGTGAAGTCGATCTTTTACTGGGGTGGTAGCCCAGGAAGATCCTTAGGAAACACATCTGAAAACTCTGATACAATCGAAACATCACTCACATAGCCTTTGGCTCAACAGCCTGAATCAGCGTGAAGAATAACTCAGTGCCCTTCCGAATAGTATTGACAGCTTGGAGTGTAGACATCTAGGTCCCGCTCAGTCCTCACATACTAGTGAACTTAGTATGAAGATATGTATTTTGTCCCAGTGTGATCTCTTTTGACATACAATCAATTAAGGCACACTGCTCCGAGAGCTAGTCCTTACCAAAGATCACATCAAATTCCAATATCGGGAGTACAGATGCACTCAAACAGAAATCCCGAGTTCCAATTTGAACCGCCACATCGCAATCCCTCTCCGCAAGCAGCAAACAACCATTCAGTAATAAAACCTTGACGCTCTCTGTCTTCACATGACTAGGTACTCCAATTCGAGCTACAAAGTCCTTAGACAGAAATGAATGTGAAGCACCCGTATCAAATAATGCTCTTGCTAGCGTGTTCTGAATCATAACAAATCATGTGGCAACCATATCACACACAATCCACACACAAAGCTTGCAATAAGAAAAACATACAATAACTAAACTCATACATGTGACGACGTCACTTTGCTTTATGGCCTCCTGCTGGCCAAGATTATAGACTCGGGGCTGCGCCTGGGATACAGAGGACTCCATAACTGCCTTATCCTTCTCAACATAAGACGCTCCCATATTCTTTTCACACTTTGGTGGAGCATCCCGACAAACACGGGCTATATGCCCCACTTTACCACAAGTGAAACAGGTACGAGTCTCTGGCCTCAAAGTGGCCCACGACAGAATTGTTGAAGGAGCTTGCACAGAAGGCTTGGACCTCTTGCCCCATTTATTTTGATAGTAAGATTTCCCAGGTTGGGGCGCCTTGAACTCTGACTTTGTCACAGCCAAGGCCCTTTTTCCTTGCACCTGCTTCATATCTTTCTCCAGCGCACACACAGTATCGACCAACTCCTGAAACCCTTGGTTTACCGAACTCAAGAGCAGGAATCGCAACTCATCCCGCAATCCTTCGTAGAACCTAATGGTTTTCCGTTGCTCATCGGCGAAGATAGAACCCGCATAATATCCCAACCTTATGAACTCATGCAGGTACGACTCAACACTATTTTCTCCTTGTGTTAGCAGTTGTAACTCATTTTCCATGGCAATGCGTTGTGCCGCTGGTAGGTACTTTGCCAGGAATAGTCACGAGAACTCCTCGATCGAAACTTGTGTTAACTGCCTGGCCACTAAGTGGTATAACTCGAACTCGTCCCACCATAGCCGAGCCACTCCTTCCAATAAGAAGGTGGCCAAGGTGACCTTCTGATCACCTCCATCCTAATCGCCGTCAATATATGCTTGACGTGCGACAAAAAATCCTCCGCCTGCGTAGGGTATCCCATACCCATAAATGTTGGGGGATTGAAGCTCATAAACTACTTCAATTGCCATTCAGCTACTCGAGGTTCCATAGCCACAACATGTTCTGGCCTTGCTGTAAAATGTTCTAACACCACTGCTGGCTGCGCTTGCCTACCAGGCTGTGCTTGAAACTTTACAAACAGTGCCTCAACAATTAAGCAGGTGGTTTCTGCAGAAGGGGGAGGTGTAGGCACCTCAGCTGGTTCCATACTCTCATCAGACCGCTGGGGCTCCGACTGCCCAGCACCACTACAATTCAGGTATAGTTGAACAAGACACACATTAGCGACCTCGCACAAGCAATAACAATAATTTAGGAACGCGCATGTTCCTCAAACAAGTGTATTTGCATTCCTTAAGTGGACATTCAAGAGTTCATTAGTGTTAACACGGTTCGCACTGACACGTGCTATAAGACCCCTCCCCTTAACAAGGAGGCTCCCGGTCTTATGACCAGAACCACAGTCTTACGGTGGCACTAACGCACAGGTTAGTAGACACCGCAACACGCTGATTCTGACGGCAAGTACGATCATAAAACCTGTAGGCCAATATGAGAAATAGAAGTAATACATAGCAGAGTACAACACAGCTAGTCGACAGTCACAGTACAAATCATACATATATATGAATGAAATAGTACACAGTCCACAATGAGTACAAGAAATAATATGAAGTGTAATAAGGGCTTATGCCTAGTACATCATATGAAATAACTCTCCTCTCGAAATATCAAAACAGTGGAAGCTAATCATCTAATCTCATACTCATCCCACCTAAGGTAGCGCTGTAGTAGTAGTAGGTGGTGGTATCAACTCCTCACGCCCTATCACCTCGTCCTGTCGGTCGTGCTGGTGCTCCATCTCCTCGAGCTCCTAAAAATAGTTTGGTCACCGACCATTAGTCAAAAAGACTATGTCGTTTCCTTCGCACCTCGCCCCGCAACTCCTAGGCACCGTGCAAGAGGACGAAGCGGAGGACTATCAAGGGGTAACAAAAGGAAAGTAGGTGAAAATGGAAACAAAGCTACCAAGTAAGAGTGTGAGCAGTAAATCTACACTAGTAGTTCTATGTATATAGTATGAAATTAAAAGCATGTACAGTACAAGTAAAGAACTGAAAGTAAGGGCAGAAAAGTAAAGCTATGCTACCATTACACTACCATCACAAACGTACCGTAACTTATAAAAATGCTCATACAAATTTATAAGTTACGGTTTCCAGGAAATTTAACTTATCATACAAAAGAGACAATACTAATTTATATGATAAGGATTTATGAAGCGTACGCCCTAATATAAATGAATGTTTATGATGCAATTTATGCAACAGGCAAGTGCAACTCACACACAATGACTCTGTGATCACAGACCTTTAGTTCCCACTTTTTGAGAGCTAGCTTCACTCTCGGGTACCACCGTTGTGGCTACGGCAGCAGCGGAGCGGGGATCTCCACTTCTAGGCAGGTATGCATACTACCAAACCTTAAACCCCTCTCATACGCCTCTGTACACGAACTAGGTGCACTCTAGAGTCCATACGTATGCACTTTGCTGACTACCCGTCAGTATTGTTGGGTCGGGTGTACGTTATCGGGGATCGTCCTCAAAACCACAGTGTAAAACAACCCACTGACCCCTCAAACCCTCAGACCCGCCTGGTTCACCGTATTCCCATCAGTGTGACGATTGTCCAGTACCGCATGACCCGCCACTAAATTTATGCACATGAAAGTATATCATCCCGAGCAATCAGATCGCAGGACCAACCTGTCCTGAATCCCTCAACCCCTTCACGGGTGAGCCTGCAACATATATCCCTCCAACCCATCTTGGGTGAGAACGCACTATAGTGCCTTTATTCAAAATCCCTCAAACCCGTCACGGGCGAGAATGAACCATAATGTCTTAACCTATTAGACTACTCTTGTCTACGGGTTATTATACTTAGTGATTTATGGTTAATCCTAGGACTGCCCAGGGTATACCCGGTGAAGTGCTCTCGGGGGCACTAGGAACTATGATGGGATTACGCCCAAAGCTCCCTTTCTCAAGGATATTGTTGGGAACTATATCCACATTAACCCAGATTTTATGAAGTCACCCTGGAACTAAGATGAATTAGTTTGTATTTGATGCTTCGTTTGAGTTGTGTTTGTAGGTCTCCAATGGGAAGTGTAGACCAATGTCAGTCTACAATGGGTCACTAAATACAGGACTATGCAATGTAATCCCTCATTATGTGTTCCAAAGTGTTGACTCATGTGTAGCGTCTCTATTGGGATACACTTCATATTCAAGCTATAGGACTATGTGAAAAGACCTGATGTTGATTCCCCTCTAGTAGAAGAAAGATTTTGACAGAAATGTTTCTAAGTGTTTCTCTTGAGTAGGTCTTTAACTACTCGAGTAGATTGCTTGAGATATACTCGAGTAAAACTTCTGCATACTCGAGTAAGAAAATTCTTCCTCTTGTGAAGTCAAGTAAAACACTCGAGTAGTTCACTGACATACTCGAGTAGCTTACTTAACTACTCGAGAAGATCATTCTTCCTACTCGAGTTGCCTAGGATTCAGTTTCCAAGTTTTTCTAAGTAAATCACTCGAGTAGTCCAAGAAATACTCGAGTAGCTCATTCTGTCTCCAGTAGTTCATACTCGAGTAGTTTATTCTTCCTGTTCCAGATTCCTTTTTCTCAGAATTTTTCTAAGTCATTTACTCAAGTAGGTAATTTGTATACTCGATTAGTTCTCGACACTGTATCGAGTAACTCTCTTCTCTGTGTCGAGTAGTTAAGATACACTCGAGTAAGTCTTTCAAATACTCGAGAAGATTTCTTTCCTCTCGAGTAGTTCAATCTGATTACTCGAGTAGCTGTTTTTCCCGTGTGCAAAATTTCTCTAAGTGTTTGTCTCGGGTAGTTCTTCTAACCACTCGAGTAGTTCAATTCAGCATACTCGAGTAGTTCAATTCAGCATACTCGAGTAGTACAACTTGTACTCGAGTAGTTCAACTACTTCCCGTGAAACTTTTCTATATACTCGAGTAGATCTTCTAAGTACTCGAGTAAGTTGATTATATGACCTCGAGTAGTTGTCTTCAACCTACTCGAGTAGTCATGGATTATATACCCGACTAACATTTCTTTACTTACTCGAGTAGTCCTTGACCTACTCGAGTAGTTATATACCTACTCGTGTATATGACCTCCTTTTCTCTGAAATTTCTTCTAAGTCCAGATTTGACAGATTTTCAAATTCTGTGACATGATTGGTCCACGTGTACGTCATTAAAACCAATTATGACAGTTATTAGTATTCTTATATAAAGGTGTGTCTAATCGACAAACCCTAATAAGAATTACATGCTTTCAAGATAAATTATTATTGGAAAATTTTCTGCAGCCGTCTCTCTCTCCAAGTCGCTATTTCCTCTCTCTCTTCACGGAACGAAAGCCGCCGCCGCCGCTGTTCTTCTCCGGCAATTGTTTCGATTTTCAAAGGAAATAGACTGAAGAAGTTTTACAGATCGAGATCATTTTACAACTTCTCGTCCTTTTCCCGATCGTGTAAGACAAAGAAGATTTCAGATCTGGCCGAGATTTTCTTCATCTTTTCTGAAAGTGCCGCAAAGCTCACAAGAAGATGATCCTGGTTGCTGTTTGCAGATCTGACTGAAAAATCATTGTTTGTATTTTCTTAAACAATTTTTCATACTAGTAGGAGAAGTTTTCTCCGAGTGTAGGAGCTTTCAACTCCGAGTTTGTAGGAAGTTTTGCCTTCCGAGTTGTAGATCCAGTTGGTTGGATTGAGTTTGTAGGAACTTTATTCCGAGGGTAGGATTGATTTTCAATGCGAGATAGTGGAGTAGCCGAGTCTAGTATATTGCTAGATCGGTGAGGGAAAGTGGATGTACCCAAGATCGGGGAACCACTATAGATCTTGTCTCGTCTGTGATAATTTGGTAGATAGATCTGTGCTTTGGTCTGAGATTTTTTTAATTCCACAAAAGACGCACAAATTACCTATTCACCCCCCTTTAGGTGATCTAGGTTGACAACTATTATCTTTCAGATATTTACTTTAGTTGATGACTACCCATAATTCACCACCAGCTCTCGTTATTACTCTTGAGTGGTCCTAATGACTTAAGATGTTTTCAGAAGGGCGATGGTCTTCCGCCGGCCTCCACTCCAGTTGATATCCAAGGGCTTGCACTTTTACTCTCGTCACTAAGATAACACTACCCACCAAGATCTATCTATCATGGACAAGGCAAAGGATTTTGTCACGCTTCCCCTATGCAACAAGAACAACTTTCCCATGTGGAAAGAAAGGATCAAATTCTTTATGGAAGCCGTGGATCCAAGAATCTTCATGATAGTTGAAGAAGGTCCTTATATCCCTATAACTGTCTCCACTATAGTTCCTACCAAGAAGGTTCCAAAGAAGCTGATGTATTTAGACAAGGACGAGATTGCACTTGTCTCACTAGTCAAGAAAGCTAAAAACATTATAGCAAGTGCAGTTGATGACTCAATGCTGCAGAACTTAATCCACTGCCAATCTGCAAAGGTGATGTGGCAGTCCTTAGTTACCTTAATGGATGGAACAGAAGAAGTGAGGGATGATCGGAGATCCCTTGTCAATCAGAAGTTTGAAGCCTTCCGACAGGGAAGCAAAGAGACCATTACTGATACATTTGAGAACTTTTTCAAGATAGTGAATGACCTAAGAGTCTATATCAGAGTATTCACTAATGGAGAACTGAATGACAAGTTCTTGAGATCCCTGACCAAAAAATGGGACAACAAGGTCTGTGTCATCAGGGAGTTTGGGAAGCTGGCTGAGACGGACCCACAAAATCTCTTCGGGAAGCTTATGTCACATGAGCTTCAACTCAACACCAGGAAAGCTGAAGAAGAGAAGAGAAGGTCTGCTCTCAAAGAAAAGTCTGTTGCTCTAAAAGCAGACACCTCTAGAAAGACCAAGGCTGCCTCCCCTGCTCCAGCTCCTGAAATTAGTAAGAAGAAGAAACTTCAGAGCCAAGTAACTCAGGCTCTGAGCTATCAGACGGAGAGTTCTCACTGCTCTCATGTCAGTTCAAGAAATTCTTGAACAAGAAGAAGCAATGGAAAGGCAAGGATGCCTCCTATAGAAGATCACGACACGATGGTGATCGGCAAAGAAAATGCACAAGTAGCCATGACAGGTATTCCTCTAAACAGAACAAATATGTTTCGACTGACATTATTTGCTATTGTTGTAATAAGCCAGTCACGTCATCGCCGACTGCCCTCATAAGAAGGAGGGTGGTAGAAGAGAAGAGAAGAAATCCTTGTACAACAAAAAGAGGAAAGAGAAGATCCTGATAGCCAAAAAGAGCAAGAATCTTAGTGACTCCGACTCATCTGAGTCAAGTGAAGAAGAAGAAGCTTATTTTGGGCTAATGGCTCAAAAAGATGATGATCATGAGGCCCAGTTCACTGGGAAGGTAAACTCTCATACCCCTCTTTCAGACTCTGAAGTCTCTGAATATGATTGTGAGGATAGCTCCTCTGACGATGAGTCAGAACTAATGGCCCAGTACAAGGAGTTAATCATGACTTATGATAAATGTCATCGAGTTGGGAAGACTCAGGCTAAAGAGATCAAATCTCTAAAAGCCGAAGAGAGCATCTTGAGAGAGATATTCACAAAGACTGACTCCCTCGAGGAAAACTTCAATAACGCAATTGAAGAATATAACAAGGCTCTTGAGCACCTTGACCTCAAGGAGAAAATCATCAAGGAATTGGAAGCCCAACTTGCAGCTGAAAAGAAACTGGTTGAAAGTTTCTCGAATCCCAAGACGGTTCTTCCATTCGATGTTGAATTCTCAGCCAAGGCCAAGGGTGCCGGATTAGGCCATGAAGAAGCTCCTAGTAAATCCTCTAGTAGAAACAAGAATCAACGGAAGAATAAGGCCGCCAAAAAGCCCTTAGCCAAAGAGAAGGGGAAAGCCCCTCAAGATCAAACTACATTCAAGAAAGTCATCTTTCCATCAAATGAGTTTGATTTTGACTCATCCTACGGGCACTTTGCTAGGCCTACCTATGTAGAGCCAAAGTCCCGCTATCAAGGATGGACTCGACCCTGAAACTTTGGCGAAAGTGTCTTTAAGGCACCTTATGAAGAAGTTATTCTTCAGAGCTATGGCCCTTTCAATCATGGGCATAACTTCAAGAAGGCACCAAAGACAAAGCCTGTTGTAGAAAAGCCTATAAAGGAGAAGAAGCCATGTGATTGCCATCATCATGAGGCATCTTCCTCTAAGAATGTTGCCCCTACTAGACCACAATTCCAAAAGGTCAAGCAGGAGATCATGAGGCAAAGTACAACAAAATTGACTGTTGGTGCTGTGACAAGGTTGGTCACTTCGCCATTGATTGCTGGTTCAATCCCAAAAACGATGCAACTCCACATGTCATCAATATGAGAAAGACTGCTCATAATGCTAACACTCGTAGGGGGAGTACTCTAACCCGAGACCAAGGACCCAAATGTGTTTGGGTTCCTAAGGCAATTCCAGTCTATAAAGTTAGAGCTGTGATTTTCTCAACTCAGGTAGCAGCAGTTAGCTGCAGTAACTTCACTGACCTGAAGGAAAATCTATGGTGCTATGAAGAAGTAGTTAGGGCTGAGCTTCAGTCTCATTTTAGGAAGTGGTAGAACATTGCTCTGCAAGAAACTTCCAGCACAAGTAATTACTTGTTGCTGTGGAGGTAGTTAGGACTAAGTATATCTTAGTTCAGTGAGGGTATACTCGGGAAATAAATTCCTGTAGTCATTGTTGGGCTGAGTCTATCTCAGTCAAGAAGCTTGACACAGAGAAATATCTCTTGTGTTAAGAATATCTATCAACCCACTTTCTTCATGTAGGATTCAGTTTACCTGAATCTGATTTGTAAGTGACTATTTAGTCATCGAGCTGTAGGTGCCCTGCTGGGGTACTGAGGTAGGATCCAACTGTGGATCTGAGCTGTAGGGCTTAAATGCTTGAGGTAGGAGAGTGCTGCTCTCTGAGTGTAGGGCCTTTGTGCCTGAGGTAGGTGACAAGTCTGTCACTTAGCTGTAGGTGCCTGGAGGGGCACTAAGGTAGGTACCTGGAGGTGTACTGAGTTGTAGGAGTGTTGAAACACTCTGAGAGTAGGGCCTTGTACCTGAAGTTGTAGGGCAGAAAAGCCTGAGTTGTAGGCCTTAGATATAAGGCTGAGGTGGGTAGCTTTTGGGTCACTGAGTGTAGGAGCACTACAAAGCTCTGAGGTAGGATCCTTTGTGGATCTGAGGTGGTGCTGTCCTCACAGCCTGAGTGTAGGGCTTAATAGCCTATGGTAGGTGGTCTGCTGACCACCGAGTGTAGGCCTTTGTGGCTGAGAAGTGAGTCTTGGAGGAGACTTGGAGATCCTGTGGTATCTGTGGTGCAAGCTCTTAGTAGCAGTTGGAGGAGTTTGTGCCTAGTCCAACAAGTTAGTTGGATAGGTGAGAGAGAAAGTGAATGTACCCAATTGGGGAACCACTATAAATCTCTGTATGCTTTTCTGTGGTTGTTTTTCTTTTATTATTTATAGGTGTTAAGGACAAGCTCTAGAACACCCTAAGCTGAAAGATAAAAGAAAATAACAAGATATTATAAAGAATGCAAAAGATAGTCTCAAAGAGACCAATAACCTATTCACCCCCCTCTAGGTGATTTAACAATCCTTGACTTAAAGACTTTCAATTGAATTTGAAGAGGCATCACCATCAAGACTAAGAGCATAGTTGTATTTGATGTTGTTTAAGCTCATCATGTGTAGGATGTTCCATGAAACAAGTCTAGTGATATGACAGGTGGTCATAAGGGAGAAAGTTGGACACCAAGAGAGGATGCTGGAAAGGTAGGAAGTAGCCTAATTGGCCAAGTCATGATGTTCCATGGAACAAGTCTAGACAGGTTGTCTAAATGATGTGACAGGTGGTCACAAAGTGAAGATGTTGGAAAGGCAGGAAGTAGTCTAAGTGGCCAAGTCAGGTAAACTCTTGCCTATGATGTGGGCTAACAGAAATCTGTCTAAGTCTACAGGCATTGAGTGATGAAGACACACTCAACTCCATACAGCAAAACGCTGTGAGTAGAACTCAGTTCAAAGTTCGTCGAGCTGAGCTCACCATTTGTCGAGCTAAGTTTAGAGTTTGAGACTCTGAGTTCATCGAACGCAGTTCAGAGAATTCGGCGAACTGAGTTTAGAGTTCATCGAGCAGAGCTCGTCATTCGTCGAACTCAGTTCAGTTAGTTAAACTAAATTGCAGAAAGATTTTTCTAAGGAAAAAAGCATTGAGTGATGAATACACACTCAACGCTCTCCACGTTAGAGTCAGAGAAATGTTGGTCTCAGCAAAACCACTGAGACAGGAGTTGGTTTCAGTAAAAATCATTGAGACAGGAGTTAAACTCAATGCAAAAGTACTAAGAGAAATGTTTGTCTCAGTAGAACCACTAAGAAGAAACCGCTGAGATAGAAGACAGTCTCAGCTGAGAAGTAGAAAGCGTTGAGACCGCTGAGAAGAAACCGCTGAGATAGAAAACAGTCTCAGTTGTGAAGAAAGAACCACTTAGGCAAGAGTTAGTCTCAGCATAACCGCTAAGACAAGTGTTGGCCTCGAGATTTCCCAAGTAACGATCTCTCAAGGAACCTGTTGGATCCCTAGTTGATTTGGGCTAGGTTCACTAACTTAGGATGTGACCCAACATGTATAGCCAGGGTCAAAGTTATGTCCTAGAGTCTAGGCCAAGTCCTTAGAGTCAACATCAGATGGACCATCTATCAACAAGACTATCAGGGACTCAAGACCTAGATGATTTCAAGACTAAGTAAAAATGAGTTCGACGTTCGTAGAACTCAGGTCGACAAAAAACGTTCTTAGCTCAATGATCTTGAGACATTTCTTGAGCTGATCTCGACGATCTTCATTCTTTGGTCGACAAAAACTAAAGTCAGGATAACTCCAGATTTTTCTAAGTCCAACTTCAGACTTTGATCGACGAACAAGATTTTGAGCTCGACAGACTTGGACCTCAAGTACACAACTTCTCAGGTCAACTGATGTAGGCTCACTTTTTCGAGCGTTATGGGTGCCCGATGGAACTAACACGACGTTCTCCGATAACCCTCATGTCACACTTAAGCACTTAATGCAACAACGACACAATTAATATTGTTACTAATTAAAGAATTACAGGGGGGTTCGCAAGGCCCCTTAAGATAATACTAAGGCGATATGTCGAGGTCCTCTCAAGAGAAAAGAACCCACACGGTTCGATCGAGCGTTGTTGTACCAAAAGAGAATCCACCGAAAACAAAAGATTAGGACAAGGGTGGTACTCTCCCAACAAAATAAAATGAGGGCCGCCACGCCTCACGAACTTAAACGAAAGAAATAAACACGACAATAACTAAAAGAAATTAGCCACGAAAATTCAAGCGTTACACAAGCCACGCAATTTGCCAATGCCACAAGATCTATCTAAAGAAGAGAAACACATAAAGGTGGAAATGTTCGTTACCCAACCGGATTTGATGAATCTGGTTCACTCTACTAGAATTGCTCTTCAACGGCTCCGCCAGAGATACGCCGGAGGGAGAGAAATTTGTCGCCTTCTTCGTATCACGCTATATTTGGAAAGTCCCGGCAAAATCTTCTAAATATGGAAATAATATTTCCCAATAAGGCAGGAGAGAGAAAGGTGGCAGGATATCAGAAATAATTAAGGAATGATATAATTTCAAATATGGTAGGTAGAGAATTTAAGGACGGGGATATATTTTGAATGTGGTAAATAAGGGATGAATATGGTAGAGGATATTTATGGTTTTTAGGAAGGGGAATAGGGTGGGGGTCGGATTTGGTGAGGAGGAGGAGGAGGCCTTGGGTGAGAGGTGGGGTGGCCGGATTTGTGAAGGGTGGTGGTGGTGGGACTCGGCTTAAGGAGTTTTGGTGGTAGTCAGACTTGTGAGAGTGGAGGTGACGGCTTGGAGGTTAGGGAAAAGAGATGGCTCCTGTAGCAAGGAGGCAAGGTAGAGATGAGGAAGGAGAGGAAGGGAGGCCGAGAGAGAGGGGAGGGGAAGGGTGGCCGGCGGCCAAGGGAGAAGAGGAATAGAGGGGGCCAAAATTTGCCTTGGAGAAGGAGGAGGATTTCAATCTTGAAATTAGTTTTCTTTTCATTCATTCAATAGGGAAAAACAAAGGAGTACATGCCTTTATATAGGCTTTACAATCAAGGGAAAAAGTGTTATATGCAGCCCAACATGAAAATGAAATAAAACACAAGCATACACCATGGTTTTATAACATAACCATGTTACAAATAATACATGATATTAAACATGAAATGAAAATGATAATTTTGAAATAAAACAACTAATAAAATATATTATTACTCAATTATTATTTATTAATATATATTATTAATAAATAATAATTGGGCTTGCGCTCCAGACGGCTATTGTGGCGACGCCAATAATTGGGTTTGCGCTCCGGACGGCTATTGTGGCGACGCTTCCAAGGGTCATCCGTAAGCATGCTGTCGCCGTCATCAAAGTGTTGCGAGCCGACATCTCCATTCAAATCTACCGGGTCACCATCATCGTTAGAGGAAGGATGCTCCTTGGCCACATGTCGTGGGAAGTCGGCTCCATCAATCCTCCCCCTCTTAAAAATACTCATCACTGATGAGTATACCTGTGTGTACTCTCCTGGAAGGTCATCGGCGGGGAAGAAGAACCTGCATGGAAAAAGGTGGTCTTGGAGGGACCTCAAATATGCGTTATCCAAATAAGTAAAAAGAATTTCAACAACATCCACCAACATACCTCCGATAGAGACCGAGAAGGAGAACGATCCTAGGAAACTGTCACCACCCAACCCAATAGAAAGCATAGTGGAAAATATATATGGAGAGGTAGATATGTCAAGTGGCATAAAATCATAAAGCGTAAAGTATGTAACGATGAAAATAGGAGCTATGCCCCAATCAGCGGAAACTTTTAAAAGAAATGTCATGTCACCAAACTTCCGTAAAATTCGTAAAGAATAGACTAGCAAATTCGTTATTAGTTCTAAGGCGCCCGGGAGCATCTGTTCAGGGGTGAGACAATCCAAAACCAAATCAATCACATAACAGTGGGAGACTTTCTGATACAAACTCGCAAGTAAAGTAAAGGACGCATTTTGATGGATTAAAAGGATAAGAATGCACCTAATTAAATTAAAACCATGTGGGGTGAACCCATGTGCAACATGACTAGAATTAATAGTAGAAAATAACGGAACTATGTCAGGTGGCACGGGTGCTTTAAATTCAAAATTTATTTCGATGGAGCCTAACATTTTTTTCTCTCTTGCCATACTTGAAGATATTTATTTTCATATTAAGAAGATTTCGACAGGACTTTCCATTTCCAGCGTAACGCGACGAAGGCGGACGAATTTCACTCCTACCGGCGTGATTCCGGTGGAGCCGTTGAAGAACGATCCTCGTCGAGTGAATCGGAATCATCCATTCCGGTTGGGTAACGAACCTTTCCACTTTCGTGTGTTTCTTTCCTTAAATAATCTTGTGGTGGAATTTCTGGCATTAAATTTTGAAATCATTTGAAATTTCGTGATTAGCTTTAATTGTTTTGCGTTGTTTTCTTGATCAACTTAATCTTCGTAAAGGGTTTGGCGAACCCTCGTTTTCTTTTGTTGGGAGAGATATACCTTTTCAAAATTTGTGATTATTTTCGGTAGATCTCTTTGGGTACAACCTTCGCTCGTCCGGATCCAATATTGGTCCTTGTAACTCGATCGGATACCGGCCTATCGCCCTTATTTGATCTCGAAATGGTTTGGCTACCCGTACGCTAACGTGAAATTGAATGAATGTAATAGCGTGGAGCGGCGTAGAACAATTGTGAGAGCATAGAATTAGTCGTGAAGAGATAGTCGTGCGCGTCCGTAGTTATAATTCGGCTCTAACGCGTACGTCTACATCATCGACGAAGTCAACTTCTCAGGTCGACGAACTCAGTACTCTACTCGACGAATTCTGGAACCAGAAGATTCATGTCGACAAACAGAATATCAGTCAACACAAAATACTCGACTAAGTCCAGAATGGTTACTGAACTCCAGTCGACGAATGCAATTGTCAGCTCGACAAACTTCAGACAGAAAAGGCAGAGGTTCTGAAGCATGCAAGTTCTGCTATCAGCTCGACGAACTTGGAACTCAGCACAACGAACAGAAGCCGTCTGGTCGATGAATTCAATATCTCTGCTCGACGAATTGGTAACTCATTTCGACGAATTATGCCAACTATTTGACGACTCCATACTTAGCCTTTTCCGGCCTTCTGTCCCCATTCTAATGCGAAAATTCCTGAGTAATTAATGCTCAACATTCTCTGAATGTATCCGTTAGAGGGAGCATTAATTACAGTCTTCCTCAGGAATATTACTTGCTGATTTTCCACAAGACAGTTGGGGAATTACATTAATGCCGATTATTCTCAGACTGTCAGCATTAATTATAGAGGATTCAAATTTTTGAAAGGTGATGGAAGAAAAAGACACCAAGGATCAAATGATTAGTGATCGATACTCAGTCTAACAGTCAAAAAAATAGACAAACACATACTGACTGCAAGATTTCATACAGCAGTAGAAAAGATTTACACAGAAATCATATTGAAGCTTACAGTGACAGACAGTGATCTTCATTCAGAGGAAGAAGAACAATCAAACTATATCGAGAGTCTTCTTCTTCAATATTCTCTCCAGGACTTCCAAGGACAATAGATTTCAAATCAGTCAAGAAGCTCCTGCATCACTGCTTGTCAAGGACTCTGATTGAAGACCTATCACCCTGCAGCAAAGCTTCCTGCAAACCTGAACCATTCTCCATTTCAGGAGGAGTTGTTTGCTAACATCATTGAATCCACAAGTCTTCTCAGTTTATTGAGAAAGAGAAGATATAATCACTCTCTCACCCCCTCCTGTATAAAGGGTTGTCGTCTCCCTTCAAAAGTGATTCCTGGTTGCAAGTCTCCTAACCAAAAGACTTGAGTTGGTTTTTGGGGACCTAATCAAAACCCATTGGTGCAGACACCTGATCAAAAACTTGAGTGGATTCCTACCAAGGGTGGTAGAAGAGTGTAATACCCAGATTTGGGGAACCACTATAAACTTCTTGTGTCATCTGGTTGCCTATCTTTTTCTTTTGTTCTTGTTGGCTGTGATTAGGTTTATTAGTTTCTATTTTCCAGTTTGTTACTTACTGCACATTTTCAGCTTATAGCAAAAGCTGTAACAACACCCTTAGTGGGACCTAACAAATTTTAAAATATACTTTATTCACCCCCCCTAGAGTATTGTAGACCTAACCCTCAGTTTCAATTGGTATCAAAACAAGGTTCCTTTGGTTGGACAAGTTAACCCTTGAACCAAAGATCCTGTGTTAGATCTACACATCACTTTTTTCACATTTAACTGTTAAAGTAGAAACACAGCCATGGCACAGAATAAAGATTATGCAAGCACCAGACCTGCAGTTTGTAACTTGTAAAAGTTTGGAATCTGGAAGGCAAGAATCAAGCTATACATGAATTCTATTGATGAAGATATTTTTGCTTCTATCTTAACAAGTGTACCTCCACCACCTGCTACTCCTCCCAGCACTTCTACAGAGTATGACTGCAGTCCCTCCTCCAAATTATAATGATGCTTACAGGAAAGCCAAGATGGGTGATGTAAAAGCCATGAACATATTGACACAAATAATGTCTGATGATATTTTCCAGAAGGTTGCTGAGTGCCCATCAGCAAAAGTCATTTGGGATTCCCTAAACCAAATGGTTGATGGATCAGCTGATGAAAGGAAGGATAGGAGATCAAATATCATATCCCAATATGAGAATTTCAAGAAACAGGAAGCTGAGACAGTGTCAGAGATGTACAACAGATTAAGCTCAATTATTAATGAGCTAAAAACTGTGGACAAGGTCATCACTCTCACTGAAGTGAATGACAAAATTCTGATGTGCTTCCCAAGCTCATAGGACACAAGAATTTGGCCCATCAAGGAGGCTAGATGCCTAAATGAGATTTCAACTAAATCTCTACTGGGCAAACTGAAATCTTATGAGCAGTTAATAAAGACAAGGGAGGCTACTGAACAAAGAACATCTCATGCAGCCAGAAGAGATCAAAACATAGCATTCAAAGCCTTAAAAGAATCAGAATCCACTGCATCAAATGAAGAGCTCATGAGTCTCTTTGCAAAGAGATTCTTCAAGATGGATAGAAAGGACTTCAGGAGGAAGTCAGCAAGAAAGGATGATAGACCAAAGTATGCAAGACACCAACAAAGGAAGTGGTATGTTATGGATGCAGAAAGCCTGGACACTTTCTCTCCGAGTGTCCAGAGAACCAGAAGAAAGAGAAGAGAAGAGAAAAGGAAAAGGATTCCAGAAAACAGTTCACCAACAAACCCTCTACCAGCAAACAAAAGAGGAAGGAAGAGGGATTTATAGCTGAGACTTGGAGTCAGACTGAAGAAGAGTCAACATCTTCAAGCTCCAGTGAAGATGAAGAAGAAGAAAGAGCAAAAGAGGTTTGCCTTATGACAATTGATGCCTCAAGAAGCAACTCAGAAGAAGGAGAGTCAGAAAATGAGGAAGCTTCTGAATCAGAAGCTGATCAGGCATTATCATGGTTTGATTATAATTCAGAATCTTTTAAATCAGATTTTAAAATCATGTGTTTGGATTTAATCAACTCTGAGAAGGAAATCAAACTTCTCAGAGGTAAGCAAGTTAACTATGATAGCTTAGTATTAGAAACCACTAAATTGAAAAATGAAATAGATTTGAACAAATCACCCTTCTGAAAGATGAATTAAATAAGGCAAAACAGCTAGAAGAATTACTAAATGGAAGAAGCAAACAACTAGCAGTAATCACCAACATATCTAATGCTAGATTTAATGGAAGTAAGTTAGAATTAGGTGCATCATCTAGTGAACCACCTATTATTCAGAAAAACCACCCGTCACAACCCATAAATTTTATTTCTGAGAAAGGAAAGAAGAATACTGAGCAAGTATATAAGGTAAATAAAATTCTTGAACAAATTAAAACTAAGGACAACATTGAAAAACAGAAAACACCCAATAAAAACAAAGTTCAGCAATTTTCGTCGACCTCAGATCGACGAAAAGGGGCCAGTTCGTCGAACCCCAATCAACGAACTCTGAACGCCAACTATAGTTATTATTATTCATCTAACTGCGATCGACAAACTTTGTATGGTTCGTCAAGCAGAGATCGACGAACATGGGGCGTAGAGAATGAACATGTTTATTCTCTGGGCAGAAATCGACGATCTCAACCCAATTCGTCGAACTCTGTTCGACGAACTTACATAAATTCGTCGAACACAGGAAGACTTAACCAAAACTATAACTTTAACAGAAACTTAAATACTTTTAGGAAATCATTTAATCCACTAGCTGACTGGACCATTCCACCTAGGAGATACCACCCCTAGGATATAAATACCAGCCAGAATTTTCTATTATTTCTAGTTTCTCTTATCATCCAAATAAAGGGCCCAAGGTAACCTGGGTCAAAAATCACTAACTGTTTGCATTGCAGGTGAAAAAGTATCCAGGGGTAAATGAAACTTGATACCTGGACAGTGGCTGCTCCAAGTATATGACTGGTTGCAAGGACATCCTACTCAACTATAAGTCCAAGATGGGGTCAAAGGTTATCTTTGGTGACTCAAAATATGGTCAGTCAGAAGGAGTTGGAGAATTGAGAATAGGGGTTGTCACATTCAAAAAGGTGACATATGTAAGTGGACTGAAGCATAACCTCATCTCCATAAGTCAATTATGTGATGATGGTTATCAGGTATACTTTAACCCTTCTACCTGTTCTATCATTGATAAAAATAACCAAACTGTTTTAACTGGAAGTAGACAAGGAAAACTTTATTTAGTAAACTTTCTTTCTGCCACAACTGATATCTGTTTACTGAATTTAACTAGTAATCAGAATGACTTATGACACAAAAGACTAGGACATGTAAACCTGAAAAACATTGCTAGGTTATCTAAGCACAACCTTGTTAGAGGTCTACCCTCTGCTCCCTACAAGAAGGAAGGTCTCTGCAGGGCTTGTCAATTAGGCAAGCAAACTAAAACTAGTTTCAAATCAATTAATAAGAGTGATTCACCTAGGATATTGTACTTACTACACTTGGATCTTTTCGGACCCATTGCTATACAAATCCTAGGAGGGAAATCTTACACTTTAGTTATAGTGGATGACTTCTTCAGGTTAAGTTGGGTATTCTTTCTGAGAACAAAGTCAGATACATTCAAGGTTCTTATAGATTTTCTCAGGACCATAGAGATTGAGTTCTCTACTCATGTTGCATTGATCAGAAGTGATCATGGCACAGAGTTTGAGTCTCTTCTTATGCATGAGTTCTGTGAGAAGGAAGGTATCAGACATTTCTTCTCAGCTCCTAGAACTCCCCAACAAAATGGGGTAGCTGAAAGGAAAAATAGGACACTCATTGAAGCTGCATACACATTGCTTGCTGATGCATACATGCCACTAACCTTTTGGGCAGAGTCTGTAAGTACTGCAAACTATGTCCTGAATAGGAGTTTAATTCACAAACTGAAGAACAAGACTCCCTATGAATTTCTCAAAGGGAAGAAACCTAAAATAAACTATTTTAAAGTTTTTGGTTGTACATGTTATATATACAATAACAATAAGAAATATATTAGAAAGTTTGAAGCCAAGGCTGAAGTGGGAGTTTTTCTAGGATACTCCCAAGTAAGCAAGGATTATAGGGTATTCAATAAATCAACATTAAAAGTAGAAGAGTCAATTCATGTTTCTTTTGATGAAACTAACATGTACTGCAAGGAGAAAGAAGTTTCTACCAGTAACAACTTGCAGGTACCCCACTTGTGTGAGACATTGGATGGACTATACCTCACCCAAGAGGTTCCCACTCATCCCTCTCCATAGGTCATTGAAGATAGTGAAGAAGATGAAGCTGAAGAACATGAGCCACAACCAACAACAAATATAATTCCATAAGAGGAATTTATTCAAAATACTGTTGCACAACCAACTCCACCCACTGATTTTGTCACACTTAGGGATCACCCCAAATCTCAAGTAATTGGTGACATATCAGCAGGTGTACATACTAGGCATCAACTCAACCAAGACTTGATGCATGCCTGTTTTCTCTCTCAGGTTGAACCTCTCACCATTCATGAGGCTGAGCAAGATCCCCACTGGATCCTTGTAATGCAAGACGAACTAAACCAATTTGAGAGATGTAAAGTTTGGGATTTGGTTCCAAGACCCCAAAACTACACAGTTATTGGAACCAAATGGGTTTTCAGGAATAAGCTTGATGCCCAAGGAGTTATTATGAGGAACAAGGCTATGCTTGTTGCTCAAGGATATAGACAAGAGGAAGGAATTGACTATGATCAGACCTTTGCACATGTTGCAAGGTTGGAAGCTATAAGGATCTTCCTTGCCTATGCAGCATTCAAAAGGTTCAAAGTCTTTCAAATGGATGTGAAAAGTGCCTTCTTAAATGGAGTTTTACAAGAAGAGAATTTTGCAGAACAAACTCCAGGTTTTATTTCTTCAACTCATCCCTCTTATGTTTTTAAATTGAATAAGGCTCTTTGTGGTCTAAAGCAAGCTCCAAGAGCTTGGTATGAGACCTTAGCAAGTTTCTTATTAGAGCATTAATTTACAAGAGGAACTGAAGATAAAACCTTTTCACTAGACATCATAAGGACCAAATCTTGTTAGTGCAAATCTATGTAGATGACATTATATTTGGCTCTACAGATTCAAAATTGTGCAAGAGGTTTTCTGACCTCATGCATTCTAAATTTGAAATGAGTAGCATGGGATAGATTTCATATTTCCTTGGTATACAAGTGAAACAGCTTCCTGATGGCTTCTTCATCTCGCAAGCAAAGTATGCTAAAGAACTTCTAAAGAAGTTTGGGATGGCTGATGCCTCAGCTAAGAAAACTCCCATGGCCACCAATGTTGTTGTGTACTCTGATATACCAGGAAAACCTGTAGATCAGAAACTTTATAGGGGCATTGTTGGGTCCCTATTATACCTCACAGCAAGTAGGCCAGATATTATGTTTGCTACATGCCTTTGTGCTAGGTTCCAAGTGAACCCTAAAGAATCTCATCTAATTTTCTTAAAAAGGATTTTAAGATATATAAATAGATATCCTGATCTAGGCCTATGCTATCCCGCTGAATCAGAATTTGAGTTAACTGGATACTCTGATGCTGATTTTGTTGGATGCAGGGTTGATAGAAAAAGTACTTCAGGAACCTGCCAGTTCCTGGTTATGAGATTGGTATCATGGTTCTATAAAAAGCAAACATCAGTGTCAACATCAATTGCTAAAGCAGAATACATTGCAGCAGGCAGCTGCTGTTCATAGATGCTGTGGATACAAAATCAACTTCTAGATTATGGGTTCAACTTAAATAATTCAACCCTATTCTGTGATATTACTAGTGCTATAGCCATAGCACAAAATCCAGTTCACCATAGTAGGACAAAGCATATTTACATAAGACATCATTTCATTAGGGAGTGTGGACACAAAAATAAGAATAAGCTTGTCTATATCTACACTGATTTACAAAAAGCTGATATATTCACCAAACCTCTGGATGAGAAAAATCATGCTTTCTTTCTAAATCAGCTGAGAATGATCAATGGAGAAGACTTAGCTTAAGTTCTACCTACATTCGATGAATTTTCCAAAGTTTGTCGAACGGAATTCGACGAACCGGGGAAGGTTTGAGAGAGGTTCGTCGAACGGAGTTCGACGAACTCTCCGTGAGTGAAACAATTTTCTTCGACCGGAGCTCGACGAACTTGCTTCAGAAGATATTCGTCGAACGAAGTTCGACGAAGTGTCTTCAAGTCTTCTGAATGAGATCGACGAATTATTTATTATTAACTCATTTCGTCGACCTCAGTTCGAAGAATTAATTTTATTTTCGTGGAATGGAGTTTGTCGATTCATAATCTGGAAAACCTTATATCTAGGTTTTCTTCGACCTCCATCCCGCGCTTTCTGTTCCCTTGCACTTGATCGCCGTTTCTCTGTCTTTCTTGCAGGTGATTTCAATGGCGGCTCTGGCAAGCAATGTCACAGGAATGAAGTTCGATACAGGCTTTGACGTGGATTTGGATTCATTTCAGCACTCCGATCCAATTTTTTTGTACCTCCTGGAACTTCTTGAGGAACAGGAACTGAAGATCCTGATGATGAGAAGGATCAAACTACACAGCATGGAAATCAGGGAAAGGGTATACACACTGTCGTCCACTGAAGAGAACATCATGACGGGCACCATCGCGGGTAACTCCATCTCTTTAACCCCCGCTATCTTAGCTGAAATATTTGGATTAAGAAATGGAGAAGAGGACCTCGAGATTGAAGCAGAGGAATCAGATATGATGCTAAGCCTCATGGATTATACTGGAGAAAACCCTAACAAACTGTTGAAGAAACACTTGTCTGTGCCCTATAAGTTTCTAGCAGACTTGGTTGGCAAAGTGTTACTTGGAAAACACACTGCACATGACTATATCACCAAACACCAATTTCTGGTGATGTGTGCAATCATCAACAAAAAGCCAATCAAATGGGCCCAACTTCTATTTGATTTGATAAAGAAGAAGAACTCTAAGAAGGAAGTATGTTTTGGCAGAGTTCTAGGAATCTTCATACAGGAAAAGGCTGCTGAATCCCTGGTCTCCTAGACCATATTCATAAATGCCAATAAAAGGCTAACCTGTGCCTTATTTGGCAGATGGGAGAGGACCATCACTAAGCCCTCTCAGGATTCCACCTCTTCCATCAAAGCTTCTGAAGGCACAAGGGCAATCAAAGCCACTCCCGACCCTGCTGAAGAGAACATTCCTTCCACATCTTCTCTTCCAGCCCCCTTCCACCAACAATAAAAACCCCAGTCACCCCCTCTTTACCAATCCACATCACTGACATTCCATCTTCCTCCCTTCAGGATAATCAACCACCCACATCTCCTGAATCCCCTCATGACACAAACCTTTCTACACCACCATAATCTCCACTTCCCGCACATCTCTATTCCATACCATCTTACATCCTACCATAAGATACCATGATGCAAGATGCCACCCCTCCATCCCTATCAACATCTAACCTTCATATACCTGCTGTTCTACCCTCTGTTCCCTCAATAGTTGCCACCCCTTCCACCCCAACTGGAACACCATCTACAACTTTCTCATTGGACCCCACTACCATCTCATCTATCATCACCATCATCACCCCCTTCTGAAATCCCTTATAGCAGAGGCCATTACACCTCTTGCTACTACCATTACCTCTTTATCTGCTCAAATATCTTCCCTCACTGCTGCCCCCTCCTCAGTCAGGGGCCTGGCCTCAGTTCCTACTGAAACTAGGCACGGGGAGATGCCTGATGATGAAGCAGCAACAATAGCTTCAGACACTTCAGCTCCAGCACCAGTAGATACTCCAGTCCCCACAGCAGCATATACAGATTGTATAGACAAAGATTTAATTGATTTCATTGATACTGACATGGATTTTGAGTCAGATTCTGAAGGATTCACAACTATTGGTGATTTTATTCTAAATCCCACAGTTAACTTAGAAGAATTGCTGAAAACCATTGACACTGTACATATGTAGTATCTTCCATAAGATTTTACTAAGCCACAGTTGGCTATTGTTCCTTATACTCCTCCTATCAGTCAAGTAGTTGCTAAGTAACTATGTGACAGCTTTGTAATTTCAGTTTTTGCACCAACCTCTACAGTTATTCCATCCCCTCCAGAAGCTATCTCAGCACCAATCTTTGTGATGGATGACTCCCCTATGCCAGATCTAGATGAGTTGATCTTGGCTAACATTGAAGAAGAAAATAAGGCAGCAGCTGAAATCTCTGTCCTAGTTACTTCTGATTCTTGTATAGTCTCCTCTTCAACTCCTGCTGAAACTCCAGCCTTTGAAACCTCTGCTCCTGCTATAAAAAAGACTGCTACTTATGATAAAGCCTTGAAAGCATTGGATGCTCTATATGATAACCCTCAGGGTTCTACCAGTGATTCAGATGATGATGATGATGATGATGATGATGAAGATTCAGATGAAGACACTGCTAAGAAGAAGAAGAAAATGTTGTCAAAGAAAAGGAAAGCCCCTCCTCCTGCTGCTGCTAAGCCAAACCCAAAGAATGACACCCCATTCTATATCCTCCAAAATATTACTCCTTACAAAGGAATGCCAGCATGAATGTGGTTGTCTAAAAATCAGCAAAAGGAGAAGAAAAGAAGTAGAAAATACTCTCCTCCACCAGTTCAGAGATACAGAAGAGATCCACCTCCTCCACCTCCTCCAGCAACTGGTGCCACTGTATCTAGCTCTCAGAGATCTGCCCCCATGCAAACTTATTAGAGACATCAAGGGAGATCTTTTGGAAGCAGTCAGCAAAGGCATCACTCTTTAGAAACTCAACATCAACAACATCAACAACCTCAGCAGCAACATCAAAGTATCCCTACAGATCAGAAGGCTAACAGTCATGAAAGACCATATTCACCTCTTATTCCTTTTGAGGATCCTGAGACAGCAAACACAGCTAGAATGGCTAGATTTCAGGAAATTGTTGGTCTGTCCTTGATAAATAAAGCAAAAGCTGAAGGGAAAGATATATCTGGATATTCCACCATGTCCAAATACAGGAAGGAAGAACTTAAAAGATTTGATAAAGCAAATAAACTGTTCAATGTTGATGATTACATGAATCTACATCCTGAAGCAGTTGTCCCCAGAACTATATCCCTGAAGATTATTGGGGAAGCTGACATGACAATGACACATGCACATGCTTTACAAAGCCAGGAGAAAAGGCAAAAGAAGGCAAGCCCACATATAAGCAGAAGAAATAATCTTTACAGTGCTTCAATTTCTTTTCTCTGCATTAGTTTTTAAAACTGATCTGTCTGTTTAAAAACAAAGCTCATGTATATATATATCTGCTGTCTGTGTTTGTAAATCTCTGCCAGATATACCTTTTTCTTGCTTTGTTTATTTCTATGTTTATGTTTTCAGTCTATTAGTGACCTCAACCAAATAGGGGGAGAGTGTTGGATCCCTAGTTGATTTGGGCTAGGTTCACTAACTTAGGATGTGACCCAACATGTATAGCGAGGGTCAAAGTTGTGTCCAAGAGTATAGGCCAAGTTCTTAGAGTCAACATCAGATGGACCAGCTATCAACAAGACTATCAGGGACTCAAGACTTAGAAGATTTCAAGACTAAGTAAAAATCAGTTCGACGTTCGTCGAACTCAGGTGGGCGAAAAATGTTCTTAGCTCGACGATCTTGAGACATTTCTCTGAGCTGAGCTCGACGATCTTCATTCTCTGGTTGACGAAAACTGGGATACTTCAACAAACTAAAGTCAGGATAACTCCAGATTTTTCTAAGTCAAACTTCAGACTTTGGTCGACGAACAAGATTCTGAGCTCGACGAACTTGGACCTCAAGTACACAACTTCTCAGGTCGACGAGGTCAACTTCTTAGGTCGGCGAACTCAGTACTCTACTCGACGAATTCTGGAACTAGAAGATTCATGTCGACACACAGAATATTAGTCAACACAAAATACTCGAGTAAGTCCAGAATGGTTGCTGAACTCCAGTCGACGAATGCAATTGTCAGCTCGACGAACTTCAGACATAAAAGGCAAAGGTTCTGAATCATGCAAGTTCTGATATTAGCTCGACGAACTTGGAACTCAGCTCGACGAACAGAAGTCGTCTGGTCGACGAATTCAATATCTCCACTCGACGAATTGGTAACTCAGTTCGACGAATTCTGCCAACTGTTTGACGACTCCAGACTTAGCCTTTTCCGGCCTTCCATCCCCATTCTAATGCGAAAATTCCTGAGTAATTAATGCTCAACATTCTCTGAATGTATCCGTTAGAGGGAGCATTAATTACACTCTTCCTCAGGAATATTACTTGTTGATTTTCCACAAGACAGTTGGGGAATTACATTAGTGCCGATTATTCTCAGGCCGTCAGCATTAATTACACAGGATTCAATTTTTTGAAAGGTGATAGAAGAAAAAGACACCAAGGATCAAGTGATTAGTGATCGATACTCAGTCTAACAGTCAGAAAAATAGACACACACATACTAACTGCAAGATTTCATACAGCAGTAGAAAAGCTTTACCAGAAATCATATTGAAGCTTACAGTGACAGGCAGTGATCTTCATTCAGAGGAAGAAGAACAATCAAACTATATTAAGAGTCTTCTTCTTCAATATTCTCTCCAGGACTTCCAAGGACAATAGATTTCAAATCAGTCAAGAAGCTCCTGCATCACTGCTTGTCAAGGACTCTGATTGAAGACCTATCACCCTGCAGCAAAGCTTCCTACAAACATGAACAATTCTCCATTTCAGGGGGAGCTGTTTGCTAACATCATTGAATCCACAAGTCTTCTCAGTTTATTGAGAAAGAGAAGACATAATCACTCTCTCACCCCCTCCTGTAGTCATCTCCCTTCAAAAGTGATTTTTGATTGCAAGTCTCCTAACCAAAAGACTTGAGTTGGTTTTTGGGGACCTGATCAAAACCCATTGGTGTCAGGAACCTGATCAAAAACCTGAGTGGATTCCTACCAAGGGTGGTAGAAGAGTGGACTACCCAGATTTGGGGAACCACTATACCCTTCTTGTGTCATCTGGTTGCCTATCATTTTCTTTTGTTCTTGCTGTGTGGCTGTGATTAGGTTTATTAGTTTCTGTTTTCCAGTTTGTTACTTACTGCACATTTTTAGCTTACAGCAAAAGCTGTAACAACACCCTTAGTGGGACCTAACAAATTTTAAAATATACTCTATTCACCCCCCTTTAGAGTATTGTAGACCTAACCCTCACTTTCAGAACCGGTCGCATAAGTAATATAAAATGGGCGAGTTTTCCCAAGTATCGATCTCTCAAGGAACACAGTAGGTGGAGTTAATTTCGAGGAGGACTTGGCATTGAAGTCCTTAGGTCGGAGTTAACTACGGGGGGTTTTGATATTTGCGGAAAAAGAAAATAAAAGGCTAACAACTACTCCTATGCAGCGCCGCTATGCGATGCTTCGCCAGGCGGGATGGAAGACTAGTCGGGCCGCTATGCACTGAATTGCTGGGAGGATGGACGAGTAGGCTTGCAGATGAGGTGGTTAGAATGGCGGAATGAGGGTTGAAAGTACCTCTTCGCTACGCATGCCACTAGAAATTGCTAGTGCGACAAGGGTGGATGGTGGTGGATGGAATATGGCGCACCTCAAGCAAATATAACGAAAATACAAATCACAAAGACACGATTTAATATAAGAGTTTTACAACTAAGCGCACATCATCTATAAATAAAGTTTACAACAACACATAGACAACAATAAAGGAAGAACAAGGCAAGAGATCGACCGAATCCGAAGTCTTACTGAGGATTCACGGTTGGAATCATCGGGTTGTCAATCTGCGTCCAAGCTCGGTCCTGAACTACGTCCGGGGTAGAGAAGGGCTGTCACCACCTTCCAATGGCCCGTCTTCTTCGTGTCACGATAGCGGACGAAAGTTGCAAGCTTCCCTTTGCTTGATGGCTATGGCGTTGAAGCTTGAAATGAGCCCAAGAGATGATGGAGGAGGCCGAGAGGAAGCTCTGACTTGGATTTGGCGGTGAAAGCTTGCCCGGAGCACCTCCCTAGGGTGGAGATTTAAGGAGGATGGCGGAATCCCTCCTCGGAGACGAAAACGGCGGAGGAAAAATGCGCTATTTTTCCGAATTAAGGCAGAACCTGCATATTTATAGAAAACAAAAATAACAATGCGCACGATCACGGGCGCACGACTAGTGGTCGTGCGCACTATGTCCAGTGATCGTGCGCACTGGCATGACAGATTAGGAAGAAGAACTGGTATAACGTGCACGAGTAGTGGCGCACGACCAGTGGTCGTGCGCACTATGTCCAATGGTCGTGCGATTACCCCAGACAAGACTCCAGGAAAAGAGGAATCAATGCACACGATCAGTGGCGCACGACCGGTGGTCGTGCGCACTATGTCCAGTGGTCGTGCGATTACCCCAGGCGGATTTTGGAAATCAGGGTACATTGCGCACGATCATCGGCGCAGACCAGTGGTCGTACACACTATATCCGATGATCGTGCACAGTATTCCTGCTTCCAAACATCCTCGGAACACACACACGACCCCTAAACCCAGCACTGATATGTGCAGACATTCCAAACGAGCACAATAAGGAGTACAAACAATAAAAGTACAAAAATACACAACCACGGGCCAAAGTGTGCACTTCCTATGGAAATATAGACAAGATGAAATATGAAAGATATATAACTAAAAGTGATGTGCAAACGCGTGAAAACTAGCCCAGATGAGTCCGAAAAACCCTATATAAATCAGACTCATCACACCCCCAGACTTAACTATTTGCGCGTCCCGAGCAAACAAAATCTAATCAGATAGGGAAAATGATTTAGCTAACAAGGAAATTGCGATACGGAGTACCATGCGAAGTCTCATTCTCGCACGCGTAAAAATATAATAGAAGAAATTTCTAAGTATACAAAATAGTTTATACTTTTCACAATGTGTATCAACATTTTATTATTACTCAAAAATGGAATCACGGTGAATCAGCCGGTCACGCGTAGGGAGAAAGTAGACTAATCGCTAGGCGAGCATTGCCAAAGATCGGGGCTCGGGATAACCTCCAAAGGAATCCACCAATATCGGTGACCATATGCTTGCCCTTTCACATTCTCTCCACGGCACTGGTTTGGTTCACACATGAATCAGTAGGACTTTAAGTGAAGAGATCGGGCTTGGTTTTCGGTGAGGTAAACAAAGATAAACAGGAAGGCTAAACACCTAACCCAAATGAGCTATCATAAAAAAATCCCTCTGCTAAGCAAAATACACGCGGGTACACCACACCCCCAGACTTAATTTTTCAAATATGGGTGTGTGTACCGCCTATTCCAAATACAATCTCATCTCAAAAAGAATTTTCAATCAAACTTTTTCTTCCTTTCACTTTTCTTTTTCACAATTAATTTTTTTGTATATATTTTTTTCGAATCCTATTTCATTTTTATAATTTTAGCAAATAAAACTTTGGAGCACAACCACATATTCACATGTAATATAACCACATCACATCCCAAAATGAAAATGTAAAACTCTAAAGCTCACTTTGGGTGTACAACTAGGATTGGCTATGAGGCTTTGGTGAAATCATGGTGGAGCTGAATCATAAGGAGGGGTAGGCACAACAAGGCTAGCGAGGATAAGATGTTATGAATGGTACAAAGCTCAACCGGGCCAAAATGATGGCCTACATCATGCTCATGCGAGTGAACTAACCTATACCCATGCTTCAAGAATAGCTTGGGGCAAGTTTTTAGCCAACGAGAAAGACTATCCATCCTCCTGATTCGAGCAATACGAACCTAACGACCATCTACACACATCCCTAAGCTACCATTTGATTCACACCAGATTCACCAACTTTTGAGTAGAATAAAAAGATCTTTACTCAAATAGAAAAGTATAAAACCATAAGCATACATAAAAATTAAATCTACTCGAATTTCTACACGAGACGAGAGCAGTTGACTAGAAACACAACAAGGTCAACATTTTACTCTATCTCACAATCCTAAGCGAGCACCATAATTTTCCCAAATCTAACGAAGAAATGAGTTTAACTCGCGGCACACTAATCAGCTAAGCACGCGCTCAAGTGGGTGCAGTGGTGTGCAGTGCAATGAACTAATCAAAAAATAAAACTATAAAAGCTTCTAGTATGCACATGAGATGTGCACATACAAAAGGTAACAAAACTGGCTCTCCCCCAGAATTAAACTAAGTGACACAACATATGATATAGGAATTTAAATCAAATAGAGACAGGGGAAGAAGTTACCCATTGCCCAGCCAGTAAGCATAGCAGAAGACGCGTGGAAACCTGAAGCAGGCCCGCCATACGAAGAATCACAACCCCGCCAATACGAATTTGCCATGATTACCTGCAGGGGTGAGCTCCGCAAAAACAAAAGAAAAATATACAAAATATAAAGAAATACTAAAACTAAGCTAGACATGAAAAATAAAAAAACAAGAAATTAAAGATTAGTACTTGGGTTATTGTCATCCCAACATGACTTATTAAATTCTATACAGTTTTAGCTAATGGACCTATGAAAAGAAAAATGCACATGTAACTGGCTTAATATCCGTTGGGGTAACGGGTACCGATACGGTGATAAAACAGTTACCCCTCTGCCTAAATAATCATACATGCTCCTTGTAGGCAGAGGAAATAGGAAGTAGGATCAGGAGGAGGCCTGGTCCTCACTCATCTCACCACAAAACAAATCCTTACCTAACAAGGTTTCGTCCACCACAAGTTCGCCGGGGGCGAAGGTGACGGTAGGGTCTTCCACTGTGAAGGAGGTAGGAACCTCCTCACACAAGAGGATGCACTCGTCGACAGCCTGAGCGCAAGGCTCAACGTCAACCCAGCTTACCCGTGGAGATTCAACTTGCACAGGCTCAGATAAGTAAGGGGTGTCAAGAAATAAAAGAGACGAAGAACATAAAGAAATAATCGGGGGAGTGATCCCGGTTTCACTCCCCAAAGGCTAAGGTAGAAAAATATCATCCCCAATGTCGACAATGCTACAAGGCTCGGCCGGATCCATAGAGGCCTCCACCAAGACTTGGACTTCCTCCTTTGGTATCGAGGGGGAATCCTCTACACCAGGAAGGTTGTCCTACTCTATGGGAGTGGAAACAATCCATGTATCACAAGCCTCAACTTATGTTGCATAGGCGAAAATGTTGTCAGAGACGACTGAAGTATAATGCACAAAAGAAGGAAGAGCTTTGCTTGGATTAAAGTCAAGCGCTGGTTCCTCACAAAGAATCAGCTCCACGCTTGGAGATGTATGCACAGGAGAGATGGGCTCAGCCACGTCGAAGCCTAGATCAGCCACACATCTGGTGGTTGTGTCCACATCATTCCATTCAACAAATGAAAGTGACAGGAACACATAACCAGATGATGAAGGTGTGCCACCGAGGGTAGGAGTCGGGATGATCCGGATGTCCGACTCATCATCCTCTTCCATAACACGGAGGTACTCGGCACAATCCTTCAGGACATGATCTGTTCTACGACAATACACACACTTTCTCACATTACTCTGCGGTCCTTGTGGGGGCCGGAGAGGAATAAGAGAACGGTGTATGTGGCGAGGACGATTGACCATAAGCTCGGGGCACAGTGTTTGAAGGGCTGTACGAATACAGCATCTCATGCATTGTGTGCTGAGGCTTATGATCAATATCTCTCATAGGATTCATGACTAGCATGGGAAGGCTTTCCACACCAACGACATTAGGCATACGAATATCCCCACATGGTGTCGAAATAGTAGATTCAAAATAAATTGTGCAAATTACTAAATCCAACAATATATTACTACAATTGCCTAAACAAACAAGAAAAAGGCAGGCAAAATAGAAATAGAACAAAACAAAAGTGATTTACAAAGGAAAAGGAAAGCAATCTCACGTCTCCCTCTCCAGAAACTCACACGACGGTGTTCCCCGGCAACGGCGACAAAAACATGATGCTAAAGATCACGGCAGTGAACCGGTAGCACAAGTAATATAAAATGGGCGAGTTTTCCCAAGTATCGATCTCTCAAGAAACACAGAAAGGTGGAGTTAATTTCAAGGAGGACTTGAGATTGAAGTCCTTAGGTCGGAGTTCACTAAGGGGGGTTTTGATATTTGCGGAAAAAGAAAATAAAAGGCTAACAACTACTCCTATGCAACGCCACTATGCGATGCTTCGCTAGGCGGGATGGAAGACTAGTCGGGCCGCTATGCACCGAATCGCTGGGCAGATGGACGAGTAGGCTTGCGGATGAGGTGGTTAGAACGGCGGAATGAGAGTCGAAAGCACCTCTTCGCTACGTACGCCACTAGCAATTGCTAGTGTGGCAAGGGTGGATGGTGGTGGATGGAATATGGCGCATCTCAAGCAAATATAATGAAGATACAAATCACAAAGACATGATTTAATATAAGCGTTTTACAACTAAGCTCACATCATTTATAAATAAAGTTTACAAAACACATAAACAAAAATAAAGGAAGAACAAGGCAAGAGATCGACCGAATCCAAAGTCTTGCTGAGGATTCACGGTTGGAATCGTCGGGTTGTCAATCCGCATCCAAGCTCGGTCCACAACTGCGTCTGGGGTAGAGAAGGGCTGTCACCACCTTCCAATGGACCGTCTTCTTCGTGTCACGATAGCGGACGAAAGTTGCAAGCTTCCCTTTGCTTGATGGCTATGGCGTTGAAGCTTGAAATGAGCCCAAAAGATAATGGAGGAGGCCGAGAGGAAGCTTCGGCTTGGATTTTGTAGTGAAAGCTTGCCCGGAGCACCTCCCTAGGGTGGAGATTGAAGGAGGACGGCGGAATCCCTCCTTAGAGATGAAAACAGCGGAGGAAAAATGCACTATTTTTGCGAATTAGGGCGGAACCTGCATATTTATAGAAAACAAAAATAACAATGCGCACGATCACGAGCGCACGACCAGTGGTCGTGCGCACTATGTCCAGTGATCATGCGCACTAACATGGAAGATTAGGAAGAAGAACTGGGATAACACGCACGAGCAGTGGCACACGACTAGTGGTCGTGCGCACTATGTCCAATGGTCGTTCGATTACCCCAGACAGGACTCCAGGAAAAGAGGAATCAATGCACACGATCTGTGGCGCACGACCGGTGGTCATGCACACTATGTCCAGTGGTCGTGCAATTACCCCAGGTGGATTCTGTAAATCAGGGTACATTGCGCACGATCATCGGCGCACGACCAGTGGTCGTGCACACTATATCCAATGATCGTGCGCAGTATTCCTGCTTTCAAACGTCCCCGGAACACGCACACGACCCCTAAACCCAGCACTGATATGTGCTGACATTCCAGACGAGCATAATAAGGAGTACAAACAATAAAAGTACAAAAATACACAACCACGGGCCAAAGTGTGCACTTCCTATGGAAATATAGACAAGATGAAATATGAGCGATATAGAACTAAAAGTGAAGTGCAAACGCGTGAAAACTAGCCCAGATGAGTCCGAAAAACCCTATATAAATCAGACTCATCACACAACCACTGAGACAAGTATTGGTCTCAGCATAATCATTGAGATAAGTGTTTGTCTCAGCTGAGAACAAGAAAGTGCTGAGACAAGTTAAGCAGAACAATAGTTAAGGAAAAAAGCGTTGAGTGGAGGTTGCTCATTCGACGCTGTTGACGCCTAGTGATGACAGAATCTTGTCCAAGGAGTTTGGCATTGAGTGATGCTCACACACTCAACGCCATGCAGCAGATTGCTGAATAAGGAAGTTGGAGTTGAGTGAAGCTGATTCACTCAATGCCTAGAAACAGTTTTATATTCTAAGTAGTTTGACGGTGAGTGAAGGTTACTCACTCAACGCCATGAGACAGTTAATATGCCTAAGTGTTTTGGCATTGAGTGATGCTTCCTAACTCAACGCCTATGCTAATGATGTTTGATTTTTGGCTAAGTCCACAGCTGATGACGTCAGCAAGTCAACAAATCAACAAAATTCAAATTAGTGGCCGGATGCCTATATCATGCGACAAATGTTGCCGCAGACCTACTGTACGACAATTGGTGTTAAAGCAAGTTGCTGCCGGCCATTAATTATGTGGGCCCACTGCTCAAGAGCCGTTGGGTAAAAAATCAATAAAAGAAAAAAAGGCGTATAGAGGAAAAGAGACTTCAGGTAAAAATAAATCAAGTTAGTTCTTCTTCTCCGTCATTGTTGTGGAGCTGAAGAATAGGAAGCTCAAGTCTACAGACAGAGAGCAAGTTAGCTATTGGATCAAGACCTTCAACAACAAGATTGTTGGTGCCATTCTCACCTGCACCAGCAAGCTAGTTTAGAGTATTTTATCTGAGGGAAAATGTAGCAGCCAAGGGCCGACCCTTGCTGTAGGTTCTTCACAGTTCTAGCAACCTAAACACCTAATGATCTTTATCTAGAAGATGTGAAGAGAAGAAAGCTTGAAGAAGCTGAATGAAGACTCATGAGACTATTCCTTAGGAGTCAAAGCTCGAGCTGAATCACCTCAGCCCAGGAAAAGAAGCAAGAGGCAGAGCTATTCCAGTCTGCAAAGTTAGAGCTGTGATTTTCTCAGCTCAGGTAGCAGCAGTTAGCTGTAGTAACTTTACTGACCAGAAGGAAATTACCTAGTGCTATGAAGAAGTAGATAGGGCTGAGCTTCAGTCTCAGTTCAGGAAGCGGCAGAACAGTGCTCTACTAGTAACTTCCCGCACAAGTTATTACTTGTTGCTGTGGAAGTAGTTAGGACTAAGTATATCTTAGTTCAGTGAAGGCAGACTCATGAAATAAATTCCTTGTAGTCATTGTTGGGCTGAGTTTATCTCAGTCATGAAGCTTGACATAGAGAAATATCTCTTGTATTAAGAATATCCATCAACCCACCTTCATCCTGTAGTATTCAGTTTACCTGAATCTGAGTTGGAGGTGACTTTTTAGTCATTGAGCTATAGGTGCCCTACTGGGGTATTGAGGTAGGATCCAAGTGTGGATCTAAGCTGTAGGGCTTAATTTCCTGAGGTAGGAGAGTGCTGCTCTCAGAGTGTAGGACCTTTGTGCCCGAGGTAGGTGACAAGTTTGTCCCTGAGCTATAGGTGACTAAATGGGCACTGAGTTAGGTACCTGGAGGGGTACTGAGTTGTAGGAGTGCCGTATTACTCTGTGAGTAGGGCCTTGTGCCTAAAGTTATAGGGCTGAAAAGCCTAAGTTGCAGGCCTTGGAGATAAGGCTAAGGTAGGTGGCTTGCGAGTCACTGAGTGTAGGAGCACTGTAGAGCTCTCAGGTAGGATCCCTTGTGGATCTGAGGTAGGACTGTCCTCCCAGCCTGAGTGTAGGGCTTAACAGCCTGAGGTAGGTGGTCTGTTGACCACTTAGTGTAGGACTTTGTGGCTGAGAAGTGAGTCTTGGAGGAGACTTGGATATCCTGTGAGTTCTGTGGTGTAAGCTCTAAGGACAGTTTGGAGGAGTTTGTTCCTAGTCCAACAAGTTAGTTGGATAGGTGAGAGGGAAAGTGGATGTACCCAATTGGGGAAACACTATAAATCTCTGTGTGCTTTTCTGTGGTTGTTTTTTTTTCTTATTTACAGGTGTTAAGGACAAGCGATAGATCACCCTAAGCTGAAAGATAAAAGAAAACAATAAGATATTATAAAGAAAGCAAAAGATAGTCTCAAAGAGACCAATAACCTATTCACCCCCTTTAGGTGATTTAGCTATCCTTGAAACATAAACTTTCAAGTTATATCAGAGGGAGGTTACTCACAAAGGACTTAACAGTCTGAGTAGACCTTAAAGGATAACTAAAAGGTTAGCATTGGTGGGTTCAAAAGGCAACCATATGGAGTTGAGTTCAATGAAGTTTCAAGTATGTAGTTAGAGCAAGAACCACACTGGACTGTTGGTAGCTCTTGTAGATGATGATGTCTATGCAGATGCAAGAATGGAGATCAGGGCCCCTCTGTCACACTCAGATAATGACTCAGAGGTGGATGAAGCTGAGGAAGGTGAATGCAGATGCTATGTGCTGATTGCTATACCAGAAGAAGAAGAATTAAGTCAGGATCAGCCTGGTCCAGATCAGGTACAATCTCTGTCTAATTCCTCTTATTGTACAAGTTATGAGTCCAGCTCAGACTTTGATGCTTCCTCATTAAGTGATGACGAGGGTCCTTTGACAGATGATGATATCAATCAATTGATTGACAATCATTCTGTCCTTCTAAAAGCTTTCAAGGAAAGCAGATTGCTTGTTAAGAAACAAATAGAGAAAATTGCCTCCCTACAGCTAGCTGCTTCCCAGCTAGATGAGACTTCATCCTTACTATCTCAGAAAGAGAGGGAAGTTACTCATCTAAAGATCATGGTAGATATCCATGTTGAGTCCATCAAGTATAAGGAATCTATGATCAAGGATCTTGAAGAGAAACTTGATAGGGAGAAGATGATTAGGGCCAATTCCTCTAAGATAGATGCTATCAAGAGAAAATCTGAATTTGAGTGGATTTCTAAGGTTATCCAATCTCAGAGGAGAGGCCAAGCTCTTATCAGGCCTCAGTCTACCTTTCATGAGGTAATTCTCCCATCCAACAATTATGACCATGAATGTAAGTATGGTCACTAGAGAGGTGAGAATCTTCCTTATAAGACTACAAAAGTAACTTATAAGGGAAGAAGAGAGGTCATGAGATTGAGTGTTCATAATGCTCCCCATGTGCAAGTTCAAAAGGCCCAACTTGGACCTTCTGTATTTGGTGCCCCAGCCCCTTTAGTCAAGTATGTGGCAATGTCCTATTCTAAGATTCTTCCAGCAAGAACTCAAACCAAAGGTAAGTCAGTCAGTAAGGCTACCTTGGATGTCCCTGAATCCATGAAGAACATGCCATTTGCAAAGAGTGTTGTTGCTAATGACGTTCAGAGTAAGCCAAGTTCATCTACTGGTAGACTCACCTTTGTTCAAGCTCTTGCTGATAGAAAAAAGAAGATGGCCACAGTTCTCCCCATTGAACAAGCAGCCATAAATCGCTTGCACACTTCAAAGTGTGTTCAGAAAAGGAGATACAACATCCATGAATGTTGGTGTTGTGGCAAAGTGGGCCACTTTGCCATAGATTATTGGCACAACCCTAGTGTGCCAAAAGCAAGGCGGTGTCTTCCTGACAGGACTCCAGTAGGTAGACATATCCATTCTTATACTAACAGGAACCTAGGACCCAATAGATATTGGGGTCCTAAGATAAGGTAATTTTGTTTTGCAGGTTAGTCTAAATGCCCATCCCCCATGTGGCACTTGAACAGAAGATGTTCCAGAACTTGGACTGGAACAAGAAAGTCATGTTATGGTTCATACCCCAGTGAGGGAAGGACCTAAGATCAATAGTTGGTGATGGATATTGACCATCAAGGATATTCCTCTTATTGCCCAAGAGGACGAGAATGTTGAGTGAAATCCTGAAGAAGGACAAGTGCACACTCATGGTTGAAGGCCGGCTGGATCCAGCAGGCAAGAATGTCTGATTGGACAAAGTCTTGCTGCTATACCAGTAAATCTGTGAAGCAGCACATAATGCTCAGATGAAAATTTTTTCAAGTGGTATCAAAGTACAAGTAGCTCCTCTATGAGCAGCAAGGAAGAGGCACACTGCTCAGCTGATAAAACTCACTTCACAGAAGGGAAAAACAGTGAAGTGGTATCATCGACTGATATGATGACTGACAGTCATAAGGACAGGATCTTTGCAAATGCTAATGGGAAGCATGTTCAGTCAAGGTTACTGGACAAGCTTGAATCATACCCAAAGTTCCCCCAGCTTAGAATAGATCAGTATTACTACTGAGGATTAGCTTGTCACCATGGACATTACAGGAGCTGAGAGGGAAACCACCTAAGTAATGGCACCTACTGGAAGAAGGCAAGCCACATTCAGCCTCATGAGATGAGAAAGCTGGCAGCTACACTAATGGTATCATCTGCAATCATCTAGGGGAGAAGAGAATCACAGCAGATCAACTCTTCCCTGTCTATTCAGGAACCAAGAAGGGATTGATCAAGTGGTGATCAAGAGTGGAGATCAATGTAATGATCAAGATAGTACTAAGTGGGCTGTACACTCTTGTACTGCTAATCAGAAAGCTGAAGCCAAAGGCGAGTCAGATGCTAAAGAATGGGAGAATATCTGGCTCAACAAAAAGAAATTGTGCAAGGTGCTAGGGAGTTGCAAAGCATCAATATGGATGGAGCTCGACGAAATAACCTTCTTTCGTCGAACGGAGCTCAACGAAATCAGAAGAATTCGTAGAATGGAGCTTGTCGAAATCAGAAGAATTCGTCGAACGGAGCTCGACGAAATCTAAATAATTCGTCTAACTCAAGATTGTCAAACATAAATTTTAGGACATCAGAACCATAACCTCCCGATAAGTAGAATTTCTTTTATATTAATATTCTACTAGTGTAATCTAAGTTGCTAGGAATCCTGACTGTCAGAGCAGGACTATGCATATATAGAATAAGTAACAATAAGGTTGGAACCATATGGAAGAACTCAATCCTGAGTTTGCCCTGACTAACAAGTGGCTATCATGATTATCAAGCTACTAGATGAAGTCAAGTTCAACACCCTCTTAATTGAGTTGGGTATGTGGAACTTAGGAAAGCTTCAGCAGCTCCAAACTCCAGTTTTTGTTGCATGATTTACTTTTCTTGCAGGTAGATGAGTCCTTGATGAGACATCAAGACTATAAAGACCATCAAGTGGTATCCAGACTGGCATAAACTAGAATGTCAACAAGAAATCTAACAAACGATGCCTCAGTTGAGGGGGAGCAAGCAGCTGCTGTAATAGATCAGATGTCAATATAGCTGATCAGTTTGTCTTAAGGACAATGCACATACCAAGGGGAGAATATGAGAAGAGAGACAGTCACCAGCCAGCTCAAGTGGATCCACGGCTGACTCAAGTAGAACTATATTAGCAGCTAGTTAAAATGCTTTAGTGTTGTGTTGTATTATTGTATCAACACAGAAGGTATGACTCATAATCTTGCAGACTGATCACTAGGATGATTTTGAAAGTGCAGTTAGATCTGATATACTCTAGAGGGGGGGGGGTGAATAGAGTATATGGTGATTTTAAAACTTTTACAACTGCTGTTGTATTTTAGGTGTGTGTGTGTGTGCAGCAAATACAATAAATCAGAAAGCAGCAAAGGACTAATCACAGCATAATCACAGAGCAAGGACAGAAAACAAAAAGGAAAAGAAAGCAACCAGACGACATAAGAATTTTATAGTGGTTCCCCAAATCTGGGTAGTCCACTCTTCTACCACCCTGGTAGGAATCCACTGTAGGAAGGGGTTGATCAGGTGTCCTGGCACCAATGGAGTTTTGATCAGGTTCCCAAAAACCAAACCCTCAAGTCTTTTGGTGGGAGACTTGCAACCAGAATAATTTTGAAGGGAATTAAAACCCTGTACAGAGGTGGACTGAGAGGGTGATGAGGTCTTCTCTTTCTCAAGTCAAATGAGAAGACTTGTGGATGTTGTTTAACAGCTTTACTCCCCCTGAGATGTAGAATGGTTCAGGAAGAAAAACTGGAGCACTGCTTCAGGGTGATAGGTCTTCAAAGACCTAGAATTCCAGGTCTAGAGAAACTCTTCAGGAACTTCTTGCAACTGATATGAATGTATTGTTTTGAAGTTCTCCTGAGTAAAAGCAGATAAAGAAGACTCTTAATATTGGTGTAATGTTCTTCTTCTTCTTCTTGATCAAATTCTCTCTGGGCCAAGAATGAATTCCTTTTCTTGTGTTGTCTGAATCACTATCTATGTTGTTCTAGATGTTCTGGTGTTGTGTCCTTGTTCAATTTCTTCTAGTTTCTGTATATCTCTCTCTGTCATGGAGAGCATTCCAATTTTTTTGAATGTCGAGCAGTAATGACAGACAGCCTGGAAAGGAAGCAGCAATTAATTATTTCCCCAATCTGTTTCCATGGGAAAACGACATGAAATAATCCAGAATTAACTGCGCATCCTAACGATAGTATTCTGTAAAGAACTGTCATTAATTGTCCAGGAATCACTGCCATGGAATGAGACGGGAACGAAAGAAGACCTAGTCTGGAATCGTCGACCGAAGAACAGAATTCGTCGAACAGAGTCTTGAATTCGTCGAGCTGTGTTGAGTTCGTCGAGCTGAGCTGAGTTCGTCGAGCTGCGCTGAGTTCGTCGAGCTGAGCTGAGTTCGTCGAGCTGACAGTCTTCATTCGTTGAATAGACAATCTTCAATATCATACAAACATTATTCGTAGAGCAGAGAGCCAAATTCGTCGAGCTGAGAAAAGTTCTAGACTTGGACGAAATACTCTGCATCTGCTGAAAAACTGTGTCGACACAAAATGGTGTCGACAGATTGGTCTTGGTGTCGACACAACTTCCCTGGTGTCGACAGATTTGTCTAGGTGTCAACACAAAACCTCTGGTGTCGACACAAGCTGGTGTCGACTGAAATCCTGGGTGTCGACACAAATCGTCTGGTGTCGACACAAGCCCTAAGTGTCGACGCAAATTCTCTGAGCACAAAAAATTGTCGAGTATAGATTTAACATTCTTCGACCTGAGAAGCTGTGAACTTGAGGTCCAAGTTCGTCGAGCTCAGAAAATAATTCGTCGACCGAAGCACGAAGCTGGACTTAGAGAAATTTTGAAGTAGTCCTGAGAATGCTTGAAGTGGATCTGGTATTCGTCGAGTAAAGAACAGAATTCATCGAGCTCAATACTGCGAATTATCTCACGATCGTCGAGCGCACAACTTCCTTCGTCGAGCTGAGTTCGACGAACGTCGAACTTATTTCACTTAGTCTGAAACCGTGATAGATCTAGAGTTCCTGAAGGTCTTGAAGAAGGCTGGTCCATCTGAAGTTAAGATAGAGGACTATCCTAGACTCTAAGATACAGACTTGACCCAGACTATACATGATGGGTCACATCCTAAGTTAGTGAACCTAGCCCAAATCAACTAGGGATCCAACAATCTCCCCCTATTTGGGTGAGGTCACTAACAGAAACTCCAAGCAAAGAACAAACAGAAAAACAAAGCAAAATAAAGAGATATATCTGGCAGAGAATTTACAACACATGCAACAGATATATATATATACATACTGGCTTTGTTTTAATGCAAAAGTATAGACTGAAACAAAAGCAGAAATGAAAAGAAAACACAAAATTACTTCTCTGACGTCTTCTGTTTTGGCTTGACTTCTGGTGCTTTTTCTCCTGGCTTCTTGAAAATGATTTCCCTATTGGGATCTGAAGCTTGAGCCTTGGTCATAGTCATGTCAGCTGCCCCTATGATGTTTAGTGAAGTGGCTCTGGGGACAACTGCTTCTGGGTGAATATTCATGTATTCATCAACATTGAGTAGCTTGTTTGCTTTCCCAAATCTTTTCAGTTCATCTCTCCTGTACTGAGACATAGTGGTTAAGCCTGTTGTGTCCTTGCCTTCAGCTTTAGCTTTGTTGATAAAAGATAAGCCAATGATTTCTTGTAATCTTGCCATTCTGGCTGTATTGGCTATTTCTGGATCTTCAGGATGAGAATAGGGCCTTTCAGCTTCCTGTTTCTTAGATTCCTGGGGCTGCTGCTGTTGTTGTTGATGGTGTTGACTTCCTGAAGATGGTGGCCTTGGCTGACTAGTACCAGAGGATCTCCCTGTTTGTCTCTGATAGGTTTGAATAGGAGTAGATCTTTGAGAGCTTGAGCCATAGGCACCTGCTGCTGGAGGAGGAGGAGGAGGGGGATCCTTTCTGTACCTATGAACTGGGGGAGGAGAGTTTCTCCTACTCCTCTTCCTCTCTTTTTGCTGGTTCTTAGATAACCACATCCATGCAGGCATCCCTTTGTAAGGAGCAACATTATGCAGAATATAATATGGAGTGTCTGCAGTGGGATTAGGCTTGGGAGCAGGAGGAGGAGGGGCCTTCCTTTTCTTAGAGAGCAACTTCTTTCTCTTCTTAGTAGCCTTCTCATCTAATTCATCATCATCATCATCATCAGAGTTTGAATTCTGAGGGTTATCATACAAAGCATTCAGCTTCCTCAGAGTGGCATCAGGAATGTTAAGAGGTTTGTCTTGAGGGGGAATAGAAGGTTCAGAGGGTAAAGGTACAACAACAGTAGAGACAGAACTTGCAGCTGCTGCCTTGTTCTCTTCCTCAATGTCTACCAGAATGAGCTCATCCAGATCAGGCATGGGAGAATCATCCATGACAAAATCTGGGACAGGGCAGATTTCTGGGATATACACAGGAGTTGGAACAGCAGAGGGAGCAGCAAAGGATGCACAAAGTTGCCTGGCAACTGCTGGACTTGCTGGAGAGGTATACTGGACAATAGCAGAGATGGCTTAGCAATCTCTACTGAAGGAAGTTTCAAATATACAGGATCAAAAATCTTAAAAATCTCAGATAAATTAACTGTGGGATTTATAAGAAAATCACCAACAGTTGTTATTGAATCTACTGACTCATCAAAGCTACTGTCAGTCTCCATGAATTGAATAAAATCTATTGCTGTATCTGTAAATGTATCTGTATTATGCACCGAATCAGCTATATCTGTAGTACATGTATCTGTATCAACTATATCCACTTCTGCAGCTGCTGCACCAGCTTCATCATGGAGCATCTCCCCCTGCCTGGGTTTAGGAGAACCTGGAGCCAGGCCCCTGATTAAAGAGGGGGCAGCAGAGAGAGCTGAGATTTTGGCAGATAAGGAATCAATGGAATTCACCAGAGGTGTAATGGCCTCTGTGATGAGTGATTTAATAAGAGGAGTCAGAAGAGAGATGATGGTGGGAATGGTGGAAGAATCCATAGGTGGAGAAAGAATAGTAGAGGAGGAAGAAAGAATATGTGGAGGGGATAGGGGAGGTAGAATAGGTTGTGGTTCAGTGGGTATGGTGTCGGATGGAATAGAGGAAAGGTGTGGTGGAAGAGGGGATTGAGGAGGAGAGGGAATATGTGTTTCAGTGGGGGAAAGTGGAGGTGTAGGCATATGTGTAAGATCAAGTGGTGGAGATTGATGTTGATGAGGAGTCAGTTGAGCTGCAGGAGGAGTGGGAAGAGATTTGGTAGGGGGAATGACCTCTTCAGAGTCAGGGTGAGGAGTGAACTTGACGGACCTGGTGCTCTCAGAAGCATTGATGGAGGAGGAGGAACCCTTGGAGGGTTTGGAGATTGTCCTCTCCCATCTGCCAAACAAGGCGCAGGTGAGGCGCTTGCTGGCATTGATGAATGTGGTCGGGGAGACCAAACATTCACTGGCCTTTTCCTGGAGGAAAATCCCCAGGATTCTGCCGTAGCAGACTTCCTTCTTGCTAATCCTTTTCTTGATAAGGTCAAAGAAAACCATGCCCCAATCAACCTGACGCTTGTTGAGCACTGCGCACATGATCAGGAATTGATGGCGAGTGATGTAGTCGTGCGCCGAGTGCTTGCCCATGAGAATTTTCCCTACAATGTCGGCCAAAAATTGATAAGCGGCGGACAGTTGTTTCTTTAGAAGCTTATTAGGGTTGTTGCCGAAGAAACCCATGACTTTCAGCATATCAGCATATTCCTCAGCGTCCATTTCCAAATTGTCTTCTCCATTTATCAGACCAAATATTTCAGAGATTACTGCTGGGGTCAAGGAAACGGCAGTGTTTCCAATAGTTCCTGCCAGATTTCCATCTTTAGAAATTGTAGCAGTGTATACCCATTCTCTTATCTCTGTTGAGTGTAGCTTGATGTTGCGTGTCATGAAGTCCTTGAGATGCAGCTCTTCCAGTAATTCAAGGATATACAGAAAAATGGGATCGGAATGCTGGAAGGACTCAAAGTCCATTGAGAATGCTGCATCAAACTTCATCGCTGCAAGTGCTCCTGGAGGAATCGCCATTGATGACCTGCAAAGAAAATTACAGAGAAAATGGCGATCAAGAGCAAAGGAACTGAAAGCGCGGGACGGAGGTCGAAGAAAACCTAGATATAAGATTTTCAGAATATGAATCGACAAGCTCCGTTCCACGAAAAAGAGAGAAATCTTCGAACTGAGATCGATGAAATAAGGTATAGGAGAGTAGTTCGTCGAACCCATTCAGAAGAATTGAAAACAGTTCGTCGAACTTAGTTCGACGAAATAGTTTCTGAAACAAGGTTCGTCGATCGCCGGTCGACGAAAATTGTTTCCACACAGAGAATTCGTCGATCTCCGTTCGACGAGATTCTCTCGAACTTTCCCTAATTCGTCGAACTCCGTTCGACGAACTCTGGAAAATTCGTCGAATGCAGACAGAAACTAATTTAACTCTTCTCCATCAATCATTCCCAGTTGTTTTATAAAGAACAGATGGGTTTTCTCATCCAAGGGCTTGGTGAAGATATCTGCTCTCTGTAGATCAGTAGGAATGTGGATCAAGTTAATTTTCTTTTTGTCCACATTATCTCTAATGAAATGATGTCTTATTTCAATATTTTTAGTCCTAGAATGATGAACTGGATTCTGTTCAATAGCAATAGCACTAGTATTATCACAAAATAAGGTTGAATTATTTAAGTTGATACCATAATCTAGGAGTTGGTTTTGTATCCATAGCATTTGTGAGCAGCAGCTGCCAGCAGCCATGTACTCTGCCTCAGTAGTTGATGTAGACACAGATGTCTGCTTTTTGCAAAACCAAGAGACAAGTCTCATACCCAAGAACTGGCAAGTTACAGAAGTACTTTTCCTGTCCACCCTACATCCAGCATAGTCAGCATCTGAGTATCCAGTTAACTCAAATTCTGACTCTGCAGGATACCAGAGTCCTAAACTAGGACAACTCTTTATATATCTCAAAATCCTTTTTAGAAAAATAAGATGTGATTCATTAGGATTCACTTGTAATCTAGCACAAAGACATGTGGCAAACATTATGTCAGGCCTGCTAGCTGTTAAGTATAATAGGGATCCAACAATTGCCCTATAATGTTTCTGATCTACAGGTTTCCCTGCTGCATCAGAATCCACAACAGCATTTGTAGCCATAGGTGTTTTCATTCCTGAAGCATCACCCATCCCAAACTTTTTAATAAGCTCTTTGGCATACTTAGATTGGGAGAGGAAGATACGATCAGGGAGATTCTTCACTTGGAGACCAAGGAAGTAGGAAAGCTCACTCACGCTACTCATCTCAAATTTGGAATGCATGAGGTCAGCAAACCTCTGGCACAATTTGGGATCAGTAGACCCAAAAATAATGTCATCCACATATATTTGTACCAACAAGATTTGGTCCTTATGATGTCTAGTGAAAAGAGTTTTATCTATGGTTCCTCTTATAAATTTATGCTCTAAAAGAAAGCTAGCTAGGGTATCATACCATGCTCTTGGAGCTTGCTTTAAACCATAGAGAGCTTTATGCAATATGTAAACATAAGAGGGTTGAGTTAGAGAGATAAAACCTGGAGATTGTTCTACATAAACCTCTTCTTGAAGTACACCATTCAGAAAGGCACTCTTAACATCCATCTGGAATGCCTTGAACTTTTTGTATGCTGCATAGGCTAGAAATATTCTAATGGCCTCCAACCTTGCAACAGGGGCAAAGGTTTGGTCATAGTATATTCCATCTTCTTGCCTATATCCTTGGGCAACGAGTCTAGCCTTGTTCCTTACTATGTTCCCTTCTGTATCTAATTTGTTCCTGTAGACCCATTTGGTTCCAATAACTGGGTAGTTATGGGGTCTTGGAACCAAATCTCAAACTCTACATCTCTCAAACTGATTTAGTTCCTCTTGCATTGTAAGAATCCAGTGGGGATCTTGCTCAGCTTCATGGATGGTGAGAGGTTCAATTTGAGAGAGAAAACAGGCATGCATCAAGTCTTGATTGAGCTGATGTCTTGTCTGTACACCAACTGAAATGTCCCCAATCACTTGAGATCTGGGGTGATCTCTAAGTGTGACAAGATCAGTTTGTGGAGTTGGTTGAGCGATAGTTTCTGCAAATAATTCCTCTTGATGAATGGTGCTAGTTGTTGATGGAAGTTCAGTTACTTCCTCTTGGATTTCTTCTTCACTATCTTCAGCAGCCTGTGGAGTGGGATGAGTTGGAACCTCTTGGGTAAGGTTTAGTCCATCCATAGACTCACACATTGGTGAAACCTGCAAAGGACTATTGATAGAAATGTCTTTCTCCTTATAACACATGTTAGCTTCATCAAAAGACACATGTGCAGATTCTTCAATTTTAAGGGATGATTTATTGAAAACCCTATAGGCCTTGCTTACTTGGGAATATCCTAGAAAAATCGCTTCTTCAGCCTTAGCCTCAAATTTTTTGATGTATTTTTTGTTATTAGTGTGGATGTAACATATGCAACCAAAAACTTTAAAGTAAGTGAATTTAGGTTTCTTTTCTTTAAGTAATTCATAGGGGGTCTTGTGTTTTAGTTTATGTATAAGACATCTGTTCAGGACATAGTTAGCTGTGTTTACAGCTTCTGCCCAAAAGGATAGAGGCATGTAGGCATCTGCTAACAATGTACCTGCAGCTTCAATGAGTGTCCTATTTTTCCTTTCAGCAACCCCATTTTGTTGGGGAGTTCTAGGAGCTGAGAAGCACTGCCTGATACCTTCCTTCTCACAGAACTCATGCATAAGAAGAGACTCAAACTCTGTGCCATGATCACTTCTGATCAATGCAACATGAGTAGAGAACTCAATCTGTATGGTCCTGAGAAAATCTGTAAGAACTTTGAATGTATCTGACTTAACTCTCAGGAAGGCTACCCAACTGAATCTGGAGAAATCATCAACTATAACTAAGGTGTAAGACTTCCCTCCTAGGCTTTGTACTGCAATGGCTCCAAAAAGGTCCACATGAAGTAGATACAATATCCTAGGTGAATCACTTTTATTAATGGATTTAAAGCTAATTTTAGTTTGCTTGCCTAGTTGACAAGCCCTGCATATGCTTTCCTTCTTGTAGGGACCAGAAGGCAAACCTCTAACAAGGTTGTCTTTAGATAACCTAGATATGTTCTTAAGGTTTACATGTCCTAGCCTTTTGTGCCAAAGCTCATTTTGGTTACTAGAGATATTGAGTAAACAAATTTCAGTTGTGGCAGAAATGAAATCTACTAAATATATATTTCCTTGTCTAAGTCAAATTAAAACAGTTTGGTTTTTATCATTTATAATAGAACAAGAGGTAGAGTTGAAATGTACCTGATAACCTTCATCACATAATTGGCTTATGGATATAAGGTTATGTTTAAGTCCTCTTACATATGTCACCTTGTTGAAGGTCACTGCTCCAATGCTTACTCTTTCATATCCTTCTGACTGACCACTATTTGAGTCTCCAAATATCACCTTTGGTCCTAGCTTGGATTTATAGTTGGTGAGATTTGCTTTGCTGCCAGTCATGTGTTTGGAGCAGCCACTGTCCAGGTACCATGTCTGACTTAGCCTTGGACAGTTCTTCACCTGTACCTGCATCAGAAAATAAAGCTCAATTGTTCTTGACCCAGGTTACCTTGGGTCCTTGGTTTGGTTAAAAAGAAAAACTAGAAATGACTGATAATGCAGGTTGAGACTTATACCCTAGTGGGTGATATCTCCTAGGTGGAATTATCCAATCAGCTACTGGATTAAATGCCTTGTTAGCTGTTTTAACATTTCTATAGGAGAAATTATTTATGTTTGGTCGTTCTGGGATCGACGAATTATTGTAAGTTCGTCGACCAGAGTTTGACGAATGGGGATGAGATCGTCGACCTCTGCTCGACGAACCACACACAGTTCGTCGATCGCAGTAAGACGAATGATTATTTCTGAGGTTTGCATTCAACGTTTGTCGATCGGGGTTCGACGATCTTGCAGGATTTCGTCGATCTAAGTTCGACGAATTTTGCTGAACTTGGTTTTTGACAGCTTTCTTCTATTTTCTGTTGCTATTGTCTAAGGGATTTGACTTGTTTTCTGATCTGGGTTTTTCAGTTAGTTTCTCTTTTCCTTTAGCAGTGATAAACTTTATGGGAGTGGAAAGTATATTCCTCTTTATTATGGGGGGTAAACCTGATGAAGCACCCAAGCCCAGCCTGCCATTTAATCTGGCATTTACTGTGCTTGTGGTATCCATCAGCTTGAGGCTTCTCCCATTGAGAGATTGCTCAAGTTGTTTTGCCTCACATAATTCAGATTTTAATTTGATTATCTGTTCATTAGCTAGAGTCAATTGGTCAGTTAGTTTTCTGTTTTCTGTGCTGACAGATTCTAGATTTTCTAGTCTGGTTCTCAGGGTTTTTATCTCTTTCTCTGAGTTTATTAAATCCATGCACATAATTTTAAATTCTACTTTAAACAAATCAGAATTGAAATCAAAACTAGAGATCACCTGATCAGCCTCTGAGTCTGAGGCGTCTTCATCTTCAGAATCCTCTTCTGATCCACATTTGCTTCTGGAGGCATCTATTGCCATTAGGCACACCTCCTTGGATCTGGCTTCTTCCTCTTCTTCACTGGAGCTAGAGGAGGATGTTTCTTCTTCTGTGTCACTCCAGGACTCAGCAACAAATCCTTTGTCCTTCCTTTTATACTTGTTGGAGGAGGGTCTGCTGCTTTGTTTTCTTCTGGAATCCTTGTCCCTGCCCTTGTCCTTTTTCTGATTTTCTGGGCATTCTGAAATATAGTGCCCTGGCTTTCCGCAGCCAAAACACACAACCTCCTTAGTTGGTGTCTTGTCATACTTGGGTTTATCATCCTGCCTGAATGATTTTCTTCTAAAATCCTTTCTTGCCATTTTGTAGAATCTTTTGGCAAAGAGACTCATTAACTCTTCATTGGAGGTAGATGTTTCATTGTCTTTAGAGGCTTTGAGGGCCAAGTTGTGCTCCTTCCTAACTGGTGTAATTGCCTTCTGTTCTGCTGCCTCTCTTGATTTGACAAGCTGCTCATATGACTTCAGCTTGCCTAGCAGAGATTCTGTTGAGATCTCATTGAGGCTTCTGGCTTCTTTGATTGGCCAGATTCTGGAGTCCCATGAACTGGGAAAACACATCAGTATCTTATCATTCACCTCAGTTAAGGTGATGTCCTCATCAAGGGTCTTAAGTTCACTAATAATTGAACTTAATCTATTATACATCTCAGCCACTGATTCTGTCTCATCCTTTTTGAAATTCTCATAGAGAGAAATGAGACTGGATCTCTTATCCTTCCTTTCATCAGCTGAGCCTGCTTCCATTTGATTGAGAGAGTCCCAAATGGCCTTGGCTGAGGTGCACTCAGCCACCTTCTGAAATATGTCATCTGACATTGTTTGGGCCAGAATATTCATAGCCTTTGCATTAGCCATCTTGGCTTTCTTATAGGCTTCAGTGTTGTCTAGAGGTGGTACTGCACTCAGATTAGTTGATGTGCTGACAAAAGTTGTAGGAGATGGAGGAACACCTGTTGAGATGACAGAGAAAATATCCTCATCAATGGAGTTCATATATAATCTGATTCTTGCCTTCCAGATGTCAAACTTGTTAAGATTGCACACTGGAGGTCTGATGCTTGTATAATCCTTGTTTTGGGCCATGTCTGTGAGAACAAAATCTAGTAACAGAATAAAAGCAAAGAGATCTAACTAAGGGATCTTTGGGTTCAGGTGTTAGCCTGTACAACCAATCAGGTATGGTATGTTTAACCAACCTGGCTCTGATACCAATTGAAAGTACAGTTAGATCTGATATACTCTAGAGAGGGGGGGGGGGTGAATAGAGTATATGGTGATTTTAAAACTTTTACAACTGTTGTTATATTTTAGGTGTGTGTGTGTGTGTGTGCAATAAATACAATAAATCAGAAAGCAGCAAAGGACTAATCACATCACAATCACAGAGCAAGGCCAGAAAACAAAAAGGAAAAGAAAGCAACCAGACGACACAAGAATTTTATAGTGGTTCCCTAAATCTGGGTAGTCCACTCTTCTACCACCCTAGTAGGAATCCACTGCAGGAAGGGGTTGATCAGGTGTCCTGGCACCAATGGGGTTTTGATCAGGTTCCCAAAAACCAAACCCTCAAGTCTTTTGGTGGGAGACTTGCAACCAGAATAATTTTGAAGGGAATTAAAACCATGTACAGAGGTGGAGTGAGAGGGTGATGAGGTCTTCTCTTTCTCAAGTCAAATGAGAAGACTTGTGGATGTTGTTTAGCAGCTTTGCTCCCCCTGAGATGTAGAATGATTCAGGAAGAAAAACTGGAGCACTGCTTCAGGGTGATAGGTCTTCAAAGACCTAGAATTCCAGGTCCAGAGAAACTCTTCAGGAACTTCTTGCAACTGATATGAATGTATTGTTTTGAAGATCTCCTGCGTAAAAGCAGATGAAGAAGACTCTTGATATTGATGTAATGTTCTTCTTCTTCTTCTTGATCAAATTCTCTCTGGGCCAAGAATGAATTCCTTTTCTTGTGTTGTCTGAATCACTGTCTATGTTGTTCTAGATGTTCTGGTGTTGTGTCCTTGTTCAATTTCTTCTAGTTTCTATATATCTCTCTCTGTCATGGAGAGCATTCCAATTTTTTGAATGTCGAGCAGTAATGACAGACGGCCTGGAAAGGAAGCAGCAATTAATTATTTCCCCAACTGTTTCCATGGGAAAACGACATGAAATAATCCAGAATTAACTGCGCATCCTAACGGTAGTATTCTGTGAAGTACTGCCATTAATTGTCAAGGAATCAGCGCCATGGAATGAGACGGGAACAGAAGAAGACCTAGTCTGGAATCGTCGACCGAAGAATAGAATTCGTCGAATAGAGTCTTGAATTCGTCGAGCTGCGCTGAGTTTGTCGAGCTGAGCTGAGTTCGTTGAGCTGCGCTGAGTTCGTCGAGCTGAGCTGAGTTCGTCGAGCTGACAGTCTTCATTCGTTGAATAGACAATCTTCAATATCAGACAAACATTATTCGTAGAGCAGAGAGCCAAATTCTTCGAGCTGAGAATAAACTTCGTCGAGCTGAGAAAAGTTCTGGACTTGGACGAAATACTCTGCATCTGCTGAAAAACTATGTCGACACAAAATGGTGTCGACAGATTGGTCTTGGTGTCGACACAACTTCCCTGGTGTCGACAGATTGGTCTAAGTGTTGACACAAAACCTCTGGTGTCGACACAAGCTGGTGTCGACTGAAATCCTGGGTGTCGACACAAATCGCCTGGTGTCGACACAAGCCCTAAGTGTCGACACAGATTCTCTGAGCACAAAAAATCGTCGAGTACAGATTTAGCATTCGTCGACCTGAGAAGCTGTGAACTTGAGGTCCAAGTTTGTCGAGCTCAGAAAATAATTCGTCGACCGAAGCATGAAGCTGGACTTAGAGAAATTTTGAAGTAGTCCTGAGAATGCTTGAAGTGGATCTGGTATTCGTCGAGTAAAGAACAGAATTCGTCGAGCTCAGTACTGCGAATTGTCTCACGATCGTCGAGCGCACAACTTCCTTCGTCGAGCTGAGTTCGACGAACGTCGAACTTATTTCACTTAGTCTAAAACCCTGATAGATCTAGAGTTCCTGAAGGTCTTGAAGAAGGCTGGTCCATCTGAAGTTGAGATAGAGGACTGTCCTAGACTCTAAGACACAGACTTGACCCAGACTATACATGATGGGTCACATCCTAAGTCAGTGAACCTAGCCCAAATCAAATAGGGATCCAACAGATTTCCTTATTAGTATTAACATAGGAATTTGTCTAGGATCATGGGATAATCTCTCCCTTGATATTTTCTAATCAATCAATAGATATACCTATTGAAGAAGACAGAAAGGGGGCGATATGTGTGGCAATACATAAGGGGCAATGCTTCTAGTGGTGCTCCACTTGTGTTTTAAGTGGTATAAAGGAGAGTTCATATTACTTGAGTAATTGCTCAAGTAGTATGAGGGTGCATTGGCTTAACTTATTAAGTCAATACAATTAATTTGAGCAGACTGTATTAATATAGCATAAGCTTGCAGTTGTAGCAGATTATAAACTACAGCTGTATGAATTTAGAAGCATATTATGTTAATTCCTCTTAATGCTTGTTGTGTGTTCTGCCTTCTTCAAATAGGGGGAGATTGTTGGGTCCATTGCCCACAATGTTCGCTAGATTGGATTTGAAGAGGCATCACCATCAAGACTAAGAGCATAGTTGTATTTGATGTTGTTTAAGCTCATCATATACAGGATGTTCCATGGAACAAGTCTAGTGATATGACAGGTGGTCATAATGCAAAAAGGTGGACACCAAGAGAGGATGCTGTAAAGACAGGAAGTAGCCTAAGTGGCCAAGTCAGCATGTTCCATGGAATAAGTCTAGACAGATTGTCTAAGTGATGTGACAAGTGCTCACAAAGTGAAGATTTTGGAAAGGCAGGAAGTAGCCTAAGTGGCCAAGTTAGGTAAAATCTTACCTATGATGTGGGCTGACAGAAATCTGTCTAAGTCCACCGGCGTTGAGTGATGAAGACACACTCAATGCCATATAACAAAAGGTTGTGAGTAGAACTCAGTTCAGAGTTTGTCGAGCTGAGCTCACCATTCGTCGAGCTAAGTTTACAGTTTGAGACTCTGAGTTTGACGAACGCAGTTCAGAGAGTTCGTCGAACTGAGTTCAGAGTTCGTCGAGCTGAGCTCGCTATTTGTCGAACTCAGTTCAGTTAGTTGAACTAAATTGTAGAAAGTTTTTTCTAAGGAAAAAGGCATTGAGTGATGAAGACACACTCAACGCTCTCTACATCAGAGTCAAAGAAATGTTAGTCTCAACAAAACCACTAAGACAGAGTTGGTTTCAGCAAAAAACCGCTGAGACAAGAGTTAAACTAAATACAAAAGTACTGAGAGAAATGTTGGTCTCAGCAAAACCGCTGAGAATAAATTGCAGAGACAGAAGACAGTCTCAGCTGAGAAGTAGAAAGCATTGAGACCGCTGAGAAGAAACCGCTGAGACAGAAAACAGTCTCAGCTGTGAAGAAATAACCGCCGAGACAAGAGTTAGTCTCAGCACAACCGCTGAGACAAGTGTTGGTCACAGCACAATCGCTGAGATAAGTATTGGTCTCAACATAACCGCTGAGATAATTGTTTGTCTCAGATAAGAACAAGAAAGCGCTGAGACAAGTTAAGCATAAAAATGGTTAAGGCAAAAAGAGTTGAGTGGAGGTTGCTCACTCAATGCTGTCGACACCTAGTGAAGACAGAATCTTGTCTAAGGAGTTTGGCATTGAGTGATGCCCACACACTCAACGTCGAGCAGCAGATAACTGAATTATCAAGTTGGCGCTGAGTGTAGCTGATTCACTCAACTCCTAGAAACAGTTTTATATTCTAAGTAGTTTGGCGGTGAGTGAATGTTACTCACTCAATGCCATGAGACAGTAAATCTGTCTGAGTGTTTTGGCCTTGAATGATGCTTACTCACTCAACGCCTATGCTAATGATGTTTGATTTTCGGCTAAGTCCACAGCTGATGACGTCAGCAAGTCAACAAGTCAACAAAATTCAAATTAGTGGCGGGATGGCTATAGTACGCGACAAATGTTGCCGCAGACCTATTGTATGGTAGTTGGGTTAAAGCAAGTTGCTGCAGGCCATTAATTATGTGGAGCCCACTGCTCAAGAGCTGTTGGGTCAAAAATCAATAAAAGAAAAGAGCCATATAGAGGAAAAGAGACTTCAGGGAAAAAGAAATCAAGTTAGTTCTTCTGCTCTGCCATTATTGTGGAGCTGAAGAATAGGAAGCTCAAGTCTGTAGATAGAGATAAAGTTAGTTGTTGGATCAAGACCTTCAACAGCAAGATTGCTGGTACCATTCTCACCTGCAGCAACAAGCTAGTTTAGAGTATTTTCTCTGAGGGAAAAGGTAGCAGCCAAGGGCCAACCCTTGCTGCAGTTTCTTCACAGTTCTAGTAACGCATGCACCTGAAGATCTTTATCTAGAAGCTGTGAAGAGAAGAAAGCTTGAAGAAGCTGAAGCAAAACTCAGGGGACTGTTCCTCAGGAGTCAAAGCTAGGGCTGAATCACCTCAGCCCAGGAAAGGAGCAAGAGGTAGAGCTATTCCAGTCTGCAAAGTTAGAGCTGTGATTTTCTCAGCTTAGGTAGCAGTAGTTAGCTGCAGTAACTTCACTGACCAGAAGGAAAATCCCTGGTGCTGTGAAGAAGTAGTTAGGGCTGAGCTTCAGTCTCAGTTCAGGAAGCGGAAGAACATTGCTCTGCAAGTAACTTCCAGCACAAGTAATTACTTGATGTTGTGCAAGTAGTTCAGACTAAGTATATCTTAGTTTAGTGAAGGCAGAATCAGGGAAAAATTTCTTGAAGTCATTATTGGGCTGAGTCAATCTCAGTCAAGAAACTTGACATAGAGAAATATCTCTTGCGTCAAGAATATCCAGCAGACCACCTTCATCCTGTAGGATTCAGTTTACCTGAATCTGAGTTGTAGGTGACTTTTTAGTTACTGAGCTGTAGGTGCACTGCTGGTGTACTGAGGTAGGATCCAAGTGTGGATCTGAGTTATAGGGCTTAATTGCGTGAGCTAAGTGAGTGCTGCTCTCTGAGTGTAGGGCCTTTGTGCTTGAGGTAGGTGACATGTTTGTCACAGAGTTGTAGGTGCCTGGAGGGGCACTGAGGTAGGTACCTGGAGGGATACTGAGTTGTGGGAGTACTATAACACTCTGAGAGTAGGGCCTTGTGCCTGAAGTTGTAGGGCTGAAAAGCCTGAGCTGTAGGCCTTATAGATAAGGCTGAGGTAGGTGGCTTGTGGGTCATTGAGTGTAGGAGCATTGCAGAGCTCTGAGGTAGGATCCCTTGTGGATCTAAGGTAGGGCTATCTTCCAGCCTAAGTGTAGGGCTTATAACCTGAGGTAGGTGGTTTGCTGACCACTGAGTGTAGGCCTTTGTGGCTGAGAAGTGAGTCTTGGAGGAGACTTGGAGATCCTGCAGGATCTGTGGTGTAAGCTCTAAGGAGCAGTTTGATGGAGTTTGTGCCTAGTCCATCAAGTTGGTTGGATAGGTGGGAGGGAAAGTGGATGTACCTAATTGGGGAACCACTATAAATCTCTATGTGCTTTTATGTGGTTGTTTTTCTTTTCTTATTTATAGGTGTTAAGGACAAGCTCTAGATCACCCTAAGTTGAAAGATAAAAGAAAACAACAAGATATTATAAAGAAAGCAAAAGATAGTCTTAAAGAGACCAATAACCTATTCACCCCCTCTAGGTGATTTAGCTATCCTTGAAACATAGACTTTCAGTGGTTTTCTTTTGGAAATGTTAATTACTTGGCTATGCTGCTAGTTTACCTATTTTGTGGTTGTTTTACTTGTTCACTGAGAATGTTTTATGATAGGTTGCATGTTAGATATTTTAACTTATAAAAAATATTACTATTAGTATTTCATACATGCCATCTTTCTAAAACCAAAGTCACTATCTTCTAGCTAACGTAAAGACTATTTTCATATTTATACTAAACCTAGAGTCTTGCATACCATGAGTTGCCCTTTGGGGATGTTTATACTCATGTAGGGTGTTAATCAACATAATCAAAGTATTTTCCGCAGCGTATAACTATAATTTTCTAGTGTACTAGTTGATCCACTATGTTGAGGGATACAACCATCTAAACTTAAACTGGTTTTTGCTTAATAACTTATGGATTTCATATAAACTGTAGAGTTTGGTGTTTTGCCTGAGTGCCTGCAGATATCCCCTACACGGCATGGCATCACGATGCGTATTTTCTCTTACTCTAATATAACTTAGATGTTGAGAACATGCAGGTTGTGACAGTTGGTATCTGATGGATGGGTTGTTGTTAGACAATTGGTCGAACAACTGTCTCTAGTTAGTGTCAATTGTCTAGTGTCATTTCATACACACACCGATGTGTCATTAGTACAACTTGGCTGAAGCACGAACAGTACACTCATAAGCATGATAAGAAGTATACATGACATATTATGTAGATTGAGATGCATAATATGTCTTTGTATATGGATCCACCATAGGTGGCAACTTGTGACAGTTATGTAGTATGGGATGCATAACCACCATCACATGGGTGCCCATTAGCACATTTTCTTTTTTTCGTTACATGCAATGTTATGTAGTATGAGATGCATAATATTTCATGTGTATGCCGCTCATAACATGCATTAAGACCTTTTTAGATTGCATAACACAACATGCATGACATATCATTGCATCAGCACATGTGTCATGCTAAAGATTTACATGATGACATATGTACACACATGGTTTTAAGGTAAAAGGAATGAAAATTCATGCATTTATGGTCTATGCACATGAGTTTATGTATAACACCCTCATCTGTCGCATGGCATATAACAGAAGGTCCAGCTGGAACCCGACGCCATATACCACAGACAGTCGGAAGGATTACCAAATGAATAATCAAACCATCCAATTTAGACTACTCGTCCTACACAGAGCATTCTAGCGGAAGTTTTTAAAGTTGAAAGAACCCAAACTTAAATCCATTAAATATGAATGTCCACAGTTACAACTACAGGAATGAAAACCCAAATACACTGAAACGGGTACATGGCCTTATGGCCTTATAAATGTTCACTTAATATAACTGTATTACATACATCGGCTCGCAGGCCCGCCACACATGATAAATGTAAAAACAACTATTCTACGACCTTCTAGGGCCAGCACAGCAACATGGGCTCCAGCCCGCTATTTGGCGCTCGGCTCCGCAGCACCTGCAAGCACATACCACCGTACGGTGGAAAACAAGGCAATGGTCAGCTAAAAGCCCACCAAATTATAACGACCCCGCCCCTTACTCGGGACGACGGTGCTCTTTCCCGGCATAGCATTAGTCCAAAAAAATAATATAGCGCAATTATATTTCGCCACAGGTGTAGGCTCGCACGGCCAAACACCCCGTGCACTCAGGGCACATTCATGGTGAACCCTGACCAATCAGTGCATTCACCACCACCCCCAGGATGGCAACAACATGTGAGCATTTAGCCTATCTGACCACCGTCTAAGGCTCCGACTATGCCTACGGCCAGTGCCCGTTTTCGGATTTCTCACACCGTACCACATAGCCTAGGTCCAATTCCACTTGCTCGTTGCTCACGCCGCATATACAATTTAAGTCCTACGCGCGGGCCAAGCTTCTCTCGCATCCCAAATTTTCCAAAACAATCTCATAACCCAGTTATGATCAAGGCCGGTTCCCAGACCGCCAAGTTAGTAGAACATGTTTCCGCTCAGTTTTTTGGGTGCGCCTTGAAGCTAACCTCCAAGGATCCCTGCTGCAATCTACCGTTCAGAAACCAAAAAACCCAAAGCACGGAGTGTTCTCCGGCAAATCATAGCAAATGCAACATCACCGATCCAGACGGTACACGTCCGGGTAGGCTTCACACACAATGCCTATGCCCGTACTTACGATTCCGGGCTCTATATGCAACACAAGGTGGACTATTCACATCAACCCCAAGGAACACCACGCACTCAACGCACACTCGCGGGAGCGGGGTTCCCTATGCAAAATAAAGAGCTTCACATGCTCAAGTTGAGAATCGTTACCCTTGAAGTCCGTTTTGGCGCCATGGAAAAACTACGAGGACAGAACTCTTCGCAACGACCTTCCCTCCATGGATCCGCTCTCCGATTTCGAAACGGTGCTCCGGTGCTCCACCGGCGGCCAGAAACCTCCTTCTTCTTCCTCTTCTCTCTCACCTTGGAAGGAGAAAGCTTTGGAGAGAAAATGAGGGATTAACCCCCTATTCCCGGCCTTAACAGAGCAGGATCTCATCTGGGCCGTCAGATCTTAATTAAAGAAAACAGACGGCTCAGATCTGCACAAAATTCTCCATACCTGGGCCGAACACGGCTTGGCACACGGCCGTGTCCCAGGCTGTGTGCCTCGATCCAGGCACGATCGTCGAACTGAGAAACGACACACGGGCTAAGACACGCCCGTGTCTCACCTGACACGCCCGTGTCGGGTTCCTCGATATGCCCGTGTTCGGGGGCATGTCATGCATAACCGCCACGACAACGGACACGACCCAACTACATACGGGTCGGCACACACCCGTGTCGGATGACACGCCCATGTCATCCAGCCGTGTTCCTGGCCGTGTCCTTCTCGGGATGAAAATGACCAAAAATGCCAGCCAGACACGGCCTTGGACACGCCCGTGTCCTAGGCCGTGTACCCCTATACATGCACCAAAAATCCCTTTTCGCGACCGACTCGCACACAATTTTCGGGGCGTTACAAATCTCCCCCACTTAAGGAATTTCGTCCCGAAATTAAGCAAAGGTACACAAAATCTAAATGATACCTGAGTGGAATAACTCGGGTTATTCCTCCAACATATCTTGCTCTCGCTCCCAAGAAAGCTCCTCACATCCGCAATTATCCCAACGGACTTTAACCATTCGGACCTCCTTGTTGCAGAGTCGTTTTACTGCAACATCTTCAATTCGTACTGGCTTGACCCTTGTTGTTAATTCATAATCAACCGGTATCTGATTATCCGCAACGATCTGCGAAGGCTCTTGCACTGCCTTACGCAACACCGATACGTGGAACACGTCATGCAGCCCACTCAACTCCGTCGACAGCTTCAACCTATACGCCGCCTCGCCAACACGCTCCAGGATTTCAAATGGTCCATGGTATCTCGGACTCAGCTTCTTGAAGCGTCGAAACCGCGATACACCCTTGAACGGCTTGATTTTTAGATATACCATGTCGCCAACGTTGAACTCCACATTTCTATGTTTGGCGTTGTAATACTTTGACTGTCTATCCTGAGCAATCTTCAGCCTTTCCTGAATTGTCTGTATCATTGAAGTGGCATCTTCCACCGCTTGACGTTTATACAACTTCGATTCGCCTACCTCCAACCAAGACAACGGCGTACGACACTTCCTCTCGTACAAGTCTTCGAAAGGCTCCATTCCAATACTTGCCTGAAAGCTGTTGTTGTAAGCAAACACCACCATGTACAAGTGATCCTCCCAATTCTTCCCGAAATCTAGGACGCACATGCGAAGCATGTCTTCCATAGTCCTATTGACTCTCTCGGTTTGGCCATCTGTCTGCGGGTGAAAGGCTGTGCTAAAATTTATCTTAGTACCCAACAGACCATGCACCAACCTACAGTCATTCGACGTGAAGCGTCCATCACGATCACTAACAATACTGCGAGGCACACCATGCAATCGTACAATATTATCCACGTAGAGTTTGGCTAACGTTTCCACTGGATCTTCCTTTCTGACTGGGATAAAGTGCGACACCTTTGTTAACCTATCTACGACCACCCAAATAGCGTCGTTTCCCTTCTGCGACTTCGGCAAACCGTGCACAAAATCCATAGATATGTCGTCAAACTTCCATTCTGGGATAGGAAGGGATTTCAAGAAACCTTCCGGGCTTCTAGCATTCCGCTTTCACCAATGTACAAGTACGACACTTGGCCACATAAAGTGCCACATCCTTCTTCAAACCCAGCCACCAGAATAGTTTCTTCATGTCTCTATACATTTTCGTGCTTCTCGGGTGGATTGAGTACTTGGTATGATGAGCCTCATAAATCAACTCCTCCCGAAGATCATCCGCACTAGGAACGCATAGACGACCGTCCTTCCTTAGCAACCCATCTTCAACCACAAACTTGGAATTTGACCCATCCAAAGATTCTTCCAAGATCTGCTTCATGCTGCTATCCTGAACCAAAGCCCGCCGAACTCTATCCGCTAGGTCACATTGCACCTCTGTCCAAAACAGTTTCGCCTCGGCACTAGACTGCTTATCGACACAAGATATCTCTAATGCCTCCAACTCCTGGACCAATCTCTCATCATGTACCGATAACCAGTTGGCTTGTGCGGGAATCTTACGACTCAACGCATCCGCCACTGCATTTCCCTTCCCAGGCACATAATGTATCTTGAAGGTGTAGTCCCCTAAGAACTCCATCCACCTACGCTGCCTCATGTTCAGATCTTTTTGGTCCAACAGGTACTTCAAACTCTTATGATCGGTGTAAATATCGACCTTCACACCGTACAGATAGTGCCTCCAAAGCTTTAGAGCAAATATCACGGCCGCTAACTCTAAGTCGTGGACCGGATAATTCTACTCGTGAACCTTCAGTTATCATGAACTATAAGCTATCACTCTCCCATGCTGTAGCAGAACACAGCCCAAACCACTGCCTGAAGCATCACTATAGTTCTCGAACCTTCGGTTCCACTTGGAGAACATAATATAGGCGTCGTGGTCAACCACCTCTTCAACTCTTCAAAAGCCTGTTCGCACTCCGGAGACCACACAAACTTCTGATCCTTTCTTGTCAACATCGTGAGTGGTAGTGCTATCCGCGAGAAGTTCTCTACGAAGCGCCTGTAGTAGCCAGCAAGCCCCAGAAAACTCCGGACCTCTGCCACCGTAGTCAAAGTAGGCCACTCCCGTATTGCTACTATCTTTGGCGGATCCACAGCTATTCCTTCTCCACTGACAACATGACAAAGGAACGCTATTGAGGATAACCAGAATTCACACTTGGAGAACTTTGCATACAACTGACTTTTCCTCAATGTCTCCAACACCATGTGTAAATGCTTGTAGTGATCCTCCTCGCACCGCGAATACACCAGGATATCATCGATAAATACTATCATGAAATGATCCAGGTATTCACTGAACGTCCTATTCATCAGATCCATAAACACTGATGGCGCATTCGTCAACCCAAACAGCATGACCGTGAACTCGTAATGCCCAAACCGCGTACTGAATGCTGTCTTTGGGATGTCGCTCTCCCTTATACTCAACTGGTAGTAACCGGACTTCAGATATAACTTTGAATATACTGTTGACCCAACCAGCTGATCAAACAGATCGTCAATCCTGGGAATAGGATACTTATTCTTCTCCGTAAGCTTGTTCAATTCCCGGTAGACGATACAAAGCCGCAAGTTCCCATCTTTCTTCTTAACAAAGAGAACTGGTGCGCTCCAAGGCGACGAACTTGGACGCACATAACCTTGCTCTAGCAACTCTTGCAGTTGCACCTTCAACTCTGCCATTTCTCTTGGGGCTATCCGATAGGGGAAGCGTGACACCGGTTTGGCACCCGGTACCAGCTATATAGTAAAGTCTATCTCCCGCTGAGGAGGGGCTCCTGGTAGATCATCTGGAAACACATCAGGATACTCAGACAAAACTGGGATGCTGTCCAAACTAGGTTTAGGCGTCGAAGACTGCACTAGAGTGACATATAGTTCTGCCCCAGACCGAACTGCCTTGAACACCTAATGGGCCGACATCAGAACTTTCCCTGACCCCTTCATGCCCGAAAAAATAGTCTCTCGATCAGTGTCCAGACCCAACGTGACTTCTTTACGGTTGCAATCAATGCATACACTCTGCTTCGAGAGCCAATCCATACCGAAGATTACGTCGAACTCCACTAATGGTAGAACCAACGCCCGCAAATCAAACTCCCGGTCTCCAATCTGAATCTTCACAATGCAAATCCTATCCGCACGCATTGAGAACCCATTAGGCAACAACACATCCAACTTGTTTTTTGCCATGGAGAACGGAACTCCGATGCGTGATATGAATTTTTCGGACAAGAAGGAATGTGATACTCCTTTATCAAAAAGGGCTCTCGCCGGAAACCCAAAGATTAACACAAAGCCTAGCACTAACAAACGTAAGCTAACAAATACGAAGGTAACAACTATAAAAGTTAAACCACTATAATTTAACTCATACCTGTCACCACGTCCGCTTGCTTTATGGCCTCCTGCAAACCAAGGTTGTAGACTCTAGGCTGGGCTGGAGCATGATGGGATGCGGTTGACTCCACTGCCTTCCCTTTCTCCTCATAAGTCGCTCCAGGTCTCCTCTCGGACTTTGAACGTCCGCTCCAACACTCCCGAGCAAAATGCCCTGTTTTCCCGCAGTTGTAGCAAGCTCCGGGGACTCGACTTGAAGTTGCCTCCGATGCATCAGCCGAAGGGGCTGAGTTCGATGTCCTCCTCTTCTTGTTCCACCTGCGGAAACTTGACTTATTATTTGGCACCTTGAACTCGGTCTTCCTTTCTCCTGGGTCCTTCTTCTCTTGAACTTTCTTCGCAACCTTTTCCAACGATTTGGCTGAATTGACCAAGGCTAGGAAGCCCTGTACCTTAGGCCCAGTAAGGAGTAACTGTAAATCGCCGCGAAGGCCCTCATAGAATCGGTTGGTCTTCCTCTCTTCTTCTGTAAACATAGCACCAGCATAACGACCCAACCATGTGAACTCATGCAGATATTCGTCCACGCTTCTTGATCCCTGAATCAACCCAAGAAATTGATTCTCCATCTCCAGCTTCTGAGCAGAGGGTACAAATCTGGCTAGGAACAATCTTGAAAATTCCTCAATCGGCACATCCGCAAGTTGCCTTCCCACTTGAAGATGAAACTCCAACTCGTCCCACCACAGTCTCTCTTCACCTTCCAAAAGAAAAGTCGCTATGGTGGTCTTCTGCAACTCCTCAGTTATTGTGGCCATCAAGACCCTCTTTATGGAAGAGAGCCAGTCCTCAGCTTGAGTTGGCGTTCCAACCCCATTAAACCTCGGAGGATTAAATCCCATCACATACTTTAGCTGCCTCTCCGTAGTTCTTCTCGGCTCTACCAACTCCAATGCTGCGCGTTCCACCACTCTCGGCTCTGCCACCCTAATCGGTTCTTGCTCATTCGCAGGAGGTGAGCGATGCATTTGCCCTGCAAGTTGGGGATTTATCATTGCGAATACGGCCTCAGCCACCATCTTGATGGTTTCCGCTGAAGGAGGTGTAGCAGGCACGTCCCTTGGTGCACTACTTTCCGCTGATTGTGGACGCTCTGACCGACCAGCACCGCTCCTAGCTGCATATAGTAGCAAAGACACATGATTAGACGACAAATAAATTGCTAAAAGAAATCATTGGAACATTCAAATTGCACAAAACATGTGTATTTTCATTCCTAAGTGGACATTCATGGGTTCTTTTTTATGTTATAACGATGACGCACACATGTGCTCACCACCCCTTAAAAGAATTCGCCCACGAATTCATTTAAGCCTGACCGAAACCAGAAGTCTGATACCAAATTATAACGCCCCCATCTGTCGCATGACATATAACAGAAGGTTCAGCTGGAACCCGACGCCATATACTACAGACAGTCGGAAGGATTACCAAATGAATAATCAAACCATCCAATTTAGACTACTCGTCCTACACAGAGCATTCTAGCGGAAGTTTTTAAAGTTGAAAGAACCCAAACTTAAATCCATCAAATATGAATGTCCACAGTTACAACTACAGGAATGAAACCCCAAATACACTGAAACAGGTACATGGCCTTATGGCCTTACAAATGTTCACCTAATGTAACATGTCTTACATACATCGGCTCGCAGGCCGGCCACACATGATAAATGTAAAAACAACTATTCTACGGCCTTCTAGGGCCAGCACAGCAACATGGGCTCCAGCCCGCTATTTGGCGCTCGGCTCCGCAGCACCTGCAAGCACATACCACCGCACGGTGGCAAACAAGGCAACGGTCAGCTAAAAGTCGACCAAATTATAATGACCCCGCCCCTTACTCGGGACGGCGGTGCTCTTTCCCTGCATAGCATTAGTCCAACAAAATAATATAGCGCAATTATATTTCGCCACAGCTGTAGGCTCGCACGGCCAAACACCTCGTGTACTCAGGGCACATTCATGGTGAACCCTGACCAATCAGTGCATTCACCACCACCCCTAGGATGGCAACAACATGTGAGCATTTAGCCTATCTAACCATCATCTAAGGCTCCGACTATGCTACGGCCAGTGCCCGTTTTCCGATTTCTCGCACCGTACCACATAGACTAGGTCCAATTCCACTTGCCCGTTGCTCACGACGCATATACAATTTAAGTCCTACGCGCGGGCCAAGCTTCTCTCGGATCCCAAATTTTCCAAAACAATCTCATAACCCAGTTATGATCAAGGCCGGTTCCCAGACCGTAAAGTTAGCAGAACACGTTTCCGCTCAGTTTTCCGGGTGCGCATTGAAGCTAACCTCCAAGGATCCCTGCTGCAATCTACCGCGTAGAAACCCGAAAAACCCAAAGCACGGAGTCTTCTCTGGCAAATCATAGCAAATGCAACATCACCGATCCATACGGTACACGTCCGGGTAGGCTTCACACAAAATACCTATGCCCGTACTTACGATTCCGGGCTCCATATGCAACACAAGGGGGACTATTCACATCAACCCCAAGGAACACCACACACTCACCGCACACTCGCGGGAGCGGGGTTCCCTATGCAAAAGAAAGAGCTTCACATGCTCAAGTTGAGAATCGTTACCCTTAAAGTCCGTTTTGGCGCCATGGAATAACTACGCGGACAGAACTCTTCGCAACGACCTTCCCTCCACGGATCCGCTCTCCGATTTCGAAACGGTGCTCCGCCGTCGGCCGGAAACCTTTGTCTTCTTCCTCTTCTCTCTCACCTTGGAAGGAGAAAGCTTTGGAGAGAAAATGAGGGCTTAACCCCCTATTCCCGACCTTAACAGAGCAGGATCTCATCTGGGCCATCAGATCTTAATTAAAGAAAATGGACGGCTCAGATCTACACAAAATTCTCCAGACCTGGGCCGAACACGGCTTGGCACACGGCCGTGTCCCAGGTCGTGTGCCTCGATCCAGGCACGATCGTCAAACTGAGAAACGACACACGGGCTAAGACACGCCCGTGTCTCACCTGACACGCCCGTGTCGGGTTCCTCGACACGCCCGTGTTCGGGGGCGTGTCACGCATAACCACCACGGCAACGGACACGACCCAACTGCATACGGGTAGGGACATGGGTCGGCACACGCCCGTGTCGGATGACATGCCCGTGTCATCCGGCCGTGTTCCTGGCCATGTCCTTCTCGGGATGAAAACGACCAAAAACTCCAGCCAGACACGACCTTGGACACGCCCGTGTCCTAGGCCGTGTAGCCCTATACAGGCACCAAAAATCCCTTTTTGCGACCGACTCGCACACAATTTTCGGGGCGTTACAAATAGGATGATGGTATATCATCCTAGGTTTAAGCATTTCATCATTTATAAAATTCTCAGAGCAAGTTAGCAGCATGAGAAAGTACTTATGTGTGTTTTGTCTGTACTAGGTTGTTTGTTTCTAGCTGTTAAGCTAGGTTTTGACTAGTTGTTTGTTGTAATTATTAGAATGTCGAGACGTCTTACGATGAGGTCGACTCCCCAGTCAGAGGGCGAGTCATCTGGTGCTCATAATTAGGCCATGATAGAAGGATTACGACAGAACAACGTAGCTTTGTCTAGGTAAATGTTGGAGATGCAATCGCAGATCCAAGCCTTGTTGACTGTCATTGCAGGACAACCGCTTAGAGTTCAAGACCCTGTGGTGGGTCAAGGTGTTCTAGTTCCTCCTGCTCCTCTAGTTCCCCAAGTTATGCTGCCGCCAGAGATGAATTTCATCTCGTATTTCCAGCGATTAGCACCCGCTACCTATGATGGTAGGGCAGACTTCATGGCTTTGGATGACTGGATTATAGCCATCAAGGAGATGCCTTCGTACTCGGGAGTTTCTGTCAACCAGAGAGTGATGGTCGCTTCTTATCATCTCAAGGGAGTTGCAAAGAGCTGGTGGCAGAGGGAAAATGAGAACTTGAAGGATGGATGTTCATGGGAAGTCTTCAAGGAGCTTTTGCTGAAGAAGTTTCTGCCGTCGGTCGAGCGAGACCGTTTGTTGAATGATTTCCTGCACTTAAAGCAGAGGCAGCTCATGGTGAGTGAGTATGAGGTGGAGTTTAGCAAGTTGAGCCAGTTCGCCCCAGATTTAGTTGTTTTTGAGGCCAACAAAGTTAAACGTTTTCTGGGTGGTCTACGAAGTGACATCCAATATCTAGCAAATGCTTAGGGATCAAAAACCTATGCTAAAGCAGTAGAAGCTGCTCTTAAGGTCGAAGCGATCGACAATGCTAAGAACCGAGGTCAGTAATTGAGAAAAGATAAGAGAAAATCTGATGTGGGGAGAAACTCCAAGGAATTCGGTTCTGCTTCTAGGAAAATAAGCAAAGAGACATGCAATTTCTATAGCCGGATAGGCCATCCATTCGAGAAGTGTTTCAAGAGAATATGAGCTCTGAAGCAGGAGCAGGTTCATGCGATACAGGGTGCTCCTAAGGGAGATTTGCTTTGTACTTCGTGCAAACGGAAGGGGCACAATGCTGCCCATTGTTGGGATAATAATAAAGTCTGCTTTTAGTGCGGACAGAAAGGTCATTTCAAGTAAAAGTGCCCGAAGTCTCAGCCCTCGCTACAACTTGTTCTGCTTCGGGCTTTACCACTACCACAGCTTTTGGACAAAGGAAAGGGCAAGATGAACACGGTATCTTTAGAGGAAGCACATACATCGACTTAAGTTGTCTCGGGTTAGATCCAAATCTATTTTTAGTTTTTAATTTATAGCTATAGGTTCAATGTCCGTCCTCTTAGTCATGTATGTGATTATTTTTATAGGAAGGTTTAAGGTAAAGAAGCGTTGGGCACGCATTCTTTTTGATTCTGGTGCTACCCACTCGGTTGTGGCTATGACCTTTGTTGAGCGTTATCGTTTGACTCTGGATCAAGTTGGAGATGTCTTTCATGTCAAGTTTCCCTCTGGTAATTTTGTGGTATCAGACCATGGCATTTAGAGTTGTCCGATTCTGTTAGGTGATTTTCTAGAGGTTTCTTATTTGAAGGTGATAGACTTGGAAGATTTTGATGTGATCTTGGGCATGGACTGGTTATCCAAGTATGATGCTGTTATGCAGTGCAAGGTTAAGCGCCTGGACTTCAAAATGGACAACATGTAAGACCCCCTTTTTATCTTATTTGAAACTCGGGGGTCTTATGCCCAAAATCGCCGTTTTGCGGTGGCCCCAACACTCGGGAAGGCCGCCACTATAAACCGCCGATTCTGCCGGCCTTTTCGATCATCAAAGAGAGAGCAGTAATCATAAACTGAAATATGAGTGAGTCAACAAACATCATATATAAATGAGAAACCACAGTAAGTCCATAAATATAAAGAGAGTACTACAAAAGGCAGTACAAAAGAAATATAAATGGACTTAAGCCCGGTACATCAGATCCGCACTACAATCTCTCGCGAAAGCTATAAGAAAGAATAATCACTCACGGAGCTGGTCACCGGTGCTCCGGTACTAGACTGGCCCACCTTCATGCGCACCGTACTCCGCTGGTGCTGGTCCCTGTACTGCTGGTCCCTGAGCTGCTGGTCCCTGTCTCCCATCCGGAGTCCGTGTAATGTTGTGGTCCGGAAACCATTAGTCATAAAGACTAAGTCCTATCATCCCCTACCCCTCCCACATGGCTCCTAGGCACCGAGCGGGGAGGAGGAAAGGGAAGCTACAATGGTGGAGAGTAAGCAAAGCAGGTGACAGTGGAACTAATCTAGCAGTTGTTTATGTTGTATAAATAGCTAAGGAAGAAGGGTACAAACTAGCAGTTCTACAATAGTGAGCAGTAAAGTAAACAAGTAGAATAAAGCAACATAGGTAGGAAAAACATTCTAAGGAGTAAGTAACCTTAACTTATATGAATGCCCATACAAACTTATAAGTTAAGGGGTCTTCTGCAAGACTCCCATCATATAAAAAGTCACATACCAATTTATACGTTGGGGTGTTAGTTGTATGCAAATATGAGTACAGTGATATGCTATGCCATGATTCATGCAAGTGCAACTCACGCACAGGACTCTATGCGTACAGACCTTTAGTTGCCTCTATTTGGGCATCTAGATTCACTCCCAGGAACATCCATAGTGGAAAACGGAGACAGTGGGTCAGGCCCCCCACTCCTTGGCGGGTATCCACACTACTAGGCCTAGCCCTCCCGTACGCCCCTAAAAGAACACAACCTAGAGTATCCACATACTAATGCTTGCCATATCCACCAGACTTTCTTTGGCTAAGTGTCCCACAATGCCGAGTCAATGTATCGACATCAGTGTGAATGACTGTACAATACCGAAAACCCACCACCTTATTTTGTATCCAAAACCTTTCGAGCCACCGGCTCCCCGGACTAACCAGTTTGTGCATCTACCTTCCAAACCGACCATTCGGATGGCAATCAAACCAACCAAATCAACCTCCCGAGCTACCGGGGTGTGTGAATGTGAAACCCTTATTTACTAGTTGCTCTTGTAGTTTATTATTCCTACTGTTTAGGTTAGCCCAGGATCGCCCAAGGTATTCCCCGTGAAGGGCTCTCGAGGGCACTAGGAACTACAATGGACTGAAGCCAAAACCTCCCTTTTGCAAGGCACTTACTATTATTGGTTGTTATCCAGTTCCCAATCCCTTAAATGTTGTACTGGATCTAACCCTAGTGTATTGACACTTTCTCTCCTACAGGGTAGACGATGTTTCGTCGAACCCGAACGCCTCCTAACACTAGCCAAACTTCTCACTCCTCATCATGACTTCCGTTGATAGTCTCATTTTCCTTACTAGACCAACACACTAATATCACAACTCCATAAGTTCATTTTGCACAATATTTTGATTTCTACAGTTTTTACTAAACGCAGACCATCCTAAGCTATATGATGTATATAATGGGAGGTACTCCAAATATTCATCCAATATCCTAATAATTATTGGAGGTCTATCATGATATGTTTATCCTAAATCCAGAAATTCATAATTTTTCTAATTTATCTGATAACTTGTTTAAGTTTTCTAGTAATCAAAAAACCCAAGATTGAACATGAAGTACCCATTTCAGACATGAAAATGCTCCACAAAATTTATGATAAATACAAGATGACTATTTAATATATAATCCAAAGTTTCCCAATTTTTCAGCAAAAGTTAGGCCTCTAACCCTAATTTTAAATATAACCTACATTAATCATTTTTAAGAGATAAGTACAGTAAGAATACTTCCAAAAATTCTGAGAAAATCCAAAAATATACAAAACGAACAATAAACACTCTTGGCCAAGTTTCATAATTTTTCAACAAGAAACGAGCTCTGAAAGAATTATTTAATAAGTTCCCAAATTTATGAGCTTGTGAAGCAGGTACTATAGTTATGTATTTAAAAATTCTAATAAAATTCACACATGAGCATAATGGTATAAAACTCCCTCTACCCAATTTTCATGACTTCCAATGGACAGTGAGATCACAATATCCAAATAATTAAGTAGGGCTAACTCATACATTACAAAGGAAGTACTAAGATTATTGCTCCAAAATTCCCAATTAAATTTTCATAGGTTCATACTACCCTTATGACTACACTACCCAAGTTTCATCATTGTTCAACGAGTTTTAATACCCTATCCTATCACTAAAACGTTTATGCCCTAAATTAGGGTTAGGGTTTTGAGAGGCCTACCTATCCCCACATCCTCTAAGATTTTTACCAGAGGACCTTAGCTTACTAGTATCCTCTCTGCAAAACTTCAAGTCTATAGAAGATCATTTGACCTCATGCCCTTCTCAAACCCCCAAAGTCCTATCATAGGGTTTGAACTTGGGTCCTAGGGAAAACCTACCCCAAACTACCCCATAACCCATATAAGGGTGTTAAATGTCATTTAAAACCATTGGACAAAATCTCAGCCTCTGTTGAGGTGATCTGACCACTTAACCTCAGAAAAAGTACTATGACCTAATTACCCCTTATTGAGCCAACATAGGGTTTGCTTGCTTCCAACCTAAACCATCACCAAAAGTGATTAAAATAAATATGGAGCCTTATGCTATTCCCCAAGATCACCCACCAAACGTTTGGAGGTTTTTGAGGAGTTTAAGACACCTAATTAAATTCCCTATGATTTATTAATTTATTCACAAAACTATAGAAAATTATTATCCAAAAATTCTGAGTTTTGGACAGTATGCGGGGAAGGTTATGAAAAGCCTATGCCCTAAATTTCAAAGTATTTGGGTGGATGGATTGATGGGGGCACTCAAAATAGTCTCTGGTCTACCCTAGGTATAGTCCTCGCCAAAATGCATACTGTGGTCAAACCACTTAACTAAATTGCTTGAAACAAATTTTAAATTAAAGTAGACCCATAGAGATACAATGTTCATGTTGACCACCCTTTCTAAAACAACACCTAAGTATTTTTAATATTTAATTTAAAACTAACCAGTAAACATGATAAGAAATAAAAAAAATCAAAATAAATATATAATATCCAGCACGAATCTTGAAGTAGATCCAACGCCTCCTGGTCATCATCTTCCTCCAGCTAAGGGCTGGGATTGCTCGAACCTGGAGCAACTTACAAGCCTTTTTCCCGGCCATCCAACCACCTCCCTGGTCGGCCACCACCGCCACCACCTTCGTTGAGGTGGGGGCTATCGCCGGGCGGCGGCATAGCCGCCGGAGGTGCAAATTCCGGCAAACCTGAGTGGTTGAAAAACCATGAAATTTCTCTCACCCAATCCGGCTCAATTGAGCCCGATTTCTCTCCTAAAGGATTTAAAGATCTAGCCCATGAAAAGAGGAGTAGAGGAGGACCTTTAAGCGAGCTTGCCGATGAGTGTGGTGGTGGTGCGCCATGGCCGGTGGTGGAGCTTTTCGTCCTCTACAACTGTACAGCCAACTACCTCGGCTCCTTCAGTGGGATGGTGGAAACAATTGCTCTTGGCCATTGTATGCTTTTAAAAGTGCCAAATGTGGGATAGGGATGGTCATAGCTTGAATCCCCATTTCCACCAATAATTGAGAATTTTGGGAAACTGAATTCTCAATGAATTCAGCCCCTTGGTGACCTAAAGAATACTGGAAACTCCTCCCCTACTCCTGAGGAGTTGAATCCAGCCATCAATGGGGGGATTTGTGGGGGTTTCACCTTCCATGTCATTATTGACCCCTAGTTCTCTCTCCTCCTTATTGAAGAAATTGATTTCAACCACCTTGGGTGGCCAGCAATGGCTATTCAACTCCTCAAAACTGATGAGGGGGAATGTATTCAGCCTTTGGAATCAATTGGAGAGGCCCTTGGTCTCCCTTGGCCATGAATGACCTCCTTTTCTCACTTTCTCTCTCCTCCATTAAAGGGAAAAATGAAGTTTTCTCTCTCCTACTCACCATGGTCGAATTTTGATCTCTCCTCCAGCCTATTGGCACCCCACTAACCCATTTGAATAATAAAAATGAGGTTAGCCCAAGTGGGGGAAATGAGTTTGAGTTTGGGTTAGCCCATTTGGGCTAGTTTGACCTAAACCTAGAATACGGTTGACCTTAGTCAATTTGACTTTTGAGTCACCATCAATGTGTCCTTAGTGACCCATTGGCCTCCCCTAAAGTATAGAAAGGCTTGGGTAGGGTTGGTTGGGCATCTTGGGGGTCACTTGATCGTTAGTTAGGACATTTTGACGAAGTTAGGGCTAGAGTTGACTTTTGTCAACATGACCATTTAGGTTGACCCCAAGGGGTCCTTGGTGACCCCATAGCTTCCCCTATGGTCTAGGAAGAGTTATGTAGGGTTTACTTTGCACTCTGAAGGTCACCTTCCCCTTAGTTAGTGCACTTTGACCACTTTAGGGTCAGGGTTGACTTGGGTCAACTTAGCCTCTTTGTTTGACCCCAATGGGTCCTTGTGGCTCTAATGGACCCTCTAATGGGTTAGGGATGTTGTGGTGGGGTCTTGTAGTCATGGTGAAGCCCTATGGTCATCCTAAACTATTGTTTAGAATTCTACTATTTGCAGACCATGGTGATTTCCAACTTCATGCCTAAGCTCACTCGGTCTTCTTGGGCTTCCTAGGATTTTATCATGACCTAGTCATGACAAAACCACTCTTAGGGGTCTAGTTGGAAATGGGATATTATAAATCCCAATAAAAAAATAAATAAAAATTTCGTTCTCGAAATTCAAGTTAGGCTGTGGGGTTTCTACTAAGAGTAACTGAATGTAACATCCCATAGGAAGTTGAATGTATACTTTACCCGGAGAGATCCGGGTACCTCTGCGACATCAGATCCAGAGGCTCCCAAGTATGCTCCTCCTGCGTATGGTTCCTCTACAGGACCTTGACCAGCGGGACTTTCTTGCGCCGCAAGACCCGCACCGTTGTATCATCTATCCTGACCGGCTCATAACGGTATGATTGATCAAAAGTTGTTGAACCATTGATGATTTCATTTGCTAACAAGTAATAACTTGATGCGGATTCATTATACACTATAGTATAAACTATGTAGATGGGCATAAGCTAGATTGAATTAACTTTCAGACAAGTGCACCTATCAATCATAGTATAGGAGAAATCTACATCTCGTGTCGTATTTCACGGGTCCTTTCAAGTACTCGTACTCACCCTCACTATATTATCATACCTATAATTAAAATTGATTTCTAATGTAAATTAACCTAACTATGACTATTTGGATAAATAAACATTGAAGGATTAAAAATGATAAAAAAATCGAAAGCTTATGAGCAATCACATGAACATACTCATTCATTAACTCAATTCTATGTAATCATGAAATAACAAGACTATCAAATTCATTGTATTGTAAAGGGTAAATATCTATCAAATTCTCTCTCGAGCAATTCAAAATCTAAACCTAAGTTAGTAAATTTTCTCTCGAACAATTTACAACACTCAAATTTGCATTAAATGAAGCACCCTATATACTACATAAATTCATGAAATCCTATCTCTAAAATACCATGAATCCATATATTCGTATTCTAATTATCCAAACAACATATCTCTCGATCATGAAATTTGAATTACAAAGAGATCTAACACCAAAATATGAACATATAAATATCATCACAAATATCCAATTTCTCAATCTAGAGATTTGTAATTCATGTAAAACAAATAAGCAATTCATAATTAGGATAAAACTCTTTGTTTGTAAGCCTCCATACGAATAAAATACCACAAATTCGATGAAAACAATACGATACATGATTAACAAATTGTTCAAATTAAAGTTCATGCAAAATAAAAGATAATTAAAGTTGAATCACCAATAAATAGGGAAGATTAACAGAGATATAAGAAAGATTAAAAGGATACAAATAATCTCCTTCAATTCCTCCTTCCCTTGGATGCTCCACTTCGTGCTCCAGAAGTTCTCCCCAATGAAAATGATCCAAAAGGTTTTTCTAAAGTTTTCTACAGGTATTTTATAGTCCCCTTGTAAACAGGGTTAGACATAGGTTCCAACACGGCCGTGTGTTAGACCGTGTTGACGGTTCATGGGAGGTTCCACACGAATAGTCATGTCTGGTCGTGGGTCGTATCAGATGACACGGGTACGGACACGGCCGTGTTGTTCTTCATGTTCTTCAGACATGGGTTGGTAGCAGGCGAAGTTGAATTTATCTCGTAAAGGACACGGGTAGGGATATGGGCGTGTGCCTACCCGTGTCGTTCTCTGACTCATTCTTCCAGTTTCTTCAATTCCAGCCCACATAGGACACATGTAGGGACACGAGTGTGTGCCTACCCATGTACACCCAATTCTTGTCCTGTCATCAGCCATGTTGACTCTGTGAACTCCTCTGTTTGCTCGAAGACTTTTAGTTCCATTGGTTGGCATTACCTGCATTAGAAAAATGAAAAAATAAGTAGATAGCTTAATACAAGGGATGACAGGAACTCCTAAATGTGCTCTTCTATCCATGATAAGACAATTTCTTAAGTATTATCGCGAAATTGCTACATAGGGAGGTAGAAAATAGTAGACATGATTACAATTATGATAGTAAAAAGCCTATCATAATCATACTCATCAAATACTCCCAGACTTAGATGTTTACTTGTCCCTAAGCAAACTAATTCAAATATTTGGGTTACCAATAAATAATTTTGCCACCGCACACTGGTTGCTATGAATTTAAAGAGAATTTTGATGATGTAATCGTATAGAAAATAGTTTAGCAGACATTTCTAAGTATAGTTTTATCTTAAAATTTCTCCAATATATCTTTTAACTATCTTTCACTCTTTCTTAGAAATAAAAGTATAGTCATCTATAATAAATGTGAGGAGAAAATAACAATCTCAATAAGATACGTATTAGTATTTCAGAACTTATAAGTACCCATATTGATGGTCACGAGCTTACCCTTTTTAGAGCCTCTCAACGACACTAGTTAGAATTAGTAAGGTCAGATCCTTAGGACTTGTATGATGGTGTAGCCTTTTTGGCTTAGGATAGAAGATTATAGGTGAGGTAATCAAAGATAAATCCGATGGAAATTTTTTTTCACACCTAAATCTCGATTGTGCCCTTTTGTTGGTAAAAACCTTAACATACATCAGTGTTATAAAAGCACCCCAAGACTTTGCAATTAGTATACTTCCCACATTTTTGAAAGATACTCGAACTTTTTATTTTTTTCTTAACCAAGGGGCCATAGTAGGGATCATTCCGAGTGGGTGCAAGTATACACGCACTCAGGACACATATCACTATGTCTTTTTTTGGGGTTCATAGTAGGGATCATTCCAAGTGGGTGCAAGTATACACGGACTTAGGCCACATATCACTATGAACAAACTCATTCCAAGAAGGTCTCAATGATAGATGTGCTAATAGGTAAGGATTTGGTCTTGGTGAATTTTAATAGTAGAGTGTCAAAAGGATAAGGATTAGGTCCAAATTGGGTGTGCAAGGGTATACTGTTTAAGGTTTTGGGATTGCAAGGCTCAAGCTATCCAAAAGGAGGCCTAAGTCATTTCCTCCCTCACTAATTAACCTATGCAAAAGTTTTGAGGATCGTTAGAGGGTAAGTTCTAGACATCAATAGAGAGTATTTTTCATTTTAATTCCCTAATACCAAATTATAAAAATGTTACACTCATCGACTCACTTTATTATAGATAATTATATTTTCTAAAATAGAGTGATTGATAGTTAATAATATAGAGGATTAATCTTAACAATAAATTATATAAAGAAAATTAGGCTAATGAATTTCTATACTTAATTACGAATCAACAAAGTTGAACACTCAATGAGTCTACATTAATTCATTTTAATCAGTGTGCGAAGTTAAATTAGATAGTTATAATCCCAAATGAATGAATACATGAGAGCTTAAAGGAGTAACAAAAATCATGTAACTTCTTTATTTATTTTTTTGTTTTGAGGGGGGGGTATAACAAATTTGAGTATAAAAAATCATGTCACTTCTTTGTCCCCGGCAACGGCGCCAAAAAATTGACGATTTCATTTGCTAACAAGTAATAACATGATGCGGATTCATTCTACACTCTAGTATAAACTATGTAGATGGATATAAGCTTGATTGAATTAACTTTCAGGCAAGTGCACCTATCAATCATAGTAGAGGAGAAATCTACATCTCGTGCCGTATTCCACGGGGTCCTTTCAAGTACTTGTACTCACTCTCACTCTATTATCATACCTATAATTAAAATTTATTTCTAATCTAAATTAACCTAACTATGACTATTTGGATAAATAAACATTGAAGGATTAAATATGATAAAAAGCCGAAAGCTTATGAGCAATCACATGAACATACTCATTCATTAACTCAATTCCATGTAATCATGAAATAACAAGACTATCAAATTCGTTGTATTGTAAAGGGTAAATATCTATCGAATTCTCTCTCGAGCAATTCAAAATCTAAACTTAAGTTAGTAAATTTTCTCTCGAACAATTTACAACACTCAAATTTGCATTAAATGAAGCACCCTATATACTACATAAATTCATGAAATCCTATCTCTAAAATACCATGAATCCATTTATTCGTATTCTAATTATCCAAACAACATATCTCTCAATCATGAAATTTGAATTACAAAGAGATCTAACACCAAAATATGAACATATAAATATCATCACAAATATCCAATTTCTCAATCTAGAGATTTGCAATTCATGTAAAACAAATAAGCAATTCATAATTAGGATAAAACTCTTTGTTTGTAAGCCTCCACACGAATAAAATACGACAAATTCGATGAAAACAATACGATACATGATTAACAAATTGTTCAAATTAAAGTTCATGCGAAATAAAAGATAATTAAAGTTGAATCACCAAGAGATAGGGAAGATTAAAAGAGATATAAGAAAGATTAAAAGCATACAAATAATCTCCTTCAATTCCTCCTTCTCTTGGATGCTCCACTTCATGCTCCAGATGTTATCCCCAATGAAAATGATCCAAAATTTTTTTCTAAAGTTTTCTACATGTATTTTATAGTCCCCTTGCAAACAGGGTCGGACACGGGTTCCAACACGGCCGTGTGTCAGGCCGTGTTGACGGTTCATGGGTGGTTCCACACGAATAGTCATGTCTGGTCATGGGCCATGTCAGATGACATGGGTACGGACACGGGTGTGTTGTTCTTCATGTTCTTCAGACACGGGTTGGTAGCAGGCAAATTTGAATTTATCCCGTAAAGGACACTGGTAGGGACACGGGCGTGTGCCTACCCGTGTCGTTCTCTGACTCATTCTTCCAGTTTCTTCAGTCCAGCCTTATAGGACACTGGTAGGGACACGAGCGTGTGCCTACCCGTGTATGCCCAATTCTTGTCCTATCATCAGCCATGTTGACCCCGTGAACTCCTCTGTTTGCTCCAAGACTTTTAGTTCCATTGGTTGGCATTACCTGCATTAGAAAAATGAAAGAATAAATAGATAACTTAATACAAGGGATGACAGGAAATCCTAAATGTGCTCTTATATCCATGATAAGACAATTTCTTAACTATTATCGCGAAATTGCTACATAGGGAGGCAGAAAATAGTAGACCTGATTACAATTATGATAGTAAAAAGCCTATTATAATCGTACTCATCAGCCATCTATACCAAGAACCTGCTGTCCCGGCCGTAGTAGAGCCTTCCTATGAGAGGAGACGTGGAAGACGTCGTGCAAAACCGCTAACTCCGGCGGTAGCTCTAGTCTGTAATCTAGTGGGCCGATCTGCTCTAGGATCCTGTAACGCACCATATTACTTGAACTGAGCTTCTTCAGCCCGCGTACTCGCGAGACTTCATGCACCAGACATATCTTCAAGAATACACAGTCTTCATCCTGAAACTCTACTTGGCAATGTCGCACATCGTAATATTTGGACAGTCTGCCCTAGGCCTCCAGCATCCAATCTCAAAATAGTGACACTTGGGTATCTGTGTTTGCCACAAATTTCGAGCTGAGTGCCTTTGGATCCTCGTCTTAGATCCAAGATAGTAGAATCTTGCACCTCCTTACGAGGGTGGAGATCTATGTTGAATGTCGACTGGGAGCCTAGATAATCCAGGACTGATCATCTCTCCTTGGACGTACACTATCCATCCTGATTCAACACGACCATCTTGAGCACACCATGATAACGAACAACTACTCACATATCTTATGAAATACCCACGGGAGTTTTCTTTCGGGTCAGGGTGACCCTAGATATCTCAGTCAGTCTATCATTTATGTTCCAATTATAATTATGCCCGGAGTGCAGATGAGGAATCATGTGTATGAAAATCCCCAATTATATCCTCGAACTTCCACTCTAACTCGGGCAGTGAATGTAATAGTTCCCCAAAAGTTCTTGCAATTAACCTTCATCAGGCGACGAACCTCACCGTGCATCACAAAATCCAAGATGCACTTCTTCACTCTAGGGAGATACACGTTCCGAGATACACCAAACTTCCGGTGATTAAATTTCTCATTTGTACGGGTAGACCACGACTCTATAAAATCTCGACTTCACAATCAGATTCTTATCCCTACGAATACGCCCGAGTAGCACCGAATACGGTTTACGTCCATTTCACTATATTTATGATGCAAAGTTTTCTAGATGAGGTATAAGGGAAACCCAAGTCAATAACTAATTTTCCCAATAAACAAAAGACATGCCCCCAATAAACAAAAGATAAGCCCACAATAAACAAAAGATAAGCCCCTACCTACCTTGGGCTAAGTATATTTGAAATTACCATGTTATATCCATCCTTGCTGGGTCACAATCCCTAGGGCATCAATCTTTGACTTGGGGTTCCAACCTGAATCTGTTGATATACTCCATATTTTAAACCCTCCGAGTCATATTTATGACAACCTTATCCGGGTCAAAATGTTCCCAATCCCAACTAGGTCTCTTCTGAACATGAATTCCTATCTGACCCGCGGTGTTTGTCGTGGTGGTTCTCTCTAGGTAATCTTGTTACTAGTACGAGGGTTGAGACTATGTGTCCTATACCATTCTGCTAATGGATTATTGGTCTCAATTATCCTTAAAGCAGTCCTACCGGTTAGAGTAATCCTTGATAGGGAACATAGGGCCACCTGAGTATATGGCTTAGGTAACCATTCTCGTGTTATACTCCTCCATTATTCTCTTTAGGTATCTCCTTATCTTAACCAAGTTCATACCCAAGGTCTATTTTAGACTAGGGCGTACTATAAGTTATCATGGTTAGTCATGTCTCCTAGTGGGTTGAGTCTAACTCATTGACTAGAGAATTATAGGATGGGATCTTCGCAGCTGGAGGTGCTACCTGCTGGGGGCAGGGTTTGCCGCAGGCTACAAAGAAGGATTCCAATTGTTAACTGATGAACAAGTGGAATTAATGAAAAGGTGGACTTTACATGTGATTTACCTTATGCGCACAACACTGCTTCCGATGCTAGTTTGTCCGCAAACTAAGCTCGCGCGGGGGTGGCCTAAGGTATTGTGGACTACTCTTTCGATCGAGGTTTGCTCTGATACCACTTGTAAGACCCCCACCCCCCCCCCCCTTTTTTTCTTTTTCAAACTCGGGGGTCTTATGCCCAGAATCGTCATTTTGCGGTGGTCCCGACACTTGGGAAGGCCGACACTACAAAATGTCGATTCTGTCGGTCTTTTCGATCATCAAAGAGAGAGCAGTAATCATAACCTGAAATATATGTGAGTCCACAAACATCATATATAAATGAGAAACCAAAGCAAGTTCATAAATATAGAGAGAATACTGCAGAAGATAGTACAAAAGAAATATAGATGGGCTTAAGCCCGGTACATCAGATCCTCACTACAATCGCTCACAAAAGCTATAAGAAAGATTAATCACTCACAAAGCTGGTCATCGGTGCTCCGGTACTAGACTGGCCTACCTTCATGCGCACCGTACTCCGCTGGTGCTGGTCCCTGTGCTGCTGGTCCCTGAGCTGCTGGTCCCTGTCTCCCATCCAGAGCCCCTGTAATGTTGTGGTCCGAAAACCATTAGTCATAAATACTAAGTCCTATCATCCCCTACCCCTCCCCCATGGCTCCTAGGCACCGAGCGGGGAGGAGGAAAGGGAAGCTACAATGGTGGAGAGTAAGCAAAATAGGTGACAGTGGAAGTAATCTAGCAGTTGTTTATGTTGTATAAATAGCTAAGGAAGAAGGGTACAAACTAGTAGTTCTACAATAGCGAGCAGTAAAGTAAACAAGTAGAATAAAGCAACACTGGTAGGAAAAACATTCTAAGGAGTAAGTAACCTTAACTTATATGAATGCCCATACAAACATATAATTTAAGGGGTCTTTTGCAAGGCTCCCATCGTATAAGAAGTCACATACCAATTTATACATTGGGGTGTCGGTTGTATGCAAATATGAGTGTAGTGATATGCTATGCCATGATATATACAATTGCAACTCACGCACATGACTCTATGCATACATACCTTTAGTTCCCCCTATTTGGGCAGCTAGGTTCACTCTCAGGAACCTCCGTAGTGGTAAATGAAGACAATGGGTCGGGCCCCCACTCCTATGCTGGTATCCACACTACCAGGCCTAGCTCTCCCGTACGCCCCTAGAAGAACACAACATAGAGTATCCGTGTACTCATGCTGGCCATATCCACCAGACTTTCTTTTGCTAAGTGTCCCACACCTCCGAGTCAACGTATCGACATCGGTGTGAACGACCATCCAATACCGAAGACCCACCAACTTATTTTGTATCCAAAACCTTTCGAGCCACCGGCACCCCGGACTAACCCATCCGTGCATCTACCTTCCAAACCTACCATTCGGATGGCAATCAAACCAACCAAATCAACCTCCCGAGATACCGGGGTGTGTGAATGTGAAACCCTTATTTTACTAGTTGCTCTTGTAGTTTATTATTCCTACTGTTTACGTTCGCCCAAGACTGCCCAAGGTATTCCCCGTGAAGGGCTCTCGAGGGCACTAGGAACTATGATGGGTTAAAGCACAAAGCTCCCTTTCGCAAGACACTTACTATTATTGGTTGTTACCCAGTTCCAAATCCCTTAAAGGTTGTATTGGATCTAACCCTAGTGTATTGACACTTTCTCTCCTACGGGGAAGGCGATGTTTCGTCGACCCCGAACGCCTCCTAACACTAGCCAAACTTCTCACTCCTCATCACGACTTCCGTTGATTGTCTCATTTCCCTTACCAGGCCAACACACTAATATGCCAACTCCCTAAGTTCATTTTGCACTATATTTTGATTTATGCAGTTTTTACTAAACGCAGACCATCCTAAGCTATATGATATATACAATGGGAGGTACTCCAAATATTCATCCAATATCCCTATAATAATTATTGGAGGTCTATCATGATATGTTTATCCTAAATCCAGAAATTCATAATTTTTATAATTTATTTGATAACTCGTTTAAGTTTTCTAGTAATCAAAAAACCCAAGATTGAACATGAAGTACCCATTTCAGACATGAAAATGCTCCACAAAATTTATGATAAATACAAGATGACTATTTAATATAGAATCCAAAGTTTCCCAATTTTTCAGCAAAAGTTCGGCCTCTAACCCTAATTTTAAATATAACCTACATTAATCGTTTTTAAGGGATAAGTACAGCAAGAATACTTCCAAAAATTCTGAGAAAATCCAAAAATATACAAAACGAATAATAAACACTCTTGGACAAGTTTCATAATTTTTCAACAAGAGATGAACTCTGAAAGAATTATTTAACAAGTTCCCAAATTTATGAGCTTGTGAAGCAGGTACTATAGTTATGTATTTAAAAATTCTAATAAAATTTGCACATGAGAATAATGGAATAAAATTCCCTCTGCCCAATTTTCATGACTTTCCAATGGACAGTGAGATAACAATATCCAAATAATTAAGTAGGGCTAACTCATACATTACAAGAGAAGTACTAAGATTATTTCTCCAAAATTACCAATTAAATTTCCATAGGTTCATACTACCCCTATGACTACACTACCTAAGTTTCATCACTCTTCAATGAGTTTTAATACCCTATTCTATCAATACAAAGTTTATGCCCTAAACTAGGGTTAGGGTTTTGAGCGGCCTACCTATCTCCACATCCTCTAAGATTTTTACCAGAGGACCTTAGCTACACTAGTATCCTCTTTGCAAAAGTTCAAGTCCATACAAGATCATTTGACCCCATACCCTTCTCAAACCCCCAAAGTCCTATCCTAGGGTTTGAACTTGGGTCCTAGGGCAATCCTACCCCAAACCACCCCATAGCCCATTTGAGGGTGTTAAATGTCATTTAAAACCATTGGACAAAATCTCAGCCTCTGTTGAGGTGATCTGACCACTTAACCTCACAAAAAGTACTATGACCTAATTACCCCTTATTGAGCCAACATAGGATTTGCTTGCTTCCAAACTAAAGCATCACCAAAAGTGATTAAAATAAATATGGAGCCTTATGCTATTCCCCAAGATCACCCACAAAATTTTGGATGTTTTTGAGGAGTTTAAGGCACCTAATTAAATTCCATATGATTTATTAAATTATTCACAAAACTATAGAAAATTATTATCCAAAAATTTTGATTTTTGGATAGTATGAGGGGAAGGTTATGAAAAGCTTATGCCCTAAATTTCAAAGTATTTGGGTGGATGGATTGATGAGGGCACTCAAAATAGTCTCTGGTCTAGCTAGGTATAGTCCTCACCAAAATGCGTGCTGTGGTCAAACCACAAACCCATATCGGTTGAAACAAATTTTATATAAAATTACACCCATAGAGCTACAATGTTCATGTTGACACCTTTTCTGAAACAACCCCTAAGTATTATTAATATTTAATTTAAACGGACCATTAAACAGGATAGGATTACAAAAAATCAAAATAAATATATAAGATCCAGCACGAATCTTGAAGCAGATCCAACGCCTCCTGGTCATCTTCTTCCTCCAACCAAGGGCTGGAATTGCCCGAATGTAGAGCAACTTACAAGACTTTTTCCCGGCCATCCAACCACCTCCCTAGTCGGCCACCACCGCCACCACCTTCGTTGCGGTGGGGGCTATCGCGGGGCGGTGGCACGGCCGCCGGAGGGGCGAATTCTGGCGAACCCGAGTGGTTGAAAAACCATGAAATTTCTGAAATTTCTCTCACCAATTCCGGCTCAATTGAGCCCGATTTCTCTCCTAAAGGATTTAAAGATCTAGCCCACGAAGAGAGGAGTAGAGGAGGACCTTTATGCGAGCTTGCCGACAGTGTGGTGGTGGTGCGCCATGGCCGGTGGTGGATATTTTCGTGCTCTGCAACTGTACAGCCAACTACCTCGGCTCCTTCAGTGTGATGGTGGAAACGATTACTCTTGGCCTATGTATGCTTTTAAAAGAGCCAAATGTGGGATATGGAGGGTCATAACTTGAATCCACATTTCCACCATTAATGGGGAATTTTGGGAAACTGAATTCTCCATGAATTCTGCCCCTTGGTGACCTGATGAATGCTGGGAACTCCTCCCCTACTCTTGAGGAGTTGAATCCAGCCATCAATGGGGGGATTTGTGGGTGTTTCACCTTTCATGCCATTATTGACCCCTCTTTCTCTCTCCTCCTTATTGAAGAAATTGATTTCAACCACCTTGGGTGGCCAGCCATGGCTATTAAACTCCTCAAAACTGATGAGGGGGAATGTATTCAGCCTTTGGAATCAATTGGAGAGGCCCTTGGTCTCCCTTGTCCATGAATGGCCTCCTTTTCTCACTTTCTCTCTCCTCCATTAAAGGGAAAAATGAACTTTTCTCTCTCCTACTCACCATGGCCTAATTTTGATCTCTCCTCCAGCCTATTGGCACCCCACTAACCCATTTGAATAATAAAAATGAGGTTAGCCCAAGTGGGGGAAATCAGTTTGACCTTGGGTTAGCCCATTTGGGCTAATTTGACCTAAACCTAGACTAGGGTTGACCTTGGTCAATTTAACCTTTTGAGTCACCATCAATGTGTCCTTGGTGACCCATTGGCCTCCTCTAAAGTCTAGAAAGGCTTGGGTAGGGTTGGTTGGGCAACTTGTGGGTCACTTGACCCTTAGTTAGGGCACTTTGACCAAGTTAGGGCTAGAGTTAACTTTGGTCAACATGACCATTTGGGTTAAGGGGTCCTTCGTGACCCCATGGCTTCCCCTAAGGTCTAGGAAGAGTTATGTAGGATTAAATTTGCACTCTGAAGGTCACTTGTCCCTTAGTTAGGGCACTTTGACCACTTTAGGGCTAGGGTTGACTTGGGTCAACTTAGCCTCTTTGGTTGACCCTAATGGGTCCTTGTGGCTCTAATGGACCCTCTAATGGGTTAGGGATGTTGTGGTGGGGTCATGGAGTCATGGTGAAGCCCTATGGTCATCCTAAACTATTATTTAGAATTCTACTATTTGCAGACCATGGTGATTTCCAACTTCATGCCTAAGCTCACTTGGTCTTCTTGGGCTTCCTAGGGTTTTGTCATGACCTAGTCATGACAAAACCACTCTTAGGGGTCTAGTTGGAAAAGGGATGTTACCCAACGGTCCACCCAGGAGTGTTTATGGTTTTTCGCACTGAGTTTCTCTGATTATTTCTACGGCACGTGCTCGAAAGATGGTAAATTCTAGATGTTTTGCTTGTTTGGTTTCGTTGTTGGCGCTCGATAGTAGTTTGTCGCGTGTGGAGGAGATTGCTGTTGTGTGCAATTTTCCCGATGTATTTCCTGGCAATCTTCCTAGCCTTCCACCTGAGAGAGATGTGGAGTTCGTTATATATTTGGAGTCGGGTACCCATCCTATTGCTAAGGCGACATACCGTATGCCGCCTTGTGAGCTGGAGGAGTTGCGTACCCAGTTGGATGATTTGTTGCAAAGCGGATTAATTAAGCCTAGTTCTTCACCTTGGGGAGCCCCCGTGCTGTTTGTGAAGAAAAAAGGATGGATCAATGAGGCTTTACATTGATTATAGAGAATTGAACAAGGTCATCATCAAGAATAGATATCCTTTACCGAGAATTGATGATTTGTTTGATCAATTGCATGGAAGTTCTGTGTATTTGAAGATTGACCTTCGCTCAGGCTACCATCAGTTGAGGATCCGTGAATCAGATATTCCGTAGACTGCCTTCCGTTCTCGGTACAGACATTTCAAGTTTTTGGTGATGTATTTTGGTTTGACTAATGAACACTATTCCTTTATGGATTTGATGAACCGAGTGTTCAAGGATTTCCTGGACTATTTTGTGGTCATGTTCATAGATGACATTTTGGTGTATTCCAGCAATGCCGTGGAGCATGCCCAACATTTACTGTTAATTTAGTCTGCTTTGAGAGAGCATAAATTATTTTGCCAAGCTGAGCAAGTGTGAGTTTTGGTTGCCTCAGGTCTTTCTTGTGTCATGTGGTAAATAAAGATGGAATTTTAGTTGACCTTGAGAAGATAGCTACTGTTATGGATTGGAATAGGCCCACCACACCCAAGGAGATAAGGAGCTTCCTACGGTTGGCTGGCTATTATAGAAGGTTTGTAGAGGGTTTCTCTACATTGTCTGTGCCACTGACTAAACTGACGCAGAAGAATGCAGCCTTTGTTTGGAGCGATAAGTGCGAGGAAGCTTTTTTGGAATTGAAGAGGAGACTGTGCACTGCTCCAATGTTGACCTTACCTACGGAAGGAATAAAATATGCCGTATATGTGGATGCATCACACGTTGGACTTGTTTGTGTGCTGATGCAAGAGGGAAAGGTAATTGCATATGGATTTAGGCAGTTAAAGATTCATGAAAGGACCTTACGCATGATCTAGAGTTTGCAGCTGTAATTTATGCCTTGAAGTTGTGGAGGCACTTGCTGTATGACGCATTATGCAAGATTTACACGGATCATAAAAGTTTAAAATACGTTTTAACTCAAAGGGAGTTGAATCTGTGCCAGCGGAGATGGTTAGAGTATGTTGCTGATTATGATGTTGAGATTTAATACCATCCGAGCAAAGCTAATGTTGCAGCTGATGCCTTGAGTAGGAAGGCAACTAAGATTTTTAATCTTTCCGTGGATTCACTGGTAGAAGAATTTCTCTTAATGGATATTTTTGTTGGAAGTTGTTACTCGTCGAGCAGTTTGGTTGTAGCAGAGCCATCTTGGATTACACTTACGAGGCTACATCAGAAGAATGATGTAGATTTGCTGCACCTTTATCTAAGAACTGAGAAGGGGGAGATACCATACTTTTCCATTGATGACGCGGGTACTTTGAAGTACCACGACAGATTTTGTATCCCTGCTATTGAGGACATTTGATTTAAGTTGTGCAGTGAGGCGCACAGTTCTAGTGTTACCTACCACCCAGGTTCTACAAACATGTATCAAGACCTAAAGCAGATTGTTTGGTGGTTTGGAATGAAGGGTGATATAGCTAGGTTTGTGTCTGAACGATTTACATGCAAGCCTGTTAAGGCCGATCATAGAAGGCCTGGTGGCAAGTTGACGCCTTTGGATATTCCAAGCTGGAAATGAGAGAGTATTTCCATGGACATCATTACGGATTTACCGAGATCTCCCCAAGGTTACGATTCTGTTTGGGTGATAGTAGATCGACTGACGAAGTGTGCTCACTTCGTGCCATTTAAGATTGACTATTCCATGAAAAAGATAGTCGAATTATATTTAGATGAGGTCATAAGATTGCATAGAGTACTAGTTATCATTGTATCAGATCGAGACTCCAGGTTTACGTCTCACTTTTTGAGAAGCTTATAAGAAGGGTTGGGTACCGATCTGAGGTATTCCACCGCTTATCATTCGCAGACTAATTGCCAAACGAAAAGAGTAATTCAGATTGTGGAAGATATGATCAGATGTTATATTTTGGACCACGGAGGAGTATGAGATGAGCGAATCATATTGATGGAGTTTGCTTATAATAATAGCTATCAAGAAAGTTTGAAGATGGCTCCGTTTGAGGCCTTGTATGGGATGCGATGCAGAACTCCCCGTTTTTGTGCCGAGGTTGGCGAGAGACCATTGCTGGGTCCTGAAGCGTTAGAAGAAATGGATATTTCTGTGAAGCATATCAGAGAAAATCTCCGTATAGCTCAGGAGTGTTATGAGAAGAACGCTAATCGTCGGAGGACTGATTTGGAGTTTTCGGTTGGAGACCTGGTTTTTCTGAAGGTTTCCCAAATGTCTGGCATTAAGAGATTTGGAAAGGATCATAGGTTCGACCGGAGGTATGTGGCACCTTTTAAGGTTATTGAGCGTATTGGTGTATCTGCTTATAGGCTGGATTTGCCCGCAAATTTTCCTGGTGTGCACGACATGTTTCATGTGAGCTAGTTGCGGAAATGTGTGCTCAGCAACCGATAGATTCTTGATGTTGTGCCCTAGTTGGAGCCTAATCTTTCCTATGTTGAGATGCTTGTCTGCATTCTGGATACTCAAGATCAAGTGTTGCGGAGGAAAACCATGCCAATGGTTAAAGTTTCGTGGCGAAACCAAGACGTGGAAAGCGCCACTTGGGAGTTGGAGTCAGCTATTAGGGAGGCTCATCCTCATCTGTTCTCCCAGTTGATTGGTATGTAATCTTTTCAATAACCCTTGGTTATTTCTTTTCTCTTTTGTAATAGAGGTTTTGTGCATAAAGTTTCAGGACGAAACTTTCTTGTAGGGGGAGTGGCTGTAACGCCCCCAATTTTTTGATTTTCGGTTTAATTCGTTATCTGGCATGATTATGATGTCAGAGCGTTACGTTGATGCATTTTCGGCATATGTCGTTGTTAGAGCATGGTTTTAGCCTTAGGTTGCTCTATGTGTGGCTTCGTTTAGCCTGTTTGCAAGATTCCCTAGCGAGTCGGGTCTATTTTGGTGACTGGGTGGAGCCTCTTTGGGAATGCTTGTATTTTAGCTTCATGAGATGTTTGCCCGACTTTGGTTCGTCAAATCTTAATTTTGACTGCGTCGTTGGGATCGTACCATCAGTATTTAGCTATATTGTGATTTTTGTAGAAATCCATGTTGGCGCGAATTTTGGGTTGTTTGGACCACTATTTAATAAGAAACTATTATTATAATACTTATATGTCTAAGTATAAATAGCCTTGTGAATAGACAGACCCTATTCATCTTATTCTTCTTGAAAACTGTCAGCATGTTTGCGTAAGAAAGAGGCGTCCTTGTAGTTCCTTTGACCGTCGATTGGAGGATCTCTAGTGTACCAAATTCTCATCAGAGAGTAGATCCGAATAACTCTCACCTAGATCTATGTTTCAACCATAAGTTTTTCCCATTTCGTGGATTTTTAAAGGTTTAGGTTGCGGTTTTGACCCTTTTTCGTCCTGAAATGTTTCAGGCAGTATTACTTAGGTGTTGTTGCGGCCAGATCCTTAAGGAGGAGCGTTTATGTGGCTGGATTCGGCAATTTGAGGCAAGTGGTGACTTCTTCCCCTTGCCAAGCTTGTCTTTTCCATGTATATTTTCCGTACTGTTCTTCCCTTTGTAGTTTTTGGGAGTAGGGTTAGATCTGGCTTTGTCGATCAGCTTTATGGTATCATTTTCCGGCCAAGTTCAACAAACATATGATTCATTGTATTAGTTACATTGTGTAGTTGTCGGTTTGGAGTGGTCAGAGTTCATCGAACAGAAGCTAATTCGTTGAACGGAGTTCGACGAACAGAAGGAAATTCATCGAACGGAGTTTCACAAATAAATGTCAATTCGTCAAACAACGTTCATTAAACTGAGCTAATTCGTCGAACGAAGTCCGTCGGGCAAAGCTAATTTGTCGAATGGAGCAGATTCGTTGAGTGCAACCCTAGGCGTTGAGTGTAGCCTTTAGGCATTGAGTGTAGCCTTAGCACTGAATCCAGTTTCAAGCCCAAGTACAAAAGTGTTGAGAGCACTGAACGCGGCATTGAGTGTGTTGAATGCACTCAACGCCTTGCTGAGAGGTCTGCAACGCTAAGTGAAAAAGCATTGAGTGTGTTGAGTGCACTCAAAGCGGCGTTGAGTGTGCTGCATACACTCAACACCATTAGAATTTGACGCTAAGTAAAAAGGCGTTGAATGTGCTGCATACACTTAATATGGCATTGAGTGTGCTGAATACACTCGACGCCATCAGGAAAATCTTGGAATCTAAGATAAAAGAATTGAGTGCACTCAACGCGGCATTGAGTGAGCTGAATACACTCAACGCCATCCAGTGAAAATTCTATCTTAAGTTAAAAGCGTTGAGTGCGTTGAGTGCGCTCAACATGGCGTTGAGTGAGCTGAATACACTCAACGCCATCCTGTAAAATTCTGCCTGTGTGGAAGCGTTGAGTGAGTGTTATACACTCAACACGACGTTGAGTGAAGCTAGTTTTGCTAAGTAGTCCGGTCGGAGTCGAGTGCGTTGAATGCACTCGATGCGGCGTCGAGTGTACTCGACGCCTTTCCCGTAAACTTGAGAAATTTCTCTAATTCAACATATTTCCTCTAATAGAATAGTTTTGCTAAGTTAGAATCGTCGTGTTTTAGTTGAATACATCCAGTTTGAGTTCTATGAGTGTTTGGATATAAAATTGGGTTTGGTTGGCTTGTTTTCGTGAATCATTGCACCAGGGTATGATTTGGTCTGTTTTGGACTGTTGGGTTGTGTTGAACCAGGTGGCCAGCACCGCAGTGCCATTTTGAGACGTTTGGGTCCATTAGTTCAGTTTGGATAATTTGGTCCCTACTCTGACCCGGTTGTTTTGCCAGTGTTAATGATTCACGTGTTGGTGAGAGTTTAGACTCATTTTATTCTTCTTATGGTTAGGCTTATGTTGTATCTGCCTACTCTCGCCGATGTTCTCAGAGCATGACTCTGTTTGCACTTGGTGCAAATTTATTTACCTTTGAATATTATAAGTTAACTCTTTCTTTATTTTCTTCTAGTTAGTTTGCTGTGTTTTGACAACTATTCTGGGTTGGGTTGGTAACTTACGACCCCTTTAATTTACTGACAAGTTTGTTGCCACTTGTACTATTTGTTGAGCTATTTTGTCTTTAGAATGCCTCAGGTTCAGGATAGTAGTCGGGTGAGCGGCTAGGTTTGGAAGTTTGCTAGTGGACTGCAGATTTGCAGAGTTTTTCCTCACAGTAGTGAGGTAGTGTTTTGTAGCTTTCATGATAGTACAAACATACATGCTCTCTAGTGGGTTCGTGTTAGGTTGTTGACGCCTACTGGTGGTTTTCTTTTGAAAATGCTAATTACTTGCCTAAGTTGCTAGTTTACTATTTTGTGGTTGTTTTACTTGTTCTCTAGGAAAGTTTTATGCTATGTTGCATGTTAGATATTTTAACTTATAAAAAACATTACTACTAGTATTTCATACACACCATCTTTCTAAAACCAAAGTCATTATCTTCTAGCTAACGTAAAGACTATTTTCATACTTATACTAAACCTAGAGTCTTGCATACCATGAGTTGTCATTTGGGGATGTTTATACTCATGTAGGGTGTTAATCAATATAATCAAAGTATTTTCCGCAATGTATGACTATAATTTTCTAGTGGACTAGTTGATCCACTATGCCGAGGGATACAACCATCTAAACTTAAACTGGTTTTTGCTTAATAAATTATGGATTTCATATAAACTATAGAGTTTGGAGTTTTGCCTGAGCGCCTGCTATTATCCCCTACACGACGTGGCATCACGTCACGTATTTTCTCTTACTCTGATATAACTTAGATGTTCAGAAAATGCGGGTTATGACACTTTGTGCGCTCGATCCTCCTTGCATGCGCCTCTCCTCCAATGGGTGTACCCCCCTTTGTGTGCTCATTCCTCCTTGCGTGCGCTACCCCTTGCACGCGTATCCCCTCTAATAGGACCAAGCCCATTTCTGTGCTTGTTCCTCGCGCGCACTACTTCTTCCGCGTGCCTCTCCTCCAATGGGCGCACGCCCCTTTGTGAGCTCGCTTCTCCTTGCGCGCTCTACCCCTTGCACGCGCCTCTCCTCCAATGGGTGCATGCCCCTTTGTGCATTCCTTCCTTCTTGTACACGCTCCCCCTTCCACGCGCATCTCCTCCAACGGGCGCACGCCCCTTTGTTTTTTCGATCTTCCTAGCACGTGCTCCACTTTACGAGCGTCTCTCCAACATGTGCACGCCCCTTTATGTACTCGTTTCTCCTTGCGTGCGCTCCCCCATTATGTGTGCCTTTCCTCAAACGTGTTCACACCCCTTTGTGTGCTCGTTCCTCCTTGCGCGCGCTCCCCCTTGCATGCCCCTCTCTTCCAACATGTGCACTCCTCATTATGCACTTGTTCATCCTTACACGTGCTCCCCCTTTTGCACGCCTCTCCTCCAACGTGTGCATGCCCCTTTGTGCGCTTGTTCCTCTTTGCGCGCTCTCCCCCTTGCGGGCAGCTCTCCTCCAACGGTTGCACGCCCCTTTTTGTACTTGTTCCTCCTTGTGTGTGCTCCTCCTTTGCGCATATCCTAATGTGCGCACATTCCACCATACTTGCATTCCCCCTTGCTTGAATTCCCCACTACGCACATCACTCCAAGTGCGTCGTCGTGCGCCTTACTCTTTAGATCGCTGCTGCAAGCGCCCCATCTAGTTAGTCGATGCTCGACTTGACCGTCTAAGCCGCCTGCAAGATACATCCAACACTCTCTCAACTTTATAAGGTGGAGGAGTTTATGAGTTGTGGTATGTTTTCAATGTATGAGAATTAGGGTTGCTCCCTAGTCATTCCTCTTGTTCCCTCCTCCTTCCTGTAACGCCCCTGCTTTTTCGATGTTTATTTAAAATCTCTTTAGTGATGTATTTTGACTTCAAGGCGTTGCATTGACTCGTGATTGGTGGGTACTGCTGTCGGAGAATGGAATTTGCTCGTTGATATTCGAGGTTTTGGTTTGGGTTTATTAGCATGGCTAATTTCTACTGTGATTTGATATTCCCTTGCGAGCCGGGGTTCGTTTTGGAACACATTAGAGCTTTCAGGGGATATTTAGTATTATGACTTCAGAAAGTGTTTCACCGAGTTTGGTTTGTCATATTTCGATTTCGACTTCTTTATTGGAGTCGTAACGTCGATATTTAGCTACAATGCGATTTTCGTAGAAATCCGAGTTGATTCGAGTTTTTGGGTTAGTTGAACGTTTCTTTATGTATCATTATATGATATTATATAGGTCATTATCTCAATATGCTATTATATTAGGATATTATAATATGATATTCTATTGTATATCAGGACAAGTGATTAATAGATTATATATGAAATATATAACAGTATAGTATATCAATTGTAATATATAATATATTGTAACGCTTCAATTCATCATATAGAATATAACGGTGGGTCCGGCAGGGGCCCCACGCCATATTTTCACAAACAAACTGCGGAATTACGTATGAATAACAAAATCACGTTCTACTCGCATCCTAACTCAGAGCATTCTAGCGAAAGCATTTTAAGTTGTATGAACTCATCACAGTGAATGTCCACTAAATATATAAACCATACATTTATATATCACCAGAAATGTATACAAATACACACGCTCATGGCCTTAAGGCCTTACAGGTTACTCTTTACAAATATACAGCTTCATACATCGACACGCAGACCGACCACACATGAAATCCAAGAATTCTTCGCACGGCCTTCAAGGGCCTTTAGCAGCAAGGGCTTCATTCTGCTCTATTCAATTCAACCCGTCAGCACCTGCAATTAGACATCCACCCCAAGAGCGGTAAAAAAAGCAACGGTCAGCATTAGCTGACCAATTATAACGACCCTACCCCTTACCCGGGGCAGTGGTTCCTTCCCTGTATGCATTGCCAAACATCTAGCTATCACAATCTATATATCATAACAAGTGGTTTCACGCACTACATCACATATGCCGGCCTCCGCCAGATGCTCCGTGCACTCATGGCACATTACGGTGGGCGGGACTCCTTGGCACCACCACCGAGCAGAGGTTTTTAACATGTTGGTTGGCCGGTCCTAGTCCACCAACACGCATGCTGGCGACATTTCACCCATCCTACTCTGAGGTGCTAACCTCACGAAAAACTTGAGGATTATGATCGACCCACCATTGTGGTGTAGCATGCCGGGTCTGTCTCGCGTCCTCCCAAGCCTTTCCACCAATTGATCTCCCAAAACAACCAGGGGCAGGTTGGCCTTTTCCCGTGCTCAAACTGTCAGTAGCACACCACTTGACGTGGGTCGGCTTTCCCTCCTGATTAGTCGCAGCTTTTTGCTCTCTCAGGGCAAATAGCGCTCACATCGCTCACACCACAAGGAGCTTACGCAAAGCATCCAAGATTAGCAAACAACTCACACAGAGCTCACAAAAAAAAAGATCTTACATTCACAATTCACACACATCCATACAATACACAGAGTCTTCTCCGATTCACACATAACCATCACCAATCCAGACTAACCATCCGGATGGGCTTCACACAGCATGCCTATGTCATACTACACACTTCCGGCTCTAGATGTAGACTCAACTTGGAATCGCTTACACTGTCCACCGTTTGGTGGCGGATTCCTTGCATATGCATAAAGAAAGGACTTCGCTTCTCCAAGAAGGTGATCGTTACCCTTGATGACCGCTTTGGAGCCATAAGATCTAGCCAGATGGAAATCACCGCCACGGCCTTGCCTCCATGAATCCGCACTTAGCTCACGATTTGAAACTCCGCAGCTCCTCCGGCAGCCGGCTTACTTCTCCCCTTCCTTTCTTGCTCTCTCTCTCTTCTCCCCACTTCTTTGAGAATGAGAAATGGCTAAAGATGATGAGATTATCCATCCACTCAGCCTTATAATGGCAAGGAAGGGCCTGGACCCTTGGATCCAAGATGAAGGGAAAAGAATGGCCACGATTTTCCCTCAAAGCTGTATTTATGGGCTGATACAGCCTGTGACACGCTCGTGTCACAGGCCGTGTACCTTAAGCGTCATACAACCGACTTATCCAGAACAGTACACGGTCATGTGACACGCCCATGTCACATGACTAACATGCCCGTGTCATTTAGCACACGCCCGTGTCTAGTGGTCGTGCACCTCAGGCAGTATACTACCAAATCAACCCGAGAGGGACATGGCCATGGGACACGCCCGTGTTCCAGGCCGTGTACTCCAATACACATCCGTGTCCACCAGCACACACCCCTGGCTGATCCCGAGGACATGGCCTTGTGACAAGCCCGTGTCACAGGCCGTGTACTTAAATTAACTTGCCACTTGACGATCGTCGAGTGCAGTTCGTCGACCAGAGGAGGACACACCCTCTGACATGCTCGTGTCGCAGGGCATGTTCCCTCTCAAGAACTTCTCGAGTGCATTCCATCGAGCACTCGAGAGGCAGCTCAACCCAAGTAGGACACGCCCTGGGACATGCCCGTGTCCCAGACCATGTCACCCAACCTGAACCCAAATTGGGATTTGGGGTGTTACAACCCTCCTTTCCTTCAAAAAAATTTCGTCCCGAAAATTAGCTCAACTGGAACCACCAACAGAACCACACATTTGCTGCACCTCGCTAAAACGATCCGGGTTAGAGCTCAGAGGCCTCAGCTTGTCTCTCCCCACGGCATCGCACAAAACAAACATAACATACATACATACATCCACCATATCTACATCCATATATCCATATAGCCGTATATACATATATCAACAGAACCATTCCTTTATTACACCTTGATCGAATGATCACCTGGATAAAACAAGGTGTACACAAACATCTCATTGTGCATTCCTACATACAACCTCTATTTAAATCACCAAAGTAATACAGTTCACGCTTCCATTTTACTTCCGATCATTCGTATCTCGCATAATTCTCTTTATAGCCTCTTGTAGTTCCAAACTAAACACTCAAGGCTGATGTACTTCACCAATTGAGATTTGCGGCTACTGTAACTCAAGATTATATACTCGCGACTGCGTCCGGGATGCAGATGACTCTGCCACTGCCTTGCCCTTTTCCTCATACGACGCACCTGTCTTTTTCTCACCCCTTGGAGAGTCACCACAATAATTGTTGGATAAATGTCCTTGATTCCCGTAATGAAAACATGTCTGTGTCTCCACACGTCCTTGCCATACGTTGCTCCCAAAGAAATAGTCGAAGGAGTTGGTTCAGCAGACCTGAACTGCTTCTTATCTCATTTCCTAAACTCCAATTGTTCTGACTATGGGACTTTGAATTCCGTCTTGTCCACCGCCAAGTTCTTCTTGTCCTGCACCCGTTTCAAATCTCTCTCCAGCACACGGGCTGTATCTACTAATGCTTGGAAGCCTTGGTTTACCGAACTCGACAGTGCCAACCTCAGCTCATCACGAAGTCTCTCATAAAATCGATTCGTCTTTCGCACTTCCTCAGCGAAGGTAGACCCCACATAGCGCCGCAATCTAGTAAACTCATGTAGGTATGTATCAACATTACTCTCACCCAGTGCCAGACTTTGGAACTCATTTTCCATGGCAATCCGCTGTGACACTGCAAATACTTGGCCAGAAATAATCGTGAGAATTCATCGATCGATAGCTCCTCTAATCCTCGACCTGCCAAGTAGTGCAATTCCACTTCATCCCACCAAAGCCTCACATATCCTTCCAATAGAAAAGTGGCTAAAGTAACTTTCTGCCCCTCCTCAGTCCTGATTGCTGTCAGGATCCTCTTCACTCTTGCGAGCCAATCTTCAGCCTACATTGGGGAACCCATTCCTCCAAACGTAGGTGGATGAAACTCCATAAACCGCTTCAGTTGCTCGTCAGTTGTTTGCTCACCAACCACAACCTCCATGCGCTCTTTCCTTACACCAAGCCATACTAGCACCCCTGCAGGCCTTGCCTGATAAATAGGATGTGCTTGTTACACTGCGAGCACTATCTCAGTAACTACACATATGGTCTCGGCCGAGGGAGGTGTAGGCGCCTCAGCTGGTGCCGCACTCTTATCAGACCGCTGGGGCTCAGACTGCCCAGCCCCCCTCCTCGTCACCTATCAATGTATAAAACCCCACTTACGTCCATGCTATAATAACAAATGTACATTGACTACACACTCACACTTCTCACGTGCATGTATTATATTCCTAGTGGACATTCTTGAGTTCAATTATGTTCTCCCACCCAAAACTCTCAAACTTGGCTCTGATACCACTTTGTAACGCCTCCATTCGTCATATAGAATATAACGGTGGGTCCGGTCGGGGCCCCACGCCATATTTTCACAGACAAATGACAGAATTACGTATGAATATCAAAATCACGTTCTACTCGCATCCTAACTCAGAGCATTCTAGCAAAAGCATTTTAAGTTTTTTGAAATCATCACAGTGAATGTCCACTAAATATATAAACCATACATTTATATATCACTAGGAATGTATACAAATACACACGCTCATGGCCTTAAGGCATTACATGTTACTCTTTACAATTATACAACTTCATACATCGATATGCAGGCCGACCACACATGAAATCCAAGAATTCTTCGCACGGCCTTCAAGTTCCTTTAACAGCAAGGGCTTCATTTTGCATAAAGAAAGGACTTCGCTTGTCCAAGAAGGTGATCGTTACCCTTGACGGCCGCTTTGGAGCCATGAGATCTAGCCGGATGGAAATTACCGCCACGGCCTTGACTCCACGAATCCGTACTCGGCTCACGATTCGGAACTCCGCAGCTCCTCCGGCAGCCGGCTTACTTCTCCCCTTCCTTCCTTTCTCTCTCTCGCTTCTCCCCACTGCTTTGAGAATGAGAAATGGCTAAAGATGATGAGGTTATCCATCCGCTCAGCCTTATAATGGCAAGGAAGGGCCTGGACCCTTTGATCCAAGATGAAGGGAAAAGAACAGCACGATTTTCCCTCAAAGCTGTATTTATGGGCTGACACGGCCTGTGACACGCCCGCGTCACAGGACGTGCACCTTACGCGACACACAACCGACTTATCCAAAATAGTACACGGTCATGTGACACGCCCGTATCATATGACTGACACGCCCGTGTTACTCAGCACACGCCCATATCTAGTGGTCGTGTACCTCAGGCAGTATACTACCAACTCAACCCGAGCGGGACATGACATGCGACACACCCGTGTTCCAGGCCGTGTACCCCAAGACACACCCGTGTCCACCAGCACACATCCCTTGCTGAACCTGAGAAGGACACGGCCCTGTGACACGCCCGTGTCACAGGCCGTGTACTCAACTTAACTTGCCCCTCGACGATCGTCAAGAGCAGTTCGTCGACCAGAGGAGGACACGCCCGTGTCGCAGGGCATGTTCCCTCTCGAGAACTTCTCGAGTGTATTTCATCGAGCACTTGAGAGGCAGCTCAACCCGAGTAGGACACGCCCTGGGACACGCTCATGTCCCAGGCCGTGTCACCTAACCTGAACCCAAATTGGGATTTGGGGTATTACATATACTATAATGTATATAGTATATAATATATTATACATGAAATAATTTAGCATTCACTATCTTGTTCCCCAAGCTATCAGACCGAGAATGCGGAAGAGAGGAGACGACGAGTTTCGCTAGGATTTCGGCCACTATTTGTAGGAGCTCTGATTGCACTTTCGGCAATTGTACTGATCGTAGTCAAGTAATAAATTTGAGGAGTTGAATCCCTGGATATTGATCTCTCTAGGAGTGCAGGTAGGGAGTGTGACTTCGCTATTAAAAGAGGTATTACAAGGGCCAACGTAACAAGGGATTTTGAATTTTGGTTTCCTAATTTTAACAACAATAAAACTAATGCGGGTCGCCTTCACCGCGTCGCTTGGGTGGATTACACAAGTGAGTAATAAGGAGGATGGACAAACCAATGAGGGTCGCAGTCACCTCTTCGCAACGCACGCTGCTAACAATTGTTAGGACGGCGTTATCGCGTCAAGAACACAAAAGATGGAAGTGCACCAACACAATCAAGAACTAACATATGTCAACACATAGACATGCGGAAATCATTAAGTAAATCAAGTTCTTTCTCATCAATCCAACAACCAAGCAATCAAGAGCAATGCTACTACAAGAGAAGGGGGAGAGATAAAACCAAACGCATGAAGACTTTTCGAGATTCGTTGTCGGAGTCAAGGGTTGTCAGGCCTTGTCCGTGCTCGGTCTACAGATGATGTCCTGGGTTGAGAAGGGCTGTCACTTCCTTCTAATAACCTGTCTTCTTCGTGAATAGTTGTCGGGTTAAACCTGACCGGAGAACTCCACGTATGCAGCACCTAAGAGCTTGAAACGGACTTTGAGGTTGGAGAAGGTGATGGTGGTCGAAGATGAAGCTATTGAAAGCTTTTGGAGGGAGAATGGTGGTCGGATGAGCTCTCCAATGAGGAGAGAGAAGAAAATGGCAGGAAAAAGGTTTTCCCGCTCAAAGGAGCGGAAGTGGCATGTTGGATCCCTTGGGTGAATGAGACCCGTGGCTTAAATAGAGAAGTCAAGAATAATGGTCACGCATGGTTTGGAGCACGACCGTGCATTAACCGTGTGATATTAACTTCCAGACCAAGATTGCAAAAGAAGATGCGTTGACCCGTGCATTTCCTCAAGCATGGACGCTTCCGCCTGTGTGTGAATGGAAACGCACGAGTAACAAAAAAAGTAGAAATTTCTGGCAAGCAGGTGGAACCGTGCATTTTACTCACTCACGGGCCCTTCTTCCCGTACGTTAGCAAATCACACGATTAGCCATAGAGCATAATAAATCAAGGTAGCAACAGGAAAATCGTGCGTTTCCTTCGCGCACGGTTCCAAAGAAACCGTGCGTTAACCGTGCGTGAATATCGTCGAGCTCAGCTCGACGATATTCGTCGAGCTCTACTCGACTCTTCTCTAGCTTAACAAAATGCACGATCAGGCAAAAAGCGTGCGCTAAGAAAACGCACGACCGTGTATTTTCCACAAATCAGAATTTCTGCCTTGGGGAAAACACACTACCTGCACAACAAAGAAAATCAAAACAGGAGCACAAGCTCCTAGCACCAATATACATCAAAGAATATCCAAATCCATACGGGGAGTACCCCAGTACATACCCCCGACATCCCAGTGCAATTCACAAAACAAAATGGGTTGAAGCTATGTACAATGGCGAAGTGAGGCCCTACTTAAATATAGGACAATTCCTACTGAAATAGTAGTGCACAAGCATGAAAATAAGCCCAGATGAGTCCGAAAAACCCTATATAAATCGGACTCGTCAAGCTCTGGTGCACAAAATCATTGTCGGAGGGTAGATCCAAAAAGCTCTCGCTGAAATCTACGCGTTGGTGGTACGTAATTTTGTTTTCTTGGACTTTTGGCATTAGGGTTTTTCAGCTTGACTCTTGTTTACCCTATAAAGTTTCTGGAATCATTGCCCAAGAGTTCTTGCTGCCGATCGTTAGAGTGGAGCGCTCATGAGGCCGGATTTTTGAAGATCTTGAGGCAAGTGGTGATTTGCACCCTTGCCAAGCCTTTTATTAAGTTCCTTATTGTCCCTTTTTTGATTTCTTTCTTTCTTGTCTATATAGGCTATATAGTACTTAGCATAATAATAAACTAGTTTTTTTCTCTTATTGCTGTGGTGAGGGAGAATTCTTTTTCTGTGTTGGGCTCTGATGCTACAGATCACGACAGTGAACCGGTCGCACAAGTAATATAAAATGGGGGTTTTCCCAAGTATCTATCTCACAAGGAACACAGTAAGGTGGAGTTAATTTCGAGGAGGACTTGAGATTGAAGTCCTCAGGTCGGAGCTAACTAAGGGGGGGTTTTGATGGTGAGGAAACAGAAAATAAAAGGCTATCAACTACTCCTATGCAACGTCGCTATGCGATGCTTCTCCAGGCGGGATGGAAGACTAGTCGGGCTGCTATGCACCGAATCGCTAGGCGGATGGAAGAGTAGGCTCGCGGATGAGGTGGTGAGAATGGCGGAATGAGGGTCGTAAGCACCTCTTCCCAACGCACGCCACTAGCAATTGCTAGTGCAGCAAGGGTGGATGGTGGTGGATGGACTATGACACACCTAAAGTAAATAACGAAAATACACAAAATCACATAGACATGATTGAATATAAACGTTTTACAAACTAAGCATTCTTCATCAATATAAATAAAGTTAAACACCAATATTCAACAATAAAGCAAGAACAAGATAAGAGATCGACCGAATCCGAAGTCTTGCTGAGGATTCACGGTTGGAATCGTCGGGTTGTCATTCCGCGTCCAAGCTCGGTCCTCAACTACTTCCGGGATAGAGAATGGCTGTCACCACCTTCCAATGGCCCGTCTTCTTCGTCTCACGATAGCGGACGAAGTTTGCTAGCTTTCCTTTGCTTGATGGCTATGGCGTCAAAACTCTACTTGAAGCTCACGGATGAAGGAGGAGGCCGAGAGGAAGCTCCGACTTGGATTTGGCGGTGAAAGGTTGCCCGGAGCACCTCCCTAGGGTGGAAGATGAAGGGGAACGACGGAGAAAGCGAAAAACGGCGGAGAAGGCGAGCGATCTGCGGATCCTCGTGCGGATCTTCGGTTTAGGGCGAGACCTGCACTATTTATACAAAAGCAGAATTGAACAATGTGCACGATCACAGGAGCACGACCAGTGGTCGTGCGCACTATGTCCTGTGCTCGTGCGCACTGGCATGGAATATCAGGAAGAAGAACTGGGATAATGCGTACGAGAAGTGGCGCACGACCAGTGGTCGTGCGCACTAAGTCCAATGATCGTGCGATTACCCAGACAGTACTCCAGAAAAGAGGAATCAATGCACACGATCAGTGGCGCACGACCGGTGGTCGTGCGCAATATGTCCAGTGGTCGTGCGCTTACCCCAGGCTGATTCTGGAAAATGAAGAGTAGTGCGCACGATCGGGGGCGCACGACCAGTGGTCGTGCGGATTGAATCCGATGATCGTGCGCAGTATTCCTATTTCACCACCATCCCGGAACATGCACACGACCCCTGTACCGAAGGGAAAAACCATCACTAATCTGTGCAAACATTCCAGACAATCACAAAAGGGAGTACAAACTATAAAAACAACAAAATACACAACCACGGTCTAAAATGTGCACTTCCTATGGAAATAAAGACAGGATGAAATATATATGATAATGAACTAAAAGTGAAGTGCAACCGTGTGAAAACTAGCCCAGATGAGTCCGAAAATAGGTATATAAAGTGGACTCATCACACCCCCAGACTTAACTGTTTGCGCGTCCCGAGCAAACAAAATCTAAGCAGATAGGGAAAAATACTAGTTAACAAAGAAATTACGATACGAAGTACCATGCGAAGTCGCATGCTCGCGCACGTAAAAATATAATAGAAGAAATTTCTAAGTATACAAAATAGTTTATACTTTTCACAATGCGTATCAAAATTTTATTATTACTCAAAAATGGAATCACGGTGAATCATCCAGTCATGCGTAGGGAGAAAGTAGACTAATCGCTAGCCAGCATTGCCGAAGATCGGGGCTCCGGATGACCTCCAAAGGAATCCACCAATGTCGGTGACCATATGCTTGCCTTTTCGCATTCTCTCCACGGCACTGGTTTGGTTCACACACGAATCAGTAGGACTGTAGGTGAAGAGATGGGGCTTGGGTTTCAGTGAGGTAAACAAAGATATACAGGAAGGCTATGCACCTAACCCAAAGGAGCTAGTATAAAAATGAATCCCTCTACTAAGCAAAATACACGCAGGTACACCACGCCCCCAAACTTAACTTTTAACAGATGGGTGTGTGCACCACCTACTCCAAAAATAAGCACATCTCAAATATGATTTTCAATTTTACTTTTCCTTTTCACTTTTTTTCTTTTTCTTTACAAATATTTTTCTTTTTCTTTTTCTTCATTTTATTTTCATAATTCAGCACATATAACATTGGAGCACATCCACATAATCATAAGTAAAATCACCACATCACATCCCAACATAAAAATGTAAACACTAAAGCTCAACATGGGTGTGCGAATAGGATTGGCTATGAGGCTTTGGTGAATGAAGGTGGAGCTGAATCAAAAGGAGGGGTGGGCACAACAGGGCTAACGAGGACAAGTTGTTAGGAACGGTATAGAGCTCAACCGGGCCAAAATGATGGCCTACATCACGCTCATGCATGACTAACCTATACCCATGCTTCAAGAATAGGTTGGGGCAAGTTCTTAGCCAACGAGAAAGACTATCCCTCCCCCCGACTCGAGCAATACAAAACTAACGACCGTCTACACACATCCCTCAGCTACCGTCGGATTCACACCGGATTCACCAACTTTTGAGTAGAATAAAAAGTATTTACGCAATTAGAAAAATATAAAACTAAAAGCATACAGAAAAATTAAATCTACTCCAATTTCTACACGAGACGAGAGAAGTTGACTAGGAACACAACAAGGCCAACATTTTACTTCGTCGCACAATCCTATGTCAGCACCATAATTTTCCCAAATCTAACGAAGAAATGAGTTTAACTCGCGGCACGCAAAAAGCTAAGCACGCGCTCATGTGGGTGCAGTGGTGTGTGATGCAATGAACTAATCAAAATATAACAAGAAAAGCTTCTAGTATGCACAAGAAATGTGTGCGTGCAATAGGTAATAAAACTAGCTCTCCCCCAGACTTAAACTAAGCAACAAATCATAAGATAGAGAAATTAAAATCATAAAAAACTAAGGGAAGAGGTTACCCAATGCTCAGCCAGTGAGCATACCAGAAGACGCGTGTAATCCTGAAGCAGGCCCGCCATACGAATAATCAGAACCCTGCCAATGCAATTTTCCAAGAATACCTGCAGGGGTGAGCTCCGCAAAAACAAAACAAAATATACAAAAAGGAAATGCTAAAACTAAAAATAGACAAGAAAAATAAAATGCAGAAAATAAAAGATAAGTACTAGGGTTATTGTCATCCCAGCACGACTTATTAAATTCTAAACAGTTCTAGGTAATGGGTCTATGAAATAAAAAGTGCACAGGTAACTGGCCTAATATCCGTTTCGGTAACCGGTACCGATACGGTGATAGAGCAGTTACCCCTCTACCTAAATAATAATACCTGCACAACACAGGTAGAGGAAATAGGAAATAAGAAGAGGAGGAGCACTGGTCCTCGCTCATCTTATCACAAAATAAATCCTTGCCTGGCAAGGTATCGTCTATCACAGGCCCGTAGGAGGCGATGGCAACGGCATGAGCATAAAGCTCATCGTCATCCCAACGTACCTGTGGAAACTCATCCTGCACAGGCTCAGATAAGGAAGGGGGATCAAGTAAAAAAAGAGAAGAAGAACTAAAATAATCATAAAATGGGAGAGTGATCCCGGTATCACTCTCAGCAGGATCCAAGCAGAGATCACTGTCGGTGTCATATGAGTCGTATCGAGGGTAATCCGAGAACTCAAGGTCCGCGGTGGTAAGTGGAACGGCCTCATCCAATAAGGAGGTGCAAACCTCCACATCAGAAAGAGGGTATTCCTCATCCCACCGGGGTGCGTAAAAATGTTCCGAAGATCCACTTTCTCCGTCGGAGATAGAGGAATCATCATCCCACTTCAGCGCAACCTCGGGCACCGAATCATCAGCAATCACAGCATCATCAACCGACTCACAAAAAAGAGGAATAACACAATCCGACAAAAATTGCGGAGGGGCAAGGCTGCTCTCAAAATCAAGCACTGAATGAGCAGGCCCCATCGCAAAATCATTCGTAGACGCCACCCCGTCGACGACCGGAACAATCTCATCGTCCCATACAGGAGCGTCCATGAGTTCCTGCTCCACTTTTTGTTGGCTAACACTAGAGTGATCAGCATTACTCAAGGAAAGCTCGTAAAAAGGGATCGAGGGACCCATGAAAGAGCTGTATGCGGCTAGAGATTCTTCGGTAATCTCAACGGGTAGAGAATGAGCAAAGTGCGTTATGTCCGTGTATGTGCCAGGCAACACCCTGGTAGGCCTGTCCACAACAGTCTTCCGCGAACGGGAGGTTGTTGGGAACACGCCCTCAGAGGGAGAAGGCTTGCACAAACAAGGGCAATCCTTCAACATGTGGCCCACACCTTGACATAAAAAACACCGAATGTAATGCTCGGCATTCATAGCAGCAATGGCATCGATAGATTGGCGCAAAGTGTCAAGGATACGACACTCAGCATCAGGATCCATCACGAATAAAAATAATTGCTGAAAAAGTGCTAAACAGCTAAAATTAAAATAGTACGGATCTGCGATCTAAATCAAAAATCAGAAAAGGGGAAAGAGAAATAAGCAAAATAAAAATTCTAATAACAAAAGCAACTAAAAAAAATGATATGCACAAATGGAAAAGGGCTTCAATCTATAATCTCCCTCTCCAAAAACTCACACGACTGTGTTCCCCGGCAACGGCGCCAAAAACTTGATGCTATAGATCACGGCAGTGAACCGGTCGCACAAGTAATATAAAATGGGGGTTTTCCCAAGTATCGATCTCACAAGGAACACAGTAAGGTGGAGTTAATTTCGAGGAGGACTTGAGATTGAAGTCCTCAGGTCGGAGCTAACTAAGGGGGGGTTTTGATGGTGCGGAAACAGAAAATAAAAGGCTATCAACTACTCCTATGCAACGCCGCTATGCGATGCTTCGCCAGGCGGGATGGAAGACTAGTCGGGCTGCTATGCACCGAATCGCTAGGCGGATGGAAGAGTAGGATCGCGGATGAGGTGGTGAGAATGGCGGAATGAGGGTCGTAAGCACCTCTTCGCAATGCACGCCACTAACAATTGCTAGTGCGGCAAGGGTGGATGGTGGTGGATGAACTATGGCACACCTCAAGTAAATAACGAAAATACACAAAATCACATAGACATGATTGAATATAAACGTTTTACAAACTAAGCATTCTTCATCAATATAAATAAAGTTAAACACCAATATTCAACAATAAAGCAAGAACAAGACAAGAGATCGACCGAATCCGAAGTCTTGCTGAGGATTCACGGTTGGAATTGTCGGGTTGTCATTCCGCGTCCAAGCTCGGTCCTCAACTGCTTCCGGGATAGAGAAGGGCTGTCACCACCTTCCAATGGCTCGTCTTCTTCGTCTCACGATAGCGGACGAAGTTTGCTAGCTTTCCTTTGCTTGATGGCTATGGCGTCAAAACTCTACTTGAAGCTCACGGATGAAGGAGGAGGCCGAGAGGAAGCTCCGGCTTGGATTTGGCGGTGAAAGCTTGCCCGGAGCACCTCCCTAGGGTGGAAGATGAAGGGGAATGGCGGAGGAAGCGGAAAACGGCGGAGAAGGCGAGCGATCTGCGGATCCTCGTGCGGATCTTCGGATTAGGGCGAGACCTGCACTATTTATACAAAAGCAGAATTGAACAATGCACACGATCACAGGCGCATGACCAGTGCTCGTGCGCACTGGCATGGAATATCAGGAAGAAGAACTGGGATAATACGCACGAGAAGTGGCACACGACCAGTGGTCGTGCGCACTAAGTCCAATGATCGTGCGATTACCCAGACAGGACTCCAGAAAAGAGGAATCAATGCACACGATTAGTGGCGCACGACCGGTGGTCGTGTGCAATATGTCCAGTGGTCGTGCGCTTACCCCAGGCTGATTTTGGAAAACGAAGAGTAGTGCACACGATCGGGGGCGCACGACCAGTGGTCGTGCGCATTGAATCCCATGATCGTGCGCAGTATTCCTGTTTCACCACCATCCCGGAACACGCACACGACCCCTGTACCGAAGGGAAAAACCATCACTAATCTGTGCAGACATTCCAGACAATCACAAAAGGGAGTACAAACTATAAAAACAATAAAATACACAACCACGGGCTAAAATGTGCACTTCCTATGGAAATAAAGACAAGATGAAATATATATGATAATGAACTAAAAGTGAAGTGCAACCGTGTGAAAACTATCCCAGATGAGTCCGAAAATAGGTATATAAAGTGGACTCATCAGGCTCCTGCCTTGTCCACCCCTCCATTTCTCTTAAGAAATGAAACTTAGTCCTGGTCTAGGTTTAGCTGTTGCCAAAAAAATGAGTTATTATAAGTCTATGAACCTTTGTTTAGGAAAGACAAAATTTCTGCCATGTTTTTGCCTTAGGCGTTGAGTGTTCAGCGTTGACGTTGAGTGAAGCCTTGGCATTGAGTCATCTATGAGGCTAAGTCAAAAATGTTGAGTGCGTTGCATGTACACAATGCGGCGTTGAGTGTACAGACCTTGACATTGAGTGCATTGAGTGTTCAGTCTTAGGCGTTGAGTGTACTCAACGCGGCATTGAGTGAAGGCAATATCGTTGAGTTAACTGGTAGGCGTTGAGTGTACTCAATGTGGTATTGAGTGTTGTGCCTTGGCGTTGAGTATGTTGACTGTGTCAGGCTTGGCATCGAGTGAATGTGCTTTGGTGTCGAGTGGACTCAGAGCTTTTGTTTAAGCGTCATGTGGTCTCAACGCGGTGCCGGGTGAAGGTAATTTGCTGAGTAAAGTTGTTTGGTATGCTGAATGCACTCAATGCGGCATTGAGTGTAGGCCAGACATCGAGTTGACTAGACGCTTTTCCGCGAACTTAGGATATTTCGCTAATTCGTCTTATATCTCTAGAAGTCTAGCTTTGCTAAGTAAAAATCGTCTAGTGCTTGCTGTTTTCGTCAAGTATACTCGATAAATCAGTATTGACTAGGTATTTTGTGGCCGAATTGTAACTAATTCATTGAGTTTGTCCTTAGGCCGATTTCTGGGATTTATTCCTCATTGTTGCTAATGGAGAAACCTAGTGTTTTGGTTATGGTTTATCTGTGTTTTGTCTACGGTTGTCAGTGTTTTGCTTGGTATGATTATGGCTATGTTGGCAGTGTATAAAGGACCGCCAACTTGATGCCTTTTGGTGAATTATTACCCTGGCAGGTTTACCTGGTGCGGGTATGTGACTGTTGGTGTGTTGGTTAGGTTCCTACCACCGCAGGTGCCGGTTTTTCCCCGGTTTGGGTGTGTCAAGGTATAATACCACCTTTCCTTGGGCCCTTGTGAAGTTTTTGTTGTTGGTGTGTTAGGTAAGTTCCCACCACCGTAGGTGCCAGAAATGCCGGTGTTTTTGCTCACTAAATTATGAGCTGATTAATTCCTTATAATTACACTTACTTATATGTATGTTTATATAAAATATAGATCTTTATCGCCCTTGGTGCAAATTCCTTACCTTTGAACTTGTAAGTTAGTATTTTCTCATTATTCTTTGATTAGGGTTGGTAACCCTTTGTTCCTTTACGTTATTGCAAACCTTTTGATCTTTGATCACTACTTGTATTATCATTCTTGTTGAGGTGTTCTTTCTTTGAATGCCTTAGTTTTGGAGAAGTAGCTGGTTGAGCGGCTAGGGTTGGTTTTTGGCTGTTATTCTGCAGCTATAGTTTCCTCACCGACTGTGAGGTAGTTGTTGTTTGTTTTTTTTAGTTCAGACATACGTATCTTTTAGTGGATTCGTGTCAGGTTGTTGACGCCCACTGGATTTTTGTATAATGTTAAGTACTTGCCAGCTGTTAAGCCCTTTCTGTATGACTTGTTGGATCTCGTGGCCAACCTTAGAGGGGGGGGGGGGGGTGAATAAGGTTTTTTACCTTGAAATGAAATTAAAATTTTTTGTCCCAGGAAATCGAGTTCTGGAGGCTACCGCGGGGCGTTAGGTAGCTAACGCGCGGCAGTAAGTTTATGAACTCGTTTTCCTGCGCAAATTTGTATGCAAGCCCCACAACACAAGCACTCACTTAACAAAACTAAAATAATCATATAATTTATCAAAGCAGAAATAAGAATTCCATTGCATGAATTAGAATAACAATTGTTCTAGATGATTACACAACTGTGATCTCCATGACGCCGGAGATTGAAGGCGATGAGAAATAAAAACTCTTTTGGTTTCTATACGGATCTGCTCCATGGACAGGTTGGCTCTCTCCTTTTCCCGTAAGGAAAAGTCTTCGAGTCAGCTCTTCACCCTCACACAAGGAGGTGTCATAGAGCCCTGCTATATCACCCGATCTAGACGTCCCTATTCCCAAGACGATTTTCCACGGAATCCTCCTCAGCTTCCGAGGACCCTCCAAGTCAATTTCTCACAAAACCCATCCCGGATTTTGACGAGCTTCCACTCGATTTCCCTCACCACAAGATTCATAAATAGAAAAGATTACAAAAATAAAAGTGTAGAGAATATAAAAGGATGAAGTTCTCCCTCTTGACAACTTCTCCGTTGACCGATCCGCAGCCGGCGCATGAGATCTTCATTTGCTAGCAACCGATCGGCTCTTCGTATTTGATGCAGATCTTGGATCGTCGGAGTTCTTCATTCAGGGACAGGAGGGGGATGACTTTCTTCTTCTTTGATGGAGACTTTTGGAATGGAGCGTAAGAACGAGCGGCCGAACCCTAGAATGCATGAACTCCCATCTTTTTCTTTCTCGATTTCCAAGGCACAGAAACCAAGGCAGCCTTTTATACGTCTTCATGAAAATAGGCTGCTGCTGACGGTAAGACTAGCGCCAGGCGGTAGGTTCGCGAGCTTGTTGTGCCAGATGTCATCCAAATCTTGAATTATATTTCAAAACAAATCATTTTTTTCAAAGCGCTAGCGCCCGCGATAGAAGGTAGCACCACACGGTAGATAGTAACTTGACGAACCATCGTAAGACTCGTGAAATGGCTAGCGCGGCGTGGTAACCAATATCTCCTGGTGGAAGGCCTATTAATCGAGAAATCCTTCCCGACATTCATCGAGAGGCTAGTGCAACGCTGTAACCCCTATCGCTTGGTGGTAGGTCTGTTACTTGAGAAATCCTTTGCGACATTCATCAAGAGTCTAGCGCGGCGCGGTAACCACTGTCTCCTGGCGGTAGTTCTGTTACTTGAGAAATCCTTCACGCCATTCGTCGAGAGGATAGTGTGGGCATTATGACTAGCGCGATGCGGTAGGTTCCCGAGAGCTCTGTCCAATTAATTTATGGCTACCGCCTGACAGTAACTCTTATCGCTCGACATTAGCATCCATAGGAGACTACTTCTCTTTGCTTGAACCTGTCAACCTGCACACTCTATCAACACAATACGTTATCAAATATAGCTGGGATTTGATATTCTCAAAAACAGGGAATATGAAACAGTAGTTCCAACAAACTCCCCCTTTTGATAATATCAAATACCGTTCATGAGAAATAATACACTACATGATAATAGAGTGAATATATATAAATGATAATTTTCAGGTTTTAGATTTTAGGTTCTTTATATAGCTCCCTTACACACACACTCCCCCTACCTACTTGTTCTACACGCTCCCCCTATCTACGTGTTCTAAACTCTCCCCCTATCTATGTGCACAGATTGAAACAAGCTCCCCCTACATGAGATCATACCCATGAACAATTCTCATGAACAATCTCTTCTCCCCTTTTGATAGTATCAAAAGGGGCGAGCAAGACCAACCACACATGTAGGATGGAAAATCAGTATATGATAAGCGTTATAAATACAGCAGTCAATGCATATAAACAAGACAACAAGAAGTGAGAAACATAGGGGTGACCCAAAAATGCAAATCGGAGAATATATAACATATGGGTCATAAAAGTAATAGTGGAGTACACAACCAAAATAATAAGTCAGTTTGCAGAGTTTTTATGGATTGGACAACACAGAGTAGACTAAGCACACAATGAGTAACACAACAATACTACGAGAGTTATAGAGTTAATCACATTTAAAATAGTGTAAGCATCAAAGTGTAAATCGTGTGCTAGGACCTATGTGTGAAAGACATATAGTGTAGATTCAGTCTAATTCTTATGCATGGAAGCGTTAAATAAGGCAATTGCGTGTACGTGTAGCATCGACAAGAGAGAAAACACAAGGTAGAAATAGCATGTTTTACATGTGTTATCTCGATCTTTTAAAATGCTAACACAGGAGAAATAGAGTGAACACTCACGTCACATACCAATCTACATCATACAAAGACTAGAGCAAAGGGAACTAAGCTTGAGGTAGAGTCTATGCACAAGATTGAAATGACTCTTAGAACCAAGGTGCTCATCATCATAATGCTCATAAAGACTTAACAGGAGTATTGTGTAGTTCTTGGGGGTCGTTAACATGACCTTTGATAGCTTGCACAGTTTTCTTTTTAGTTTGCTTTGAGCTATCACTTTTATATAATTTTTTATGCATTCAAAGGGGCCCCGAGTCAATCAAAATCTATCCACCTAGATAGATAAACTTTAACTTGCATACATAAGATCTTAGCACTAAAGATTTGGCTAAACGTTATAATCTTTATATAAGCACATATGAGTCATGACATTGAGTATTCAAATTATTTCTAGCATTTCAGGATAAACTATCACGAGTTATATCATGTAAGCCAAGCATTCATACATGAGTGCTTCGTCTAGAGATGTGTGAATTGTGTGAAGTCATTCCCCTATCTAAATCCTCACACATACTAAGAGGCATAGTCAACATGCACTAACATATGGTATCGCACTCAGTGACTTAGCACCTATAGATTCGACCCACCATGACCGGGGATAATGTTCACATATATTAATAATTTAGCTCAAACATTGTATGTACTCGTTATAGCCTAAGTTCAGGTCATGTGTACCCGTAAGATATGATCACTTCACAGTTTTTTTTGTTTTTTTATATATGATTTTTTCGTTTTTTTGTTTGGAAAACCAACAACTCAGGTAAACAACTCATAAGCAAATACACGAAGAAAGTGAAACATAGACAAAAGAAAAAAATAACCACAAACAAAAGAACAGGCAGACACAGACAACGATGACTAGGATGAGAGGTCCAAAACACCAAGCTCGAGTCGAAGTAATGAGAAACATGCATCTGGGAGTGGTTTAGTTGAATCTGTCATCTAGTTGGTCATCAGTACCAATGAAGCTTACACTCATGTTCTCCTTCTTTATGTGATCTCGAATGAAGTGGTGACGTACGTTAATATTTTTTGATCTTGAATGGTGCACTGGATTATATGTCAAGTCTATGACAATCTTGTTGTCGCACCTAAGTGTAACATTCCTACAAGTTAGGCCAAATTCTTGTTACGTTTGAGACATCCACAGTGCTTGTGCACAACAGCTTCCTAAGGCAATATACTCAGCTTCAGCGGTAGAAAGTGCAACAAAGTTCTGTTTTCTACTTGACCAGGAAACTAATGCAGGGCCTAGGAAGTGACACATTCTGAAAGTGAGCGTTAGGTCTACAATACTCTAGAGGGGGGGGGGGTGAATAGAGTATATTTAAAATTTGTTAGGTCCCTATAAATGTGCTGTTATAACTTTTGCTGTAAACTGAAAAGGTGCAGTAATTAGGAAACTGGAAAACAGAAAATAGTAAACCTAATCACAGCTACACAGCAAGAACAAAAAGAAAAAGATAGGACAACCAGACGACACAAGAATTTATAGTGGTTCCCCAAATCTGGGTAGTCCACTCTTCTACCACCCTGGTAGGAATCCACTCAGGTTTTTGATCAGGTGCCTGACACCAATGGGTTTTGATCAGGTCCCCAAAAACTAACTCAAGTTTTTTGGTTAGGAGACTTGGAACCAGGAATCACTTTTGAAGGGAGATGACAACCCTTTATACAAGAGGGGGTGAGAGAGTGATTTTGTCTTCTTTTTCTCAATAAACTGAGAAGACGTATGTGGAATGATGTTAGCAAACAACTCCCCCTGAGATGTAGAATGATTCAGGGAAGATCTGGAGCTTTGTTGTAGGGTGATAGGTCTTCAATCAGAGTTCTTGACAGGCAGTGATGCAGAAGCTTCTTGACTAATTTGATATTTTTTGTCCTTGGAAGTCCTGGAGGTATGATCATTGCATGTCACTATAAGCTTCAGTATGAATTTTTGTGTGAAGCGTTTCTGCTGCTGTATGAATTCTTGCAGTCAGTCTGTGTGTGTCTCTGTTTATCTGACTGAGTATTTTCTTGCAGACTTCTGATTATCGATCTTGTATTCTTCTATATCTTTTCAAAAATTTGAATCAACGGTAATTAATGCTGACGCCTTGAGAATAATCTGCATTGAATCATTTCCTCAACTGTCCCGTGGAAAATCGACAAGTAACATTCCTGAAGAAGACCGTAATCAATGCTCCTTTTAACGGATATATTCAGAGAATGTAGAGTATTAATTACTCAGGAAGTTCCGCATTAGAATGGGGACATAAGGCCAAAAATGGCTAAGTCTGGAGTCGTCGAACGAATAACAGAATTCGTCAAGCTGAGTTACTAGTTCGTCAAACTGAGATTTTGTATTCGTTGACCAGAGAAGTTGACTTCGTTGACCTGAGAAGTTGTGAACTCGAGATCCAAGTTCATCGATCTCAGAATCTTGTTCGTCGACCAAAGTCTGAAGTTGGACTTAGAATAATCTGGAGTTATCCTGACTTTAGTTTGTTGAAGTATCCCAGTTTTTGTCGACTAGAGAATGAAGATCGTCGAGCTCAGCTCAGAGAAATATCTCAAGATCGTCGAGCTGAGAACGTCTTTCGTCGACCTGAGTTCGACGAACGTCGAACTCATTTTACTTGGTCTTGAAATCTTCTAAGTCTTGAGTCTTTGATAGTCTTGTTGATAGCCGGTACATCTGATGTTGACTCTAAGGACTTGGCCTAGACTCTAGGACACAACTATGACCCTGGCTATACATGTTGGGTCACATCATCCTAAGTTAGTGAACCTAGCCCAAATCAACTAGGGATCCAACAATCACCCCCTATTTAGGTGAGGTCACTAATAGACTCAAAACAAAAATATAAGAATAAACAAAGCATGGAAAAAGTTATATCTTGTAGAGATTTACTAACACATGCATCAGATATATATGTACATGAGCTTTGTTTTAAACAGACAAATCAGTTTTAATGCTAATGCAGAGAAAAAACAAATTGAAGCAATGTAAAGATTATTTCTTCTTTTCCTTATCTGTGGGCTTATCTTCTTTTATCTTTTCTCCTGTCATTGTAAAGATAATTTTTCTTTTTGGATCCAAAGCCCGTGCCTGTGTCATTGTCATGTCAGCTGCCCCAATAATCTTCAGAGATGTAGTTCTGGGGATAACTACTTCAAGATGTAGCTTCATGTAATCATCAATATTGAACAATTTTTTTGCTTTATCAAATCTTTTGAGTTCTTCCTTTCTGTATTTGGACATAGTTGAATATCCTGATATATCTTTGCCTTCAGCTTTTGCTTTATTAATCAAAGAAAGACCAATAATTTCCGGGAATCTAGCCATTCTAGTAGTGTTTGCTATTTCAGGATCCTCAAAAGGAACAAGAGGTGAATATGGTCTTTCAGGACTATTAGCCTTCTGGTCTGTAGAGATACTTTGTTGTTTCTGCTGATGTTATTGATGTTGTTGATGTTGTTGTTGTCTTTCAGAAGTGTAGTGCCTTTGCTGACTATTTCCAGAAGGTCTCCCTTAGTGTCTCTGATAGGTTTGAATAGGGGCAGACCTCTGAGAGCTAGAGACAGTGGCACCAGCTACTGGAGGAGGTGAAGGAGGTAGATCTCTTCTGTACTGATGAATTGGTGGAGGAGAATATTTTTTACTTCTTTTATTCTCCTTTTGCTGATTTTTAGACAACCACATCCATGCTGCCATTCCTTTGTAAGGAGTAATATTTTGGAGGATATAGAATGGAGTGTCATTCTTTGGGTTTGTCTTAGCAGCATGAGGAGGAGGGGCTTTCATTTTCTTTGACAACAGTTTCTTCTTTTTATTAGCAGCTTCTTCATATGAATCTTCTCATCATCATCATCATCATCATCATCATCTGAGTCCTGAAGATTATCATATAAAGCATCTATATCTCTCAAGATGTCCTCAGATACAATAACTTTTTTAGTCGGAACCTGAACAGAGCTTTCAGCTGCTTTTGTTTCTTCTGCAATGTCAGCCAAGATCAACTAATCTAGATCTGGCATATGGGAGTCATCCATTACAAAAGTTGGTCTAGAGAGAGCTACTGGAGGGGATGGAATGACTGCCAAGGTTGGTGCAGATACTGGATTTATAAAGCTATCACATAGTTGCTTAGCAACTGCTGGACTGACAGGAGATGTATAAGGAATAATAGCCAAATGTGGCTTAGTAAATTCTCCTGGAAGATAATGCAGATATACAGGGTCAAAGAGTTTCAACAAATCTTCTAAGTGAACTGTGGGATTTAGAATAAAGTCACCACAGTTTTGAATCCTTCAGAATCTGACTCATAAAAATCCATGTCAGTATCAATGAAATCAATTAACTTTTTACTTATACAATCTGTATATTCTGCTGTGAAGACTGGAGTATCTGCTGGTGCTGGAGCTGAAGACTCTGAAGCTGTTGTTGCTGCTTCATCATCAGGCATCTCCCCCTGCATGGTTTCAGTGGGAACTGAGGCCAGGCCCTTGACTGAGGAGGGGGCAGCAGTGAGAGCAGATATTTGGGCAGATAAAGATGTAATGGTGGTAGCAAGAGGTGTAATGGCCTCTTCTATAAGTGATTTAAGAAGGGGAGTGATGATGGTGATGATAGATGAGATGGTAGAGGGGTCCAATGAGAAAGTGGTAGATGGTGTTGCAGTTGGTGTGGAAGAGGTGGCAACTATTGATGGAATAGAGGGTGGAACATCAGGTATGTGAAGGTTAGATGTTGATGGGGATGGAAGGGTGGCATCTTGCATCATGGTGTCTGATGGTAGGATGTAAGATGGTATGGAAGATAGATGTGGGGGAAGTGGAGACTGTGGTGGTGTAGAAATGTATTTGTCATGAGGGGATTCAGGAGGTGTGGGTGGTCGATTTTCCTGAAGGGGGAAGAGGGAATGTCAGTGATGGTGATTGGTAAAGATGGAGTGACTGGGGATTTTGTTGTTGTTGGAAGGGGGGCTGGAAGAGAAGATGGGGAAGGAATGTTCTCTTCAGCAGGGTGGGGAGTGGCTTTGACAGCCCTTGTGCCTTCAGAAGCTTTGGTGGAAGAGGTGGAAGCCTTAGAGGTCTTAGTGATGGTCCTCTACCATCTGCCAAATATGGCACATGTCAGCCTTTTACTGGCATTTATGAATATGGTCTGGGAGATCAGGGATTCAACAGCCTTTTCCTGTAGGAAGATTCCTAGAATTCTTCCAAAACAGACTTCCTTCTTAGTGTTCCTCTTCTTTATCAAATCAAACATAAGTTGTGCCCAGTTTATTGGCTTCTTGTTGATGATTGCACACATAACCAAAAACTGGTATCTGGTGATATAATCGTGTGCAGTGTGTTTTCCAAGTAGAACTTTGCCAACTAAGTCTGCTAAAAATTTATAGGGAGCAGACAAGTGTTTTTTCAACAGTTTGTTGGGATTGTCTCCAGCATACTCCATGAGGTTCAACATCATATCAGACTCCTTTGTTTCAATTTTGAGGTCCTCTACTCCATTTATCAATCCAAAAATCTCAGTTAAGATTGTGGGGGTTAAAGAGACTGAGTTACCCGCGATAGTGCCTGTCATGGTGTTCTCTTCTGTGGATGACAGTGTGTATACCCATTCCCTGATTTCCATGCTGTGCAGTTTGATCCTTCTCGTCATCAGGGTTTTTAGTTCCTGTTCTTCAAGAAGTTCCAGGATATACAGAAAGATTATATCGGAATGCTGAAACGAATCGAAATCCACGTCAAATCCTGTATCAAACTTCATTCTTGTGAGATTGCTTGCTAGAGTCTCCATTGAAATCACCTGCAAGAAAGACACAGAAACGGCGATCAAGTGCAAGGGAACAGAAAGCGCGGGATGGAGGTCGAAGAAATCTAGATATAAGGTTTTCCAGAATATGAATCGACAAACTCCGTTCCACGAAAAGAAAATTAATTCTTCGAACTGATGTCGACGAAATAGTTTAGGGTTAAATAATTCGTCGAGCTCATCAAAAGAATGGAAGACGGTTCGTCGAACTTAGGTCGATGAATATCTTCTGAAGCAAAGTTCGTCGATCACTGGTCGACGAAAATTGTTTCATTCACAGAGAGTTCGTCGATCTCCGATCGATGAGTATCTCTCAAACTTTCCCTGGTTTGTCGAACTCCATTCGACGAACTCTGGAAAATTCGTCGAATGCAGACAGAGCTTAAACTAAGTCTTCTCCATTAATCATTCCCAGCTGATTTAGAAAGAAAGCATGATTTTTCTCATCCAGAGGTTTGGTGAATATATCAGCTTTTTGTAAATCAGTGTAGATATAGACAAGCTTAATCTTATTTTTGTCTACACACTCCGTAATGAAATGAAGTCTTATGTCAATATGTTTTGTCCTAATATGGTGAACTGGATTTTGTACTATGGCTATAGCACTAATATTATCACAGAATAGGGTTGAATTATTTAAGTTGAACCCATAATCTGGAAGCTGATTCTGTATCCAGAGCATTTGTGAAAAATAGCTGTCTGCTGCAATATATTCTTCTTCAGCAGTTGAAGTTGACACTGATGTTTGCTTTTTACAGAACCATGATACTAATCTCATACCCAGGAACTGGCAAGTTCTTGAAGTACTTTTTCTATCAAACCTGCATCAAGAAAAATCAGCATCAGAGTATCCAGTTAACTCAAATTCTGATTCAGCAGGATATCATAGGCCTAGATTAGGACAACTCTTTATATATCTTAAAATCCTTTTTAAGAAATTAGATGAGATTCTTTAGGTTACACTTGGAACCTAGCACAAAGGCATGTAGCAAACATAATATCTGGACTACTTGCTGTGAGGTATAATAGGGACCCAACAATGCCCCTATAAAGTTTCTGATCTATAGGTTTTCCTGATATATCAGAGTCCACAATAGCATTGGTGGCCATGGGAGTTTTCTTAGCTGAGGCATCAGCCATCCCAAACTTATTTAGCATATTTTGCTTGAGAGATAAAGACGCCATCAGGGAGCTGTTTCACTTAGAGAGCAAGGAAATATGAAAGCTCTCCCATGCTACTCATTTCAAATTTAGAATGCATGAGGTCAGAAAACGTCTTGCACAATTTTGAATCTGTAGAGCCAAATATAATGTCATCTACATAGATTTGCACTAATAAGATTTGATCCTTATGATGTCTAGTGAAAAGGGTTTTATCTACAGTTCCTCTTATAAATTTATGCTCTAATAAGAAACTTGCTAAGGTCTCATACCAAGCACTTGGAGCTTGCTTTAAACCATAAAGAGCCTTATTTAATTTAAAAACATAAGAGGGATAAGTTGGAGAAAAAAACCTGGAGGCTGTTCTACATAAACCTCTTCTTGTAACACTCCATTTAAGAAAGCACTTTTCACATCCATTTGAAAAACTTTGAACTTTTTGAATGTTGCATAGGCAAGGAAGATCCTTATAGCTTCCAACCTTACAACAGGTGCAAAGGTCTGATCATAGTACATTCCTTCCTCTTGCCTATATCCTTGAGCAACAAGCCTAGCCTTGTTCCTCACAATGACTCCTTGGGCATCAAGCTTATTCCTGAAAACACATTTGGTTCCAATAACTGGGTAGTTTTGGGGTCTTGGAACCAAATCCCAAACTCTACATCTCTCAAATTGGTTTAGTTCCTCTTACATTGCAAGGATCCAGTAGGGATCTTGCTCAGTATCATGAATGGTTAGAGGTTTAACCTGAGAGAGAAAACAGGCATGCATCAAGTCTTGGTTGAGTTAATGCCTTGTCTGTACACCTGCTGATATGTCTCCAATTACTTGAGATATGGGGTGATCCCTAAGTGTGACAAAATCAGTGAGTGAAGTTGGTTGTGCAATAGCATTTTGAATAAATTCCTCTTGTGGAATTATATTTGCTGTTGGTTCAGGCTCATGTTCTTCAGCTTCATCTTCTTCACTATCTTCAATGACTTGTGGAGAGGGATGAGTGGGAACCTCTTGGGTGAGGTTTAGTCCATCCAATGTCTCACACAAGTGGGGTACCTGTAATTTGCTACTGGTAGAAACTTCTTTCTCCTTGCAGTACATGTTAGTTTCATCAAAAGAAACATGAATTGACTCTTCTACTTTTAATGTTGATTTATTAAATACCCTATAAGCCTTGCTTACTTGGGAGTATCTTAGAAAAACTTCCACTTCAGCCTTAGCTTCAAACTTTCTAATATATTTCTTGTTGTTATTAAGTATATAACATGTACAGCCAAAAACTTTAAAATAGTTTATTTTAGGTTTCTTCCCTTTGAGTATTCATAGGGAGTCTTGTTCTTCAGTTTGTGAATTAAACTCCTATTCAGGACATAGTTTGCAGTGCTTACAACCTCTGCCCAAATGGTTAGTGGCATGTATGCATCAACAAGCAATGTACCTGCAGCTTCAATAAGTGTCCTATTTTTCCTTTCAGCTACCCCATTTTGTTGGGGAGTTCTAGGAGCTGAGAAGCATAGCCTGATACCTTCCTTCTCATAGAACTCATGCATAAGAAGAGACTCAAACTTTGTGCTATGATCATTTCTGATCAATGCAACATGAGTAGAGAACTCAATCTGTATGGTCCTGAGAAAATCTTAAAGAACCTTGAATATATCTGACTTTGTTCTCAGAAAAAATACCCAACTGAACCTGAAGAAGTCATCCACTATAACTAAAGTGTAGGATTTCCCACCTAGGCTTTGTACAGCAATGGGTCCAAAAAGATCCAAGTGTAGTAAGTACAAGATCCTAGGTGAATCACTCTTATTAATTGATTTGAAACTAGTTTTAGTTTGCTTGCCTAGTTGACAAGCCCTGCAGAGACCTTCCCTCTTGTAGGGAGCAGAAGGTAGACCTCTAACAAGGTTGTGCTTAGATAACCTAGCAATGTTTTTAAGATTTACATGTCCTAGTCTTTTGTGTCATAAATCATTCCGAGTACTAGTTAAATTCAGCAAACAGATATCAGTTTTGGCAGAAAGAAAGTTTACTAAGTAAATGTTGTCTTGTCTACTTCCAGTTAAATCAGTTTGGTTATTTTTATCTATGATAGAGCAAGTAGATGGGTTAAAGTATACCTGATAACCATCATCACATAATTGACTTATGGAGATGAGGTTATGCTTCAGTCCACTTACATATGTCACCTTTCTGAATGTGACAGCCCCTATTCTTACTTCTCCAACTCATTTTGACTGACCATATTTTGAGTCACCAAAGGTAACCTTTGGCCCCAGCTTGGACTTATAGTTGAATAGAATGTCCTTGCTGCCAGTCATGTAATTGGAGCAGTCACTGTCCAGGTACCAAGTTTGATTTTCCCTTGGACAGTTTATCACCTGCAATATAAATAGTTAATGATTTTTGACCCATGTTACCTTGGGCCCTTTGTATGGCTGATAAGAGAAACTAGAAATAACAGAAAATTCTGGCTGAGATTTATATCCTAGGGGGTGATATCTCCTAGGTGTAATGGTCCAGTCAGCCAATGGATTAAATTATTTCCTAAAAGAATTTAAGGTTCTGTTGAAGTTATAGTTTTGACTAAGTCTTCCTAGGTTCGACGAATTTATGTTAGTTCGTCGATCAGAGTTCGACGAATTGGGTTGAGATCGTTGATCTATGCCCAGAGAATGAACATGTTCATTCTCTGTAACCCACGTTCATCGAGCTCTGCTCGACGAACCATACAAAGTTCGTTGATCGCAGTTAAACGAATAATGATAACTATTGTTGGCGTTCAGAGTTCGTCAATCTGGGTTCGACGAACTGGCCCCTTTTCGTCAATCTGAGGTTGACGAAAATTGCTGAACTTTGTTTTTATTGGGTGTTTTCTATTTTTCAATTTTGTCCTTAATTTTAATTTGTTCAAGAATTTCATTTACCATATATACTTGATCAGTATTCTTCTTTTTCCTTTCTCAAAAAAAAAATTTTATGGGTTGTGACAGGTGGTTTTTCTGAATAATAGGTAGTTCACTAGAAGATGCACCTAATCCTAACTTACTTCCATTAAATCTAGCATTAGATATGTTGGTGATTGCTGCTAGTTGTTTGCTTCTTCCATTTAGTGATTCTTGTAGCTGTTTTGCATTACTTAATTCATCTTTCAGAAGAGAGATTTGTTCACTAAACATGTCTATTTCATTTTTTAATTTAGTGTTTTTTAAAACTAAGCTATCATAGTTAACTTGTTTATCTCTGAGAAGTTTGATATCCTTCTCAGAGTTGATTAAATCTAAACACATGATTTTAAAATCTGATTTAAAAGATTCTTAACTATAATCAAACCATGATAATACCTGATCAGCTTCTGATTCAGAAGTTTCCTCATTTTCTGAATCTCCTTCTTCTGAGTTGCTTCTTGAGGCATCAATTGCCATGAGGCAAACCTCCTTTGCTCTTTCTTCTTCCTCATCTTCACTGGAGCTTGAGGATGTTGACTCTTCTTCAGTCTCACTCCAGGTCTCAGCCACAAACCCCTTTTACTTCCTCTTCTGTTTGCTGGAAGAGGGTTTGCTGGTGTACTGTCTCCTAGAATCCTTTTCCTTTTCTCTTCTCTTCTCTTTCTTCTGGTTCTCTGGACACTCAGAGAGAAAGTGCCCAGGCTTCCTGCATCCATAGCACACCACTTCCTTTGTTGGTGTCTTATCATACTTTGGCCTGTCATCTTTTCTTGATCACTTTCTTCTGAAGTCTTTTCTAGCCATTTTGAAAAATCTCTTAGCCAAGAGACTTATAAGTTCTTCATTTGATGTTGAAGATTCTGATTCTTCTGAGGCTTTGATGGCTATGTTCTGTTCTCTTCTAGCTGCTGGAGGTATTATTTGTTCAGCAGCCTCCCTTGTCTTTACTAACTGCTCATAAGACTTTAGTTTACCCAATTGAGATTCTGTTGAAATCTCATTTAGGCATCTGGCCTCCTTGATGGGCCAAATTCTTGTGTCCCACGAGCTTGGGAAGCACATCAGAATTTTGTCATTCACTTCAGTGAGAGTGATGACCTTGTCCAGAGTTTTTAGCTCATTAATAATAGAGCTTAATCTGTTATACATCTCTGAAATTGTCTCAGCTTCCTGTTTCTTAAAATTCTCATATTGGGATATGAGATTTGATCTGCTATCCTTCCTTTCATCAGCTGATCCATCAACCATTCGGTTTAGGGAATCCCAAATGGCTTTTGCTGATGTGCACTCAGCAACCTTCTGGAAAATGTCATCAAACATTGTTTGTGCCAATATGTTCATGGCTTTTGCATCAGCCATCTTGGATTTCCTGTAAGCATCATTATAATCTGGAGGAGGTACTGCAGTCATATTTGTAGAGTTACTTGGAGGAGCTACAGGTGGTGGAGGTACTTCTGTTAAGATGGAAGCAAAGATATCTTCATCAATAGAATTCATATATAGCTTGATTCTTGCCTTCCAGATTCCAAACTTTTGCAAGTTGCAAACTGGAGGTCTGGTGCTTGCATAATCTTTATTCTGTGCCATGGCTGTGTTTCTACTTTAAAAGTTAAATGTGAATGAAGGTGATGTGTAGATCTAACAAGGGATCTTTTGGTTCAAGATTTAACTTGTGCAACCAAAGGAACCTGCTCTGATACCAATTGAAAGTGAGGGTTAGGTCTACAATACTCTACAGGGGGGGCTGAATAGAGTATATTTAAAATTTGTTAGGTCCCTATAAAGGTGCTGTTACAGCTTTTGCTGTAAACTGAAAAGGTGTAGTAATTAGGAAACTGGAAAACAGAAAATAGTAAACCTAATCACAGCCACACAGCAAGAACAAAAAGAAAAAGATAGGAATCCAGATGACATAAGAAATTTATAGTGGTTCCCAAAATCTGGGTAGTCCACTCTTCTACTACCCTTGTAGGAATCCACTCAGGTTTTTGATCAGGTGCCTGACACCAATGGGTTTTGATCAGGACCCCAAAAACCAACTCAAGTCTTTTGGTTAGGAGACTTGCAACCAGGAATCACTTTTGAAGAGAGATGACAACCCTTTATACAGGAGGGGGTGAGAGAGTGATTTTGTCTTTTCTTTCTCAATAAACTGAGAAGACTTATGTGGAATGATGTTAGCAAATAGCTCCCCCTGAGATGTAGAATGATTCAGGGAAGATCTGGAGCTTTGCTGCAGGGTGATAGGTCTTCAATCAGAGTTCTTGACAGGTAGTGACGCAGAAGCTTCTTGACTGATTTGATATTTTGTTGTCCTTGGAAGTCCTGGAGGTATGATCACTGCATGTCACTGTAAGCTTCAGTATGAATTTTTGTGTGAAGCTTTTCTGCTGCTGTATGAATTCTTGCAGTCAGTCTGTGTGTGTCTCTGTTTATATGAGTGAGTATTTTCTTGCAGACTTCTAATTATCGATCTTGCATTCTTCTATATCTTTTCAAAAATTTGAATCAACGGTAATTAATGCTGATGCCTTGAGAATAATCTGCATTGAATCACTTCCTCAACTGTCCTGTGGAAAATCGGTAAGTAACATTCCTGAAGAAGACCGTAATCAATGCTTCTTCTAACGAATATATTCAGAGAATGTAGAGCATTAATTACTCAGGAATTTCCGCATTAGAATGGGGACAGAAGGCCGGAAATGGCCAAGTTTGGAGTCGTCGAACGAATAACAGAATTCGTTGAGCTGAGTTACTAGTTTGTCGAACTGAGATTTTGTATTTGTCGACCAGAGAAGTTGACTTCGTCGACCTGAGAAGTTGTGAAATCGAGATCCAAGTTCGTCGAGCTCAGAATCTTGTTCATCGACCAAAGTCTGAAGTTGGACTTAGAATAATCTGGAGTTATCCTGACTTTAGTTTGTTGAAGTATCCCAGTTTTCGTCGACCAGAGAATGAAGATTATCAAGCTCAGCTCAGAGAAATATCTCAAGATCGTCGAGCTGAGAACATCTTTCGTCGACCTGAGTTCGACGAACGTCGAACTCATTTTACTTGGTCTTGAAATCTTCTAAGTCTTGAGTCTCTGATAGTCTTGTTGATAGCTGGTCCATCTGATGTTGACTCTAAGGACTTGGCCTAGACTCTAGGACACAACTATGACCCTGGCTATACATGTTGGGTCACATCATCCTAAGTTAGTGAACCTAGATCAAATCAACTAGGGATCCAACACGTTCCACTTGTGCTCTTACGATCAAGTGAACATTCGACATAGTTTGAGTCTAAGTACCAATGAAGTGTGAAATCAGTGGCGTGTGGGTACCAGATTCCAAGGCATTGCGTGCCGATCCGATACCAAAAATGTGCTTTACAACTTTTGATGCTTAAGATCACGGCAGTGAACCGGTCGCACAAGTAATATAAAATGGGGGTTTTCCCAAGTATCAATCTCACAAGGAATACAGTAAGGTGGTGTTAATTTCGAGGAGGACTTGAGATTGAAGTCCTCAGGTTGGAGCTAACTAAGGGGGGTTTGATATTTGCGGACAAAGAAAATAAAACACAATCAACTACTCCTATGCAACGCTGCTATGCGATGCTTCGCCAGGCGGGATGGAAGACTAGTCGGGCCGCTATGCACTGAATCACTAGGCGAATGGGCGAGTAGGCTTGCGGATGAGGTGAAGAGAATGGCGGAATGAGGGTCGTATGCACCTCTTTGCTACGCACGCCACTAGCAATCGCTAGTGCGGCAAGGGCGGATGGATGGTGGATGGACAAATAGGCGCACCTCAGGTAAATATAACGAAAATATACAATCACATAGACATGATTACACATAAACGTAAATTACACTAAGCATAACTTCATCAAATACAAGAGTTCAACTACACATTCAACAACCAATCAAGAAAAGTGTGTGCGAAATCGACCGAATACGAAGCCTTGCTGAGGATTCACGTTTGGAGTCATCGGGTTGTCAATCCGCGTCCAAGCTCGGTCCGCAACTGCGTCCGGGATAGAGAAGGGCTGTCACCACCTTCCAATGGCCCGTCTTCTTCGTCTCACGATAGCGGACGAAGTTTGCTAGCTTTCCTTTGCTTGATGGCTATGGCGTCAAACCCTACTTGAAGCTCACAGATGAAGGAGACGGCCGAGAGGAAGCTCCGGCTCGGATTTGGCGGTGAAAGCTTGCCCGGAGCACCTCCCTAGGGTGGAAGATGAAGGGGAATGGTGGAGAATGCGGAAAACGGCAGAGGAAAATGAGCAATCTCCGGATCTTCCGATTAGGGCGAGACCTGCACTATTTATACAAAAGCAGAAATGAACAATGCGCACGATCACAGGCGCACGACCAGTGGTCGTGCGCGCTATGTCCTGTGCTCGTGCGCACTGGCATGGAATATCAGGAAGAAGAACTGGGATAATGCGCACGAGTAGTGGCGCACGACCAGTGGTCGTGCGCACTAAGTCCAATGATCGTGCGATTACCCAGACAGGACTCCAGAAATGAGGAATCAATGCACAGGATCAGTGGCGCACGACCGGTGGTCGTGCGCAATATGTCCAGTGGTCGTGCGCTTACCCCAGGCTGATTCTGGAAAATGAAGAGTAGTGCGCACGATCAGGAGCGCACGACCAGTGGTCGTGCGCATTAGATCCCATGATCGTGCGCAGTATTCCTGTTTCACAGCCATCCCGGAACACGCACACGACCCCTGTACCGAAAGGAAAAACCAATCACTAATCTGTACAGACATTCAAGACAATAACAAAAAGGAGTACAGTCTAAAAGAATAACACAATACACAACCACGGGCATAAATGTGCACTTCCTATGGAAATAACGATCAGATGAAATAGGAACGATAAAGAACTAAAAGTGAAGTGCAACCGCGTGAAAACTAGCCCAGATGAGTCCGAAAATAGGTATATAAAGTGGACTCATCACAAGTAATATAAAATGGGGGTTTTCCCAAGTATCGATCTCACAAGGAACACAGTAAGGTGGAGTTAATTTCGAGGAGTACTTGAGATTGAAGTCCTCAGGTCGGATCTAACTAAGGGGGGTTTGATATTTGCGGACAAAGAAAATAAAACACTATCAACTACTCCTATGCAACGCCACTATGCGATGCTTCGCCAGGCGGGATGGAAGACTAGTCGGGCCGCTATGCACCGAATCACTAGGCGAATGGGCGAATGGGCGAGTAGGCTTGCGGAAGAGGTGAAGAGAATGGCAGAATGAGGGTCGTATGCACCTCTTTGCTACGCATGCCACTAGCAATCGCTAGTGCGGCAAGGGCGGATGGATGGTGGATGGACAAATAGGCGCACCTCAGGTAAATATAACGAAAATATACAATCACATAGACATGATTACACATAAATGTAAATTACACTAAGTATAACTTCATCAAATACAAGAGTTAAACTACACATTCAACAACCAATCAAGAAAAGAGTGTGCGAAATCGACCGAATACGAAGTCTTGCTGAGGATTCACGATTGGAGTCGTCGGGTTGTCAATCCGCATCCAAGCTCGGTCCGCAACTGCGTCCGGGATAGAGAAGGGCTGTCACCACCTTCCAATGGCCCGTCTTCTTCGTCTCACGATAGAGGATGAAGTTTGCTAGCTTTCCTTTGCTTGATGGCTATGGCATCAAAGCCTACTTGAAGCTCACAGATGAAGGAGAAGGCCGAGAGGAAGCTCCGGCTCGGATTTGGCGGTGAAAGCTTGCCCGGAGCACCTCCCTAGGGTGGAAGATGAAGGGGAACGGTGGAGAAGGCGGAAAACGGCAGAGGAGAATGAGCAATCTCCGGATCTTCCGATTAGGGCGAGACCTGCACTATTTATACAAAAGCAGAAATGAACAATGTGCACGATCACAGGCGCACGACCAGTGGTCGTGCGCGCTATGTCCTGTGCTCGTGCGCACTGGCATGGAATATCAAGAAGAAGAACTGGGATAATGCGCACGAGTAGTGGCGCACGACCAGTGGTCGTGCGCACTAAGTCCAATGATCGTGCGATTACCCAGACAGGACTCCAGAAATGAGGAATCAATGCACACGATCAGTGGCGCATGACCGGTGGTCGTGCGCAATATCTCCAGGGGTCGTGCGCTTACCCCAGGCTGATTCTGGAAAATGAAGAGTAGTGCGCACGATCAGGGGCGCACGACCAGTGGTCGTGCGCATTAGATCCCATGATCGTGCGCAGTATTCCTGTTTCACAGCCATCCCGGAACACGCACACGGCCCCTGTACCGAAAGGAAAAACCAATCACTAATCTGTGCAGACATTCCAAACAATAACAAAAAGGAGTACAGACTAAAAGAATAACACAATACACAACCACGGGCATAAATGTGCACTTCCTATGGAAATAACGATCAGATGAAATAGGAACGATAAAGAACTAAAAGTGAAGTGCGACCGCGTGAAAACTAGCCAAGATGAGTCCGAAAATAGGTATATAAAGTGGACTCATCACACCCCCACACTTAACTTTTTGCGCGTCCCGAGCAAACAAAAACTAAGCAGATAGGGAAAAATACTAGATTACAAAGAAATTGCGATACGAAGTACCATGTGAAGTCGCATGCTCGCGCGCATAAAAATATAATAGAAGAAATTTATAAGTATACAAAATAGTTTATACTTTTCACAAGGCGTATCAAAATTTTATTATTACTCAAAAATGGAATCACGGTGAATCATCCGGTCATGCGTAGGGAGAAAGTAGACTAATCGCTAGGGGAGCATTGCCAAAGATCAGGGCTCGGGATAACCTCCAAAGGAATCCACCAATGTTGGTGACCATATGCTTGCCCTTTCGCATTCTCTCCACGGCACTGGTTTGGTTCACACACGAATCAGTAGGACTGTAGGTGAAGAGATGGGGCTTGGGTTTCGGTGAGGTAAATAAAGATATACAGGAAGGCTATGCACCTAACCCAAAGGAGCTAGTATGAAGGGAATCCATCATCTAACCAAAATATATGCGGGTACACCACACCCCCAAACTTAACTTTTAACATATGGGTGTGTGCACCGCCTACTCCAAATATAATCACATTTCCAAAATGATTTTCAATTTTACTTTTACTTTTCACTTTTTTTTTCTTTACAAAGATTTTCACTTTTTTTTCTTTATTCAAATCATCTTTTTATTTTTGCAATTTCAGCGAATATAACATTGGAGCACATCCACATTTTCACATGTAATAACATCACATCACATCCCAACATTAAAATGTAAACACTAAAGCTCAACTTGGGTGTGCGACTAGGATTGGCTTGGTGGCTTTGGGGAAATCATGGTGGAGCTGAATCAAAAGGAGGGGTAGGCACAACGGGGCTAGCGAGGATAAGACGTTAGGAATGGTACAAAGCTCAACCGGGCCAAAATGATGGCCTACATCACGCTCATGCATGACTAACCTATACCCATGCTTCAAGAATAGCTTGGGGCAAGTTCTTAGCCAATGAGAAAGACTATCCCTCCTCCCGAGTCGAGCAATACAAAACTAACGTCCATCTACACACATCCCTAAGCTACCGTCGGATTTACACTGGATTCACCAACTTTTGAGTAGAATAAAAAGTATTTACGCAATTAGAAAATTGTAAAACTAAAAGCATACAGAAAAATTAAATCTACTCCAATTTCTACACGAGACGAGAGCAGTTGACTAGAAACACAACAAGGCCAACATTTTACTCTGTCTCACAATCCTATGTTAGCACCATAATTTTCCCAAATCTAACAAAGAAATGAGTTTAACTCGTAGCATGCAAAAAGCTAAGCACGCGCTCATGTGGGTGCAGTGGTGTGTGATGCAATGAACTAAGCAAAATAAAACAATAAAGGCTTCTAGTATGCACATGAGATATGTACGTGCAATAGGTAACAGATCTCTCCCCCAGACTTAAACTAAACAATACAGCAGATGATATAGAAATTAAAATCAGAAAGAGCTAAGGGAAGAGGTTACCCAATGCTCAGCTAGTGAGCATACCAGAAGACGCGTGGAAATTGAAGCAGGCCCGCCATACGAAGAATCAGAACCCAGCCAATGCAATTTGCCAAGAATACCTGCAGGGGTGAGCTCCGCAAAAACAAAACAAAAATATAAAAACTACAAAGAAATACTAAAACAAACTAGCCATGAAAAATAAAATGCAGAAAATGAAAGATAAGTACTGGGGTTACTGTCATCCCAGCACGACTTATTAAATTCTAAACAGTTCTAGCTAATGGGCCTATGAAATAAAAAGTGCACAGGTAACTGTTCCAATATCCGTTTCGGTAACGGGTACCGATACGGTGATAGAGCAGTTACCCCTCTACCTAAATAGTAATACCTGCCCAATACAGGTAGAGGAAATAAGAAATAAGAAGAGGAGGAGGACTGGTCCTCGCTCATCTTATCACAAAAGAAATCCTTGCCTAGCAAGGTATCGTCTACAGGGAGTCTGCAGGAGGAGAAAGTGATGAATGGAGCTTCCTCAACAGAGGAGGAATCAACCTCCTCACAAAAGAGGATGCTATCATCCATGACTCGAGCTGAAAGCTCCAAGTCCTCCTGAAGCACCTGCGAAGACTCAACCCGCACAGGCTCAGATACAGAAATGGGATCAAGAAATAAAGGAGATGAATAACTAAAAGAATCAGAAATAAGGGGAGTGGTCACGGTCTCACTCCCAGCAGGATCCAAGCAGAGATCACTGTCGGTGTCATATGAGTCGTACCGAGGGGAATCCGAGAACTCGAGGTCCGCGGTGGTAAGTGGAACGGCCTCATCCAATAAGGAGGTGCAAACCTCTGCATCGGAAAGAGGGTATATTCCTCATCCCACCGGGGTGCGTAAAAATGTTCCGAAGATCCACCGTCTCCGTCGGAGATAGAGGAATCATCATCCCACTTCGGCGCAACCTCAGGCACCGAATCATCAACAAGTACGGCATCATCAACCGACTCACAAGAAAATGGAGTAGCACAATCCGGCAAAAATTGCGGAGGGGCAAGGCTGCTCTCAAAATCAAGCACTGAATGAGCAGGCCCCATCGCAAAATCATTCGCAGACGCCACCCCGTCGACGACCGGAACAATCTCATCGTCCCATACATGAGTGTCCATGAGTTCCTGCTCCTCTTTTTGTTGGCTAACACCAGAGTGATCATCATTACTCAAGGGAAGCTCGTAAAAAGGGATCGAGGGACCCATGAAAGAGCTGTATGCGGCCAGAGATTCTTCAGTAATCTCAATGGGTAAAGAATGAGAAAAGTGCGTTATATCAGTGTATGGGTCAGGCAACACCCTGGTAGGCCTGTCCACAACAGTCTTCCGCGAATGGGAGGTTGTTGTGCACACGCCCTCAAAGGGAGAAGGCTTGCACAAACGAGGGCAATCCTTCAACATGTGGCCCTCAGAGAGAGTCAGATTGTTCATGGAAGCTTCTGACACAAGAATCTACATCACAGTCAAAGAAGGGCCATTCATTCTTATGAATATCTCAGATCTTGATGCCAACATCAGGACTCCAAAAAGCTACTCTGAAATGATAAAGGATGAGATCATCTTAGCTACTATTGATAAAAGAGCACAAAATATAATAGTTAGTGCTATAGATGACTCAACCTTCCAAAACATGGTTCACTGTAAAACCTCCAAGGAGATGTGGGACACTTTGATTGTCTACATGGAGGGATCAGAAGAAGTAAGAGAGGATAGAAAGTCCATGTTAAATCAAGAATATGAAAGCTTTAGACAAACCAAAACAAACAGCATAAATGAGTGCTACAAGAAGTTTTTACGAATAGTTAATGAACTAATGTCATATGGGAGAGTCTTTAGCACATATGAGCTCAATGATAAGTTTCTCAGATCACTAATCAAGGACTGGGATACCAAGATATGTGCCATCAGAGAAGTGGCAAGACTTGCAGACACCTCTCCTCCAACTCTATTTGGAAAATTGCTATCATATGAGATGCAGCTTATGGTCAGAAAGGAGGAGGAGAAAAGCAATAGGTCTGAGTACAAAGAGAAATCTGTGGCCTTTAAGGTTGAAGCCATAAAGAAGGACCGGAGGATGACTCCATCTCCTCCTAGGAAAGCTGCTGAAGTTAACTCAGATAATTCTGACAACAACACATCAGACAGCCCTAATTCTGATGAAGATTTTGCTGCATTCACAAGGCAATTCCAAAGATTCTTGAAAAAAAACAGTGGAGAACCAAACCATCCTCCTCACAGTCCAAGGATGACTATTACCAGAAAAATAAATCTTCTAAAAAGGACAGGTATGGCACTAAAAATTGCAAATTAACTTCATCTAAGATTGTTTGCTATTGTTGTAACAGGTCTGGACATGTTGTTGCTGACTACCCGGATAAAAGAAAGGAATCTAATGACAAGAAGAAACATCAAAATATGGGCAAGAAGGAGAGATCCATTGTTGCAAAGAAGCAGAAAAGCTGGACTGATTCCTCATCATCAGATTCAGGAGAAGAGGCTGAAGATGAAGCCTATATTTTATTATTCACTACTGAAGAGGATCCAGTAGAATCAGAATTCTTGCAATTGCTAGACTCCATAAATGGGATTGAAGATCATCATTGCAGAGGGCTGATGGCTTTGTATGAGGAAGATTAGTTCCAGGATCAGCCTGGTCCCAGTAAGGTAAACATTCTATCTCCAGGTTCTGATTATTATACTGGATCAGAATCAGAAGCATCTGCATCAAGAGATGAGGATGACTCTGAATCTGAAGGGAATGTTCATCAACTAATTGATGAGTATGGTGATCTGTTGCAATCTCTTAAGAGAAGCAGAATCCTTATCAAAGAACAGGCTATGGAAATTGCATCTCTTCAATTGGCTGCATCAGATTCAACAAAAATGCTGGATTTGAAGATGAATGAAGTTGCCAAACTGAAAAACATAATTGTTATTCAGATGGGAACAATTACCTTCAAAAATGATCAAATCAAGAGTCTGGAAGTCAGAATTCAAAGAGAGAACGATCTTGTGGCTAAATTCTCAAAGCCAAATTCAGTCTTACCCTTAATTGATGACTTCATCCTCCAAAAGGGTAAGACAGGATTAGACTTCAAGGGAAGAACTAGGGCAGCTAATTCTAAAAAAAGGCAAAGCCCCAGTTCAGCCACTAGCCTCCAAACCCCCTATTTCTTTCAGGAAAGTGATGCAGCCTACTAATAGGTATGACCATGACATTACACATGGTCACTGTAAGCTTGGTGATCAGAATGACAAGGGTGTAAATGCCAATAGGGCAACCCATGAACAAACACACCATGTTCTTCATGAATCATCAGTGTTTGATCCACCGGCCCCAGCTCTCAATAAAAGGACTGTTGACAGCAATGTTGTTAAGACTGTACTTAAAAGAAGATAAAGCAAATATGAGTGCTGGTGTTGTAGCAAAATGGGTCATTATGCCATTGATTGTTGGCACAACACTACAGTTAGGAAAAATGCAAGCTTACTTTTCAGAAAGGCTGCAGGCAAGTATGTCAAGTTTCAGTCTAACCTGAACCAAGAACCTAATAATTATTGGGGTTCTAAGGTTAAGTAATTTTATTTGATGCAGGTGAGTCCAAGTGGTCATACCCCAATATGGTACTTGGATAGTGGATGTTCCAGGCACATGACTGGAATAAGAAGGATGTTGGAGGATTACTCTCCCATAGAGAATGGACCCAAAGTGATCTTTGGTCGATCTGAAAAGGGGGTCATCAAAGGGTTTTGTAACATTTCCAATAGCTCTATCACTATCACCCAAGTGGCTTATGTGAAAGGTCTGAAACATAACCTAATAAGTATAAGCCAACTAAGTGATCTTGGTTATGACACTTCTTTCATTAAGAATGGGTGTCAAATTAGAAGGAAAAATGATCAAGAGGTCATCTTGTCAGGTCATAGAAAAGGAAATGTTTTTTGTCTAAATTTTGTGAGTAAGAATAAAGATTCTCCTGTTTGCCTAGTTGCAGATGAGAAAGCTTCTCATTGTGTCAAATGGCACAAGTGGCTTACTCACCTTATCTATAAGACCATTGGTCAACTCTTTAGTAAAGAGTTAGTGAGAAATGGTCCTCAAGTCAAGTGCATCAAGGAGGGTGTATGTTCAGCTTGTCAAAAAGGCAAACAAACCAAGACCTCCTTCCACAGTCTTGATACCAAAGACACAATGAGGTGTTTGTACCTTCTGCATATGGATCTATTTGGTCATATGCCAGTTCATAGTCTAGGTAGGAAAGTCTACACATTTGTGGTTGTGGATGACTATTCCAGATTTACATGGGTTTTCGTCCTGAGGCAGAAATATGAAACCCCTACTGTCTTCCACAATTTTGTTAGGCAAATTCAGAATGAACTTAACAATTCAGTGGTCAAAATTAGAAGTGACCATGGGACTGAATTTCAGTCTGAATGCATGATAAGATTTTGTGAAGAACTAGGGATTCATCAAGAGTTCTCCGCACCTAGAACTCCCCAACAAAATGGTATTGCTGAAAGAAATAATAGGACTCTTATTGAGGCTGGGAGAACACTACTAAGTGACACTTCTCTCCCAGAATATTTTTGGGCTGAGGCAGTAAACACTGCATGTCATGTTCTCAACAGAGCTTCCATCACCAAAAGTCACAAGAAGACACCCTATGAGATTATGAAAGGCAGAAAACCAAATATATCCTATTTTAGGATCTTTGGTAGCAAATGATATGTACTTAACAATGACAAGTCTCATTTAACAAAGTTTACTGTCAAATCTCAAGATGGGATATTTATTGGGTACATCAACAGCAGTAAGGCATACAGGATCTACAACTTGACTACTCAAGATATAGAAGAATCTGTCCATGTAGTCTTTGATGAATCTAAGCTAATCAACTGTGAGCTGTCTAGCACTCCTTGTAGTTCTACAGGTTTGAAGGAAAAGATGGACGAGCTAACCATTAGTTAAGACCAACTTGCAAGACAGGATGAGGAAAATGATGGATGCTGTCCAGGGGCAGTACAAGACTCACAAGCTGATGATGATGAAGACAATGAAGTACAACATGGTGGGGAGATTGGAGGAAGTCAAGTTATGGATAGACTGCCTCTAGTGATTAGACATCTAAGGGATCATCCAACACACCAAATTATTGGTGATCACAGACATGGTGTTCAGACAAGGATCAAGAACTTGAACACAGTTCTTTGCTCAAGTTTCCTATCCCAGATGGAACCTAAGAAATTTGAAGAGGCCATACAAGACCCAAATTGGATTGATGCCATGCAGGAAGAACTGAATCAATTCAGAAGATGTAAAGTCTGGAAGTTGGTTCCTAAACCAAAGAATCACAATGTTATAGGGACTAAGTGGATCTACAGGAACAAGTTAGATGAAAATGGCATTAGAGTCAAAAACAAAGCAAGACTGGTAGTAAAAGGCAACAGTCAGGAAGAAGGAATAGACTTTGACCAGACATTTGCCCCAGTGGCTAGGTTGGAAGCAATAAGGCTGTTCCTTGCCTATGCAGCTTATCAAGGGTTCGAGGTATTCCATATGGATGTAAAGTCAACATTTTTGAATGGTGACTTAAAAGAGGAAGTTTATGTTGAACAACCCTCAGGTTTTGTAGATCCTCTCTATCCTGATTATGTGTATAGGCTTAAGAAAGCTCTATATGGATTGAAACAAGCCCCTAGGGCTTGGTATGAAACACTGTTTACCTTTCTTATTGAGAGCAAATTCTCAAGGGGGAAAATAGTCAAAACTCTATTCCTAAGGGAATCAAAAGGCAAAATCATCCTAGTCCAGATATATGTTGATGACATTATCTTTGGATCAATTGAAAACAACATTTGTAGAAAGTTTGCAAAACTTATGCATGGGAAGTTTGAGATGAGCTGCATGGGTGAGCTGAAATTTTTTTTGGGACTCCAAGTTAGACAGACTGATGATGGCTTGTCCATATCCCAGTCTAAGTTCACCAAGGAGTTAATTAAGAAATATGACATGGAGTCATCCTCCACCATGAGAACTCCAATGGGGTCAAGTATGCCTATAGGCAAAGATGATGCAGGAAAACCTGTAGATGAGTCTTTGTATAGAGGGATAATTGGCTCCATTCTTTACTTAACTACTAGTAGACCAGACATCATGTAAGGTACATGTGTCTGTGCTAGGTATCAAGCTTGCCCTAAAGAATCTCATTATACTGCTGTCAAAAGAATTTTGAGATATCTTAAGGGAACACCAAATCTTGGCCTTTGGTACCCTAAGAATAGAGATTTTCTACTAACAGGTTATTCAGATGCAGACTTTGTAGGATACAAAGAAGATAGGAAAAGCACCACTGGCACATGTCAGTTCCTAGGTGGAAGATTGATGTCATGGAGCAGTAAAAAGCAGACAAGTGTGGCTATATCCACTGCTGAGTCTGAATATGTAGCTGCAGGCAGTTGTTGTGCTCAGCTGTTATGGATACAACATCAACTTGAAGATTATGGCATCGAGGTAAGTAGAACTCCATTATATTGTGATTCTACTAGTGTCATATCTATTGCTAGTAATCCCATTTCTCATAGCATAACTAAGCACATAGAAATCAGATTTCATTTCATTATAGATCATGTTGAAAAAGAAGACATAAGTTTAGAATTTGTCAACACTAAATATCAAATTGCTGAAATATTAACCAAACCACTGGATGAAACTAAATTCAATTACTTTAAAATTGAATTAGGCATACTGAACTTGGAATAAGAATGATAAAAATGACTAAGTAATTATGTTTCGACACATAAAGACATCTGTGTCGACACTTAGTAGTTGGTATCGACACATAATGAACATTCTGTCGACACTTCAAAAAGATTGTGTCGACACTTAGGTTTTGGTGTCCACACATAGCTCTCCTGACACTTAAATATTGGTCTCGACACATACAGTCGTCTGTGTCGACACACAGAAATTAGTATATACTCTTAAGGTTATATGTGTCGACACATCACAATTGGTGTCGACATATAGTATTGTCATACCTTTAAGTTCTCTGTCGAGACTTTAGTAGTCTGTGTCGACACCATCCCAATTGTGTCGACACAATATGCAAATTTCCGCCCGCCTTTTGGTCTTCTTTTAGAAATATATAAATCAGTGGAAACAAGAACATGTCGACCACGCTCTCAGAATTCTCGACACCAAACCATTTGTGTCGACAAGACCTTCATCTCTCTTATCCTCAATCTCTCATCCTTAATGGCGCCAAAGCTGGAAGAGAACATAAACAAGGGCTATGAACTAGTTCGCCATGCGTTTGAGACTGCCATACCAGATATCCAAGCCGTGATTACCCTAATCATCGATAATGGATTGGATTACTTGGTCTCTGAACCTACAAGGATATGGAAAAAGGAAGTTCTTGAATTCTACTCGTCGGCATCCATGGATTCGACGGGGATGAAAATTAAGTCATCTGTTCAAGGAACAAAGGTAAAACTAACACAAAAACGTTTAAGAAAAACACTTCAACTTCCCAGGATTAAGGAATAAGATGACATAGCATCTTTCATGACAAAAGATGCTCTTCAATGGTGTGGACTGGATCCTATAACCAAGATTGGATCTTCGATGACCAGGAAGGGAATGAATTCCCAGGGCAAATTCCTGTCAGAGATTATAGGGAAGGTTATTCTGTGTAAATCAGGAGGATATGATATGATTTCAGCCTATATGTTCAATCTCATGATGAGAGTTATCTTCAAGGTGAAAACAAACTGGTCTGCTATTGTCTTTGATAAGATCAAAGAAGGAATCAAGAAACCTAATCTGGGCAGAATACTAAGCCTGTATATGGCCTTGACTATTACAGAAGTGATGAATCAAACAGCAGGCTCTATGATTAATCGCATGAGAAGAATGGACTTAAGAATACTGTCCAGATGGGATAAGGTATTGACCAAGGATGTCTCTACACCTCAGAAATCCCAGAAATAGGCTCAGACAAAGAAGAAACCCCAACACAAGACAGCTGAATCTTCTAGTGATTCAGAAGAAGAAGTTATTTTCAGCTCAGATGGAGAAGGACCAGAGAGTACTAAAAAGTCACCTGCTCAAGAAACTGTGACTGATGGTCAGGTGCAGGGGGAGCAGATTCCAGCAAGCCACATACCAGTGGATGAGGTCCAGGAAGACCCTCTTAAAGGGGGGAGCTAATGAGCCACTTCAAGCTTCAGCTCAACAATTGGCATCACCTTCAGGGGGAGCTCATGAGCAAGAGCCAAATGTCCAAACAACTGCATTGGATAGTGAAGCAGCCACTAAATCTATACTTGAGGTAATACAAGATATAAATCAAGTTGCTATAGTCACTAAGAATGATGCACTGGACATGCATATGAATGATGTTGATCAAAATGATCAAACCAATGTCCTTGATCATGAAATTACCATGGAAGAACCTTTTGATTTTGAAGAAGGTCCATCAGCTGAGAAAGAAACAGTTATTCCACCAGTTCAAATGCAACAAGAGGTTACATTAGAAGAATTATTTCCTAATTTACTAGGAGCAAGGACTGAGTGGGAGAAGCCAAGAACTGAGAAGGAGCTACCCATTATTGCCACTAGTCCAAAAGACACAGTGGACATAGATACTTCATCAGATTCCTCAGAAGATGAAGAGGTCTCTAGGGCTAAGAAGAGAAAACTTGTGGAGCTCAGGAAAAGGAGCTTAAGCTATAAGAAAACCTTGCAAACTGCCCCACAAATACAAGCTCCTTTAGTAGACTTCAGTTCACTTCTAGTGTCACTGCAAATGAAATTGGATGAGCAAAGAATTGCTCTTGAGAAATATGTGGATGAGAGTCATAAGGAACTGCAATTTACATTGGCACAAGATATCAAATCCATCAGATTTGAAGTTAATTTGCACATAATGGAAATGACTGAATGCTTCCAAAAGGGAGGTCATGCAGTAGTCTACTTGGCCAAACAACAACAGGAAGCCAAAACTCAGATAGATGATATTGCATTCAAACAAGATTATGTTCTGGAAAATCAAATCAGAATGAATGACAATATCACAGAATCACATAATGTTATTGTCACAGAACTCAAGAATTAAGCAACTGCTGTAACAGATAACATGGTTAAAGTAAAGTTTGATTTTGATAAACAAATCAAAGCTGATTTAGCTCATGTCCAAACCACTATCCAGGCCTCTCAAAAGGCAATTTCTGATTTGCTGCAGAAATTCAAATCCTTCTACAAAGAAGGCACAAATTATCTAGCTGATCAGATAAGATTTCAAAAGGATGATCTAAGAGACCATATTGAATGAGAAGTCATAAAGGGGGAGAGAGTGTTAGTCAATGCAAACTCTGAACATGCTAAATGGGTAACCAATTCCATCAGAGCAACTCTTGGTTATCCACCCCTCTGTGATGATGACAACACTGCTGAATCTGGCATTCAACCTGCTTCTATTGAAGGAGTTCATTTATCCACCTCCAGATTTTGATGGAATTCACTATGCAGTACAACAAATGTATAGTCCTCCAAAGGAGGTACAAAATGTTTTTATTGAAAAGGTTGAAATGTCTGGAGCTGCTTTGCAACAGGAGCAAGAAGCACAAAGAGCTAGGGATGCTCAGAAAGAAGCTCAATTATCTAAGAAAAGGTTCAGAGAGCAGACAGAATTAAAGCCGGATTTTGAACAATGGAGTCCTACCTCCAGAAACATTATTCTCACTGCCTGGAAAGCTGTTAAAGACAAAATGCATGATAGAGGCAAGTGGTATTCTGAACAAGAATGGAGAAAATATCAGAAGCAGCAAGATGTCATATATCAATTCAGAAGAGATCTCAAAGCAGGAAAAATACTTGCAACCTCTGTGGAGCCTAGCAAATACTTTCCAAAGCCTTATCATTACTTTGAAAGGCAAAAGGTCAAGGTTGAAGAGCTCAAGAAGAAGGATCTTAAATGAAAGAACCCGACTGATGACATTGAAACTAATGTTCAAGCTAGGATACAGTCTGGCAAAGGAATTGTAATCAAGGAGCCTGATCAATCCTAGGATAGATTAATTAGGTTTAAGAACTATGTAATTTGTTGTTCTAAAAATCCTTGTAATGTAACAGAAAACTGATTCATGTTCACTACATTTTATCATATTTTGTGATGATATTATATGTTGTTTCTATTTATGAGTTACCCTGTTTGAATAATGCTTTTATACATCATAAATCATTGTTTTATTATAAGTGATGTATATCATTGACTAAGGGTTATGACTTCTCCAAATAGGGGGAGATTGTTGGGTACATTGGAAACTGTGTACCTGATGTTGGATCCCTAGTTGATTTGGGCTAGGTTCACTAACTTAGGATGATGTGACCCAACATGTATAGCCAGGGTCATAGTTGTGTCCTAGAGTCTAGGCCAAGTCCTTAGAGTCAACATCAGATGGACCAGCTATCAACAAGACTATCAGAGACTCAAGACTTAGAAGATTTCAAGACCAAGTAAAATGAGTCCGATGTTCGTCGAATGCAGGTCGACGAAAGTCGTTTTCAGCTCGACGATCTAGAGATATTTCTCTGAGCTGAGCTCGATGATCTTCGTTCTCTGGTCGATGAAATCTGGGATACTTCAACAAACTAAAGTCAGGATAACTCCAGATTATTCTAAGTACAACTTCAGACTTTGGTCGACGAACAAGATTCTGAGCTCGATGAACATGGACCTCGAGTTCACAACTTCTCAGGTCGACGATGTCAACTTCTTAGGTTGACGAACTCAGTACTCTACTCGACGAATTCTGGAACCAGAAGATTTGTGTCGACACTTGGGGCATGTGTCGACACCAACTATGTCGACACCAGAAAACTTGTGTCGACACCAAAAATAATCAGTCGACACCCACTTATGTCGACACTAGAAAACCTGTGTCGACACCAGAAGATTCATGTCGACACACAGAATATCAGTCAACACAAAATACTTGACTAAGTCCAGAATGGTTGCTGAACTCCAGTCGACGAATGCAATTGTCAGCTCGACGAACTTCAGACAGAAAAGGCAAAGGTTCAGAAGCATGCAGTTCTGTTATCAGCTCGACGATCTTGGAACTCAGCTCGACGAACAAGAAGTCGTCTGGTCGACAAATACAATATCTCAGCTTGACGAACTGGTAATTCCAGACTTAGCCAAACTGTTCGACGATTCCAGACTTAGCCATTTCCGACCTTCTGTCCCCTTTCTAATGTGGAAATTCCTGAGTAATTAATGCTCTACATTCTCTGAATGTATCCGTTAGAAGGAGCATTGATTACGGTCTTCTTTAGGAATATTACTTGTCGATTTTCCACGGGGCAGTTGAGGAAATGATTCAATGCCGATTATTCTCAAGGCATCAGCATTAATCACCGATGATTCAAATTTTTGAGAGGGCTGAAAGAACATATTCAGTCAGAAAATCAGTGACACACACAGACTGACTGAAAGAATTCATACAGAAGTAGAAAAGCTTCACACAGGAAAAACTACTCAGCGCTTACAGTGACAAGCAGAGATTATTATTCAGTAGAAGAAGAACAATCATACAATAACAAGAGTCTTCTTCTTCTTCATACTCTCCAGGACTTCCAAGGACAACTACAATCAAATCAGTCAAGAAGTTCTTGCATCTCTGCTAGTCAAGAACTCGGCTTGAAGGCCTATCACCCTGCAACAAAGCTCCAGATCTTCCCTGAATCATTCTACATCTCAGGGGGAGCTGTTTGCTAACATCATTCCATATAAGTCTTCTCTCTGATTGTTGACAGAGAAGACATAATCACTCTCTCACCCCCTCCTGTATAAAGGGTTGTCATCTCCCTTCAAAAGTCATTCATGGTTGCAAGTCTCCTAACAAAAAGACTTGAGTGTGTTTTTGGGGACCTGATCAAAACCCATTGGTGTCAGGCACCTGATCAAAAACCTGAGTGGATTCCTACCAGGGTGGTAGAGGAGTGGACTACCCAGATTTGGGGAACCACTATAAATTTCTTGTGTCGTCTGGTTGACTATCTTTTTCTTTTTGTTCTTGCTGTGTGGCAGTGATTAGGTTTATTATTTTCTGTTTTCCAGTTTCTTAATTACTGCACATTTTCAGTTTACAGCAAAAGCTGTAACAGCACTTTTATTGGGACCTAACAAATTTTAAATATACTCTATTCACCCCCCTCAGAGTGTTGTAGACCTAACCCTCACTTTCAATTGGTATCAAAGCAGGTTCCTTTGGTTGCACAAGTTAAATCTTGAACCAAAAGATCCCTTGTTAGATCTACACATCACCTTCATTCACATTTAACTTTTAAAGTGGAAACATAGCCATGACACAGAATAAAGATTATGCAAGCACCAGACCTCCAGTTTGCAACTTGCAAAAGTTTGGAATCTGGAAGGCAAGAATCAAGCTATATATGAATTCTATTGATGAAGATACCTTTGCTTCCATCTTAACAAGAGTACCTTCACCACCTGCTGCTCCTCCAACCACTTCTACAAATATGACTACAGTACCTCCTCCAGATTATAATGATGCTTATAGGAAAGCGAAGATGGCTGATGCAAAAGCCATGAACATATTGGCACAAACAATGTCTGATGACATTTTCCAGAAGGTTGCTGAGTGCACATCAGCAAAAGCCATTTAGGATTCCCTAAATCAAATGGTTGATGGATCAGCTGATGAAAGGAAGGATAGGAGATCAAGTCTCATATCCCAATATGAGAATTTTAAGAAACAGGAAGCTGAGACAGTTTCAGAGATGTATAATAGATTAAGCTCAATTATTAATGAGCTAAAAACTCTAGACAAGGTCATCACTCTCACTGAAGTGAATGACAAAATTCTGATGTGCTTCCCAAGCTCATGGGACACAAGAATTTGGCCCATCAAGGTGGCCAGATGCCTAAATGAGATTTCAACTGAATCTTTATTGGGTAAACTAAAGTCTTATGAGCAGTTAGTAAAGACAAGGGAGGCTGCTGAACAAAGAACACCTCCAACAGCTAGAAGAGAACAGAGCATAGCCTTCAAAGCCTCAGAAGAATCAGAATCTTCAACATCAAATGAAGAATTTATAAGTCTCTTGGCTAAGAGATTTTTCAAGATGGCTAGAAAGGACTTCAGAAGAAAGTCATCAAGAAAAGATGACATGCCAAAGTATGATAAGACACCAATAAAGGAAGTGGTGTGCTATGGATGTAGGAAGACTGGGCACTTTCTCTCTGAGTGTCCAGAGAACCAGAAGAAAGAGAAGAGAAGAGAAAAGGAAAAAGATTCCAGGAGACAGTACACCAGCAAACTCTCTTCCAGCAAACACAAGAGGAAGGAAAAGGGGTTTATGGATGAGACCTGCAGTGAGACTGAAGAAGAGTCAATATCCTCAAGCTCTAGTGAAGATGAGGAAGAAGAAAGAGCAAAGGAAGTTTGCCTCATGGCAACTGATGCCTCAAAAAGCAACTCAGAAGAAGGAGATTCAGAAAATGAGGAAGCTTCTGAATCAGAAGCTGATCAGGTATTATCATGGTTTGATTATAGTTCAGAATCTTTTAAATCAGATTTTAAAATCATGTGTTTAGATTTAATCAACTCTGAGAAGGAAATCAAACTTCTCAGAGATAAACAAGTTAACTATGATAGCTTAGTTTTAGAAAACATTAAATTAAAAAATGAAATAGACATGTTTAGTGAACAAATCACTCTTCTGAAAGATGAATTAAGTAAAGCAAAACAGCTAGAAGAATCGCTAAATAGAAGAAGCAAACAACTAGCAGTAATTACCAACATATCTAATGCTAGATTTAATGGAAGTAAGTTAGGATTAGGTGCATCATCTAGTGAACCACCTATTATTTAGAAAAACCACCTGTCACAACCCATAAATTTCATTTCTTAGAAAGGAAAGAAGAATACTGATCAAGTATATAAGGTAAATAAAATTCTTGAACAAATTAAAACTAAGGACAAAATTGAAAAACAGAAAACACCCAATAAAAACAAAGTTCAGCAATTTTTGTCGACCTCAAATCGACGAAAAGGGGCCAATTCGTCGAACCCAGATCGACGAACTTTGAACGCCAACTATAGTTATTATTATTCGTCTAACTGCGATCGACGAACTTTGTATGGTTCGTCGAGCAGAGCTCGACGAACGTGGGGCCCAGAGAATGAACATGTTCATTCTCTGGGCAGAGATCAACGATCTCAACCCAATTCGTCGAACTCTGATCGACGAACTTACATGAAATCGTCGAACCCAGGAATATTTAGTCAAAACTATAACTTTAACAGAAACTTAAATACCTCTAGGAAACAATTTAATCCATTGACTGACTGGACCATTCCACCTAGGAGATATCACCCCCTAGGATATATATCCCAGCCAGAATTTTCTGTTATTTCTAGTTTCTCTTATCAGCAATACAAAGGGCCCAAGGTAACCTGGGTCATAAATCATTAACTGTTTGTATTGCAGGTGAAAAATTGTCCAGGGGAAAATCAAACTTGGTACCTGGACAGTGGCTGCTCCAAACACATGACTGGCAGCAAGGACATTCTATTCAACTATAAGTCCAAGCTGGGGCCAAAGGTTATTTTTGGTGTCTCAAAATGTGGTCAGTCAGAAGGAGTTGGAGAAGTGAGAATAGGGGCTGTCACATTCAGAAAGGTGACATATGCAAGTGGACTGAAGCATAACCTCATCTCCATAAGTCAATTATGTGATGATGGTTATCAGGTATACTTTAACCCATCTACTTGCTCTACCATTGATAAAAATAACCAAACTGTTTTAACTGGAAGTAGATAAGGAAACATTTACTTAGTAAATTTTCTTTCTGCCACAACTGATATCTGTTTACTGAATTTAACTAGTAATCAGAATGATTTATGACACAAAAGAAGAGGACATGTAAACCTGAAAAACATTACTAGGTTATCTAAGCACAACCTTGTTAGAGGTCTACCTTTTGCTCTCTACAAGAAGGAAGGTCTCTGCAGGGCTTGTCAATTAGGCAAGCAAACTAAAACTAGTTTAAAATCAATTAATAAGAGTGATTCACCAAGGATCTTATACTTTCTACACTTGGATCTTTTTGGACCCATTGCTGTACAAAGCCTAGGAGGGAAATCCTACACTTTAGTTATAGTGGATGACTTCTCCAGGTTCAGTTGGGTATTCTTTCTGAGAATAAAGTCAGATACATTCAAGGTTCTTACAGATTTTCTCAGGACCATACAGATTGAGTTCTCTACTCATGTTGTATTGACCAAAAGTGATCATGGCACAGAGTTTGAGTCTCTTCTTATGCATGAGTTTTGTGAGAAGGAAGGTATCAGACATTGCTTCTCACCTCCTAGAACTCCCCAACAAAATGGGGTAGCTGAAAGGAAAAATAGGACACTCATTGAAGCGGCAGGTACATTGCTTGCTGATGCATACATGCCACTAACCTTTTGGGCAGAGGCTGTAAGCACTGCAAACTATGTCCTGAATATGAGTTTAATTCACAAACTGAAGAACAAGTCTCCATATGAATTGCTCAAAGGGAAGAAACCTAAAATAAACTATTTTAAAGTTTTTGGTTGTACATGTTATATACATAATAACAACAAGAAATATATTAGAAAGTTTGAAGCCAAGGCTGATGTGGGAGTTTTTCTAGGATACTCCCATGTAAGCAAGGCCTATAGGGTATTTAATAAATCAACATTAAAAGTAGAAGAGTCAATTCATTTTTCTTTTGATGAAACTAACATGTATTGCAAGGAGAAAGAAGTTTCTACCAGTAGCAACTTGCAGGTACCTCACTTCTGTGAGACATTGGATGGATTAAACCTCACCCAAGAGGTTCCCACTCATCCCTCTCCACAAGTCATTGAAGATAGTGAAGAAGATGAAGCTGAAGAACATGAGCCACAACCAATAGCAAATATAATTCCACAAGAGGAATTTATTCAAAATGTTATTGCACAACTAACTCCACCCACTGATTTTGTCACACTTATGGATCACCCCAGATCTCAAGTAATTGGAGACATATCAGTAGGTGTACAGACAAGGCATCAACTCAACCAAGACTTGATGCATGCCTGTTTTCTCTCTCAGGTTGAACCTCTAACCATTCATGATGCTGAGCAAGATCCCCACTGGATCCTTGCAATGCAAGAGGAACTAAACCAATTTGAGAGATGTATAGTTTGGGATTTGGTTCCAAGACCCCAAAACTACCCAGTTATTGGAACCAAATGGGTTTTTAGGAATAAACTTGATGCCCAAGGAGTCATTGTGAGGAAAAAGGCTAGGCTTGTTGCTCAAGGATATAGGCAAGAGGAAGGAATTTACTATGATCAGACCTTTGCACCTGTTGCAAGGTTGGAAGCTATAAGGATCTTCCTTGCCTATGCAGCATTCAAAAGGTTCAAAGTTTTTCAAATGGATGTGAAAAGTGCTTTCTTAAATGGAGTGTTACAAGAAGAGGTTTATGTAGAACATCCTTCAGGTTTTGTTTCTCCAACTTATCCCTCTTATGTTTTTAAATTAAATAAGGCTCTTTATGGTCTAAAGCAAGCTCCAAGAGCTTGGTATGAGACCTTAGCAAGTTTCATATTAGAACATAAATTTACAAGAGGAACTATAGATAAAACCTTTTTCACTATACATCATAAGGACCAAATCTTGTTAGTGCAAATATATGTAGATGACATTAAATTTGGCTCTACAGATTCAAAATTATGCAAGAGATTTTCTGACCTCATGCATTCTAAATTTGAAATGAGTAGCATGGGAGAGCTTTCATATTTCCTTGGTCTCCAAGTGAAACAGCTTCCTGATGGCATCTTCATCTCTCAAGCAAAATATGCTAAAGAACTTCTAAAGAAGTTTGGGATGGCTGATGCCTCGGCTAAAAAAACTCCCATGGCCACCAATGCTGTTGTGGACTCTGATATACCAGGAAAACCTGTCGATCAGAAACTTTATAGGGGCATTGTTGGGTCCCTATTATACCTCACAGCAAGTAGGCCAGATATTATGTTTTCTACATGCCTTTGTGCTAGGTTCCAGGTGAACCCTAAAGAATCCCATCTAATTTTATTAAAAAGAATTTTAAGATATATAAAGAGTTGTCCTAATCTAGGCCTATGGTATCCTGCTGAATCAGAATTTGAGTTAACTGGATACTCTGATTCTGATTATGCTGGATGCAGGGTTGATAGAAAAAGTACTTCAGGAACTTGGCAGTTCCTGGGTATGAGATTAGTATCATGGTTCTGTAAAAAGCAAACATCAGTGTCAACTTCAACTACTGAAGCATAATATATTGCAGCAGGCAACTGTTATTCACAGATACTCTGGATACAGAATCAGCTTCTAAATTATGGGTTAAACTTAAATAATTCAACCCTATTCTGTGATAATACTAGTGTTATAGCCATAACACAAAATCCAGTTCACCATAGTAGGACAAAACATATTGACATAAGACATCATTTCATTAGGGAGTATATAGGCAGAAATAAGATTAAGTTTGTCTATATCTTCACTGATTTACAAAAAGCTGATATATTCACCAAACCTCTGGATGAGAAAAATCATGCTTTCTTTCTAAATCAGCTGGGAATGATCAATGGAGAAGACATAGTTTAAGTTCTGTCTGCATTCGACGAATTTTCCAGAGTTCGTCGAACGGAGTTCGCCGAACCAGGGAAAGTTTGAGAGATACTCGTCGAATGGAGATAATTTTCGTCGAATGCGATCGACGAACTTTGCTTCAGAAGATATTCGTCGACCTAAGGTTGATGAACCGTCTTCAATTCTTTTGATGAGCTCAATGAATTATTTAACTCTAAACTATTTCGTCGACCTCAGTTTGAAGAATTAATTTTATTTTCGTGGAACGGAGTTTGTCGATTCATATTCTGGAAAACCTTATATCTAGGTTTTCTTCGACCTCCATCCCGCGCTTTCTGTTCCCTTGCACTTGATCGCCGTTTTTGTGTCTCTCATGCAGGTGATTTCTATGGCGACTCTGGCAAGCAATCTCACAGGAATGAAGTTTGATACAAGATTTGACGTGGATTTCGATTCGTTTCAACATTCCGATCCAATCATTCTGTATATCCTGGAACTTCTTGAAGAACAGGAATTAAAAACCCTGATGACGAGCAGGATCAAACTGCACAGCAAGTAAATCAGTGAATGGGTATACACAATGTCGTCCACAGAAGAGAACATCATGACGGGCACTATCGCGGGTAACTCCATCTCTTTAACCCCCACAATCTTAACTGAAATCTTTGGACTAAGAAATGGAGAAGAGGACCTCGAGATTGCAATAGAGGAATCAGATATGATGTTAAACCTCATGGAGTATGCTGGAGACAATCCCAACAAACTATTGAAGAAACACTTGTATGCTCCCTATAAATTTTTAGCAGATTTGGTTGGCAAAGTACTACTTGGAAAACACACTACACACGATTATATCACCAGACACCAGTTTCTGGTTATGTGTGCAATCATCAACAAGAAGCCAATAAACTGGGCATAACTTATGTTTGATCTGATAAAGAAGAGGAACACCAAGAAGGAAGTTTGTTTTGAAAGAATACTAGGAATATTTCTACAGGAAAAGGCTGTTGAATCCCTGGTCTCCCAGACCATATTCATAAATGCCAGTAAGAGGCTGACATGTGCCTTATTTGGCAGATGGGAGAGGACCATCACTAAGACCTCTAAGGCTTCCACCTCTTCCATCAAAGCTTCTGAAGGCACAAGGCTATTAAAGCCACTCCCCACCCTGCTTAAGAGAACATTCCTTCCACATCTTCTCTTCCAGCCCCCCTTCCAACAACAACACAATCCCCAGTCACTCCATCTTTACCAATCACCATCACTGATATTCCCTCTTCCTCCCTTCAGGAAAATCAACCACCCACACCTCCTGAACCCCCTCATGACACATACATTTCTACACCACTACAGTCTCCACTTCCCCCAGATCTATCTTCCATACCATCTTACATCCTACCATCAGACACAATGATGCAAGATACCACCCTTCAATCCCCATCAACATCTAACCTTCACATACATGATGTTCCACCCACTATTCCATCAATCATTGCCACCTCTTCCACACCAACTGCAACACCATCTACCACTTTCTCATTGGACCCCTCTACCATCTCATCTATCATCACCATCATCACTCCCCTTCTTAAATCACTTATAGTAGAGGCCATTACACCTTTTGCTACTACCATTACCTCTTTATCTGCCCAAATATCTGCTCTCACTGCTGCCCCTCCTCATTCAGGGGTCTGGCCTCAGTCCCCACTAAAACCAAGCAGGGGGAGATGCCTGATGATGAAGCAGCAGCTACTGCTTCAGAATCTTCATCTCCAGCACCAGCAGATACTACAATCTTCACAGCAGAATATCCAGATGGTATAAGTAAAGATTTAATTGATTTCATTGATACTGATATGGATTTTGATGAGTCTGATTCTGAAAGATTCAAAACTATTGGTGGCCTTATCCTAAATCCCACAGTTAACTTAGAAGAATTGCTGAAAACCTTTGACACTATACATAAGCAGTATCTTCCAGAAGAATTTACTAAGCCACATTTGGCTATTATTCCTTATACTTCTCCTGTTAGTCCAGCAGTTGCTAAGCAACTGTGTGATAGCCTTGTAATTCCAGTATCTGCACCAACCTTGGAAGTCATTCCATCCCCTCCAGTAGCTATCTCTGCACCAACTTTTGTAATGGATGACTCCCCTATGCCAGATCTAGATGAGTTGATCTTGGCTGACATTACAGAAGAAACAAAAAGCAGCTGAAAGCTTAGTTCAGGTTCCTATAGAAGAAACAAAAGCAGCTGAAAGCTCAGTTCAGGTTCCAACGGAAAAACTTATTGTATCTGAGGACATCTTGAGAGATATAGATGCTTTATATGATAATCCTCAGGATTTAGATGATGATGAAGAAGATTCAGATGAAGAAGCTGCTAAGAAAAAGAAGAAACTACTGTCAAAGAAAAGGAAAGCCCCTCCTCCTACTGCTGCTAAGCCAAACCCAAAGAATGACACTCCATTCTATATTCTCCAGAATATTACTCCTTACAAAGGAATGCCAGTATGGATGTGGTTGTCTAAAAATCAGCAAAAGGAGAAGAAAAGAAGTAGAAAATACTCTCCTCCACCAGTTCATCAGTACAGAAGAGATCCACCTCCTCCACCTCCTCTAGCAGCTGGTTCCACTGGCTCTAGCTCTCAGAGGTCTGCCCCTATTCAAACCTATCAGAGACACCAAGGGAGACCTTCTCGAAATAGTCAGCAAAGACACTACACTTCTGAAAGACAACAATAACATCAACAACATCAGCAGCAACAGCAAAGTATCTCTGCAGACCAGAAGGCTAATAGTCCTGAAAGATCATATTCACCTCCTGTTCCTTTTGAGGATCCTGAAACAGCAAACAATGCTAGAATGGCTAGATTCCAGGAAATTATTGGTCTCTCTTTGATAAATAAACCAAAAGATGAAGGAAAAGATATAACAGGATATTCAATTATATCCAAATATAGAAAGGAAGAACTCAAAAGTTTTGATAAAGCAAATAAATTGTTCAATGTTGATGATTACATGAAGCTACATCCTGAAGCGTTGTCCCCAGAACTACATCTCTGAAGATTATTGGGGTAGCTGACATGACAATGACACAGGCACAGGCTTTGGATCCAAAAAGAGAAATTATATTTACAAAGCCAGGTGAAAAGACCGAAGAAGATAAGCCCACAGATAAGAAAAATAAGAAGTAATCTTTACATTGCTCAATTTTTTTTCTTCTCTCTGCATTAGCCTTAAAACTGATTTGTCTGTTTAAAACAAAGCTTATGTACATATATATCTGATGCATGTGTTAGTAAATCTCTGCCAGATATACCCTTTTCTTGCTTTGTTTATTTTTTTGTTTTTGTTTTGAGTCTATTAGTTACCTCACCCAAAAAGGGGGAGATTGTTAGATCCCTAGTTGATTTGGGCTAGGTTCACTAACTTTGGATGATGTGACCCAACATGTATAGCCAGGGTCATAGTTGTGTCCTAGATTCTAGGCCAAGTCCTTAGAGTCAACATCAGATGGACCAGCTATCAACAAGACTATCAGAGACTCAAGACTTAGAAGATTTCAAGACCAAGTAAAATGAGTTCAACGTTCATCGAACGCGGGTCGACGAAAGACGTTCTCAGCTCGACGATCTAGAGATATTTCTCTGAGCTGAGCTCGACGATCTTTGTTCTCTGGTCGACGAAATCTAGGATACTTCAACAAACTAAAGTCGGGATAACTCCAGATTATTCTAAGTCCAACTTCATACTTTGGTTGACGAACAAGATTCTGAGCTCGACGAACTTGGACCTCGAGTTCACAACTTCTCAGGTCGACGAAGTCAACTTCTCAGGTTGATGAACTCAGTACTCTACTGGGTGAATTCTGGAACCAGAAGATTTGTGTCGACACTAAGGGCATGTGTAGAAACCAAGTATGTCGACACCAGAAAACTTGTGTCGACACCAAGAATAATCAGTCGACACCCACTTATGTCGACACCAGAAAACCTGTGTCGACACTAGAAGATTCATGTCGACACACAGAATATCAGTCAACACAAAATACTCGACTAAGTCCAGAATGGTTACTGAACTCCAGTCGACGAATGCAATTGTCAGCTCGACGAACTTCAGACAGAAAAGGCAAAGGTTCAGAAGCATGCAGTTCTGTTATCAGCTCGACGATCTTGGAACTCAACTCGACGAACAAGAAGCCGTCTGGTCGACGAATACAATATCTCATCTCGACGAACTGGTAATTCAGTTCGACGAATTCTGCCAACTGTTCGACGATCCAGACTTAGCCATTTCCGGCCTTCTGTCCCCATTATAATGCAGAAATTCCTGAGTAATTAATGCTCTACATTCTTTGAATGTATCCGTTAGAAGGAGCATTGATTACGGTCTTCTTCAGGAATATTACTTGCCGATTTTCCACGGGGCAGTTGAGGAAATGATTCAATACTGATTATTCTCAAGGCATCAGCATTAATTACCGATGATTCAAATTTTTGAGAGGGCTGAAAGAACATATTCAGTCAGAAAATCAGTGACACAAACAGACTGACTGAAAGAATTCATACAGAAGTAGAAATGCTTCACACAAGAAAAACTACTCAGCGCTTACAGTGACAAGAAGAGATTATTATTCAGTAGAAGAAGAACAATCATGCAATAACAAGAGTCTTCTTCTTCTTCATAATCTCCAGGACTTCCAAGGATAACTACAATCAAATCAGTCAAGAAGTTCCTGCATCTCTGCTAGTCAAGAACTCAGCATGAAGGCCTATCACCCTGCAGCAAAGCTCCAGATCTTCCCTGAATCATTCTACATCTCAGGGGGAGCTGTTTGCTAACATCATTCCACATAAGTCTTCTCTGTGATTGTTGACATAGAAGACATAATCACACTCTCACCCCCTCCTGTATAAAGGGTTGTCATCTCCCTTCAAAAGTGATTCCTGGTTGCAAGTATCCTAACCAAAAGACTTGAGTTGGTTTTTGGGGACCTGATCAAAACCCATTGGTGTCAGGAACCTGATCAAAAACCTGAGTGGATTAATACCAGGGTGGTAGAAGAGTGGACTACCCAGATTTGGGGAACCACTATAAATTTCTTGTGTCGTCTGGTTGCCTATCTTTTTCTTTTTGTTCTTACTGTGTGGCTGTGATTAGGTTTATTATTTTCTGTTTTCCAGTTTCTTAATTACTGTACATTTTCAATTTACAACAAAAGCTGTAACAGCACTTTTATTGGGACCTAACAAATTTTAAATATACTCTATTCACCCCCCTCTAGATTATTGTAGACCTAACCCTCACTTTCACTTGATTTGGAGAAGCCTCACTTAACTCAATAATATACATCATTGTATATTTGATGGGTTGTTGAGTTTTAATGTGCAGGTTAAGGAAAAGCAAAAAAGTTTCTTAGTACAAGTGTCGATACTTAACAAGGAGTTGTGTCGACACCAAAAACCAGATTGTGTCGACACATAGAAAATCTGTCGACAATAATTGTGTCGACACATAGGACTTATGTCGACATATGCCAGAATTCTGTCGACAACAATTGTGTCGACACATAGGACTTGTGTCGACACACACCAGAATTCTGTCAACACCAACTTTATTGAGACTTGAAGTTGTTGTGTCGACACACAGGACTTGTGTCAACACATTCCACAGAAGCTGTGTCGAGTAGATAAAGAAGGGCTATATTGAAACTATGAGAGCTGTGTCGACATCATCAAGAATTGTGTCGACACATGGTATATTTGTGTTGACACATTTTGAGTTTTGTCTCGACATTTTTCTGCTGAGATAGAGTACATTGAGGTATCAAGTGTCAAGACTGAAGACTTGATGGCTGTCATAACTAACAAAGCTGTTGCATCTGTCAGAGCTGTCAGAAGGCCGTCATGAACCGGATCAGCCGATAACCTCAGAAGGATCTATATAAAGACCTGTTCTATCATCAATAAAAGAGATTTGACATAGAGAGAGAGAGAGATCTAATAAGAAGAGAAGTTCAGATCTTGAAATCAACAAGTCTCTAAGGGCAGATTCTAAAGTCTACAAGAAGAATTCAGATCTACATCTGAAAGAAGAGGAAGCTGGATTGAGGATCATCTCCAACTTCACAAGAAGATCAACCTTACTTTGTTCAGATTCAAGAAGCTTTGAAGAAGCTAATATAGGTTGAATCTTAAGCAGTCAGATCTATCAAGAACTGATCAAGAAATCTTCAACCCTTTCTCTCTCTACCTGGGTGAAGGATTTATTCTTTTTATAATCAATTTATTCTTTCAAGGTTCTAAGTTGTAAGATCTGAGGATCTAAGAAGAAAGAAGGGAGTTAGCCCGAATCTAGTATACTGCTAGAAAGGCGAAGGGGGAAAGTGGATGTGCCCATCTCTTGGGGAACCACTATAAATCTGTGTGCATTTTGTGTTGGTTGTGTTTGTTTTTAAACCGTGGTGTGATAATTGCTGAATAAGTTATCCAACAGTAATATATTTTATCTGTCTTAATAAAAAGGAATTGAACCTATTCACCCCCTCTAGGTGTTTAGGATATCTTGAAACCAATTCTTTCAATTTGCATTACTCGAGTGAAGAAGGAGTTACTCGAGTACTACTTCAGGTTCTCGAGTAGATAGTAACAAACTACTCGAGAAGATGTTTTTCAAGGAATTCAGAACAAAAACTATAATCACTCGAGTGGAATGAAGATTACTCAAGTGCCAGAAATATTACTTGAGAGGTAGAAGGATTACTCGAGAGGTAGAAGTGAACTACTCGAGAGGTAGAAGTGAACTACTCGAGAAAAAGACTTAGCTAAAATTTTGGGAGTTTAAAGTGGATTACTCGAGTACTAGTTTTAGACTACTCGAGAAGTAAGCAGATTTCTCGGGTACATAATCAATACTACTCGAGTGAGGTAAATACAACTCGAGAGCTTTGCTTCTATCACTCAAGACAAAGAGCTTAACTAGTTGAGTGGTGAACTTGATGACTCGAGTAAAGTACTTAGAATATTTTCTGAGAGTGAGAATCTATTAACTCGAGAATAAGAAGAAGTCTACTCGAGTAATGGACTTGACCGCTCGAGAGCTGGATTCAATATCTCGAGAACCATTTCCCTTACTCGAGAGTCAGACCTAACTTACTTGAGTATGACTAAGGGTTCAACTCGAGTACTTAGACTTCTACTCGAGTGAAACACTTAAAAAAATTTTAGTTCATGAGGATTTTCCTTTCTTCAATAAAATCAGCAACATGTCTTTCTCCAACAATCTTAGTTCTTGAAAAATGAAGTGTATCCCAATAGATTGGCTACACACAAGTCAACACCATGGATCACACAATGAGGGATTACATTGTATGGTCCTTTGTTTGGTGACCCATTGTAGACTAACATTGGTCTACACTTGGCAATTTATTCCTGCAAACACATAACTCAAACAATACATCAAATACAACTTAATTCATCTTAGTTCAAGGGTGACTTCACACAAATCTAGGTTATTGTTGATACAAAACCCAACAATCTCCCTCTATTTGTAGAAGTCAGAACACTATATACTAAGGTGAATTATATAAACAAATAAAGAGCTAGATATGCAAGATAGAAAACAAAGAAATCATGCACAAAGATTATAAGTAATGAACAGATTAACAAAATTAAGGATTATATAACTAGAATTGTCCAAAAAAGATCATTTCTACACAATTCATATCCACACTCTTGTAACTTTCTTCAGTCTTTGGCTTGATGTTGCTGTTGTTGTCTATCATTCTTTTCTTGTTGTCTCCTTTGATAACTGTATGGCTTTGGGTAGTACTTGAGAGGTTTCAGAGGTGCAACAGGATTGTTTCTTCCATGCTCTCTATCATATAGTCTTCTCTTAGTCATAGATTTCTCATACAAGTCCCATTCTTGGGAGCTATAATGATCATGTCTATTCTCATTGATGTCCAAGACTAACTTTAAAGTATCAAGGATGAGGGACTTAGAGGTAGGACTCCAAATTTCTGCAAATTCAGGAGCTTTCCTTTTCTCTGCTTCTGGAACTAGAATGGATCTGCTGGCAGAGGCTCCATCACCATACCTTCTCTTCTTTGGGATTTGAATTTTAGGAGGAGCTTGAAGAAAGATATCTGCTGGATCTGATTCCCAAACATGTGTATAGGATTCTGGAGGAGGGGCTTCAAATCCTTCAGGTCTTGGAGAGAAAGTAGGCTGTGGAACTGGAATTGGAGCAACAGGAGATAGGGGATTCAGATTATGAGAAATAATGTTTGGATCTGCTTGAAAATCATGGAATATCTTATTGTGCATCCACATAGCTATATCATAAGTTTGAAATTTTACATTGTGGATTTGATTCTACACATCATCATGAATTTCCTTTAGCTTTGCTTCCCAGAGGGTTTGCTTGGCAGCATCAGATTTCTCTAAGTATTCTTTGACTAGATTCTCCCCCTTTCTGACTTCTACAGTTAAATTATTTATGGCGTCTTCTTTAAAGGTACCTACTTCTTCACAGATCTTGAATGTGTGAGCTTGGGCTGACTTTTCTAACTGTATCTGGTTATTAGCAAGAGTAACACCTTGTTCCATTACATGGCCAACACTAGTAATGGTGTGATGTAATGCTTTTCCACCTATTCTGAATAGCTATCTAAGCTCATCTGTATTGTGCAGAATTTCAGCAAATCCTCTGCTCATCTCTTTCTCAAGAGCAGTAACTTTATCTTGAACAACTTTGAGAGAGTCATCAAAATACTTTCTTTATTTGAGCAGCATCTGTTCAATCTTACCTATGAGATAATTTGCAGTAGGAGGTGGAGTTGTAGTAGAGGAAACTGGAAGAGGAGGAGCAGACCATGGAATAATTTCTTCAATAATGACTGAGCTCTTAGCTATGGTTGTGTGAATCAGAGCATCTCCTTCTTCATCAATGAAGGTGGGGAGAGGGAAATCCAAACTCTTTAAAGGAGCTTCAACTGGTTCTGGGGACTGTTCTTTCTCATCAAAAAACAGTATTGTCTCAGCTTGTTCTTTCTCAGCAGCAGGGGATTTGTGAACACGGGATTCTGGAGATGGAACATGAGATCTTGGAGATGGAGTATGAGTGGGTGATGGTACATTTGTTGGTTACTTGGATTGTTCAGTAGATTGTTCTTTTTATAGGGGAGGAAGAGGCTCTTTATTACATAACTCTTCAATCATCTGATTGATAACTTCTTCTGTAGATAGAATGATGTCTTGTACCTGAGCATTTGAGGGTGTTTATTCAGGAATGTTTGGAGGGAGAGAAACAACAGCTAGAGGAGTAGGTATCCTTTCTTCTGGAACAGAAGGAGCAGGCTCCCCCTCAGCAGTTGCACCAGATATGATGGCAATATGAGGTGGAGAGGACGATGGAGTCCTGTCCTCTGTAGCAGGATGATTATGGGCTCTGGCAGACTGGGCAGGATTCATCAACTTTAATTCCCATCTCTGAATGGAAGAGATGGATACCTTCTTCATGTGGTGAAGGGCTATTCCTTTAAAGAAATCAAAGACTTCAGGATTGATCTCATACAACATCAAAGAGATGATCCTAGCATAGTTTGGATCCTTGATGCTCTCCCTGATTTTATCAAGAATCAACATACCAAACTGAAATTTCTTTCTGCAGATGATGGTTGTCATGATGTCAAACATGCCAAAAGATATGTCCCTGATGGAACTTGTCTTACAGAGGAGAACTTTGTCAATAATGTCCACATGAAATTTGCTCTCTGGATTAAGATCTGGTCGGCGAATGGTAAGAACTTCTGGTGATAATCCACAGAACATACAAGCTCTGTCTGAATCTTCATGGCTAAGGTGTTCTTCTTCATCGACTAAGGGTAGTCGAAGAAGATTGGAGACAGAGGTTTTGGTGAGTTTAATCTTGATTCCCTTGACTGTAGACTTGAGGAAATTGCCATTTCTTCTTACCTTGATGTTTGTAAAGAACTCTTCAACTTCTGGAAATAGAATTTTGCACGGTTGCTGGAGAATGAAAGTCAAGCCGGCTGTGTCGAGAAGGATGAGGATATTTTTGAAATCGTCTGAAAGTTAGGCAATACCGGCGGTGACAAGTTCAGAGCCAATCCCAATCTTTGACGTCGGTGCCATGGTCCAGAGAGTTCAGAGAAATTCGACACAGTGAAGAAGATGATGTGAGCTCTGCAACAGTCGGCGGAAGGCGAAGAGGCTTTCTCCTTTTCTCGAGTGAGGATTTTGAATTCGTATAGAAAGTGAAATTTGAACTTTTCCTATTTATATAACCCTAATTTATTGATGATTAAGAACGAAATTAATCTAACATACCTTGGAAAGTGGCGGTATAAGCCTCAGGTTGCGAACAAATAAATTTGAATAGAAGTTGAGAAAATGTCTTCCTGATACTCAAGTGTACCGGCAGTACTCGAGTGAAATAATGACGGTACTCGCGTGATGTCTACGTACTTTTCGAGAGAAAACTCATTACTCGAGTAGTGTTACTCGAGTGACTTGCGGAGTACTCGAGTAGGCTGAATAAGTACTCGAGTGGTCTTTATCTTACTCGAGTCATTAAGTCGCAACTTGAGAAATTTCAACTGTTGACGAATTCTTTGATCTCTGAGCTAAGTTGTGAGTCCACCTTCTCTAATCTTCTTTGTTGAGCATTCCAAGTTTTGTTTTGAAGAACAAGAACTTGGCCTCGTCCAGCGGCTTCGTGAATATGTCTGCAATCTGCCTGTCTATTGGGAATATTGTAGATCTATGTCCCCATGCTACACATGCTCCCGGATGAAGTGGTAACACAGCTCTATGTGCTTTGTCCAGCTGTGAGAAACTGAGTTGTTGGTTATTGCAATCGCGCTGGTGGAGTCGCAAAACAAAGGGATGTTTTGAAATTTGAGATTTTAATCTTCCAGCTGATTCTTTATCCCTAGCAACTGTGCACAACAAATGCCTGTAGATATATACTCTGACTCGGCTGTTGAAATTGCAACACAGTTCTGCTTCTTACTACTCCAGGAAATGAGTCTTCTTCTAAGGAATTGTCAAGTCCCAGAAGTGCTCTTCCTATCATCTTTGCTACCTGCAAAATCTACATCTGAGAAACCAATTAGTTCGCTATCATTACTTCTTGGGTACCATAAGCCAAGATTTGGTGTACCTTTAAGGTATCTCAAAATCCACTTTGCACCAGCTTAGTGAGATTCCTTAGAGTTCACTTGGAATCTAGCACATACACATGTTGAGAACATTATGCCTAGTCTACTAGCAGTAAGGTAAAGCAATGATCCAATTATACTTTTGTATTTAGTTTCATCAAAAGTTTACCTTTTTCATCCTTGTCTAGAGACACAACTGAACCCATTGGAGTCCTCATAGAGGTTGCGTTATTCATTCCGAATTTCTTAATTAGCTCCTTGGTGAACTTAGTCTGCGAGATGAAAATTATATCTTCAGATTGTTTCACCTGAAGCCCTAAGAAATACTTCAGCTCGCTCATACTGCTCATTTCAAACTTCCCTTGCATAAGTTTTGAAAACTTCTTACAGAGGTTGTCGTCAGTAGAGCGAAAAATAATATCGTCGACATAGATTTGCACTAGCAAAATCTTGCCTTTTATTTGTAACGTCCCGATTCGCACCAGGCCCCCCATGCGAATTTGAGTCAGGAGGGCAGGCTTGAGTTCAGGAAAGTGGAGGAAAAAGGGTGACACTTGTGAACTGGAGAAGTTAGTCCAGAACAGGTTACATGCCCTGGGTCACAGGCGTGACCCAGGGGCGTGACTGAAGGTACTCGAGTAGCTGCCGAGGTTACTCGAGTAGTTTTCAAGATACTCGAGTAAAATGGGTTACACGCCCTGGGTCACGGGCGTGACCCAGGGGCGTGACTAAAGGTACTCGAGTAGCTGCCGAGGTTACTCGAGTAGTTTTCAAAATACTCGAGTAAAATGGGTTACACGCCTTGGGTCACGGCCGTGACCCAGGGGCGTGACTGAAGGTACTCGAGTAGCTGCCGAGGTTACTCGAGTAGTTTTCAAGTACTCGAGTAAAGTGGGTTACACGCCCTGGGTCACGGGCGTGACCCTGGGGCGTGACTTAAGGTACTCGAGTAGGTGCCCAAGGTACTCGAGTAGGTGGGTGGTTCTCGAGTGAGAGGGTTGCATGCCCTATGTCACGGGCGTGACCATGGGCGTGACCATGGGCGTGACCTCCGTTCGACGATTTTAAGTGAGTTCGACGAATTCTAGATAGTTAAGTTCGATGATTTAGGTGTCACGCCCCATGTCACGTGCGTGACTTGACTGACACGGGCGTGTACGTCCTATCCGCCATTTTAGATCGAACAGACAACGTAACCGCCTGTAACGCTTCGCCCGAGCGGGACACGGGTAAGGACACAGGCGTGTCCCTACCCGTGTCACATTATATATATAAGGAACAGTGGAAAAACCCTAGCCATTTCATTCTTCCTCCCGGCCATATTTTTCTGAGAGAAATCCTGTGGAGAAGGAGAGTTTACTGGAGGAAGATCTAGGGAAGGAGATCCTCCATCGCCGTAGAGGAGAGGATGCCGCCGCAAAGAATCACCAGGTCTATGGCCGGAAATGGAGCCCCTGGAAGTGAGATGAGTTTCTTACCCTCTCCCTTAGTGCTAGATCTATAGTTATTTTCCTAGGCGAGACATCGACTCAAGAGAGTCTTGATGGAGAGGAGGAGTTTTCTAGGAAAGGCCATGCTAGGACTTGTGTCATAGGTTTTAGATCTTTTCAACCACTCCCTTCTTCTATGTGACGATAGGGGATGGTTTCGTGAAGGGTATTGGCCTCTTGAGGTTGAATAAGGGAGGAGGTTTTCTGGAATGACTTGGGAAGACCGCCTTGAGGAGGAAGATGAACCTATGCCGTTCATTCCGACTTAAGATGCGTGCAGAATCTATATTCTGCGCGCAGCGAACTTCGTGGTCATTTTTAGGTGTGATATGTCCAGATCTAGGCTTTTGGCTAAACATGAAAGTTGAAGCCCTTGAAAATACCTTTCCAAAGAATGGTTACACATGACTTCAGGTGATGTATGTAGCCACGGGAAAGCCTGGACGAAAATGACATCCGATAAATCCTACATGCAGAACTGTGTTCTGTGCGCAGCAGACTTTGAAAGCCAAATGTAAATAGGATACATTCAAATCTGTGTTGTGGGTTGAATATGAAAGTTGTAACCCATGAAAAGACCTTTGCATCGAGGGGTTACACGTCTTCGCCGGATTCTTGTAGCCTCGGGAATCTCCGGTTGAAGTTACTGTCCAGATTCAATCTGCACTTAAAATTCTGGGTTTTTATATAAAATGGATTTGGGTTCGGTGAAATCGATGTTGCAAATTAGCTTGAGGTTTTGATGAAATATTTCATAATTAACCACTGTAATGCTATGAATGATTAAACTTATGAATTAGATTTCATACAACTAATTGTGAAGCAAGCTTTATTGAATGAATTGACTTGATAGAATTTGGTAAGTTGTTATAGATGCATATCTTGTTATATCATGTTGGAAATAGATTTCGTACAATCGAATTGTGATGCAAGATTACTTGAATGGAATGACTTGATAGAAATTGGTAGATAATTACATGCGCATCATATATGTATTATGTTGGGATCATTTGGGATGTCATATGGGATGAAAAGTTATGGTCAAGTGTATGTTTGATTGATGAATGAAATTTAGTAGTCCAATACTTAGAGCGTCGGGTCTCTATGGGTAGTATTGGGAAGGATTGTAAGTGTGGTGTTGACCATCAAAAGCTTGGATAGCTTGAGATGAGACAAATGGACGGTTGGGCTTGGTCCTCGGTGTTCACATCTCGGGGCTCCTTCCGTGCCAGGTGGATGGTTGGGCTTGGTACTCGTGCCTTCTTCCGAGGCTCCTTCCATGCCACGATGATGTGGAATTTGCATGTGGTGTGAGTCGACACGCGGTGTTGTAATCCTGGGTTAAGGATAGTGTGGCAGGTCTACGGGCTCGCCAGTCGTCACACCGACGGGAGTCGACAGTTAGACTTTGGGCGGTTGGGCTTGGTACTCGGTGTTCACGTCCCGGGGCTCCTTCCGTACCAGGTGAACGGTTGGGCTTGGTCCTCGTGCTCACTCCGAGGCTCCTTTCGGGTCACACAAGGTCAGTTCGGGGCTTGGTCCTCAGTGCACATCTACCCTAGGCTCCCGCTGGGCCATAGCACGCATGGGCTCCGCTGTTGTATTCTTAGCATTGAGGCGTACAGAGGCCTAGGTGAAGTAGTGTGGATACCCGCCGAGTAGTAGAGACGCCCGCTCTACTGTCACCGCCTGGCCACGGCGGCTGATGCCTAAGAGGTTAGCTAGCTGCTCGAAAAGTGGGAACTAATGGTCTATGTCGACATAGCGGTTGCATGGGTGTGCATGAGTGAGTCATTGCATAACATACATACCATTTCATATCATTGCACAACAAGATCCTCATCGTATAAGTTTGTATGGGCACTCTTATACGATTAGTTACTTTATGCAAATCGACACTTAACTTATAAGCTGGTATGAGCATCCTTATAAGTTAACTTACTTACCTGCTGTAATTTTCTTACACTTGATGTTATACTAACTCTTGTAGAATTGTTAGTTTATATATTGTTAGCTCTTGTAGAACTGCTAGTTTACACATTGATACTCATGTACCTTGCCACCTGCTTGTACCTTTTATACTTGTTATATATTGTAATATTGTTCCTTTTTCCCCGCCCGGTGCCGAGGAGTCGCCGGGGGAGCGGATGTGAAACCACTTAGTCGTTTCGACTAATGGTTGCTACGTCTTCCTTTTTAGGAGGCCACCCCGCAGGTAGAGCAGCAGCAGGCGTTGCAGCAGGACAGCCAGGCCAGGACGACAGGGCCTGAGGGGACGTTACCGTCGCTACCGTCGGTTACTGATGTTAGTACTTTGATACTCTAATGTAGCCCGTTTGGGCAATGTTTAGTTGTACTCTGATATATTGTAGAAGCATGTTTTAGCTTCTCCTTTATTGATGTATTTGAACTATATGCTTAGTGTGGATTTGGCTTCTCTGCTTATTATATTTTGGTTGGGTTGGCATGTCATATTGATATTGTTGTAGCCGACGGAATAGGAGTCTTGTGCTACAGGTTAGACCGTGTGCTAATGCTATCGCAAGGCGGCTGTTCTGGGCATAAGATCCCCCCTTCGTGCCGTATTTTGGGATACGGGAGGGGGGGGGTCCTACAAATGGTATCAGTTTGCCACGATCCTCAACTAAGAAGTCATTCAACAATGGTACCACCCCTGTTCGATTAGTCAGCTTGGGGACAAGCAGACTTAGCGGAAGCAGTGGTGTGCCTATATGTAATTCACATTAAGTTTGTCCAACTTTGACCTTAAGTTTAGCCAACCTGACCACAAATTTGTCGTGTACATGTAGGTTCCAGTGCTTGTTGGGCCGATGGGGGGGGGGGGGGTACTCCTACCCCCCCATACCCACTCAATTCCAACAGTCTGAGTTGGGGCAGACGCTCACCGCCATTCTTGATGCTTTTAAGGTGCAACAGCCTCCGGTGCAACAACAGGCCCCGGGCACTAACTGGTTAAGCACCTTTCGGGCTCTCTCCCCTCCCGTCTTTCTTGGGACGGAGTCAGTCGTATTTACGGAGGAATGGATCGACACAGTAGAAGAGTTATTGGCTGGTATTCGTTGCCCAGCCAACATGGCCGTGTCATTGGCGGTGTCCTCCTTGGAGTTACATGCTAAGTGGTGGTGGAAGTCCCTTATGGGCTCTACCTTCCATGGCCGAGTCTATACAGAGATGAGTTGGAGCAAATTTTTGGGTGTTTTCTTGGAGCACTTCATTCCTACTTCGGCCCGAGATGAGCTTGAGCAGAGGTTTCTACTACTGAAGCAGGGATCAAAATCAGTTACGGAATACCAGCGGGAATTCTAGCATCTCTCAAGGTTTGCGAACTCTGACGAGTTGGACGATAGAGGTTATGCCAAACGTTTCTACAAAGGGCTGCGAGATCCCCTAAAGCAGTCCCTTTTGCTTATAGCGGATGAGAGTTTGGCGGAGATTATTGACATGGCAAAGAGGTTGGAGGCGGATCATTTGAGTAGTGGCAAGAGGCCTGAATAAGGCGTTATGGAGGCCGGTTCGAGCAATAGGAGGAGACAGGATCGTAGAGGAGGAATCAGAGTGGTGGAGGGCATTTCCATCGAAACTATAGAGTGGAGCACCCAGTCCAGCAGCCGGCCGCGCTGCCTCTACCACCACAGCCTAAGCAATTCCGGCAACCTAAGGGGCGTCATGGGTTGGTGGTTTCGAGTGCAATCAACCGGGCCACATGAGACGCTACTGCCCACAGCTGTATGGGAATGCCCCTCCAGCTCTCCCTCCTGCTCTCCCTTCTGCAGCCCCGCGAGGATGGGGATATATGCGTGGTCGAGGACGAGGACCGCCAAGAGGAAATGCCGGCCCGGTCCGGGATCAGGTGTATGCGCTGGACATGGCGCAAGAGCGGAATCCCCAGGATGTTATAGCTGGTATGTGCAGTTAACCTTCTCAATTTTCGTCGTTTAATTTAAATTGTTTAAGACATAGTAGATACCTCGTGGTTGAGTTTGGTTATTGGTACTTAGGCACCGTGGTAATCGGTGGGAAGACAGCCTATGCGCTGTTCGATACCGGTGCCTCACACTCATTCATGTCCGAAGATTTCATTAAAGGTATGGAGGGCATACAATACTTATCTGGAATAGCCCGACGAGTGCGCCTCCCGGACGGCTCGGAGATGATCGCTACCGCCAAGTGCGAATTTGAGATATTTATTGAAGGAAGGGCTTTCGATACGCCGGCCACGGTCCTGAAGATGCCGGAGTTCGACATCATTTTGTACTGCGCGGAAAAGAAGATCTATTTGAGACATGGGGACACCGACGTTATCTTCCAAGGTATTAATTTCGCACCCCGTATGCTCTTATCTTCAGTTCAGTCTGTAAAGGCCCATATGAAAGGGGATGAGGTCTTCATGATCTGGTTTGAGTTGAAGGAGGTAGCATTGGAGGTAAAAGATGTTCAGGTAGTGTGGGACTTCCCCGAGGTGTTTCCAGAGAAACTACCAGGGTTACCCCCTCATAGAGAAGTCGATTTCCGGATTAATCTAGTACCGGGCGCCAAGCCTGTATCCAAGGCCCCTTACCGAATGGCCCCGAAGGAACTCGTGGAGTTTAGAGTTCAATTGCAAGAATTGGTGGAGTCAGGGTTTGTTCTCCCCAGTTCGTCACCCTGGGGAGCCCCTGTATTGTTTGTGAAGAAGAAGGATGGAACCCTGCGCTTGTGTATAGACAATCGGGAACTCAACCGGCTGACGGTGCGGAACACTTATCCGCTACCTGGGATCGACGAGTTGTTCGATCAACTAGTGGGAGCGCATTGGTTTTTTAAGCTGGACTTGCGCTCTGGATACTATCAGTTGAGGATACAGGTGGAGGACATCCAGAAGACGGCCTTCAGTTCAAGATATGGGTTGTATGAGTTCACGGTAATGCCGTTTGGGCTCACAAATGCCCCTTCGGCTTTCATGAGCCTGATGAACAAGGTATTCGAACCCTATTTGGACGTCTTCATCATCGTCTTCATCGACGATATACTGGTCTACTCAAAGACGGAAGAGGAGCATACCGAGCACCTGGCCTTTGTTCTGAATAAATTAAAAGAGCATGCTTTGTTCGCCAAGTTCAGCAAATGCGAATTTTGGCTCAAAGAGGTTGCCTTCTTAGGCCATGCAATCAGTGGAGCTGGACTGGCAGTGGATCCGGCCAAGGTGCGTGCCGTGAAGGAATGGTCGCCCTTGAAATCGGCGTCCAACGTACAGAGTTTTCTTGGACTTGCCGGGTACTAGCGCAAGTTCGTAAAAGGGTTCTCCAAGATTTCCCTTCCTCTTACCTCCTTGACGAAGAAGGGTGTGCCATTTGAGTGGACACCTCAATATGAAGCGACATTTCAAGAGTTGAAGTATAGACTTACCTCCGTCCCCATCCTCGCACTTCCATCTGGGAAGGAACGATTTCAAGTCTACACGGACGCGTCATATCAAGGGATGGGAGCGGTATTGATACAACACGGGCATGTGATTGCTTATGCTTCAAGGCAACTGAAGAATCATGAAATCAATTACCCGGTTCAAGATTTGGAGTTGGGAGTAGGGGTGTTCGCCTTGAAGGTTTGGAGGCACTATCTATACGGCGTCCAGTGCGAGGTCCTTTCGGATCATAAAAACATAAAGTATGTTCATACACAAAAGGAGTTGAACTTGAGGCAACAGCGGAGGTTAGAATTTCTGTGTGACTATGAGTTTACCATGAACTACCACCCCGGAAAGGCAAACACGGTAGCTGATACGTTGAGTAGAAAAGTGCCAGGCTCTAGCCTAGAGTCTCGGTTGATGAGCATGGAGTTGGCTCGGATGATCGAAGAGATCGATATTACCTTGATATTCAAGGCTCCTTCGGCAGAGTATACAAGAATATTTGGCAAGCATGAGCATAATTTGTGATATTCAGGACCGGATTCGGGTGGAGCAAGGAACGGATGCGGCTTTGGCCCCGGTAATTAAATCAATAGAAGAAGGAACTACCGATTAGTATACACTCAAAGACGGCCTCGTTTACTTTCGCGGCCGGCTCTACATTCCCAAGGGCGGTAAAATCCGGGAGGATATCTTGAGAGAGGCACATAGCTCTCAATATTCAGTGTACCCGGGTATTGCTAAGATGTGCGCCGGTTTGCGGAAGACCATGTGTTGGCCGGGAATGAAGAAGGATGTACGGTATTATGTTACACATTGTGAAGCCTGTCAAAGAGTGAAGGATGAATGCAGGAGTCTCGGTGGTTTGTTGCAGTCGTTGCCCATCCCCGAATGGATGTTCGAGGATATCTCCATGGACTTTGTCCATGGGCTACCTCGCGCACGCTCCGGGAATGATTCGGGGTGGGTTATTGTTGATCGGCTGACAAAAGTAGCCCGATTCATTCCCATGAAGAAAGATGCTCATGTGGACGTCTTGGTACGCCTCTTCATGGAGCAGTTTGTACGATATCACAGCGTGCCTAAGATGATCATTTCTGACCGTGATGGTCGCTTTACTTCCAAGGAGTGGAATGCGGTACCGTCGTATTTGGGCTCACGCCTTACCTTCAGCACCGCATTTCATCCTCAGACGGACGGGCAGTCTGAAAGGACCATTAGAACATTGGAGGATCTGCTGAGATTATGTGTGTTGGATAGGGGTGAGCTGTGGGAAAGACTCATACCACTGGTGGAATTCTCCTACAACAACGGTCATCAGGCAAGCATCGGTATGGCAGCTCATAAAGCGCTTTATGGTAAAAGGTATAGAACCCCCTTGTCTTGGGTGCAAGATGAAGACCCGAAGATCTTGGGTATTGAGTATATTGATGATACCGATGCTATGGTTAGGCTGATATGAGATCGTATGTTGGAGGCTCAAAGTCGACAGGCGAAGTATTATAATGCAAAGCAACTAATGATGGAGTTTCAAGTGGGAGATAAGGTGTTTCTGAAGATCCGGCCGATGCATGGAGTGTCACGGGTTCGTGGTGTGAAAAAGCTCAGCCCAAGATATGTTGGACCTTATACTATTTTGGAAAGGATTGGCTCGCTGGCCTATCGGTTGGATTTACCACCAGTACTAGAGAATCTCCACGACGTGTTCCATGTGTCGTCGCTTCGAAAGGCGCTGTTGTAGCCCGATCAATATATTCCCACTACTGATGGTGCAGTGGCTTCGGACAGGTCTGTGCGACTAGAGCCGGTGTGGATTGTGGACAACGAGACAAGAACATTTCGCCGTAAAAGTGTTCCCTTGGTGAAGGTACAATGGTCCAATCATGGGAAGGACGAGTTTACCTGGGAGCCGGTGGACTTGATGCAAAAACGCTACCCGGGATTATTTCCTCCAGGTAATTTTAATTAAAGGCATATTTATTTTTTGTATACTTGTCTTCCCCATAGCCCTAGCCTGATTTCGGGGACGAAATCTTTTATTTTGTTTATAGGATTTGTAACATCCCAATTCGCGCCAGGCCCCCCATGCGAGTTTTGAGTCAGGAGGGCATGCTTGAGTTCAGGAAAGTGGAGGAAAAAGGGCGGCACTTGTGAACTGGAGAAGTTATTCCAGAGCAGGTTACACGCCCTGGGTCACGGGAGTGACCCAGGGGCATGACTGAAGGCACTCGAGTAGCTGCCGAGGTTACTCGAGTAGTTTTCAAGATACTCGAGTAAAATGGGTTACACGCCCTGGGTCACGGGCGTGACCCAGGGGTGTGAATGAAGATACTCGAGTAGCTGACGAGCTTACTCGAGTAGTTTTCAAAATACTCGAGTAAAATGGGTTACATGCCCTGGGTCACGGGCGTGACCCAGGGGCGTGACTGAAGGTACTCGAGTAGCTGCCGAGGTTACTCGAGTAGTTTTCAAGTACTTGAGTAAATTGGGTTACACGCCCTGGGTCACGGGAGTGACCCAGGGGCGTGACTTAAGGTACTCGAGTAGGTTCCCAAGGTACTCGAGTAGGTGGGTGGTTCTCGAGTGAGAGGGTTGCACACCATAGGTCACGGGCGTGACCATGGGCGTGACCTCCGTTCGACGATTTTAAGTGAGTTCGACGAATTCTCGATAGTTGAGTTCGACGATTTAGGTGTCACGCCCCATGTCACGGGCGTAACTTGATTGACACGGGAGTGTACGTCCTATCCGCCATTTTAGATCGAACCGACAACGTAACCACCTGTAACGCTTCGCCCGAGCGGGACACGGGTAAGGATACGGGCGTGTCCCTACCCGTGTCACATTATATATATATTGAATAGTGGAAATACCCTAGCCATTTCACTCTTCCTCCCAGCCGTATTTTTCTGAGAGAAATCCTACGGAGAAGGAGAGTTTACTGGAGGAAGATCTAGGGAAGGAGATCCGCCATCGCCGTAGAGGAGAGGATGCCGCCACAAAGAATCATAAGGTCTATGGCCGGAAATGGAACCGCTGGAAGTGAGGTGAGTTTCCTACCCTCTCCCTTAGTGATAGATCTATAGTTATTTTCCTAGGCGAGACATCGACTCAAGAGAGTCTTGATGGAGAGGAGGAGTTTTCTAGGAAAGGCCATGCTAGGACTTGTGTCCTAGGTTTTAGATCTCTTCAACCACTCCCTTCTTCTATGTGATGATAGGGAATGGTTTCGTGAAGGGTATTGGCCTCTTGATGTTGAATAAGGGAGGAGGTTTTCTGGAATGACTTGGGAAGACCGCCATGAGGAGGAAGATGAACCGATGCCGTTCATTCCGCCTTAAGATGCGTGCAGAATCTGTATTCTGCGCGCAGCGAACTTCGTGGTCATTTTTAGGTATGATATGTCCAGATCTGGGATTTTGGCTAAACACTAAAGTTGAAGCCCTTGAAAATACCTTTCCAACGAATGGTTGTACGACTTCAGGTGAAGTCTGTAGCCACGGAAAAGCCTGGACGAAAATGACATCGATAAATCCTGCATGCAGAATTATGTTCTGTGCGCAGCGGACGTTGAAGCCAAATTCAAATAGGATACATTCAAATCTGGGTTGTGGGTTGAATATGAAAGTTGTGACCCAAGAAAAGATCTTTCCATCGAGGGGTTACACGTCTTCGCTGGATTCTTGTATCCTCGGTAATCTTTGGTTGAAGTTACTGTCCAGATTCAATCTAAACTTAAAATTCTAGGTTTTTATATAATATGGATTTGGGTTCGGTGAAATCAATGTTGCAAATTAGCTTGAGGTTTTGATGAAATATTTCATAATTAACCACCGTAATGCTATGAATGATTAAACTTGTGAATTAGATTTCATACAACTAATTGTGAAGCAAGTTTTATTGAATGAATTGACTTGATAGAATTTGGTAAGTTGTTATAGATGCATATCTTGTTATATCATGTTGGAAACAGATTTCGTATAATCGAATTGTGATACAAGATTACTTGAACGTAATGACTTGATAGAAATTGGTAAATTATTACATGTGCATCATATATGTATTATGTTGGGATCATTTGGGATGTCATATGGGATGATAAGTTATGGCCAGGTGTATGTTCGATTGATGAATGAAATTTAGTAGTCCAATACTTAGAGCGTCGGCAACCTATGGGTAGTATTGGGAAGGATTGTAAGTGCGGTGTTGACCATCGCATGCTTTGATAGCTTGAGATGAGGCAAACGGGCGGTTGGGCTTGGTCCTCGGTGTTCACGTCCCGGGGCTCCTTCCGTGCCAGGTGGATGGTTGGGCTTGGTCCTCGTGCCTTCTTCCGAGGCTTCTTCCATGCCACGATGATGTGGAATTTGCATGTGGTGTGAGTCGACACGCAGTATCGTAATCCTGGGTTAAGGATAGTGTGGCAGGTCTACGGGCTCGCTAGTCGTCACAACGACGAGAGTCGACAGTTAGACTTTGGGCTGTTGGGCTTGGTCCTCTGTGTTCACGTCCCGGGGCTCCTTCCGTGCCAGGTGAACGGCTGAGCTTGGTCCTCGTGCTCACTCCAAGGCTCCTTCCGGGTCACGCAAGGTAAGTTTGGGGCTTGGTCCTCGATGCACATCTACCCGTGGCTCTCGCTGGGCCATAGTACGCATAGGCTCCGCTGTTGTGTTCTTAGCATTGAGGCGTACGGAGGCCTAGGTGAAGTAGTGTGGATACCCGCCTAGTAGTAGAGATGCCCTCTCTACTGTCACCGCTTGGCCACAGCGGCTGATGCCTGAGAGGTTAGCTACCTGCTCGAAAAGTGGGAACTAATGGTCTATGTCGACATAGCGGTTGCATGGGTGTGCATGGGTGAGTCATTGCATAACATACATACCATTTCATATCATTGCACAACAAGATCCTCATCGTATAAGTTTGTATGGGTAGTCTTATACGATGAGTTACTTTATGCAAATCAACACTTAACATATAAGCTTGTATGGGCATCCTTATAATTTAAGTTACTTACCTGCTGTAGTTTTCTTACACTTGATGTTATACTAACTCTTGTAGAATTGTTAGTTTATACATTGATAGCTCTTATAGAACTGCTAGTTTATACATTGATACTCATGTACCTTGCCACCTGCTTGTACCTTTTATACTTGTTATATATTGTACTATTGTTCCTTTTTCCCCGCCCGGTGCCGAAGAGTCGTCGGGGGAGCGGATGTGAAACCACTTAGTCGTTTCGACTAACAGTTGCTACGTCTTACTTTTTAGGAGGCCACCCCATAGGTAGAGCAGCAGCATGCGTTGCAGTAGGACAGCCAGGCCAGGACGACAGGGCCTGAGGGGACGGTACCGTCGCTACCGTCAGTTACTGATGTTAGTACTTTGATACTCTGAAGTAGCCCGTTTGGGCAATGTTTAGTTGTACTCTGATATATTGTAGAAGCATGTTTTAGCTTCTCCTTTATTGACGTATTTGGACTATATGCTTAGTGTGGATTTGGCTTCTCTGCTTATTATATTTTGGTTGGGTTGGCAAGTCATATTGATATTGTTGTAGCCGACGGAATAGCCGTCTTGTGGTACAGGTTAGCCCGTGTGCTAATGCTACCGCAAGACGGCTGTTCTGGGCATAAGATCCCCCCTTCATGCCGTGTTTTGGGATCCGGGAGGGGTGGGGGGTCCTACAAATGGTATCAGTTTGCCACGATCCTCAACTAAGAAGTCATTCAACAATGGTGCCACCCCCGTTCGATTAGTCAGCTTGGGGACAAGCTGACTTAGCGAAAGCAGTGGTGTGGCTATATGTAATTCACATTAAGTTTGTCTAACTTTGACCTTAAGTTTAGCCAACCTGACCACAAATTTGTCGTGTACGTGTAGGTTCTAGTGCATGTTCGGCCGATGGGGGGTACTCCTACCCCTCCCATACCCACTCAGTTCCAACAGTCTGAGTTGGGGCAGACGATCACCGCCATTCTTGATGCTTTTAAGGCGCAACAGCCTCCGGTGCAACAACAGGCCCCGGGCTCTAACTAGCTGAGCACCTTCCGGGCTCTCGCCCCTCCCGTCTATTGATGAGTCCACATTTTACACTGATTTTTGGACTCATCTGGGCTAGTTTTATCGTCGTAGCACTACACTTGAGAGCCGTTATTGCTTATTTGTGCTTATGTACCTTTTTCACGATTAAGTACACTATATGCCCTCTTCTGTGTGCTTTCTATGCTTCCATTCTGTTGTTATACTCTAGCCCTATCTCGGGGATGTAGTGTGCACGTTCTGGTGGCTTTTCTGCCCTTCTGCTGGTACAGGGGTCGTGTGCGTGTTCCGGGATGATTGTGAAACAGGAATACTGCGCACGATCAGGGGATCTACTGCGCACGACCACTGGTCATGCACCCCCGATCGTGCGCACTACTCTACGTTTTCAACTGAATCAGCCTGGGTAAGCGCACGACCACTGGATTTACTGCGCATGACCACTGGTCGTGCGCCACCGTTCGTGCGCATTACACCCCCTTTTTCATAACCCTGTCTCGGTAATCGCACGAGCACTGGCCATAGTGCGCACGACCACTGGTCGTGCGCCACTGCTCGTGCGCGTTTATGCTGATGCTTCTTGTCCAGGTTGCAGGTTTATTTGGAAAAGTCGCACGATCATCGACCTACAGTGCGCACGACCACTGGTCGTGCGCCACTGAGCGTGCGCACTGCTTCTGCTGCCTCCGTATAAAAGGCCCTGCTCCGCGTTTTAGGTCAACGCCTGCCATTTGCTGCGATCGAAGAGTGCGCGGGAATCGCCTTTTCACCTCTCTAGCTGCTCCATCACTTCCACCTTCGCCGGGAAGCCATTTCCACTTACTCTGAAGCCTTCCAGCACTCCGGCGAAGCCCTCGGCCATTGATGACTTCAACTCCAATCTTTCCTGCAGAGTTGGTGAAGTAGATAACCTAGAGAACGGACTTAAAGGCCTTCGAGGTGACAGATTGTTGGTACCGGAAGCCTCCTCGGACTGAGCCCGGAAGCGGATTGACAACTCGCTACTCCGGCCACGACCCGCGGTGGATCTTCATTCTCTTTTGGTTTACTCCTCTTCCCCTTCCTCTGTGTTATGAATATTTTGAGCAGTGTAATGAACATTTCCATCCCTGAACATCAAGTTTACTTTCTAGTTAATGGAATGTTAGTTTCTTCTTATTCTTGTGAGTTCTGTCTGTGAATGCGCCTCACTCACCCCACATCCACTTCATTCCTGTGTCTTGTCCGATTGCAATCCACACAAGAATGCAGCAATCCATTAGTTTCCCTTCCACTCGCCAACTGAAGTTCGGCATAGCGGCCGACAAACCCATTTCACCTTGCGAAGCGGTGCCGTCGACCCGCATAGTTTTTACTAGTTCAGTAGATCAACCATCCACAATCTCCCGAGTCCGCTATTTTCTTTTTGTTCTATTTTTAACTCTCATAACGATATTCTCATTACTGTTGCCGTTATACGCTAATTGCATTCCTCAAGAGACCGACACTTGGGGATTTACTCCCAAAACTTTATTACTTGTGCGACCGATGCGATTGCCGTATTACACGCATCAAGTTTTTGGCGCCGTTGCCGGGGAATGCAACTGTAGAGCGACTTCGGATGACTTCCAATATTGTTATCAGAGTTAGTATTGTTTTGTTTTGACTGCTGTTTCTTCTAGTGTGTAGTGTTTGCCGCAGTGAATGCAGGGTTGAGGCACAGGAGATCTAGTAGCTTACTACCCCTTTTTCATTCAAGCCTCTTTTAATGACTACAATTCAGCAGCAGACTTATAAAGCAAGCCTTCTCAACCTCACATACCTAGCAGAAACGGGAAATAACAGTTTCGAGATCTCGCCTGACCTCATCGAATATATCATCGAAAACTGTCAATTCAGCGGAGACGGAAAAATTGATGCACTATGCCACGTGCAGCGGTTCTTAGAAATTTACAACACTTGCACGGCAAATGCTGCCAACAACGAGCAGCAGAGGATCCGACTCTTCTCCTTCTCCCTGAAAGATGAAGCAAAGCGATGGTATCAAGATATTCGGAAGGGAATATCCTCATCTTGGAAACAACTCGAAAGGAAATTTTTGGCCAAATTCCGACAACCGATGTTAGCAATAGACAATTACAAGGAGCTGATCACCTTCACCCAACGAAATGAAGAGACCTTGTTCGATACTTTGGAGCGTTTCCAGTCCCTGCGAAGGGAATGCTGCAGAGTGGAAATGTCAGATATCCTCCTAATTCAAATTTTCTACTTCGGCATTGCAGACAGATTCCGGCCATTACTTGACATCTCAGCTGGTGGAACCCTGTTTAACAAATCCAGTGAGGATGCCTGGAAAGTTATAGACAACATTTCCCAAACTAGTAGGCATTGGAACTACCCGCCTTCTTCCGACTTTCCGGTAGAGATAAATTCAGTAGTCTCTGATGAAGCCACCGACCACAATCTCTCGTCAAAGACAGAGCAATTTTTTTCTTATGCGTGCAAAATGATGGAGATGTTCAATGACCAAGCCACCACCATTCAGCGCCTACAAACCGCCATAGGGATTCTCACGGAAACGTTACTATGTTCAGTCAATCAGAAACAGGAAACGGTACATACTATGAGATTGAGAAGCAGAAAAAGCCTAGAGAGGACCTCGCCTCCTGACCCTCTCACACAATCACTCCGCGAGCCCATCGTCGATTTGATAAAGGAACCCCTGTCCTCACCTACCGCACAAGAACCCATGGCAGTACTACAACCTGTGAAGAACGCCGTGAAGCCGCCATTTCCCCACCGACTGCAAAACGACAAGGCTGAAAAACAATTTCATAAATTCCTTGAGATCATGAAAGGAGTGCAAATAAGTATACCTCTGATAGAAGCTATCACTCAGATCCCAGGATATTCTAAGTTCCTAAAGAAACTCATCACACAGTGTAAATCTTTAGAAGGACTGAAAACGATCAATCTCACTGAAGAATGCTCAACTCTCTTCGCCAACTATTCCCCAACCAAACGAAGAGATCCGGGCAGTTTTACCATTCCCTGCAGAATTGGCCTCCAACGATTCAGACGCGCATTATGTGATTTGGGAGCTTCAATAAATCTAATGCCGCTCTCCGTCTTCCGCGAGCTAGGAGTTGGGATTCTACAGCCAACCCACTTGAGATTGCAATTTGCTGACAGATCGGTAAAACAACCGGCCGGAATAGTCGAAGATCTTACTGTCATGGTCAACAACCTCTCCTTCCCAGCAGATTTCGTCATTCTTGACATGATGGCCGATCCCAAAGTGCCTATAATACTAGGACGGCCCTTCCTTGCCACGGCCCGTGCCATTATCAATGTTGACCAAGGAGAGCTCACCCTAAGCTTGGGGGACGAAATGATTTCTTTCAATGTCCACGAACCCTCCCAACATCTCAGAATCACTAATTGGGACGAAGCAGATTTGATCGACGAACCGGACTTGTACAGCGAAATGATTCTTGACCCAGCCGAGCCAGTGTGGGAAGAGGAGGACGCCACTAATGTTCCGAGCACCCCGCATCCAACCAAAGAACCGTTCATCACATCTACCATCACAACCACTGCCACAACTCTGAAGACACTGCCTGAATCCCTGAAATACGCTTTCTTAGAGGAAGGCACAGCGTGCCCAGTCATTATCTCTGCATCTCTCTCCGTAGACAACGAACTCGCCTTGGTCAATGTCTTAAAGAAATACAAAAATGTGTTTGGACGTTCATTAGCTGACATAAAAGGAATCAGCCCGGCGTTTTGCATGCACAAGATTCTGCTTGAAGATCAATACAAGCCGTTGGCACAACCTCAAAGGCGCCTGAACCCCAAGATGAATGAAGTGGTACAGGGCGAAGTAATAAAATTGCTTGATGCAGGTATCATTTACCCAATCAGCGACAGCAAATGGGTCAGCCCAGTGCAAGTGGTGCCCAAAAAGGGCGGGATTACGGTGGTGGCCAACGAAAAGAATGAATTATTACCCACCCGTGTGGTCACCGGGTGGAGAGTCTGCATAGACAACCGGAAACTGAATGAGGCCACCCGCAAAGATCATTTCCCGCTGCCCTTCATCGACCAAATGCTGGAAAAATTGGCCGGTCAGGAATACTATTGTTTCCTCGACGGGTACTCTGGATACAATCAAATCACAGTTGACCCCGATGACCAAGACAAAACGACGTTTACATGCCCTTCCGGCACCTTTGCATTCAGGAGAATGCCATTCGGATTGTGCAACGGCCCAGCAACCTTCCAGCGATGCGTGATTGCCATCTTCGGTGACATGATTGGAGACTTTCTCGAAGTCTTCATGGACGATTTTTCTCTTTTTGGTAACAACTTGATTCCTGCCTTGTGAATCTAGACAAAGCTCTGAAGCGTTGTGAGGATACAAACCTTGTCTTGAATTGGGAAAAATGTCATTTCATGGTTCGCGAGGGCATTGTCTTAGGCCACAAAGTCTCTCACAGGGGGCTCGATGTCGACCAAGCAAAAGTCAGTATCATCAAAAATCTTCCTCCTCCATCTTCCGCCAAGGGGATCCGCAGCTTCTTGGGACATGCCGGTTTCTACAGACGATTCATCAGTGATTTCTCCTCCATATCCAAGCCCCTCACAAATTTGCTGGGCAAGGACATCCCGTTTGACTTCGAAAAAAATTGTATGCAGGCCTTCGAGACTCTCAAAGATCGACTCATCTCCGCTCCAATCTTGGTGGCACCAGATTGGACTTTGCCTTTCGAAGTCATGTGCGACGCAAGCGATGTTGCAGTCGGAGCAGTGCTCGGTCAAAGGAAAAACAAAATCTTTCATACTATTTCCTACGCCAGTCGGACTCTCAACGATGCTCAACTGAACTATACCACTACAGAAAAGGAGCTATTGGCAGTGATCTTCGCTTTCGAGAAATTCCATTCATACCTAGTGTTATCTAAGGTCATTGTGTACACTGACCATGCCGCACTAAGGTATTTATTCAAGAAAAAAGACGCCAAGCCCCGACTAATCCGTTGGATTCTTCTTCTACAGGAATATGACATCGAGATCCGAGATAAGAAAGGGGTCGAAAACGTCATCGCCGATCACCTATCAAGATTGGAGAGCAACACCGCAGGAGTTGTCCCCATCTGCAACCGCAACGAGATTGCCGACTGCTTCCCGGACGAAAAATTATTCACCATCTGTTCGCTCACTCCGACAATCCCATGGTACGCAGATATGGCCAACTACCTCGCCTGCAAATCTGTCTCCCCTCACCTGTCATCGCAGCAAAAGCGAAAACTATTGTCCGACGCCAAATATTATTTCTGGGAAGACCCGTTACTATTCCGTACTTGCAACGACAGCATCATCCGGCGTTGTGTACCCGAGACCGAATTTCAATCCTTCTTAACACACTGCCACGATCGGGAGGCCGGCGGTCATTTCGGCGCCACCCGAACAGCACGCAAGATACTGCAATGTGGACTGTTTTAGCCAACCCTTTTTAGAGACACTCAAGCTTACGTCGCCAAATGCAATGAATGCCAAAGGACAGGAAATATCTCCAAGAAGGATGAAATGCCTCTCAACAATATGCTCGTCTGCGAACCATTCGACGTTTGGGGAATTGACTTCATGGGACCCTTCCCCATGTCGCATGGAAAACTCTATATTATTGTCGCAGTAGACTATGTTTCCAAATGGGTCGAAGCCGAGGCTATCGCCGCAAATGATGCCCGCACCGTTTTGAATTTCCTACACAAGAACATTTTCTCTCGATTCGGCGCCCCGCGCACCATCATCAGCGATGGCGGGAGCCATTTTTGCAACAAGTCGTTCTTGCAACTCATGAAGAAATTTGGAGTACACCACAAAATCTCTCTTGCCTACCATCCCCAAACCTGTGGGCAAGTCGAGGTCTCCAATCGTGAGCTCAAAAGAATCATCGAAAAATCCATCCATTCCAACCGAAAAGAGTGGGCCAAAAAGGTAGACGACGCCTTATGGGCATACAGAACCGCCTTCAAAACTCCTATCGGTATGACCCCTTTTCAACTCTCTACGGAAAAGCTTGCCACTTACCAGTCGAGCTGGAACACAAAGTACTATGGGCAACCAAATTGCTAAACATGGACATCGAAGCCGCAGCCGATAAGCCCGACACTCAACTGAACGAATTAGAGGAGCTCCGGCATTTTGCATACGAAAATGCGCGGATATACAAAGAAAGAACAAAAAAATGGCATGACCGTCACATCATCCCCAAAGACTTCCAACCAGGCGACCAAGTCCTGCTGTACAATTCCCGCCTCCGCTTATTTCCCGGCAAACTCAAATCACGGTGGAGCGGCCCTTTCACAGTGATCAGAGTCTCCCCTTTTGGCGCCATCGAAATAGTCGGGAAAAGCCGAGACAATTTCAAAGTCAATGGGCACCGGTTAAAATTATATGATGGCGGCGCAACCACCGGCGAATCTCACAGCCTGCAGCTCACCGACCCCACGCAAAGCCATGGCGACACTCCTTGATTGAGTGGAACTCACCACAGAGCTAGTCTACCACACCTTCTATTTCTTTTCTATTGTTTATATTTTCTGAGCAAGACAGCTACTATATTTTTGTGAGCGCCCATCTGGGAGCCGACTGTTGTCTTTTCTTTTTTTTTATGTATCGAACTCTTTATTTGAACTGCTAATACAGGTATTTGGTCCACCTTAAGGACGGTAAACAAAAGGGCTTTCGGGAGACAACCCAAGTTGGACCGTGCGGTCCTATGCTGTATTTTGAGTTCTGTTTATTTCTTCATATATATATATCTGTGTCCATATTTTGTTTGGCTTGCCTCCTTTAATCGCAAGTGCAGGAATATTTGAGGCGCGGCAACTTGGCCGCACTTGGACATCTCATTGCCCGACTGGTATGCTCAATTTTGAGCATAGGTACTTCCTATCCTAGCTATTTCTCCTAGTTGGAATGTTTATTTTTATTCGTTGTCAACTTTAAGTCTGGGGGGGGGGTAGTCTTCCTGTGGTCACTACACCGCACCTTCTGTTGCATTCCAGTTTCTTATTTACTTATTTCTTGTTTCTTTTTGGTTGCACACACTGAATCACCCACACGAGTGCGCTCTTACCCACGCGCACAACCCGAGTTAAATTTATTGTTTTTGTGTAAACTTTAAAATAGTGGTACTGGCTTCGGATTTCAGGATTGAGTCGTTCGAAACTCATGCAGTGCTCCTAATCGAATACTCATGGTTTGTGTAGAGTTAGGATAGAACTAATTTTTCTTTATGCTCGTAGAATTATTCTTTTCTGCTCACGTCAATATTGTTTGTACTGCTCAAAATTTGAATCTGGGATAATCAAACGATAGTGTAGGAATGTGTGTAGCCGCCACTAGACTCATATTGCTCGAGTTGGGGGGAAGGATCATCTTTCTCGGTGGCTAAGAACTTGCCCTAAGCTACTCTCGAAGCATTGGTGCACGGTTAGTTAAGCGTGAGCATGACGTAGGCCTTCTTTTTGTCTAGTTTGAGCATTGTTTAGCCCTTCCTACCTGTTAACCATTGCATGCCAAATTTGTGCCTATCCTTCCTTTGATCCAGCTCCACTCACTTTCACCAAGGCCTGAAGCTAAACCCACCTTCGCAATCAAATGCTTGAGCTGATTTGTAATTCCTGTTTTGCCGAGGTTGTGCTTAGTGGACATTGTTTTGGGGGTGCTGATTTTATTCCCGTTTTGATTGCTTCGTTTGGGGATTGCTAGCGCAGAAAAGAAAACAACAATTTATGAAAATAAAAAGCTGATTCGCGCAATCGAAAAAACAAATATTTATGTGCAAGAATTGCTTTGAGATTTCGATCCCCATCCTCTTTATTGAATTTGGTCGGGTTCAGCCGTGTTCACACCCGGATTTCAAACTAAGTCTGGGGGCGTGTGCCCCATTCTTTTCTAAGTGGCTGTTTTGGTTTGGGTTGTTTTCGCTCGCTTTGGTTGCATAGAGCCTTCATGTTTATCTTTGACCACCAAGCCGTTGCCTAAGCCCCATTTCCTCCTACAAGTCCTACTGATTCACGCTTGAGTCTAACCCGCGCCGTGGAGAGAGTGTGAACGTGCAAGCGTATGGTCCCCGACATTGGTGGATTCCTTTGGAGGTGATCCTGAGTCCCGAACTTTGGCAATGCTCACCTTAGTGGCCTGCCTACTTTCTTCCTGCACATGATCGCACGATTCTCCAGAATTTTAATTTTGAGCAATTACAATATTTATTTACGTCTGTCGAATAGTTTAAACTACGTTGTATAATTAAAAAGTTTTTCTATTATATCTTCTATACTCATGATATATTTGATTTCTCGTCTTACTTCTTTTTGAAATTGCTGAGCCAGTTAGCTATCTTCGAGTCCATGGAGTGATGATTTGCTCGGGACGTGCAGATGGTTAAGTCTGGGGGTGTGATGAGTCCACATTTTACACTGATTTTTGGACTCATCTGGGCTAGTTTTATCGTCGTAGCACTACACTTGAGAGCCGTTATTGCTTATTTGTGCTTATGTACCTTTTTCACGATTAAGTGCATTGTATGCCCGCTTCTGTGTTCTTTCTATGTTTCCATTCTATTGTTATTCTCTAGCCCTATCTCGGGATGTGGTGTGCACGTTCTGGTGGCTTTTCTGCCCCTTCTGCTGGTACAGGGGTCGTGTGCATGTTCCGAGATGATTGTGAAACAGGAATACTGCGCACGATCAGGGGATCTACTGCGCACGACCACTAGTCGTGCACCCCCGATCGTGCGCACTACTCTACGTTTTCAACTGAATCAGCTTGGGTAAGCGCACGACCACTGGACTTACTGCGCACGACCACTGGTCGTGCGCCACCTTCGTGCGCATTAAACCCCCTTTTTCATAACCCTATCTCGGTAATCGCACGAGCACTGGCCATAGTGCGCACGACCACTGGTCGTGCGCCACTGCTCGTGCGCGTTTATGCTCATGCTTCTTGTCCAGGTTGCAGTTTTATTTGGAAAAGCCGCACGATCATCGACCTACAGTGCGCACGACCACTGGTCGTGCGCCACTGAGCGTGTGCACTGCTTCTGCTTCCTCCGTATAAAAGGCCCTGCTCCGCATTTTAGGTCAACGCCTGCCATTTGCTGCGATTGGAGAGTGCGCGAGAATCGCCTTTTCACCTCTCCAGCTGCTCCATCACTTCCACCTTCGCCGGCAAGCCATTTCCACTTACTCTGAAGCCTTCCAACACTCCGGTGAAGCCCTCGTCCTTTGATGACTTCAACTCCAAGCTTTCCTGCAGAGTTGGTGAAGTAGATAACCTAGAGAACAGACTTAAAGGCCTTCGAGGTGACAGATCGTTGGTACCGGAAGCCTCCTCGGACTGAGCCCGGAAGCGGATTGACAACTCGCTACTCCGGCCACGACCCGCGGTGGATCTTCATTCTCTTTTGGTTTACTCCTCTTCCCCTTCCTCTGTGTTATGAATATTTTGAGCAGTGTAATGAACATTTCCATCCCTGAACATCAAGTTTACTTTCTAGTTAATGGAATATTAGTTTCTTCTTATGCTTGTGAGTTCTGTCTGTGAATGCGCCTCACTCACCCCACATCCACTTCATTCCTGTGTCTTGTCCGATTGCAATCCACACAAGAACGCTGCAATCAATTAGTTTCCCTTCCACTCGCCAACTGAAGTTCGGCATAGCGGCCGACAAACCCATTTCACCTTGCGAAGCGGTGCCGTCGACCCGCATAGTTTTTACTAGTTCAGTAGATCAACCATCCACAATCTCCCGAGTCCGCTATTTTCTTTTTGTTCTATTTTTAACTCTCCTAATGATATTCTCATTACTGTTGCCGTTCTACGCTAATTGCATTCCTCAAGAGACCGACACTTGGGGATTTACTCGCAAAACTTTATTACTTATGCGACCGGTGCGCTTGTCGTATTACACGCATCATCTATCTTGGGACAGAGTCAGCCGTATGTACGAAGGAATTGCTCGACACAGTAGAAGAGCTATTGGCTGGTATCCGTTGCCCAGCCAACATGGCCATATCATTGGCAGTGTCCGCCTTGGAGTTACATGCTAAGAGGTGGTGGAAGTCCCTTATGGGCTCTACCTTCCATGTCCGAGTCTATACAGAGATAAGTTGGAGCAAATTTTCGGGTGATTTCTTGGAGCACTTCATTCCTACTTTGGCCCGAGATGAGCTTGAGCAGAGGATTCTACTACTGAAGCAGGGATCAAAATCAGTTACGGAATACCAGCGGGAATTCTAGCATCTCGCAAGGTTTGCGAACTCTTACGAGTTGGACGATAGAGGTTATGCCAAACATTTCTACAAAGGGCTGCAAGATCCCCTAAGGCAGTCCCTTTTGTTTATAGCAGATGGGAGTTTGGCGGAGAGTATTGACATGGCAAAGAGGTTGGAGGCGGATCACTTGAGTAGTGGCAAGAGGCCTTGTTGGGTACATTGGTCAAATGTACCTGATTTGAAGAAGCATCACCCAACTCAATGATATACATCATAATGTATTTGATGTATGTTTGAGTTATTTGTGCAGGTTAAGAAATCACTGGACTGAAGCAAAAAGTTTCTAAGTCCATGTGTCGACACCCAGAGGGAAAGTGTCGACACTTGAGAAAGCATGTGTCGACACCCAGACAAGCATTGTCGACACTTGGAGTCATTGTGTCGACACCTGGGATGCAGAGTCGACACCAGACATAAAGTGTCGACACAAGGAGCTGTGTCGACACTCAGTGAAGAAGAATACAGAGAAGCAGTGTCGACACTTAGCAGAAGTGTCGACACCTAGAGGAGCAGTGTCTACACCAGAAAGTGTCGACACTTGGAGCTGGGTCGACACTCAGCAAAAGTCTGCAGAGTCTAAGTACAAGTGTCGACACTCAACACAATGTGTCGACACTATGCAGAAGAGTCAGCATTTGATGTAAGTGTCGACACTCGGCACAATGTGTCGACACTCAACAGAAGAGTCAACATATGAAGTATGTGTCAACACTCAGAACAATGTGTCGACACACAGCTAAAGACTCAACACTTGAAGAAAGTGTCGACACAAGGAGCTGTGTCGACACTTAGCCAAGAACAGAAAGAACAGCAAATTATTCTAAGTACAAGTGTCGACACTAAGGGAATGTGTCGACACTCAGCTGATGTCTCAACAAGAAGAAGATGTGTCGACACAAGGAGCTGTGTCGACACTCAGCAAGAATCAACATAAAAGACTATGTGTCGACACCTAGAAGCAGTGTCGACACTTGACAGATTCAACACAAGAAGTTGTGTCGACACAAAGGAGATGTGTCGACACTTAGAAGAATACAGTTGAAGATAGAAGATCAAGTACTTGTGTCGACACTCAATTTCAGTGTCGACACATGCAGAAGAATCTGTGTCGAGACATATAAGGAAATGTGTCGACATCTTGTAGACTTGTGTCGACACTTACACAACATGTGTCGACACTTGGACTATAAGTGTCGACACTTAGAGACAAAAGTCTCGACACTATCAGACAGATAGAGTTTTTCAAGAAGTGACTGGTTGACATGACAGCTGCCGATCCAGCCGGTCTACAGCAACTGTCAGAGATGTCAGAAGTCAGTTATGAACCGGACCAGCCGGTTACTATTAAGAAAGCCTATAAATAGGCACCCATAGTTTACAGAAACTGTGGTTGTGGTATTAGAAGTGAGAATAATCAAAGTAATTGTTCAGATTATTCAAGTAATCTGTAAAGTGGTACACAGAGAATAAACACAAGAAGATCTTGCAGATCTAAGAAGTTGGAGAGAGAGGGCTCCTTCCAAGTAATCAGCCTCAGGAACTAGGCTGAGAAGAAGGATTCAGATTCAGTTCTGGGTCTTAAGTGGCAGAGGTCAAGGAACAACTGCAGAGGATTCAGCCTTATTCAATTCTACTCAAGAAGCTTTGAAGAAAGCTAAGTCAGGGTGAATCCAACTGAGTTCTTCCAAGAACTCATCAAGAATCTCTCAACTCCCCTCCTGTAATTCTGAGTTGTAGAGTCATTTTCTGTATTACATTTGTAACTTGTAAGATCCATTGGATCTGAGTGATTGTAAGCCTATATTTATAAAGGCTGAGGGTAGGGCATGTTAGTCTGAGTGTAGGAGATATAGATCTCTGAGTGTAGGCCTTGATTGGCTGAGTGTAGGCTTTGGGATAAAGCTGAGTGTAAGGCTTTGGGCCTGAGGTAGGAACCAATTTGGGTTCTGAGACAGTGGAGAAGTTAGGCTGAATCTAGTACACTGCTAGATAGGCGAAGGGGGAAAGTGGATGTACCCAGATCTTGGGGAACCACTATAAATCACTGTGTGTTGTGCTGTGTTTGTGTTGTGGATGATCTGTGTTTGTTTGATTATTGTTGATTGCTGAAATTGACTTGTTAGAAATCTGTGATATAACTGTTTGACTGCCAACAAAGTTAGAAAAAGGATTAGGTCACCTATTCACCCCCCCCCCCCCTCTAGGTGTTTAGGTACCATATCTTACAAGTGGTATCAGAGCCAGGTTCCTCAAAACAAGGACTAACAGTCTAAGGAGATCCTGTTTGGCAGAAACAGTCTAAGTCAGAAAACAGCTTCAAGAAAATCAAGAACCATGGGTTCTTTTGAAAATCATAAAGAATTGGGTTCCATGAAATTACCTATTTGCAGAAAGGAAATTTTTGGGATCTGGAAAGAGAGGGTAAGGCTATTTATGGAAGCCTCTGACCCTAGAATCTACATTACAGTTAAGGAAGGGCCTTATGTGCCAATGAAGATTTCAGTATTGGATGCAAATCAGAGGACTCCAAAGGATTTCTCTGAGATGACCAAGGATGAGATTGTCCTAGCAACCATGGATAAGAGGGCACAGAACATAATAGTTAGTGCCATTGATGATGCCACTTTTCAGAACTTAATTCACTGTTAGACAGCAAAAGAAATGTGGGATACTCTCATTGTCTATATGGAAGGTTCTGAAGAAGTTAGGCAAGATAGGAAGTCCTTGCTTAATCAAGAGTATGAGAGCTTTAGGCAAGGAAAGGGAGATAGCATCACTGAATGCTACAAGAAGTTCTATAGAATAGTTAATGAACTCATGTCTTATGGAAGAGATTTCAGCAACTATGAACTAAATGACAAATTCCTGAGGTCCCTAACCAAAGATTGGGACACCAAGATCTGTGCCATAAGAGAAATGGCCAAGTTGGGGGAAATTCCTCCTCCTACACTGTTTGGCAAGTTATTGTCATATGAGATGCAGCTGACAGTGAGGAAAGAGGAGGAGAAATCTACTAGGACTGAGCACAAGGAAAGGACTGTTGCTTTCAAGACAGAAGTTCCCAGAAAATGCAGGACTAAGTCATCAACTCCACCTCCAGAGGTAGTTGAATCTGAGTCAGAAGAGTCTGTCAGTACAAAGTCTACAAGCAGTGAAAGTGATGAAGAGTTTGCTTCCTTCACTAGACACTTTCAGAAATTCCTGAAGAAGAAACAGTGGAGGTCCAGACCATCTACTTACAAGGGAAAAGAAGTCTTGAATCAGGAGAAAAAGCCTTCAAAGAAGGACAGGAAAAAGACAAAGACAAGAAAAGCAACTGGATCAAAGATTGTGTGCTACTGCTGTAATAGACAGGGTCATGTCATTGCTGATTGTCCTGAGAAAAGAAAAGAATCCAGTGACAGGAAAAAGTCTCACCTCAAAGGGAAGAAAGAGAAGTCTTTTGTTGTCAAGAATGAGAAGACTCTTTCAGATATTTCTTCTTCAGACACTGATACTGATGCTGAAGCCTACATAGAGCTATTTGCTGAAGAAGAAGAAGAATTTATGCAGATCTTGGAGTCAATTTATGAACAAGAAGACTGCCAGTGCCAAGGACTGATGGCATTGACTAAGAGTACCAAAATCCTGGAGCAGCCAGGACCTAGTCAGGTACAAAGTCCAACTCTAAGTTCAGTTTCTTGTTCTAGTTCAGAATCAGAATCATCTTCATCAAATGATGGAAGTGGTTCTGAGTCTGAGGATGATATTCATCAGCTCATAGATGAATATAAGGTGTTGTTACAGGCTTATAAGAAAAGCAAGTCCCTTGCCAAAAGTCAGGCAAAGGAGATTGCTGATCTCAAGGCTGCTGCAACAGAATTTGAGAAGCAATTTGATCAAAAACTGAATGAGGTAGCTAGGCTGAAATACATTACAGTGATTCAGATGGGTACTATCACATTTAAGAATGATCAAATTAAGAAACTGGAGACAAATCTTCAGAAAGAGAGAGAACTGATTGCAAAGTTTTCAAAGCCTAAATCAGTTCTACCTTTGATTGATGATTTTACTCATCACAAAGGTAAGGCTGGACTGGGTTTTGTTAAACCTGCCAGGACTGTTCAGGATCAGTCCAAGCCCAAGGGCAAGGCCCCAACATTCAATAAGTCAGCTGCAGTTAAGACAGCAAAGTCTGTACCTAAGCAAAGGTACAATAAGTTTGAATGTTAGTGTTGTGGCAAGGTTGGCCACTTTGCCTTGGATTGTTGGCACAATGCAAGTGCCAAAGGGAGTAGCAAGTTACCTGGTGGAAAGCCAGTAGGTAGCTGTGTCATGTTGCAAACTAACAATCACCAAGGACCCAAGTTTACTTTGGGTTCTAAGGTTCATTAATTTGTTTTGCAGGTGAGACCAAGTGGCCATACCCCTACATGGTACTTGGACAGTGGATGTTCCAGACATATGACTGGAACTAGGGGACTACTGAAGGACTATATTCCAATCAAAAATGGTCCTAAAGTGACCTTTGGTGGTTCTGAAAAAGGAATCATCAAAGGGTTTGGTAACATTTCTTCAAACCTTGTTACCATTACTCAAGTGGCTTATGTTAAAGGGTTGAAACACAACCTTATAAGTATAAGTCAGTTAAGTGATGTAGGGTATGACATCTCATTTGTTAAAAATGGTTGTCATATCAAGAGGTCAAGTGATCAAGAGATCATTTTGACAGGATATAGAAAGAGGAATGTCTACTGTCTAGACATTATGATTGAGAACAATGGTTCTCCTGTTTGTCTTGTAGCTGATGAGACAGTCTCTCATTGTGTCAAGTGGCACAAGAGGCTAGCTCATCTTAACTACAAGACTATTAGCAAACTCTTTAGCAAAGAGTTAGTGAGGAATGGTCCTCAAGTTAAGTGTGTTAAATATGGCATTTGCTCAGCTTGTCAAAAGGGCAAGCAGACTAAATCCACCTTTAGAAGCATAGATAACAAAGATGTTGTGAGATGTTTATACCTCTTGCATATGGATCTCTTTGGTCCAATGCCAGTTCACAGCTTAGGTAGGAAGGTCTATACCTTTGTAGTTGTTGATGACTACTCAAGGTTTTCCTGGGTGTTCTTCTTAAGGCAGAAATCTGAAACACCTAGTGTCTTCTACAGCTTTGTCAAGCAAATTCAGAATGAACTAAATAGTACTGTGGTCAAAATTAGAAGTGACCATGGTACTGAGTTTCAATCTGAAAGCATGACAAAACTATGTGAAGACTTTGGGATATTTCAAGAATTCTCTTCACCTAGAACACCTCAGCAAAATGGCATTGCTGAGAGGAAGAATAGAACCTTGATAGAGGCTGGTAGAACCCTACTTAGTGATACTTCACTGCTAGAGTATTTCTGGGCTGAAGCAGTTAACACTGCATGCCATGTTATAAATAGGGCTACCATCACTAAAAGGCTAAATAAGACCCCCTATGAAGTTGTGAAAGGCAGGAAACCAAATCTATCCTATTTCAGGATCTTTGGTTGCAAATGCTTCATACTTAATAATGGGAAGTCTTACATAACTAAGTTTGCTGGCAAGTCCCAAGAGGGAATTTTTGTTGGGTACAACAACAATAGTAAGGCTTATAGAGTATACAACTTGACTACACAAGTTGTAGAGGAGACTGTGCATGTAGTTTTTGATGAGACAAAACTTATTAACAATGAGTTGTCTAGCAATGTATGCAGCCCCACAGGTTTGACAAAGAAATTGGACAAGCTTACTATAGAAGAGATGCCTGCTGCAAGACAGCAAGTAGAAGGCAAAAGCAGTTGTCCAGGGGGAGAACTACATGTGCCAATAGCTGAAGAAATACAAGAAGTACAGCATGATGCAGATGCTGAAGAAGTTCAACCTGAAGTTGGGATGCCACCAGCCAACAGGCATCTAAGAGATCATCCAGTAGAGCTGATTATTGGAGATCCAAGACAAGGAGTTCAGACAAGGAGCAGAAATCAGAATGCTGCAGTATATTCTAGTTTTCTGTCTCAAATAGAACTTAAGAAATTTGAAGAAGCTATACAAGATCCACAGTGGACTCAAGCTATGCAAGAAGAACTTAATCAGTTCAAAAGGTGCAAGGTTTGGGAACTGGTTCCTAAACCTAAAGACCACAATGTTATAGGAACTAAGTGGATCTACAGAAATAAGTTAGATGAACAAGGGGTCATCATTAAGAATAAAGCAAGACTGGTTGCTAAAGGATATAGGCAAGAAGAAGGTATTGATTTTGATCAAACCTTTGCTCCAGTAGCCAGACTGGAAGCCATAAGAATGTTCTTGGCCTATGCAACCTATCAAGGATTCAAGGTATACCAAATGGATGTCAAGTCAGCATTCCTAAATGGTAATTTGAAAGAAGAAGTCTATGTGGAGCAGCCATCAGGTTTTGTTGATCCAACTCAACCTCATTATGTCTATAGACTTAGGAAAGCATTGTATGGGTTAAAACAAGCTCCTAGAGCTTGATATGAAACCCTATCTAGTTTCCTCATTGAGAACAAGTTCACAAGGGGGAAAATAGATAAGACTCTATTCCTTAGGGAATCTAGAGGCAAAGTCATACTTGTCCAAATATATGTAGATGACATTATATTTGGGTCTACTGAAAGTAGCCTTTGCAAAAAGTTTGCAAAGCTTATGCAAAGTCAATTTGAGATGAGTAGTATGGGAGAGCTAAAGTTTTTCTTGGGTCTCCAAGTTAAACAGACTGAAAGTGGCTTGTCCATATGTCAGTCCAAGTTCACACTAGAACTCATAAGGAAATATGGTATGGATTCATCCAGTACCATGAAGACTCCTATGGGGTCAAGTATGTCTCTTAGCAAGGATGATGCAGGGAAATCTGTAGATGAAACCTTGTATAGAGGGATAGTTGGCTCCTTACTATACTTGACTGCAAGTAGGCCTGACATTATGTATGCTACATGTGTTTGTGCCAGGTATCAAGCCTGCCCTAAAGAGTCTCACTTGACTGCAGTCAAGAGAATTTTGAGATATCTAAAGGGCACTCCCTATCTAGGCCTCTGGTACCCCAGGAATGGAGATTTTGATCTAACAGGTTATTCAGATGCAGACTTTGCAGGATGCAAAGAGGATAGAAAGAGCACAACTGGAACCTGTCAATTCCTAGGTGGAAGAATAATTTCATGGAGCAGCAAAAAGCAGACTAGTGTGGCTATCTCCACAGCTGAGTCAGAGTATGTGGCTGCAGGAAGTTGCTGTGCTCAACTTCTATGGATTCAACATCAGCTAGTGGACTATGGATTTCAGGTAAGTAGAACTCCACTCTTCTGTGATTCTACAAGTGCTATTTCAATAGCTAACAACCCTGTATCTCATAGTAGAACAAAACATATTGAGATTAAGTATCACTTTCTTAGAGAACATGTAGAAAGAAATGATATTGCACTTGAATATGTTAAAACTGATAATCAGATAGCTGACATGTTCACTAAGCCCCTAGAAGAAGCTAAGTTCAATAGATTCAAAATTGAACTAGGAATGATAAACTTAGACTAAGTTTACAGAATAGAAAATTGGCTAAGTCAAAAGGTGTCGACACATAGACAAGTCTATGTCGACACAGAATAAAAGTGTCGACACTTCAGGAAAAATGTGTCGACACATCAAGGATGTTGGTGTCGACACTTCAGAATGATAGTGTCGACACATGTCAAGTAGGTGTCGACACATGTCAAGTAGGTGTCGACACTTATGTTTTACTCAGAATTTTTCTAAGTAAAGTCTCGACCATGTGTCGAGTTATGTTGTGTCGACACATAACCATGTGTCGACACCTAAAATCTGTTGACTTAACTTTTGTCGACACGTATGTGTCGAGACATTATAAGTCTGTGTCGACACTTAGTGCTAGTGTCGACACATGTTTAGCTAGCTGTCCCGCCTGTTCATCTTCAAAATTAGAAGGTATAAATAGGGTTCTGTCTTTGATTGTCGACACGCTTTCAAAGTTTCGAGACCAAAACTCTTGTGTCGACATTTCTCTTTTCTCAAGCCTAATTCTCCAAACCCTAATGGCTCCCAAGCTCGAGGAAAACGTCAATGAAGGCTACGAACTTGTGCGCGGCGCATTCGACGATGGCGATCAAGATATCAAGTCAGTGGTTACCCTAGTCAGCGATTCAGGACTAGAATACTTGGTTTCAGAACCAACCAAGATATGGAAGAAGGAAGTGCTTGAATTCCTTACTAGAGCAACTGTGGATGACTCTGGATACAGAATCAAATCCAGAGTGCATGGAACCAAGGTCAAGGTATCACCCAAAAGTCTGAGAAAGGTACTTCAGCTACCTAAGACTCAAGAAGAAGAAGAAGTTTCTACATCCAAGACCAGGGAAGCTTTGGTCTGGTGTGGTCTTGATTCTAAGATGAAGATAGGTTCTGTCTTTAACAGAAAAGGCATGAACAGTCAAGGAAAATTTCTGTCTGAAATTGTGGGAAAGGTCATTCTCAGTAAACCTGGAGGGCATGACAGGGTGTCAGCCTCAATGTTCAATATCATGACAAGAATCATCTTCACCCTAAAAACAGATTGGTCAATGGTCATCTATGAAAAGATCAAGGAAAGTCTGAAGAAGCCCAATCTGGGCAGAATTATAAGTCTCTACCTGGCTGGTACAATACCAGAGGTAATGAGCACTGCTGCAGGTAGCAAGATCAATCATATGAGAAAAATGGATATGAGGATCTTGTCTAGGTGGGAAAGGGTGCTGTCAAAGGATATGCCTACCCCTGAGAAGCAAGTTACTGAGAAAATCACACCTCCCAGGAAGAAGAGGAAAACTGCTGTTGTGGCCCAAGAGTCCTCAAGCAGTTCTGAAAGTGAAGAACAGGTGGTGTTCACACCTGATGAGCAAGAAGAGGAGACAGTAGTCAAGACCCCTCCTGCTCAAGATGTAGCTGAGATCCAGGGGGAGCTGCCTCAAGCTAGCCCCATCCATAGGGATCACAGCCAGGGGGAGCTTCCAGCAGTAGAAGAACCATCTACTCTAGACAGTGAGCAGGCCACCATCATTATCCAAGAGGTACTCACTGACTTAAAAACTTTAGACTATATTATAGAAGATGCTAATTTGTCTGATGTCCATCAGCAAACTCAGCTAGACAGTCAAGTTCCAGATGTTGTTTTAGAAGACAAATCTGCTGAACAAGGAGTGGTACCTGAATCAGTGATTGAAGAGCAACGACTGTCTCCAGCTCCATCTCAACCTGAATATACAATGGAGGATTTATTCTTAAATCTAGATCAAGAGGACTTTGATATGGACAAGGTTGCTGATGCTGAAGATAAGACTGCTGCTGCTGAGGGGGAGCACATGGAAATTCTAGAAGAGCCTATTAGGCTGGAAAACTGAGAAAGCACTTGATGTGCAAGCTGAAAAACCAGAGAGCCCTAAGAATAGAGTTGATATTGCAAGCACCTCTGCCTCTGAAGATGAGGAGAGTGCTAGGGCTAAAAAGAAGAAACTCTTTGTATTCAAGAGAAGAAGTCAGAGCTACAAGAAAGCCCTACAATCCATTGCCCCACAGCCTATAGTTCAGCAAGCTCCAACTGCTGACTATAGTGCTTTACTGATTGCACTACAGATCAAAATGGATGAACAAAGGAAAGCCATAGAGGCTTATGTTGATGCAGGGCACAGATCATTAAGTTTGATCTTGCTCAAGATATAAAATCTATAAGGTTTGAGATGAATCTCAACAAGAAAGAAATGACTGACTGCTTCCACAAGGGTGGGAATGCAGTAGTCTATTTGGCTACTCACCAGGAGAAGATCAAGACTCAGGTAGATGATATAGCATTAAAACAAGGATATGTGCTGGAGAATCAGTTAAGAATGAATGATAATTTGACTGCCTCCCACAATGCTATAGTCACTGAATTGAAGAATAAGACTGCTGAATCTTCTACATCTGCTGATGTTAAGGCTGGCTTTGACAAAGTTTTCCAAGAAGACATCCAAGCTGTAAAGACTGCAATACAGGATTCCCAGAAAGCCATCTCAGAACAGCTTACAAAGCTTAAACCTTACTTTAAAGATGGAATCAGGTATTTGGATAGTCAGATTAGATTTCAAAAGGATGATGTAAGAGACCATGTGGCCCAAGAAGTCATAAAGGGGGAGAGAGTATTAGTCAAGGCTAGCTCTGACCATGCCAAATGGATCTCTAACTCCATCAGAGCTACTCTAGGCTATCCTCCACTCTGTGATGATGATAATGTTGCTGAATCAGGGATTCAAAGTGCATATCTTGGAGGTGAGCAACCAGAGGTAGCTCAAGTGATTTATCCACCTCCAGATTTTGAAATGATTCATGCAGATGTCAGCACAATGTATAGCCCACCTGCAGGAAAGTCAAATGTTGTTCTGGAAAAGGTTGTTCAACCTATTACTGCAGCTATGCAAGAGGCATTAGAAAAAGAAGAAGAGACAAGGCTGTCAAAGAAGAGGTTTAGGGAACTAGCAGAACAAAAGCCAGATTTTGAACAGTGGAGCCCTACCTCTAGGAATATAATTCTAACTGCCTGGAAAGCTGCCAAAGACAACATGAATGACAGGAACAAGTGGTTCTCAGAAGCAGAATGGAGGAAGCATGAGATCAGGCAGGAAGCCATTGTCCAGTACAGAAGAAAGGCTAAGTTAGGAAAGCTACCTCCTACTGCAGTGGAGCCTAGCAAGTACTTTCCTAAGCCCTATCATTATTTTGAGAGGCAGAAAATCAAGGCTGAAGAACTCAAGAAGAAAGATCTCAAAGGCAAGAAGCCTGCTGATACTGAGCCTGCTGCTGCTGCTGTCAAAGCTCAAGTCCAACCTGGCAAAGGAATTGTTATTAAAGAACCTGACCAGAACTAAACTAAGAATAGACTTGAAGAATGTTGTAATCTTTTACATATAAACATTTTTGTAAATCATTGAAGATATATTAGAAAAATGTTAGAACAATATATGATAAATATATTTCATGATTGTTCAGAAGAATGTGTCTATTTCTTATTTGTTCTGCAATGATGAATGTGTATACATGTGTGCATTATTACATGTTTAAGTTTACCCTGTTGACATAATCCTGCTTTACATCATTTTATAATTTTTTAATTATGAGTGGTGTATATCATTGACTAAGGGTTATGACTTCTCCAAATAGGGGAAGATTGTTGGGTACATTGGTCAAATGTACCTGATTTGAAGAAGCCTCACCCAACTCAATGATATACATCATAATGTATTTGATGTATGTTTGAGTTATTTGTGCAGGTTAAGAAATCACTGGACTGAAGCAAAAAGTTTCTAAGTCCATATGTCGACACCCAGAGGGAAAGTGTCGACACTTGAGAAAGCATGTGTCGACACCCAGACAAGCAGTGTCGACACTTGGAGTCATTGTGTCGACACCTGGGATGCAGAGTCGACACCAGACATAAAGTGTCGACACAAGGAGCTGTGTCGACACTCAGTGAAGAAGAATACAGAGAAGCAGTGTCGACACTTAGCAGAAGTGTCGACACCTAGAGGAGCAGTGTCTACACCTGAAAGTGTCGACACTTGAAGCTGTGTCGACACTCAGCAAAAGTCTGCAGAGTTTAAGTACAAGTGTCGACACTCAACACAATGTGTCGACACTATGCAGAAGAGTCAGCATTTGATGTAAGTGTCGACACTCGACACAATGTGTCGACACTCAACAGAAGAGTCAATATATGAAGTATGTGTCGACACTCAGAACAATGTGTCGACACACAGCTAAAGACTCAACACTTGAAGAAAGTGTCGACACAAGGAGCTGTGTCGACACTTAGCCAAGAACAGAAAGAACAGCAAATTATTCTAAGTACAAGTGTCGACACTAAGGGAATGTGTCGACACTCAGCTGATGTCTCAACCAGAAGAAGATGTGTCGACACAAGGAGCTGTGTCGACACTCAGCAAGAATCAACATAAAAGACTATGTGTCGACACCTAGAAGCAGTGTCGACACTTGACAGATTCAACACAAGAAGTTGTGTCGACACAAAGGAGATGTGTCGACACTTAGAAGAATACAGTTGAAGATAGAAGATCAAGTACTTGTGTCGACACTCAATTTCAGTGTCGACACATGCAGAAGAATCTATGTCGAGACATATAAGGAAATGTGTCGACATCTTGTAGACTTGTGTCGACACTTACACAACATGTGTCGACACTTGGACTATAAGTGTCGACACTTAGAGACAGAAAGTCTCGACACTATTAGACAGATAGAGATTTTCAAGAAGTGACTGGTTGACATGACAGCTGCCGATCCAGCCGGTCTACAGCAACTTTCAGAGATGTCAGAAGTCAGTTATGAACCGGACCAGCCGGTTACTATGAAGAAAGCCTATAAATAGGCACCCACAGTTTACAGAAACTGTGGTTGTGGTATTAGAAGTGAGAATAATCAAAGTAATTGTTCAGATTATTCAAGTAATCTGTAAAGTGGTACACAGAGAATAAACACAAGAAGATCTTGCAGATCTAAGAATTTGGAGAGAGAGGGCTCCTTCCAAGTAATCAGCCTCAGGAACTAGGCTGAGAAGAAGGATTCAGATTCAGTTCTGGGTCTTAAGTGGCAGAGGTTAAGGAACAACTGCAGAGGATTCAGCCTTATTCAGTTCTACTCAAGAAGCTTTGAAGAAAGCTAAGTCAGGGTGAATCCAGCTGAGTTCTTCCAAGAACTCATCAAGAATCTCTCAACTCCCCTCCTGTAATTCTGAGTTGTAGAGTCATTTTCTGTATTACATTTGTAACTTGTAAGATCCATTGGATCTGAGTGATTGTAAGCCTATATTTATAAAGGCTGAGGGTAGGGCATGTTAGCCTGAGTGTAGGAGATATAGATCTCTGAGTGTAGGCCTTGATTGGCTGAGTGTAGGCTTTGGGATAAAGCTGAGTGCAAGGCTTTGGGCCTGAGGTAGGAACCAATTTGGGTTCTGAGACAGTGGAGAAGTTAGGCTGAATCTAGTACACTGCTAGATAGGCGAAGGGGGAAAGTGGATGTACCCAGATCTTGGGGAACCACTATAAATCACTGTGTGCTGTGCTGTGTTTGTGCTGTGGATGATCTGTGTTTGTTTGATTATTGTTGATTGCTGAAATTGACTTGTTAGAAATCTGTGATATAACTGTTTGACTGCCAACAAAGTTAGAAAAAGGATTAGGTCACCTATTCACCCCCCCCTCTTGGTGTTTAGGTACCATATCTTACAGGCCTGCAGAAGGCGTTATGGAGGCCGGTTCGAGCAATAGGAGGAGACAGGATCGTAGAGGAGGAGGGGGATATCAGAGGGGTGGAGGGCGTTTCCATCGAAATTATATAGTGGAGCACCCAATCCAGCATCCGGCCGTGCTGCCTCCACCACCACAGCCTCAGCAATTCCGGCAACCTGAGGGGCGTCGTGGGTTGGTGTGTTTCGAGTGCAATCAACCGGGCCACATTCAGCAATCCGTCCTGCTCTCCCTCCTACTCTCCCTCCTGCTCTCCCTCCAGCAGCCCCACGAGGACGGGGATATATGCGTGGTCGAGGATGAGGACCGCCAAGAGGAAACCCCGGCCCGGTCCGGGATCAGGTGTATGCGCTGGACATGACACAAGAGCGGAATCCCCAGGATGTTATAGCTGGTATGTGCAGTTAACCTTCTCAATTTTTGTTGTTTAATTTAAACTGTTTAAGACATACTAGATACCTAGTGGTTGAGTTTGGTTATTGGTACTTAGGCACCGTGGTAATCGGTGGGAAGACGGCCTATGCGCTGTTCGATACTGGTGACTCACACTCATTCGTGTCCGAAGATTTCATTAAAGGTATGGAGGGCATACAATACTTTTCTGGAATAGCCCGACGAGTGCGCCTCCCGGACGGCTCGGAGATGATCGCTACCGCCAAGTGCGAATTTGAGATATTTATTGAAGGAAGGGCTTTCGATAGGCCGGCCACGGTCCTGAAGATGCCGGAGTTCGACATCATTTTGGGCATGGCGTGGTTGAATTGGCACTTCGCGAGGATCGACTGTGCGGAGAAGAAGATCTATTTGAGACATGGGGACACCGACGTTATCTTCCAAGGTATTAATTTTGCACCCCGTATGCTCTTATCTTCAGTTCAGGCTGTAAAGGCCCATATGAAAGGGGATGAGGTCTTCATGATCTGGTTTGAATTGAAGGAGGTAGCATTGGATGTAAAAGATGTTCGGGTAGTGCGGGACTTCACCTAGGTGTTTCCAGAGAAACTACCAGGGTTACCCCCTCATAGAGAAGTCTATTTCCGGATAAATCTAGTACCGGGCGCCAAGCCTGTATCCAAGGCCCCTTACCGAATGGCCCCGAAGGAACTCGCGGAGTTTAGAGTTCAATTGCAAGAATTGGTGGAGTCAGGGTTCGTTCGCCCCAGCTCGTCACCCTGGGGAGCACCTGTATTGTTTGTGAAGAAGAAGGATGGAACCCTGCGCTTGTGCAGAGACTATCGGGAACTCAACCGGCTGACGGTGCGGAACACTTATCTGCTACCTCTGATCGATAAGTTGTTCGATCAACTAGTGGGAGCGCATTGGTTTTCTAAGCTGGACTTGCGCTCAGGATACTATCAGTTGAGGATACAGGAGGAGGACATCCAGAAGATGGCCTTCAGTTCAAGATATGGTTTGTATGAGTTCACGGTAATGCCGTTTGGGCTCACAAAAGCCCCTTCGGCTTTCATGAGCCTAATGAAGGTATTCGAACCCTATTTAGATGTCTTCGTCATCGTCTTCATCGACGATATACTGGTCTACTCAAAGATAGAGGAGGAGCATACTGAGCACCTGTCCTTGGTTCTGAAGAAATTAAAAGAGCATGCTTTGTTCGCCAAGTTCAGCAAATGCGAATTTTGGCTCAAAGAGGATGCCTTCTTAGGCAATGTAATCAGTGGAGCTGGACTGGCGGTGGATCCGGCCAAGGTGCGTGCCGTGAAGGAATGGTCGCCCTTGAAATCGGCGTCTGACGTACGGAGTTTTCTTGGACTTGTCGGGTACTACCGCAAGTTCGTAAAAGGGTTCTCCAAGATTGCCCTTCCTCTTACCTCCTTGACGAAGAAGGGTGTGCCATTTGAGTGGACACCTCAATGTGAAGCGGCATCTCAAGAGTTGAAGGATAGACTTACCTCCGCCCCCATCCTCGCACTTCCATCTGGGAAGGAAGGATTTCAAGTCTACACGGACGTGTCATATCAAGGGATGGGAGCGGTATTGATGCAGCACGGGCATGTGATTGCTTATGCTTCAAGGCAACTGAAGAAGCCTGAAATCAATTACCCGGTTCACGATTTGGAGTTGGGAGCAGTGGTGTTCACCTTGAAGGTTTGGAGGCACTATCTATACGGCGTTCACTGCAAGGTCCTTTCAGATAATAAAAACTTGAAGTATGTTCATACACAGAAGGAGTTGAACTTGAGGCAATGACGGAGGTTAGAATTTCTATACGACTATGAGTTTACCATGAACTACCACCCAGGAAAGGTGAACTAGGTGGTTGATGCGTTGAGTAGAAAAGTGCCAGGCTCTAGCCCAGAGTCTCGGTTGATGAGCATGGAGTTGGCTCGGATGATCGAAGAGATCGATATTACCTTGATATTCAAGGCTCCTTTGGCAGAGTATACAGAATTTTTGGCAAGCATGAGCATAATTTGTGATATTCGGGACCGGATTCGGGTGGAGCAAGGAATGGATGCAGCTTTGGCCCCGGCAATTAAATCAATAGAAGAAGGAACTACCGACGAGTATACACTCAAAGACGGCCTCGTTTACTTTCGCGGCCGGCTCTACATTCCCAAGGGCGGTAAAATCCGGGAGGATATCTTGAGAGATGCACATAGCTCTCAATATTCAGTGCACCCGGGTATTGCTAAGATGTACGCCGGTTTGTGGAAGACCATGTGTTGGCCGGGAATGAAGAAGGATGTCCGGTATTATGTTACTCATTGTGAAGCCTGTCAAAGAGTGAAGGCTGAATGCAAGAATCTCGGTGGTTTGTTGCAGTCGTTGCCCATCCCCGAATGGAAGTTCGAGGATATCTCCATGGACTTTGTCCATGGGCTACCTCGCTCACGCTCCGGGAATGATTCGGTGTGGGTTATTGTTGATCGGATGACAAAAGTAGCCTGATTCATTCCCATGAAGAAAGAGGCTCACGTGGACGTCTTGGTACGCCTCTTCGTGGAGCAGTTTGTACGATATCACGGCGTGCCTAAGACGATCATTTCTGACCGTGATGGTCGCTTTACTTCCAAGGAGTGGAAGGCGGTACAGGTGAATTTGGGCTCACGCCTTACCTTCAGCACCGCATTTCATCCTCAAACGGACGGGCAGTCTGAAAGGACCATTAGGACATTGGAGGATCTGCTGAGATTATGGGTGTTGGATAGGGGTGAGCCGTGGGAAAGACTCATACCACTGGTGAAATTCTCCTACAACAACAGTCATCAGGAGAGCATCGGTATGGCACCTCATGAAGTGCTTTATGGTAGAAGGGGTAGAACCCCCTTGTCTTGGGTGCAAGATGAACACCCGAAGACCTTGGGTATTGAGTATATTGATGATACCGATGCAGTGGTTAGGCTGATACGAGATCGTATGTTGGAGGCTCAAAGTCAACAGGCGAAGTATTATAATGCAAAGCACCGAATGGTGGAGTTTCAAGTGGGAGATAAGGTGTTTCTGAAGATCCGGCCGATGCATGGAGTGTCACGGGTTCGTGGTGTGAAAAAGCTCATCCCAAGATATGTTGGACGTTATACAATTTTGGAAAGGATAGGAACGTTGGCCTATCGGTTAGAGTTACCACCAGAACTAGATAATCTCCACGACGTGTTCCATGTGTCGTCGCTTTGAAAGGCATTGTTGCGGCCCGATCAATATATTCCCACTACTGATGGTGCAGTGGCTTCGGACAGGTCTGTGCGACTAGAGCCGATGCGGATTGTGGACAAGGAGACAAGAATATTGCGCCGTAAAAGTGTTCCCTTGGTGAAGGTACAATGGTCCAATCATGGGAAGGAGGAGTTTACCTGGGAGCCGGTGGAGTTGATGCAAAAACGCTACCCAGGATTATTTCCTCCAGGTAATTTTGTTTAAATGCATATTTATTTTCTGTATGCTTGTCTTCCCCATAGCCCTAGTGATAAGTAATATTTACGCGTATTTTTACTATAATATTTAGTTTAATATTTAGTTTTAATTAATCATATGTTATTTATTCTGGTTAATAAATTATATCTTTTTGATATCTGTTAAAAAATTTAAGTCTTATTTATTTTTGTAGGATTTATAACTATTTTTTAGTATTTATTTTAGTTTAATAATTAATATAAAATTAATAATAATTTAGGTATTTTTATTTATAATTCATTTATTTTGTATTTTAGTTTACTAATTTAATGTATATTTATTTTTGTAGGTTTATTAACGTGGTCGCGCTCCCGACGTTTGCAAAAGAAATATTTACCGAAGTCGTCACGTTGGCCGAGCAATTCATGTAGTCTACATGAAACCAAGTCAAAGTCTCGCTGCACTCGTTCAAGCCGATCAAGCGTTCACGTCGCAACTACCCATTCAGCTCTTCTTCATGCAAGCTCATGACAAATATATTATTATGCATTTATGCTTCCATGCCATCATCGCCAACTCTCAAAATGACCGGTGCCAAGCAAGTCTTCGACATTCAACTATTTTCATCATTCTCATGCACAACGCCATCGTCGTCACCTTTTCATGTCAAAGCCCCCATCTCATCATACAACCTACATCACCACCCCTTTCTCTCTCTAAAAACTGCCACAGTTAAATACATGCACTTAATTATTATTATTATTACTATAACCATTTACTTCCCATCTTCATTTCTCCAAGAAACCGCTAGCTCCTCTTTATTCTATGAAACCACCAACTTTATATTCTTCTTCATTATCTCTTCCCTCCATTTACCTCCTCTTAAATATTTGATAAATATTTGATGTTTCAACTCCATTTTAATTTTAGTAATTATGTCCACCATTCATCTCCTCTTTATAAACTATGAAACTCCCTCATTTAATTCGGTTGTTTTTTCATATATTTCAATAATATTTAATTATTATTACCACTTTATTTTCCTCCTCTTACCCTTGGCCTTCCAACCTTTCATGTGTCTTTCATCCTTTCTTTTTTTTCCTATAAATAATGGCCAAGGGGGAATGATGAGGAGAGTCCACCATTGAGGTTGAAAATCGGGTTGGGTGGCTTATTTTCGGGATATCTTTAGAGTTAGTTTTATTTTATGCAATTTTATTTTATTTGCAATATATTTTAGATTTTTCTTTTCATGCAATTGTACTCTTTTATTTCTTAGTGATAGAATGTACTTTTCAATTATTAGTAGTTAAATTTCCATAAGTACTTGATCATGATGAAGCTTGGAATAAAATAAACTCTTCTTTTCTTTATCAAATGTCTTGTTCTTAATTTCTAACGATTTATCTTTGATTTATATTTCGTCGAATTCATATTTCGCGGATATGTTTTTCGATCCAAGATCCGTATCCTAAATGACCGAGAGGTTGCGGATACGAGTAGATCACACAAAGATAAAAGGAGTTGCATGCACTCCTCGAGAGAGGACGACATAAATCCTCCGGATTGGAGTCAAATCCAATAGAGTGGTTCACCGCCTAATGCAAGCTTAGGGGTTTCGATTGGCCGAGAGGTCTTAATCGATCAACCTAAGGTTAGTCAAAAGCATGAGCTCGAGAGAGACGCTTTTGTACTTAGGAACTTCCACGGTCGAGTGAGAAATTTAAGAGTCTTGCGTACTTTATGTTTATGAAGGTTCATTTTAATCCAATGGGATTCTAGATCAAGTGCTATCTTTTTGTTTGTTTTCTAGCTTTAGTTTTAGTTTACCTTCAATTTATATTCCGATAAAATAATATCAATTTGCGTGAGTAGAAGTACCCAATAGGCCCCGAGTCTAATACGACATTTCCTATACTATTTTTCGATAGGTACGCTTGCCTATTTGAGATTATAGTTTGGATACATTTTTAAAACTATAAAATTCTTCATCAAGTTTTTGGCGTCGTTGTCGGGGACCATTTTTGTTGATATTTTGAAAGCGCGAATTGTATTAATTTTATCATTCTCGTTCTCTACCCATATTCACTTTTTCATTTTCTTTTTCGAATTCCATTCTATTAAGTAACGGTTGTTTTATTTTATTTCTTTTTACAAAGAAAATGTTATCGCAATTGGCCGCCAAAATTATCGAGTTTCAAAATCAACTATATATTTTGAAAGCCGCAAGACAACGCCAAATTTCTTGTTCTTATTGTGGTGCCCCTCATCGGAGTGAGGAATATTATTATTTTTATCATCAAAATTATTCTTATAATTTTGATAATAATTATGAAAATCATTCTTCCTACTTTAATCAGCACCCTTTATCTAATTTCCATGAAAATCACTTTTCCAATAATTTTTCCAATTTTAATTTTTCAAATTTTCATGAAAATACTTTTTCAAGCTTCAACGCGAACAATTTTTCTGATTTTTGTAATTTTCCATCTTCCTCGAATGTTGATTTCCGGCATGATCACCCGGAAAGCTTCCCGAGTAATGAGGATTTTTATTTAGATCCGAATTTTTGTTCTTCTTTTTCCGCACCGCAAGGTTTCCCTCATAATTTTGGGGATTCTTTTACATTTCCGTTTGATTCTTCTCCCCAAAATTTGGATGAGACTTTTATTACTTTTAATAATTTTTCCTCTTTTTCGGATAATGTCACTAATGCGGAACATGAATCTTCCTGTCCCCCCGTAGTTGCTTATACCGAAGAAGAAGAAAAACTTTTATTTCAAGAACTTGTTAGGTATATGGACACATTGGGAGCAGAAGAAGAATATGTTTCTCCTCTCACTACTCCCAAATTTCCTCCTATTAATGAATCTCCATGCACAATTTATGACTTTTTAGGAGCGAAAATTTATGAACTTGATGCTTCCGACGATTTTATTTTAAATAAATTTTCGGATGAAAAATTAATTTTAGAAAATAAATAACCCGAGCCTAATCTTATAACTTCACAAGAGCCTCCTCCTTGCGAAGATTTTTCTGACGCATTTGCTTTTGATTTTTCTTTAACTAATGAATTTCATGAAGATGATGAGCTGTTGCAATCACACGTCGTCAATGATCCATTTGTCGCTCATCTACAGAAATTCACATCACCTCAGGTATGTATATGTGATGTGAATTTACATTTTCAAGTCAAATGTTCTAAGAAGACAAATCAAGAAGCAAGCGGAGGAGTAGCTGGTCAATCGTCTTCGGCGTATTCACCTAAGCGCGAATTAAGGGAGTTACCCATTCACTTACATTTTTATTTTTCATTCTCCTAATAATAACCGTCTAGCTTAAAGACGGGAAAAAGAAAAGCACTCTTGGAAGACACCCCTTGCTTATCTTCTAATTTTTATGAATTTTTCTTAAAATTTTCACTAATTAGTTTTTCCCCCTTCTACTTGATTTATAAACATTGGGGACAATGTTTATTTTTAAGCATGGGGGTGGATTCTTATTTATTATTTTTATCGAAAAAAAATGAAAAAAAATCTTTAAAAATAAAAAAAAAATAGAAAAATCTTTAAAAATTAATTTTTTTTTCTTTTTAATATAAAAAATGGAAAAAAAAGAAAAAAAGTAAAAAATATATAATAAACCCATGCTTAAATTTTTGTGACTTTTCAGAAATTTATTTTGAGTTAATTTATAAGAGTTTTTATAATTTTTGATTTTCTAATTTTTTGTTTCATCATAGTTAGTTAGATTTAATTTTTAGGCGATTTGATTTTAAGAAATAAATTTATGAAATAAATTTGTTTAGAGTAATCTATTTAGCCCTTTTTCTCTTTTAATTCAAATTAGTTTCAATTTTATAGTGCTTGGTTAAACAATTTCTAGATTTTAATTATAATCACTTATGCTTCAAGAGTCTTAGAAAATTTTAATTTACTATAGTTGCTCTCTAATTATTTTAATTTAATCTAAATATTGTTTAGTCTTCCCTTGTTTTTAAATTTTCTTGTTAGATCATATGTCACGGGGATAAGAGGATAAAATTCATTATTCCTTGGTACACATATGCAATTTTTTATTTTTGGTTAGATCATATGTCATGGGAATCAAGTATTCCTTGGTACACATATGCAACCCCAAAAAAGGAGTAAGAGGATAAAATTCATTACTCCTAAGCAATTTTATTTTTAATTAAAGAGAAAAAAATATCAAAAAAAAATTGTGTGGGTGTGAGAGGATAAAATTCATCACCCACAATCTAAAATCTCTTCAATTTTCTTATTCCCAAAACCCAATAGCCAATATTATTGTTTTAGAATTAAATTAAAATTTTAAGAGAGCATAAGTAGTAGTTTAAATTTTCCTTTAAGTTTCTTTTTAGTGAAAAAGTGTTAATAATTTTTAATCTAACTTTGTTTGCTAAATACTAAATTTTGAGCTCTAATTAATTTATTAGAGAAAACTTTGCTAAATATTTAGCTCTTCACATTTTACTTTCATATTTTAGGACTTAAAATTTTGAATCCCTAAAATTTTATTTTTAACTTTCTTTTGATTTAATAAATTTTTAGTTTGATTAAAAATTATATTAATATCTTATAAGTACTTCTCATAGTTTTGCTCTGGAATAGCAAAAGCTTAAGTATGGGGGTATTTGATAAGTAATATTTACGCGTATTTTTACTATAATATTTAGTTTTAATTAATCATATGTTATTTATTTTGGTTAATAAATTATATCTTTTTGATATCTGTTAAAAAATTTAAGTCTTATTTATTTTTGTAGGATTTATAACTATTTTTTAGTATTTATTTTAGTTTAATAATTAATATAAAATTAATAATAATTTAGGTATTTTTATTTATAAATCATTTATTTTGTATTTTAGTTTACTAATTTAATGTATATTTATTTTTGTAGGTTTATTAACGTGGTCGCGCTCCCGACGTTTGCAAAAGAAATATTTACCGAAGTCGTCACGTTGGCCGAGCAATTCATGTAGTCTACATGAAACCAAGTCAAAGTCTCGCTGCACTCGTTCAAGCCGATCAAGCGTTCACGTCGCAACTACCCATTCAGCTCTTCTTCATGCAAGCTCATGACAAATATATTATTATGCATTTATGCTGCCATGCCATCATCGCCAACTCTCAAAATGACCGGTGCCAAGCAAGTCTTCGACATTCAACTATTTTCATCATTCCCATACACAACGCCATCGTCGTCACCTTTTCATGTCAAAGCCCCCATCTCATCATACAACCTACATCACCACCCCTTTCTCTCTCTAAAAACTGCCACAGTTAAATACATGCACTTAATTATTATTATTATTATTATAACCATTTACTTCCCATCTTCATTTCTCCAAGAAACCGCTATCTCCTCTTTATTCCATGAAACCACCAACTTTATATTCTTCTTCATTATCTCTTCCCTCCATTTACCTCCTCTTAAATATTTGATAAATATTTGATGTTTCAACTCCATTTTAATTTTAGTAATTATGTCCACCATTCATCTCCTCTTTATAAACTATGAAACTCCCCCATTTAATTCGGTTGTTTTTTCATATATTTCAATAATATTTAAATATTATTACCGCTTTATTTTCCTCCTCTTACCCTTGGCCTTCCAACCTTTCATTTGTCTTTCATCCTTTCTTTTTTTCCTATAAATAATGGCCAATGGGGAATGATGAGGAGAGTCCACCATTGAGGTTGAAAATCGGGTTGGGTGGCTTATTTTCGGGATATCTTTAGAGTTAGTTTTATTTTATGCAATTTTATTTTATTTGCAATATATTTTAGATTTTTCTTTTCATGCAATTGTACTCTTTTATTTCTTAGTGATAGAATGTACTTTTCAATTATTAGTAGTTAAATTTCCATAAGTACTTGATCATGATGAAGCTTGGAATAAAATAAACTCTTCTTTTCTTTATCAAATGCTTTGTTCTTAATTTTGCTCGCTTCTGATTTATCTTTGATTTATATTTCGTCGAATTCATATTTCACGGATATGTTTTTCGATCCAAGATCCGTATCCTAAATGACCGAGAGGTTGCGGATACGAGTAGATCACACAAAGATAAAAGGAGTTGCATGCACTCCTCGAGAGAGGACGACATAAATCCTCCGGATTGGAGTCAAATCCAATAGAGTGGTTCACCGCCTAATGCAAGCTTAGGGGTTTCGACTGGCCGAGAGGTCTTAATCGATCAACCTAAGGTTAGTCAAAAGCATGAGCTCGAGAGAGACGCTTTTGTACTTAGGAACTTCCACGGTCGAGTGAGAAATTTAAGAGTCTTGCGTACTTTATATTTATGAAGGTTCATTTTAATCCAATGGGATTCTAGATCAAGTGCTATCTTTTTGTTTGTTTTCTAGCTTTAGTTTTAGTTTAACTTCAATTTATATTCCGATAAAATAATATCAATTTGCGTGAGTAGAAGTACCCAATAGGCCCCGAGTCTAATATGACATTTCCTATACTATTTTTCGATAGGTACGCTTGCCTATTTGAGATTATAGTTTGGATACATTTTTAAAACTATAAAATTCTTCATCACCTAGCCTGATTTCGGGGACGAAATCTTTTGTTTTGTTTATAGGATTTGTAACATCCCGATTCGCGGCAGGCCCCCATGCGAGTTTTGAGTCAGGAGGGCAGGCTTAAGTTCAGGAAAGTGGAGGAAAAAAGGTGGCACTTGTGAACTGGAGAAGTTAGTCCAGAGCAGGTTACACGCCCTGGGTCACGGGCATGACCCAGGGGCGTGACTGAAGGTACTCGAGTAGCTGCCGAGGTTACTCGAGTAGTTTTTAAGATACTCGAGTAAAATGGGTTACACTCCCTAGGTCACGGGCGTGACCCAGGGGCATGACTGAAGGTACTCGAGTAGCTGCCGAGGTTACTCGAGTAGTTTTCAAAATATTCAAGTAAAATGGGTTACACACCCTGGGTCACGGGCGTGACCCAGGGGTGTGATTGGAGGTACTCAAGTAGCTGCCTAGGTTACTCGAGTAGTTTTCAAGTACTCGAGTAAAGCGGGTTACACGCCCTAGGTCACGGGCGTGACCATGGGGCGTGACTTAAGGTACTCGAGTAGGTGCCCAAGGTACTCGAGTAGGTGGGTGGTTCTTGAGTGAGAGGGTTGCACGCCCTATGTCACGGGCGTGACCATGGGCTTGACCATGGGCATGACCTCTGTTCGACGATTTTAAGTGACGAATTCTCGATAGTTGAGTTCGATGATTTAGGTGTCACGCCCCATGTCACGGGCATGACTTGACTGACACGGGCGTGTACGTCCTATCCGCCATTTTAGATCGAACCGACAATGTAACTACCTGTAACGCTTCGCCCGAGCGGGATATGGGTAAGGACACGGGCGTGTCCCTACCTGTGTCACATTATATATATAAGGAACAGTGGAAAAACCTTAGCCATTTCACTCTTCCTCCCAGCCATAGTTTTCTGAGAGAAATCCTGTGGAGAAGGAGAGTTTACTGGAGGAAGATCTAGGGAAGGAGATCCGCCATCGCCGTAGAGGAGATGATGCTGTCGCGAAGAATCACAAGGTCTATGGCCGGAAATGGAACCGCTGGAAGTGAGGTGAGTTTCCTACCCTCTCCCTTAGTGCTAGATCTATAGTTATTCTCCTAGGCGAGACATCGACTCAAGAGAGTCTTGATGGAGAGGAGTTTTTTAGGAAAGGCCATGCTAGGACTTGTGTCCTAGGTTTTAGATCTTTTCAACCACTCCCTTCTTCTATGTGATGATAGGGGATGGTTTCGTGAAGGCTATTGGCCTCTTGAGGTTGAATAAGGGTGGAGGTTTTCTGGAATGACTTGGGAAGACCTCCTTGAGGAGGAAGATGAACTGATGTCGTTCATTCCGCCTTAAGATGCGTGCAGAATCTATATTCTGCGCGCAGCAAACTTCGTGGTCATTTTTAGGTGTGATATGGCCAGATCTGGACTTTTGGCTAAACACGAAAGTATAAGCCCTTGAAAATACCTTTCCAACGAATGGTTGCACGACTTCAGCCGAAGTGTGTAGCCACAGGAAAGCCTGGACGAAAATTACATCCGATAAATCCTGCATGCAGAATTGTGTTCTGTGCGCAGCGGACTTTGAAGCCAAATTCAAATAGGATACATTCAAATCTGGGTTGTGGGTTGAATATGAAAGTTGTAACCCATGAAAAGACCTTTCCATCAAGGGGTTACACGTCTTCGCTGGATTCTTGTAGCCTCAGAAATCTTCGGTTGAAATTACTGTCCAGATTCAATCTGCACTTAAAATTCTCGGTTTTTATATAATATGGATTTGGGTTTGGTGAAATCGATGTTGCAAATTAGCTTGAAGTTTTGATGAAATATTTCATAATTAACCACTGTAATGCTATGAATGATTAAACTTGTGAATTAAATTTCATACAACTAATTGTGAAGCAAGCTTTATTGAATGAATTGACTTGATAGAATTTGGTAAGTTGTTGTAGATGCATATCTTGTTATATCATGTTGGAAACAGATTTCGTACAATCGAAATGTGATGCAAGATTACTTGAACGGAATGACTTGATAAAAATTGGTAGACTATTACATGCGCATCATATATGTATTATGTTGGGATCATTTGGGATGTCATATGGGATGATAAGTTATGGCCAGGTGTATGTTCGATTGATGAATGGAATTTAGTAGTCCAATACTTAGAGCATCGGCTCCCTATGGGTAGTATTGGGAAGGAGTGTAAGTGCGGTGTTGACCATCTCAAGCTTGGATAGCTTGAGATGAGACAAACTGATGGTTGGGCTTGGTCCTCGGTGTTGACGTCCCGGGGCTCCTTCCGTGCCAGGTGGATGGTTGGGCTTGGTACTCGTGCCTTCTTCCGAGGCTCCTTCCATGCCACGATGATGTGGAATTTGCATGTGGTGTGAGTCGACACGCGGTGTCGTAATCCTGGGTTAAGGATAGTGTGGAAGGTCTACGGGCTCGCCAGTCATCACACCGACGGGAGTCGACCGTTAGACTTTGGGCGGTTGGGCTTCGTCCTCGGTGTTCACGTCCCGGGGCTCCTTCCGTGCTAGGTGAACGGTTGGGCTTGGTCATCGTGCTCACTCCGAGGCTCCTTCTGGGTCACACAAGGTCAGTTCGAGGCTTGGTCCTCGGTGCACATCTACCCGAGGCTCCCGCTGGGCCATAGTACGCATGGGCTCCGCTGTTGTGTTCTTAGCGTTGAGGCATACGGAGGCCTAGGTGATGTAGTCTGGATACCATCCTATTAGTAGAGACACCTGCTCTACTGTCACCGCCTGGCCATGACGGCTGATGCCTGAGAGGTTAGCTCCCTGCTCGAAAAGTGGGAACTAATGGTCTATGTCGACATAGCGGTTACATGGGTGTGCATGGGTGAGTCATTGCATAGCATACATACCATTTCATATCATTGCACAACAAGATCCTCATTGTATAGGTTTGTATGGGCACTCTTATATGATGAGTTACTTTATGCAAATCGACACTTAACTTATAAGCTTGTATGGGCATCCTTATAAGTTAAGTTACTTACCTATTGTAGTTTTCTTACACTTGATGTTATACTAACACTTGTAGAATTGTTAGTTTATACATTGATAGCTCTTGTAGAACTGCTAGTTTATACATTGATACTCATGTACCTTGCCACCTGTTTGTACCATTTATACTTGTTATATATTGTACTATTATTCCTTTTTCCCCGCCCGGTGCCGAGGAGTCGCTGGGGGATCGGATGTGAAACCACTTAGTCGTTTCGACTAACGGTTGCTTCGTTTTCCTTTTTAGGAGGCCACCCCGCAGGTAGAGCAGCAGCAGGCGTTGCTGCAGGACAGCCAGGCCAGGACGACAGGACCTGAGGGGACGATATCGTCGCTACCGTCAGTTACTGATGTTAGTACTTTGATACTCTGATGTAGCCCGTTTGGGCAATGTTTAGCTATACTCTGATATATTGTAGAAGCATGTTTTAGCTTCTCCTTTATTGATGTATTTGGACTATATGCTTAGTGTGGATTTGGCTTCTCTGCTTATTATATTTTGGTTGGTTTGGCATGTCATATTGATATTCTTATAGCCTTCAGAATAGGCGTATTGTGGTACAGGTTAGCCCGTGTGCTAATGCTACCGCAAGGCGGCTATTCTGGGCATAAGATCGCCACCTTCGTGCCGTGTTTTGGGATCCGGGAGGGGGGTCCTATATTATTTCCCTAAGAAATAATGACTTATCTATCTTTCCTCTTGTGAACTTGTTCTTAAGAAGAAAGATAGACAATGTCTCATACAAAGCTCGAGGAGCTTGTTTCAAATCATATAACGCTTTAGATAACAGATAAACATAATCAGGAAAGTTAGAATCAACAAAACCTGGAGGTTGTTCCACATACACCTCTTCCTTTATGTCACCATTAAGGAAGGAAGACTTCACGTCCATCTGATAGACAGTGAAGCCCTTAAGAGCGACATATGCTAGGAATAACCTAATTGCCTCCAGCCTTGCCACTGGAGCGTACGTCTGGTCAAAGTCGATTTCATCTTCTTGTCGATATCCTTTGGCCATGAGTCTGGCCTTATTCTTTATGATCGTTCCATCCTCGTCCATCTTGTTCTTGTAGACCCACTTTGTCCCGATGACATTCTTACCTTTGTGTCTTGGAACAAGTTTCCAGACTTGACAACGCTTGAACTGATTTAGTTCTTCTTCCATCGCCATTATCCAAGATGCGTCTGAGTTTGCTTCCTCAAACTTCTTCGGTTCAACCTGAGAGAAAAAACTCAAATATAAATTCTCGTTAGTTGTACCTCTACGAGTTCTGACACCATCCCGGGGATCTCCTATGATTTGGTCCATTGGGTGATCCTTCAGATGTCTGAGCTCTAGAGTCCTTGCATCTGTAGTGTCTTCTTCAATCACTGGAGTGACTTCATCAACTTGGATGATTTCTTCATCTTCATCATCAACCTCTTCAATCAAGGTTGAAGTGGTGATCTTAATGAATTTTTCACATTTTTTTGGTCAGCTCACCCAAGTTAAGTTCTTTCATCTTGGTACCTGAATCTTCAATGAATACACTAGAAGAGTTGCTTTACAGCAAACTCGTCTCATCAAATACAACATGTATGGATTCTTCTGTAACGTCCTGATTCGCACTAGGCCCCTCATGCACATTTTTGGGTCAGGAGAACTGACTTGGGTTCAGGGGTGTGCTGGTAACTGGGCTGCACTTGTAAATAGGAGGAGAAATTAGTTGAGCATAGGACACGGGTAGAGACACGGGCGTGTCCCTTCCCGTGTGGGAGAGGCTAGCTCTCGAGTCGACGACTTGAGTGTGTCCAGAGAAGGATACAGGTAGTGAAACGGGCGTGTCACTACCCGTGTGAAATGGCATGGGTAGAGACACGGCCTTGTCCCTACCCATGTGTGTGTCGAGTTAACCTCGACAAAGCATGTCGGGATCGACGAAATGTATGACACGGGTAGAGACACGGGCATGTCCCTACCCGTGTGTGTGTGTATGTGTCTAGTTGAACTCGACGAAGCGTGTCGAGATCGACGAAGTGTGTCGAGATCAACGAAATGTATGACACGGGTAGAGATACGGGTGTGTCCCTACCCGTGTGTGTGTATGTGTCGTGTTGAACTCGACGAAGCTTGTCGAGATTGACGATGTGTGTCGAGATTGACAAAATGTATGACACGGGTAGAGACACAGGCGTGTACCTACCCGTGTGTTTGTGTGTCGAGTCGAGTTCGTTGAGATGTATCCAGAGAAGGTCATGGCCAGGGAACACAGACGTGTCATGTGGACACAGGTTTGGACACAGGCATGTCACTACCCGTGTCGAGTGTTGAACCGACACTAAAACCGTAGTTGACGCTTCACCCGAAGCAGGACACGGGTAAGGACACGGGCGTGTCCCTACCCATGTCAATTTTCATATATAAGGGTTGTGAAAACCGTAGAAGTTTCCACTCCTCATTACAGCCATTTTTCCTGAGAGAAACTTGTGTGGAGAGGGAAAATTGCTGGAGCAAGTCTTGGAGGAGAAGATCCGCCGCCGCCGTGAAAGAGAAGATGCCGCCAAGAAGAGTCACAAGATCCATGTCCGGAAATAGTGGAAATGCCGGAAATGAGGTGAGTTTCCTCCACTCTCCCTTGTTGCTAGATCTATAGATATCTAGGTGAGATGTCAACTCAAAAGAGTCTAGACTAGTGAGATGGTGATTTCTCTAGGAAGATGTCGTTCTAGGGCTTGTGCTCTAAGGCTAGTTAGGTCTTCAACCTCTCCAACCTTCTATGCGAAGATGGCGGATGGTTTTTTGAAGAATCATGGGCTCATGAGGGTGAATAATGGAGGAGGAACTTCTGGTGTGATGTTGGAAGACCGACTTGAGGAGGAAGATGAACCAATGTCGTTCATTCATCCTTAAGATGCGTGTAGAATCTGTGTTCTGCGCACAACAGTCTTCTTGGCCATTTTCAGATGTGATATGGCCAGATCTGGGCTGTCGACTAAACACCAAAGTTGAAGTTCTCAAAAAGACCTTTCCAACGATTGGTTGCACGACTTCAGGTGGAGTCTGTAGCCATGGGAATGTCTGAACAAATATGATGTCCGATAAATCCTGCATGCAGAAATTGTGTTCTGTACGCAGCGGACTTCAAGGCTGATTTCAAGTATGATACTATTGAATCTGGGTTGTGGTCTGAACACAAAAGTTGTAGCACATGGGAATACCTTTCCATCAATGGGTTACATGCCTTCACCGGATTCATGTAGCTTCAGGAATCTCCGGTCGAACATGCTGTCCAAATTTATCATGTACTTAAATTCTGGGTTTGGAATGATATTCGATTTGGACTCGGTAGAGATAATGTTGCAAATTAACTTGAGTTTGTTGAACTTTTCATGCTAATCATCTTAGTCCAATGAATGATTATGTTTATTAGTTGGATTCCACATAATTAATTTGTGAAGCGAAGCATATCTAAACGAAACGATTTGATGGAAATTGTTAGACTATTATAAATGAGCATCATGATTATAACATGTTGAATCATTTGGGATCAAAGGTAGGATGATAACTAATGGCCACGTGTAACGGAATGAATTGTGTCCAATGCTTAGTGTATCGTCTCCCTACGGGTAGCATTATGAAGGGATGTCAGTGCGGTGTTGACCGTCACTAGTTGGGAGTGCAATGAGATGAGTCAAAGTCGGTCGGTTGGGCTTGGTCCTCGGTGCTCATTTCTCGGGGCTCCTTCCGTGCCTAGTGGATGGTTGGGCTTGGTCCTCGTGCTTTATCTGAGGCTCCTTCCATGCCACAGTGATGTGGAATTGCATGTGATGTGAGTCAACACGCGGTGTCGTAATCCTGGGTTAAGGATAGTGTGGCAGGTCTATGGGCTCGCCGATCGTCACACCGACGGGAGTTGGCAGTTAACCTTTGGGCGGTTGGGCTTGGTCCTCGGTGTTCACGTCCCGGGGCTCCTTCCATGTCAAGTGAACGGTTGGGCTGTTTCCTCGTGCTTTCTTCAGAGGCCCCTTCTGGGTCACACAAGGCCATTTCGGGGCTGTGTTCTCGGTGCACACCTACACGAGACCCCCGCTGGGCCATAGTACACATGGGCTCTACTGTTGTGTTCTTAGCGTTGAGGCGTACGGAGGCCTAGGTAAAGTAGTATGGATACCCGCTTAGTAGTAAAGATGCCCGCTCTACTGTCACCGCCTGGCCACGGCGGTTGATGCCTGAGAGGTTAGCTACCTGCTCGAATAGTGGGAACTACTAGTCTATGTCGGCATAGCGGTTGCATGTGTGTGATCATGGGTGAATCATTTCATAGCATATATACCATTTAATAACATTGCACAATAAGACCCTCATCGTATAAGTTTGTATGAGAACTCCTATACGATGAGTTACTTTATGTAAACCGATGCTTAACTTATAAGTTTGTATGGGCATCCTTATAAGTTAAGTTACTTTCCTACTGTAGTTACTTGTACTTGATGGTTTGCTATTGTTTATGTAGAACTGCTAGAATAAAATGCTATTAATCTTATTGTACCACTACCACCTGCTTGTACCTGTTATACTATTTATTATACCTTGTACTCTTGTTCTTTTCTCTGCCCGGTGCCGAGGAGTCGCCGGGGGAGTGGATGTGAAGTCACTTAAGTCTTTTCGACTAACGGTTGCTACGTCTTCCTTTTTAGGAGGTCTCCCCGCAGGTAGTGAAGCCGCAGAGTTTGCAGCAGGACAGCCAGTCTAGGACGACAGGGCCTGAAGGGACGGTACCGTCACTACCGTCAGTTACTGATATGAGTGTTGAGTGACTCTGATGTAGCCCCGTTGGGCGTTTATTAGCTGTACTCTGATATATTATAGAAGCATGTTTTAGCTTCTCTATTTTGATGTACTTTGGACTTATATACTCTGTGTGGATTTGAATTCTCTTATTATATTTGGTTGGGTTGACATATGAATATATTGATATTGCTTGTAGCCGGCAGAATAGGCGTCTTATGGTACAGGTTAGCCCGTGTGCTAATACTACCGCAAGGCGGCTGTTCTGGGCATAAGACCCCCTTCGTGCCGTGTTTTGGTATCCGAGAGGGGGGGTCTTACAAATGGTATCAGTTTGCCACAATGCTCAACTAAAGAAGTCCTTCTTCTTGAGCACTTCATCCTTGACCTTTTGCCTTTCAAAGTAATGATAATGCTTTGGAAAGTATTTGCTAGGCTCCACAAAGATTGCAGGTATTTTTCCAGCTTTGAGATCTCTTCTGAATTGATATATGGCATCTTGCCGCTTCTGATATTTGCTCCATTCTTGTTCAGAATACCACTTGCCTCTATCATGTATATTGTCTTTAACAGCTTGTCAGGCAGTAAGAATAATATTTCTGGAGGTAGGAGTCCATTGTTCAAAATCCGTCTTTAATTCTGCCTGCTCTCTGAACTTTTTCTTAGATAATTGAGCTTCTTTCTGAGCATCCCTAGTTCTTTGTGCTTCTTGCTCTCATTGCAAAGCAGCTCTAGACATTTCAACCTTTTCAATAAGAACATTATGTACCTCCTTTGGAAGACTATACATTTGTTGTACTGCATAGTGAATTCCATCAAAATCTGGAGGTGGATAGATGACTAGGGCTACTTCCTACTAAACTCCTTCAATAGAAGCAGGTTGAATGCCAGATTCAGTAATGTTGTCATCATCACAGAGGGGTGGATAACCAAGAGTTGCTCTGATGGCATTGGTTATCCATTTAGCATGTTCAGAGCTTGCATTGACTAACACTCTCTCCCCCTTTATGACTTCTTGTTCAATATGGTATCTTAGATCATCCTTTTGAAATCTTATCTGATCAGCTAGATAATTTGTGTCTTCTTTGTAGAAGGATTTGAATTTCTGCAGCAGATCAGAAATTGCCTTTTGAGAGGCCTGGATAGTGGTTTGGACATGAGCTAAATCAGCTATGATTTGTTTATCAAAATCAGACTTTACTTTAACCATGTTATCTTGTACAGCAGTTGCTTGATTCTTGAGTTCTGTGACAATAACATTATGTGATTCTGTAAGATTGTCATTCATTCTTATTTTGTTTTCCAGAACATAACCTTATTTGACTGCAATATCATCTATATGAGTTTTGGCTTCCTGTTGTTGTTTGGCCAACTAGACTACTGCATGACCTCCCTTTTGGAAGCATTCAGTCATTTCCATTTTGTGCAAATTAACTTCAAATTTGATTGATTTGATATCTTGTGCCAATGTAAATTGCAGTTCCTTATGACTCTCATCCACATATTTCTCAATAGCAATTCTTTGCTCATCCAATTTCATTTGCAGTTACACTAGAAGTGAACTGAAGTCTACTGAAGGAGCTTGTATTTGTGTGGCAGTTTGCAAGGTTTTCTTAAAGCTTGAGCTCCTTTTCCTGAGCTCCACAAGTTTTCTCTTCTTAGCCCTGGAGGCCTCTTCATCTTCTGAGGAATCAGATGAAGTATCTATGTACATTGTGTCTTTTGGACTAGTGGCAACATTTAGTAGCTCCTTCTAAGTTCTTGGCTTCTCCCCCTCAGTCCTTGCTCCTAGTAAATCAGGAAATAATTCTTCTAATGTAACCTCTTGTTGCATTTGAACTGGTGGAATAACTGTTGCTTTCTAAGCTGATGGACCTTCTTCAAAATCAAAAGGTTCTTCCATCATAATTTCATGATCAAGGACATTGATTTGATCATTTTGATCAACATCATTCATATGCACGTCTAGTGCATCATTCATAGTGACTATAGCAGCTTGATTTATATCTTGTATTACCTCATGTATAGATTTAGTGGTTGCTTCACTGTCCAATCCAGCTGTTTGGACATTTGGCTCTTACTTATGAGCTCCCCCTGAATGTGATGCCACTTGTTGAGCTGAAGCTTGAAGTGGCTCATTAGCTCCCCCTTGAAGAGTGTCTTCCTGGACCTAATCCACTGGGATGTGGCTTGCAGGAATCTGCTCCCCCTGCACCTGGCCATCAGTCACAGTTTCTGGAGTAGGTGACTTTCTAGTACTCTTGGGTCCTTCTCCATCTGAGCTGAAAACAACTTCTTCTGAATCACTGGAAGATTCAGTTGTCTTGTGTTGAGGTTTCTACTTCGTCTGAGCCTGTTTCTGGGATTTCTGAGATGTAGAGACATCCTTGGTCAATACCCTATCCCATCTGGACAGTATTCTTAAGTCCATTCTTCTCATGTGATTAATCTTAGAGCCTGCTATTTGATTCATCACTTCTGTAATAGTCAAGGTCAGATATAGGCTTAGTATTCTGCCCAGATTAGGTTTCTTGATTGCTTCTTTGATCTTGTCAAAGACAACAACAGACTAGTTTGTTTTCACCTTGAAGATAAATCTGATCATGTGATTGAACATACAGGCTGAAATCCTATCATGTCCTCCTGATTTGCATAGAATAACCTTCCCTATAATCTCTAACAGGAATTTGCCCGGGGAATTCATTCCCTTCCTGGTCATCGAAGATCCAATCTTGATTGTGGGATCCAGCCCACACCATTGAAGAGCATCTTTTGTCATGGAAGATGCAATGTCATCTTCTTCCTTAATCCTGGGAAGTTGAAGTGTTTTTTCTTAAACTTTTCTGTGTTAGTTTTACCTTTGTTCCTTGTACAGATGACTTAATTTTCATCCCCGTCGAATCCATGGATGCCGACGAGTAGAATTCAAGAACTTCCTTTTTCCATATCCTTGTAGGTTCTGAGACCAAGTACTCCAATCCATTATCGATGATTAGGGTAATCACGGCTTGGATATCTAGCGTGCAGTCTCAAATTCATGACGAACTAGTTCATATCCCTCGTTGATGTTCTCTTCCAGCTTTGGCGCCATTAGGGATGAGAGATTGAGGAGAAGAGAGATGAAGGTCTGGGCGACACAAATGGTTTGGTGTCGAGAATGCTGAGAGCGTGATCGATAAGGTCTTGTTTCCACCTATTTATACACTTCTAAAAGAAGATCAAAAGGCGGGCGGAAATTTGCGTATTGTGTCGACACAATTGGGATGGTGTCGACACAGACTACTAAAGTCTGGACAGAGAACTTAAAGGTATGACAATACTATGTGTCGGCACCAATTGTGATGTGTCGACACAGACAACCTTAAGAGTATACACTAATTTCTGCATGTCGACACAGACGACTGTATGTGCCGACACAAATATCTAAGTGTCATGAGAGCTATGTTTCGACACCAAAACCTGAGTGTCGACACAACCTTCTTGAAGTGTCGACAGAATGTTCCTTATGTGTCGACACCAACGACTATGTGTCGACTCAAATGTCTTTATGTGTCGACACAGAATTACTTAGTCATTTTTATCATTCTTATTCCAAGTTCAGCATGCCTAATTCAATTTTAAAGTAATTGAATTTAGTTTCATCCAGTGGTTTGGTGAACTGGTTAGCAATTTGATAATTAGTGTTGACAAATTCTAAACTTATGTCTTCTTTTTCAACATGATCTCTAATAAAATGAAATCTGATTTCTATGTGCTTAGTTCTGCTATTAGAAACAAGATTTCTAGCAATAGATATGACACTAGTAGAATCATAATATAATGGAGTTCTACTTACCTTGATGCCATAATCTTCAAGTTGATGTTATATCCATAACAACTGAGCACAGCAATTGCCTGCAGCTACATATTCAGACTCAGTAGTGGATATAGCCACACTTGTCTGCTTTTTGCTGCTCCATGACACCAATCTTCCACCTAGGAACTGACATGTGCCAGTGGTGCTTTTCCTATCTTCTTTGCATCCTGCAAAGTCTGCATCTGAATAACCTGTTAGTAGAAAATCTCTATTCTTAGGGTACCAAAGGTAAAGATTTGGTGTTCCCTTAAGATATCTCAAAATTCTTTTGACAGCAATATAATGAGATTCTTTAGGACAAGCTTGATACATAGCACAGACACATGTAGCATATATGATGTCTGGTCTACTAGATGTTAAGTAAATAAGGGAGCCAATTAACCCTCTATACAAAGACTCATCTACATGTTTTCTTGCATCATCTTTGCTTATAGGCATACTTGACCCCATTGGAGTTCTCATGGTGGAGGATGAATCCATGTCATATTTCTTAATTAACTCCTTGGTAAACTTAGACTGGGATATTTCAGTTGATCCAAAGATAATGTCATCAACATATATCTAGACTAGGATGATTTTGCCTTTTGATTCCCTTAGGAATAGAGTTTTGTTTATTTTCCCCCTTGAGAATTTGTTCTCAATAAGGAAGGTAAACATTATTTCATACCAAGCCCTAAGGGCTTGTTTCAATCCATATAGAGCTTTCTTAAGCCTATATATATATAATCATGATAGAGAGGATCTACAAAACCTGATGGTTGTTTAACATAAACTTCCTCTTTTATGTCACCATTCAAAAATGCTGACTTTACATCCATTTGGAATACCTTGAACCCTTGATAAGCTGCATAGGCAAGGAACAGCCTTTTTACTTCCAACCTAGCCACTGGGGCAAATGTTTGGTAAAAGTCTATTCCTTCTTCCTGCCTGTAGCCTTTTGGTACCAGTCTTGCTTTGTTTTTGACTATAGTGTTATTTTCATCTAACTTGTTCCTGTAGATCCACTTAGTCCCTATGACATTGTGATTCTTTGGTTTAGGAACCAACTTCCAGACTTTATATCTTCTGAATTGATTCAGTTCTTCCTGCATGGCATCAATCCAATTTAGGTCTTGTATGGCCTCTTCAAATTTCTTGGGTTCCATCTGGGACAGGAATCTTGAGCAAAGAACTGTGTTCAAGTTCTTGCTCCTTGTCTGAACACCATGTCTTGGATCAGTAATAATTTGGTGTGTTGGATCCCTTAGATGTCTAATCACTGGAGGCAGTCTATCCACAACTTGAATTTCTCCAATCTCCCCACCATGATGTACTTCATTGTCTTCATCATCAGCTTGTGAGTCTTGTACTCCCCCTGGACATCATCCTTCATTTTCCGCATCCTGTCTTACAGGCTGGTCTTCACTAATGGTTAGCTTGTCCATCTTTTCCTTTAAACCTGTAGAACTACAGGGAGTGCTAGACAGCTCACAGTTAATTAGCTTAGATTCATCAAAAACTACATGGATAGATTCTTCTACAGCTTGAGTAGTCAAGTTATAGATCCTGTATGCCTTACTGCTATTGTTGTACCCAACCAATATCCCATCTTGGGATTTGGCAGCAAACTTTGTTAAATGAGACTTGCCATTATTAAGTACATAGCATTTGCTACCAAAGATCCTAAAATAGGATATATTTGGTTTTCTGCCTTTCCTAATTTCATAGGGTGTCTTCTTGTGACTTTTGGTGATTGAAGGTCTGTTGAGAACATGACATGCAGTGTTTACTGCCTCAGCCTAAAAATATTCTGGGAGAGAAGTGTCACTTATTAGTGTTCTACCAGCCTCAATAAGAGTCCAATTCTTTCTTTCAGCAATACCATTTTGCTGGGGAGTTCTAGGTGAGGAGAACTGTTGATGAATCCCTAGTTCTTCACAAAATCTTGTCACGCATTCAGACTAAAATTCAGTCCCATGGTCACTTCTAATTTTGACCACTGAATTGTTAAGTTCATTCTGAGTTTGCCTAACAAAATTATGGAAGACAGTAGGGGTTTCAAATTTCTGCCTCAGGAAGAAAACCCATGTAAATCTTGAATAGTCATCCACAACCACAAATGTGTAGACTTTCCAACCTAGACTATGAACTGGCATAGGACCAAATAGATCCATATGCAGAAGGTACAAAAACCTCACTGTGTATTTGGTATCAAGACTATGGAAGGAGGTCTTGGTCTGTTTGCCTTTTTGATAAGCTGAACATACACCCTCCTTGATGCACTTGACTTGAGGACCATTTCTCACTAACTCTTTACTAAAGAGTTGACCAATGGTCTTGTAGTTAAGGTGAGCATGCCTCTTGTTCCATTTGAAACAATGAGAAGATTTCTTATCTACAACTAGGCAAACAGGAGAATCTTTATTCTTACTCACAAAATTTAGACAATAAACATTTCCTTTTCTATAGCCTGACAAGATGACCTCTTGATCACTTGTCCTTCTAATTTGACACCAATTCTTAATGAAATAAGTGTCATAACCAAGATAACTTAGTTGGCTTATGTTTATTACGTTATGTTTCAGACCTTTCACATAAGCCACTTGGGTGATAGTGAAAGAGCTATTGGAAATGTTACCAAAACCTTTGATGACCCCCTTTTCAGATCCACCAAAGATCACTTTGGGTCCATTCTCTATGGGAGAGTAATCCTCCAGCATCCTTCTTGTTCCAGTCATGTGCCTGGAACATCCACTGTCCAAGTACCATATTGGGGAATGTCCACTTAGACTCACCTACATTAAATAAAATTACTTAACCTTAGAACCCCAATAATTATTGGGTTCTAGGTTCAGGTTATACTGAAACTTGACATACTTGCCTGCAGCCTTTTTGACAGGTAAGCTTGTATTTTTCCTGACTGTAGTGTTGTGCCAACAATCAATGACATAATCACCCACTTTGCCACAACACTAGCACTCAAATCTGTTGTATCTTCTTTTAAGTACAGTCTTAACAACATTGTTGTCAACGGTCCTTTTATTGAGTGCTGGGGCTGGTGCATCAAACACTGATGATTCATGAAGAAAATGGTGTGTTTGTTCATGGGCTGCCCTATTGGCATTTACACCCTTATCATTCTGATCACCAAGCTTACAGTGACCATGTATAATGTCATGGTCATACCTGTTAGTAGGCTGCATCACTTTCCTGAAAGAAATAGGGGGTTTGGAGGCTACTGGCTGAACTGGGGCTTTGCCTTTCTTTTAAACATAGCTTCCCTAGTTCTTCCCTTGAAGCCTAATCCTGTCTTACCCTTTTGGAGGATGAAGTCATCAATTAAGAGTAAGACTGACTTTGGCTTTAAGAATTTAGCCAAAAGATCCTTCTCTTTTTGAAGTCTGACTTCCAAACTCTTGATTTGATCATTTTTGAAGGTAGTTGTACCCATCTGAATAATAGTTATGTTTTTCAGTTTGACAACTTCATTCATCTTCAAATCCAGCATTTTTGTTGAACTTGATGCAGCCAATTGAAGAGATGCAATTTCCTTAGCCTGTTCTTTGATAAGGATTCTTCTTCTCTTAAGAGCTTGCAACAGATCACCATACTCATCAATTAGTTGATGAACATCCCCTTCAGATTCAGAGTCATACTCATCTCTTGATGCAAATGCTTCTGATTCTAATCCAGTATAATAATCAGAACCTGGAGATAGACTGTTTACCTTACTGGGACCAGGCTGATCCTCGCACTGATCTTCCTCAGACAAAGCCATCAGCCCTCTACAATGATGATCTTCAATCCCATTAATAGAGTCTAGCAATTGCAAGAATTTTGATTCAACTGGATCCTCTTCAGTAGTGAATAATCCAATATAGGATTCAGGTTCAGCCTCTTCTCCTGAATCTGATGATGAGGAATCAGTCCAACTTTTCTGCTTCTTTGCAACAATGGATCTCTCCTTCTTGCCCTTATTTTTATGTTTCTTCTTGTCATTAGATTCCTTTATTTTATCTGGGCAGTCAGCAACAACATGTCCAGACCTGTTACAACAATAGCAAACAATCTTAAAAGGAGTTAAGTTGATAGGTATTGTGCCATACCTGTCCTTTTTTGAAGATTTCTTTTTTTGGTAATAGTCATGCTTGGACTGTGAGGAGGATGGCTTGGTTCTCCACTATATTTTCTTCAAGAATCTTTGAAATTGCCTTGTGAAGGCAGCAAAATCTTCATCAGAATTAGGGCTGTCTGATGTGTTGTTGTCAAAATTATCTGAGTTAACTTCAGCATCTTTCCTAGGAGGAGATGGAGATATCCTCCTGTCCTTCTTTGGGGCTTCCACCTTGAAGGCCATAGATTTCTCTTTGTACTCAGACCTATTGCCTTTCTCTTCCTCCTTTCTGGCCATAAGCTGGTTAGTGATCTGAGAAACTTATCATTAAGCTCATATGTGCTAAAGACTCTTCCATATGACATTAGTTCATTTACTATTCTGAAAAACTTCTTGTAGCACTCAGTTATGCTGTCTATTTTGGTTTGTCTAAAGCTTTCATATTCTTGATTTAACATGGACTTTCAGTCCTCTCTTACTTCTTCTGATCCCTCCATGTAGACAATCAAAGTGTCCCACATCTCCTTGGAGGTTTTATAGTGAACCAAGTTTTGGAAGGTTGAGTCATCTATAGCACTAACTATTATATTATGTGCTCTCTTATCCATAGTGGCTAAGATGATCTCATCCTTTGTCATTTCAGAGTAGCTTTTTGGAGTCCTGATGTTGGCATCAAGAGCTGAGATATTCATAGGAATGAATGACCCTTCTTTGACTATGATGTAGATTCTTTGGTCAGTAGCTTCCATGAACAATCTTACTCTCTCTTTCCATATGCCAAAAATTTCAATTCTACAGATAGGTAGTTTCATGGATCCAAGTTCCTTATGATTTTCACCTGAACCCATTTTGTCTAACTGATAACTATCTTATAGATCAACTCAGACTGTTAAGTCTATTCTTGAGCAACCTCGCTTTGATAACACTTGAAAGAATTGGTTTCAAGATATCATAAACACCTAGAGGGGGGGGGGGGGGGTTAATAGGTTCAATTCCTTTTTATTAAGGTAGATAAAATATATTAATGTTAGACTACTTATTCCGTAATTGTCACAGTACAGTTTAAAAACAAACACAACCAACACAGAATGCAAGCAGATTTATAGTGGTTCCCCAAGAGATGGGTACATCCACTTTCCCCCTTCTCCTATCTAGCAGTATAATAGATTCAGCCTAACACCCTTCTTTCTTCTCAGATCCTCAGATCTTACAACTCAGAACCCTGAAAGGTTCCTATAGCTCACACTTCAACAAGTGCTACAACTCAGATTCTTCCAAAGAATCCTACCTCAGAGTGAGTCCACACTCCTACAACTCAGGAAATCTAGCGCTACCTCAGCCTCTTTCACCAGGCCTACAACTCAGAGAAATTAATCCCCTATCTCAAGCACTCAGCCCTACCTCAGCCTTTATAAACTTAGGCTTACAACTTAGAGAGATAACTCTCTTACACTCAGATCTATAAAAGATCCTACAGAGAAAATTGATTATAAAAAGAATAAATCCTTCACCCAGGTAGAGAGAGAAAGGGTTGAAGGTTTCTTGATCAGTTCGTGATAGATCTGACTGCTTAAGATTCAACCTATCTTAGCTTCTTCAAAGCTTCTTGAATCTGAACAAAGTAAGGTTGATCTTTCTGTGAAGTTGGAGTTGATCCTCAATCCAGCTTCCTCTTCTTTTAGATGTAGATCTGAATTCTTCTTGCAGACTTGTTCAGAATCTGCCCTTAGAGACTTGTTGATTTCAGGATCTGAACTTCTCTTCTTATTAGATCTCTCTCACTGTCCTCTATTTCTATTGATGATATAACATGTCTTTATATAGATCCTTCTGAGGTTACCGGCTGATCAGGTTCATAACGACCTTCTGACAGCTCTAATAGATGCAACAGCTTTATTAGTTATGACACCTATCAAGTCTTCAGTCTTGACAATTGATACCTCAATGTACTCTATCTCAACAGAAAAATGTCGAGACAAAACTCCAAATGTGTCAACACAAATAGACCATGTGTCGACACAATTCTTGATGATGTCGACACAGCTCTCACAGTGTCGACATAGCCCTTCTTTTTCTACTCGACACAGCTTATGTGGAATGTGTCGACACAACAACTTCAAGTCTCGACAAAGTTGTTGTTGATAGAATTATGGTGTGTGTCGACACAAGTCCTATGTGTCGACATAATTGTTGTCGACAGAATTCTGGCATGTGTCGACACAAGTCCTGTGTGTCGACACAATTGTTGTCTATATATTTTTTGTGTGTCGACACAATCTGGTTTCTGGTGTCGACACAACTCCTTGTCAAGTGTCGACACTTGTAGTTAGAAACTTTTCTGCATTTCCTTAACCTGCACATTAAAACTCAACAACCCATCAAATACACAATGATGTATATTATTGAGTTAAGTGAGGCGTCTCCAAATCAAGTACATAGTTTCCAATGTACCCAACAGTAGATAACGCACGGCGGTAAGTCTATGAACTCGTTTCCCTGTGCAGATCTGAGTCCAACATCTACTAACGCACAAATTCTCTAAGCAGTCACAACACACATACAGAAATGATCAAAACAGATATAAAAGATTTTATTGCATGATTTCAAAATAGCAATAGTTCTAGATGTGTACAAAAAGGTGAACTCCGTGACGCCGGAGATAGAGGCAATGAATAGAAACACTCTTTTGGTTTCTATACTTATCCGCTCCATGGACCGGTTGGCTCTCTCCTTTTCCTTCCAGGAAAAGTCTTCGATCTGAATCTTCACCTCCACATAAAGAAGGGTCTTAGAGCACCACTAGATCCTCCCGATCTAGACGTCCTTATCCCAAGACGATTTCCACGGATTCCTACCCAGATTCCGACGACCCTTACCAGTCGATTTTCCTCTGCAAAAGATTTAGAAAAATCAAAAATATTACAGGAATAAGAGATGTAAATATTTAAAAAGATGAAGTTCTCCATCTTGAAGACTTCTCTGTAGAACGATCCTCGGCCGGTGCTTGAGATCTCCATTTGACGGCAACCGGTCAGCTCTTCGCATTCGATGTAGATCTTGGATCGCCGGAGTCTTTCGATCACGAGTGGGAGGGGCACTGTCTTCTTCTTCGATAGAGACTTGTGGAACGTAGCGCACGAAAGAGAGGCCGAACCCTAGAATTCACGAACTCCCGTCCTTCCAATTACACCAGATTATTAGGCACAGAAACCAAGGCGGCCTTTTATACGTTTTCATGAAAATATGCTACCACTGGCAGTAAGACTAGCTTCCGGTAGTAAGTTCATGCGCTTGATGTGCTAGCTATCGTCCAAATATGGAATGCTATTTAAAACGAAATATTTGCCGCTTTATTCATTGCTAGCACCATACGGTTACTACTACCGCCGCGCGGTAATATGGAGCATGATGATTCAAAACAGTCATGTCGATTCATCAAGAGGCTAGCACGACACAGTACCTCTATCGCCTACTGTAGAATAACATTCGTCAAAGGTTCCTGCTTGACATTCGTCGAGCGCCTAGTGCGAAGCGTTAGCACTACCACATGCCAGTACTTTGATTTCGAGAAGCCATGCGTTCGTCGAGAAGGAAAGTGTTGCGCGGTAACTTATAGAGCCTGGCGATAGAAGCCAATCAATGCCACTTGTCTCGACGCAGTCAACTCTTTTCTTCTCAATGCTCTCGACGCGGTGTTGAGTGAGCTAGCGCATGGCGGGATCAGCTATAGGAGGCTTCTGCTCTTCACTTGAACCAGTAAACCTGCACACTCTATCAACAGAAGATGTGATCAAATACAATCTGGGAGTTGATATTCTCAAACACAGGGCATGTGAAACATCGGTCCAACAAAATCCCCCTTTTGATAATATCAACTTCCGTTCATGAGAAATAACAATGAGATAGAGTGCATATAAAGAATACGAGTTATAGGTTATCATCAGGTTACAGCAGGTTCTCTATATGGTTTCCCTACACGAACTCTCCCTATCTGGTTTCCCTACACGCGCTCCCCCAATCTACATGTTTGACATGCTCCCCCTATCTATGTGCACTCCCCCTACATGTGACCTCTCCTAATCCCATACTCAAGAGCATACTCATGAACACTTTATTCTCCCCCTTTGATAATATCAAAAGGGTGGGCAAGGCCAACCAGACATGCAGGATGAAAAATTGTAGAAATGATGAGCGTTGAGACAAATATCAAGTAGTCCACACACAAAGGTAAATATAAACATGACACACATAGAGGTGAATCAACAAAAATACATATCAGGGAATTTCAAGCACATGAGTCACACACTAGAGCAAAGTACACAGTCAGAGGAAATCAATTTTCAGATTTAACATGAATTGAACAACACAGACTAAACTAAGCACACAACGAGTACGAGTATGTTTACATTGCTATAAGAGTAAGGAAGTAATCAAGTGAGACAAACATTGAAAAAAGTTATAAGTGTGAATTGTGTGCTAGTACGTATTGTGCTAAAGCGAAGGATAGTGTAGTTGCAGTTCAATTCATATGCGTGGAAGTCTTAGACACGATAATGACATGTGTTCGTATAATATCGATAACGAGATACACCAAGGTAAATATAACATGTTGTCCATGGATACCTTGATCGTCCAGGAACCTAACATAAGAGAAATAAGACGAATAATCACCTCACATGTCATTCGATATCATATCAAGGCAAAAACACTAGGGGCACTAAGCTAAAGATAGAGTCATTGCACAAGATTGAAGTGACTCTCTAACCAAGGTGCTCATTCTCACAATGCTCATGAAGACTTATCAGGAGGAATGAGTAGTGCTTGGGGGGACCGTGATAAGAGATGTGATAGCTTCCATAGATTTATTCTGTTAGCGTAGATCTATCACTTTAATCAATTTTTTTAAAAAGGTTCACGGAGCCCCGAGTCAATCGAAATATATCCACCTAGATAGATACACTTTAACTTGTATACATACGACCTTTGTCGGTAATTGTGCCCTATAATGTTCCTCAGGATTTGAAGAGGCATCACCAATCATGCTAAGGGGCATAATGTAATACCCCCATCTGTCATATGGAATATAATAGAAGGTCCAGCCGGGGCCCCACACCATATTCCACAGATAGTTAGTGGGATTACATAAGAATACCAAATTAACAGCATAGGAATACGCATCCTAACTCAGAGCATTCTAGCAGAAGCTTTTAAAACAGTTATACGAACCCAGACATAACACATGAATGTCCACTATAACCACATTAGGAATGAAACAACATACACTAATCATATGTCCGTACTTCGATTCCGAACTCTATATGCAAAACTATGGGGATAAACCACATTTACTTGAAGCAATACCTCACACTCACCTCCCACTCGCGGCAGAGAGTTTCTTATGCAAAAAGGAAGAGGACTTCACATGTCCAAGTAGAGAATCGTTACCCGAGAGGTTCGCTTCAGCGCCATGGAAAACTAGTTGGATGAAAACCACCACAACGGACTTGCCTTCGTAGATCTGGGCTCGGCTCGCGATTCGGAACTCCGAAGCTCCAACAATGGCAGGATTCCTCCTTCTTCTTCTCCATTTTCCCTCCCCTCTCTCTACCCCTTAGAAAGAGAAAGGGCCAAAGTAAATGAGGTTTAAACCCTCATTTCCCGACCTTATACCACCAGGGAGGATTCCAGGCCGTCGGATCCCACTTAAAAGAAACGAAAGGCCCTGATTCACCTTTAAAATCTTCTTCCTAGGTCCGTACACAGCTTGTGACATGCCCGTGTCACACGCTGTGACTCACAATTGTAAAAGAATTCGTCCATCTCAGAATAAGACATGGCCTCTAACACGCCCGTGTCAATCCTGGACACGCTCATGTCAACCCTGGACACTCTCGTGTGCCTCAATTGACGCTAAAACCATCACGCACAAACAGGACACGGCCCTATGACATACCCGTGTCATAGGCCGTGTGCCTATCACGGCATAAGACATGCCCGTGTTCAACACTCGACATAACTCGGCCAATTCCAGAAAAGGACACGGCTTTGGACACTCCCGTGTCCTAGGCCGTGTTGCTCACTCGACACAACCCGATAAACACAGAGCAGGATAAGGCTTTGGACACACCCGTGTCTTCCCTGTACACGCCCATGTCCACCATGGACACACCCCTTTTACAGGCCGTGAAACTTCAAGGGTTCAAAAAGTCCTTAAAAACACTACCCATTCATATTCGATTTTTGGGGCGTTATAATTCTCCCACTTAAAAGAATTTCATCCCGAAATTACAGAATGGAGAAGTACACAAAATTAAAGGGTACCTGAGTATAAAAGCTCGGGATACACCGCAAGCATGGTCTGCTCTCGCTCCCATGAAAGCTCCTCATGACCACAATTGTCCCATCAGACCTTGACTATCCTAATAGCTTTGTTCCATAATTATTTGACCTCCGTATCCTCGATTCGAATGGGTCTAACCTTCGATGTTAGCCTACTATCGTCTGATACTTAATCCACAACAACCACCTGTGCTGGTTCTTTCACGACTTTGCGTAGGACCGAATTGTGAAATATATCATGCAATCCACTCAGTTATACCGAAAGAGACAACCGATAGGCAGCTTCAACAACTCGCTCCGAGATCTCAAAAGACCCAACATACCTCTGACGAAGCTTCTTTAAGCATCGAATCCTTGATACGCCTTTAAACGACTTTATCTTGAGGTGTACCCTGTCACCCACCGCAAACTCTACATTCTGATGCTTGGCGTTGTAGTACTTGGCTTGTCTATCTTGAGTAATCAGTAGCTATTCCCGATCAACCCAATTGTTGACGTAGCATCTACAAACTCTCTTCGCTTATAAAGCTTCGATTCTTGTATTTCTACCCAAGCCAAAGTGTACGACACCTCCTTTCGTATAGAGCCTCAAAAGGCACCATTTGAATACTGGCTTGGAAGTTGTTATTGTATGCAAACTCAATCATGTAAAGATTGTCCTCCCACCTTTTACCAAAATCCAATGCACACATCCGAAGCATGTCTTTTATCGTCCTGTTCACCCTTTCAGTTTGCCCATCTGTCTGCGGGTGAAAAGCTGTGCTGAAGTTCAGCTTGGTACCCTATAACTGATGAATGAGCCTTTAATCGTTGGATGTGAACCGACCATCATGATCACTAATGATGCTCCGGGGTACACCATGCAAACGGACTATAATATCCACATAAAGCTTCACTAGCTTCTCCACGGAATCATCCATCTTATTGGGTATAAAATGTTACACATTTGTTAAACGATCAACAATCACCCAAATGACATCGTTCCCCTTGTGTGATCTTAGCAAACCGTGCACGAAATCTATAGATTTGTCATCAAACTTCCACTCCGGTATAGGCAAGGACAGCTGAGGTGCTTGTTGTTACCACTGGTTGTGGGGGACCTATTAAGATAGAGTTGTATATGTCCTTATCAATAGAATTCATATATAATCTGATCCTTACCTTCCAAAGAGCAAACTTATTTAAGTTGCACACTGGAGGCCATTTTTCTTTCTGGTGAGTTCGTCGACCTGAGTTTGACAAATTGGGATGAGTTCGTCGAACTCCACTCTGAGAATGATAGAGGTCAATTTTTGAGGCCCAAAATCGTCGATCTCTGGTCGACGAACCATACTGGTTTCGTCGATCGTAGTTCAACGAATAATCATTATATAAATCTGCGTTCGGAGTTCGTCGAATGGAGTTCGATGAACTGTACTTATTTCGTCGATCTGCGTTCGATGAAATCTGCTGAACATTATTTTTATTTGGAATTTTCTTATTTTGTTTTCTTTTCTTATTCTTTGGTTTTGATTCAATTTGTTCAACATTATTATTATCCAACTTTTCCTTTCCCTTTTCTGATACAAATTTTATGGGTGTAGTAAATATATTTTTCTGAAGAAGTGGGGGTTGGCTTGATGATGCACCTAAGCCCAGCTTGCCATTAAGTCTGCCATTTACTGTGCTTGTGATGTCCATCAACTTGATACTTCTCCAATTTAGTGATTCTTCAAGTTTCCTAGCCTCAACAAATTCAGATTTTAGTGAAATTATTTGCTTATGAGCTCATGTTAGTTCATCTTTAAGTTTAATATTTTCAGAAATCAAATTTTCTTGATTAGACAATCTTTCCCTAAGTATTTTGATTTCTTTTTCAGAGTTAATTAAATATATACATATGGTTTTGAATTCAATTTTAAAACTATCAGAACTATAATCAAATGATGATAGTACTGATCATCTTCTGATTCTGAAGCTTCTTCATTATCAGATTCTTCTTCATCATCTGATGGGCTGCAAGAGACATTGATAGCCATGAGGCAGATTTACTTGCCTTGGCCTCTTCTTCCTCTTCACTGGAGCTGGAAGGTGTATGTTGGAACACCCTATTACTAATTTGGGTCAGGATCACTATGTCTCTAGGAATCTGTGTTTGACCTTCTGTATAGCTTAATAGGTCAATTAGAATTGAGTCTAAGGGTTAGAAGTCTAGGATTGGAAGCTGCCCTGAAGACCAAGTTTTTCTGTAGACCAAGTCTAATCGTCGAGCTCAGCACGACGATTCGTCGAACTCCGGTCGACGATCGTCTAGCTCAACTTCTACAGATCGTCGAGCTCCATTTGACGCTCGCTGAGCTCAACCTCATAATATCGTCGAGCTCCACTCGACGATCGCTGAGCTCAACTTCACAATATCGTCGAACTCCATTCGACGATCGGTGAGCTCAGGTCGACGATTTTGACTTTGCATTGGATCCTTATCTCTGAGCTCAGTTCGACGATCTTTGAGCTCAGATCGACGATTATTTTGTTGCTTGAATCTTCCAGTTCGCTGAGCTCAGCTCGACGATAGCAGAGCTCAGTTCGACATTTTCAGTTATCTTCCAGAATTCAAATTCAAATCAGTTAGAAGTTATTCTGTATTTAATTCAGAAGATCTGCTAGCCGTTTTCATTTACTTCTGGACCAAGTTTCAAGGGATTTTTCAAGGAATAATTCAGTGGACTTTCCTTCAGAAGAAATTATGCAATTAAGGCTGTAATCAATGCAGACCAACGGCTATCTTTGACAGAGTGATATTCTATTCTGGCACAGAGAATAAAAGATAGAATATTTTTGAATCAAGATAGAGATTAACAAGAATAGGACACACAACTCAGTATACAGAGACTCTTTCAAAATTTTCTGTCAAGAAGAATTCTGAAGAACACTCATCAAAGAGATCAAGCATTCTTCAGATCTCTTCAGCTCTCAAAGTGTTCAAGGCCAACACCATTTCAAGACTCTAGACACTCAACATTTCAGCTTGCTGAAATCATCTATTGCTGGAGATCTATCTTTGAAGGCCTATCACCCTCAGCAAAGCTTTTCTTCCTGAAGATTTCAAGGATTCAGGGGGAGCTTTGACATCAATCCACTTAGTCTTCTCAGTTGATTGAGAAAGAGAAGACTGCCATAACTCTCTCACCCCCACTCTGTAAAGGGTTTTTCAAACTCCCTTCAAAAGTTTGAATCTGGTTTTTGAGCACCTTGTCAAAAGCTCATTGGTGGCAAGACACCTGATCAAAAAATCTGATTTGGTTTTTGAGCACCTTATCAAAAGCTCATTGGTGCCCAGGACACCTGATCAACTCATCCTGCAGTGGATTCCTACCTAGGGTGGTAGAAGAGTGGATGTACCCAAGTTTGGGGAACCACTATATTTCCTTGTGTCCTCTGGTTCTGCTTGTTTTCTTTTTGTTTCTGGCCTAGATTTTCTTGTGCTTAGCTCTTGCATAGCTTAGTTTTGTGATTAGTTTTATTTCTGCTTCCCTGCTCACACTCATTACAACAATTGTTGTAAAGCTTTGCAAAAGTTTTTTTTTTGTGTTTTAAAAGCACCATATACTCTATTCACCCCCCCTCTAGAGTATATCAGATCTAGTTTCCCTTTCAATTGGTATCAGAGCCATGTTGGTTAAACATACCATACCTGATTGGTTGTACAGGCTAACACCTGAACCCCAAGATCCCAAACTAGATCTTTTTGTTATTATTAGATTTTGTTTGCACAAATCATGGCCCAAAACAAAGATTATGCTAGCACCAGACCTCCAGTGTGCAATCTGTCAAAGTTTGCACTTTGGAAAGCAAGGATTAGACTCTACATGAATTCTATTGACGAAGATATTTTTAATTCTGTTTTGACAGTGTGTCCAAGACCCCCAGAGAGCACAAGCACAAATGCTGTTCCACCTCCATCAGGAACAGATGCTGACATCAAAAAGTGGAAAGTAGCTGATGCCAAGGCTATGAACATTCTAGCTCAGACAATATCAGATGACATTTTTCAAAAGGTAGCTGAATGTAATTCAGCCAAGGAGATTTGGGACAAGCTCTCAGAAATAGTTTCAGGCTCAGCTGATGAGAGAAAGGACAGAAGATCCCATCTCATCTCCCAATATGAGAACTTCAAGAAGGGAGAAACTGAGTCAGTGGGAGACATGTACAACAGACTGAGTCTAATTGTCAGTGAACTGAGGACATTAGACAAAGAGATCTCACTGACAGAACTTAATGACAAGATCCTAATGTGCTTTCCCAGCACTTGGGATTCAAGAATCTGGCCAATTAAAGATGCCAGAAGTCTGAATGAGATCACCACTGAAGCCTTGTTGGGTAAGCTCAAATCTTATGAGCTACTCATCAAGAACAGAGAGGAAGAACAAAAGGCTGCTTCACCAGCCACAAGAAAGGAGAAGACCATAGCGTTCAAGGCAACTGAGGATCTGCCTGAAGAAAAAGGGAACAGGCAATGATGAACTTCTCAGCTTGTTGGCCAAAAGATTCTATAAGATGGCCAGAAAGGACTTCAGAAGAAGATCATACAAGGAGCAGGATAAGCCAAGGTATGACAAGTCCATTGGCAATAACAAAGACATTATTTGCTTTGGTTGCAGGAAACCAGGGCATATAGTTCCTGACTGTCCAGAGAACAAGAACAAGGACAGAAGGGAAAGAAAAGAGAGAAGAAAGGAGAAAGACTCCAAAAGGAGTGGCAATAGCAAACCTTCTTTCAGCAAAAATAAGCATACAAGGAAAGGGTTTGTTGCTGAATCCTGGAGTGAGACTGAAGAGGAGTCAGAAGCCTCTTCCAGCTCCAGTGATGATGAGGATGATGCAGAGGAAAAGTAGTTCTGCATGATGGCAATCAATGCCTCACAACACAACTCAGAGGAAGAGGAGTCAGAGTCAGACTCAGAGACTCAACCTGAAGAAGATCAGGTAATCAGCTCTTTTGATTTTACTTCAGAAGATTTTAAATCTGAATTTAAAGCACTATGTTTAGACCTACTAAAGTCTGAGAAAGAGATCATCTCTCTCAGAAATCAATTATCTGAACAAAATGTTTTAAAGTCAGAAAACCTCAAACTCTCTCAGGAGTTGGAGAACTATAGGGAACAGATAGCTACACTGAAAAGTGAGCTCTCTGAGGCCAAGAAGCTTGAAGAATCCCTTAATGGGAGAAGCATCAAGCTGATGGACATCACAAGCACAGTGAACTCAAGATTCAACAGTACACTGGGCTTGGGTGCCTCATCCAGCCAACCTATTGTTCTGACAACTCCTATCAAGTTCATTTCTGACAAGGGAAAGGGAGTTGTAGAGGTTGCCAGGAAAAATTCTGATCTGCCTCAGAAAACTAAGTCCCAGCACAAATCGTCGAACGGAGATCGACGATCGCCGAATGAAGATCGACGATCGCCGAACGCAGCTCGACGATCTCAGGACAGATCGTCGAACGCAGATCGATGATCTCAGCCAAAGTCGTCGAACGCAGGTCGACGATCCCATATACCTGACCTCAGCCATAGTCGACCGTCGAACGGAGCTCGACGATCTGACCCACGATCGTTGAACGCAGCTCCAAGATCGTCGAACAGAGGTCAGAGCTCTGGAAACTCTTTCAAAGGCAAGTCAAAATTGAATCCTAAGGGTTCTTCATCCCAAACCTTTAACCCTTATACTGAATGGATTATACCTCCAAGGAGATATCATCCTGAAGGATATAAGAGTCAGCCAGGGATGTCTTTCATTTCTGAATTTAGAGGTTATCAACCTAGGCCCAAGGTAAACTGGGTCAAAAACAAGTGAATTGTTTTATGTGCAGGTGAAGATCTATCCAACATCTAACCAGCAATGGTATTTGGATAGTGGTGCTCTAAGCACATGACAGGGAACAAGGACAACCTCACTGCCTTTAGAGCCAAGCTTGGACCCAAGGTTATCTTTGGTGATTCCAACTTTGGACAAACTAAAGGATATGGTGCAGTACAGATTGGTTCAGTAACCTTCAAGAAGGTAGCATATGTGGAAGGACTGAAGCATAACCTAATCAGCATCAGTCAGCTGTGTGATGAAGGCTACCAGGTGACCTTCAACAAAACCTTATGCAAAATCAAGTCAGAGGACAACACAACTGTGTTGACAGGTAAAAGGAAAGGTAACATCTATCTAGTAGACTTTCTTTCAACTGATATAGATATTTGCCTGTTTAACTCAGTTTGTAGACCAAATGTTTTATGACATAAGAGACTAGGACACCTAAACCTTAGAACTATTGCTAGGCTCTCCAAGGACAACCTTGTTAGAGGACTACCTTCTGGCCCCTACAAGAAGGAAGGACTCTGCAAGGCTTGTCAATTAGGCAAGCAAACTAAAAACAGTTTTAAGTCACTTAATAAGAGTGATTCACCTAGGATATTGTATATGTTACACATGGATCTATTTGGACCCATCACAGTACAAAGCCTAGGAGGGAAATCCTACACTTTAGTAATTGTAGATGACTTCTCTAGATTCACTTGGGTGTTCTTTCTAAGGAAGAAGTCTGATAACTTTAAGTGTCTGACAGAGTTTCTCAAATGTATACAGATTGAGTTCAATACTCACATTGCCCTGATCAGAAGTGATCATGGGACAGAGTTTGATTCTCTTCTTATGCAAGAGTTCTGTCAGAGTGAAGGGATCAGGCATACTTTCTCAGCTCCTAGAACTCCTCAACAAAATGGGGTAGCTGAAAGGAAAAATAGAACCCTTATTGAATCTGCCACTACATTGTTGTCAGATGCTCATCTACCTCTATCCTTTTGGGTAGAGGCAGTGAACACCTCCAACTATGTGCTGAACAGAAGTCTGATACATAAACTAAAGGGAAAGACTCCCTATGAATTACTCAAAGGGAAGAAACCTAAAGTTGACTATTTCAGAATTTTTGGTTGCATTTGCTATATTCACAATAATGACAAGAAATATTTAGCAAAATTTCAAGCTAAAGCTGATGAAGGAGTGTTTCTGGGATACTCCATGATCAGCAAGGCCTATAGGGTCTATAATAAATCATCTTTGAAAATTGAGGAATCTGTTCATGTTTCTTTTGATGAAACTAACATGTCTTTCAAGGAGAAGATTTCTTCTACCATAGAACCTTTGCAGGAACTCTCTCTAGTTGAAGATATGAACAAGTTACAGGTTGCTCAAGAGGATGAAAGCAGTGAAGATGAAGGGAATGCTCAACACATTGAAGCACAACCTGAAGAGCCAGTTGTTGTACCACAAGAGGAAACAACAACACAGGTTGGTGAACAATCAACACCCCCTGTTGATCTAGTAACATCAAGAGACCATCCAATTTCCCAAATAATTGGAGAAATCTCAGCTGGTGTGCAAACCAGAAATCAGGTCAACCAAAACCTGTTGCACACTGCTTCCTTTCTCAAATTGAACCTCAGTCCATTCAAGATGCAGAGCAAGATCCACACTGGATCATTGCCATGCAAGAGGAGTTGCATCAATTTGAGAGGAACAAAGTATGGGAACTAGTGCCAAAGCCTAAGGATCATTCCATTGTTGGAACAAAATGGGTATTCAGAAATAAACTGGATGATCAAGGAGTAATAATAAGGAACAAGGCAAGGCTAGTTGCCCAGGGATATTCTCAAGAAGAAGGAATTGACTACGACCAGACCTTTGCACCTGTTGCAAGATTAGAAGCCATCAGGATATTTTTAGCTTATGCAGCTCACAAAGGCTTCAAGGTTTATCAGATGGATGTCAAGAGTGCTTTCTTAAATGGAGACATCAAAGAGGAAGTATATGTCAGACAACCTCCAGGTTTTATCTCTCCAACTTATCCTGATTATGTTTTTAGATTAAATAAAGCATTATATGGTCTCAAGCAAGCTCCTAGAGCATGGTATGAGACCCTAGCATGCTTTCTCTTGGAAAATGGTTTTATCAGGGGTAGAGTAGACCAAACTCTTTTTATTAGAACCCATAAGTCCCATACCCTACTAGTACAAATTTATGTAGACGATATCATTTTTGTTCTACTGACTCAAAATTGTGCAGAAGGTTTTCTAATCTAATGCATTCTAAATTTGAGATGAGTAGCATGGGTGAGCTATCCTTCTTCCTAGGATTGCAAGTCAAACAACATGCTGAAGGCATCTTTATTTCTCAAACCAAATATGCTAATGAGTTGGTTAAGAAATTTGGTATGTCTGAGGCATCTTGTATGAAAACACCCATGCCTACCAATGCTGTATTGGATGCTGATGAACATGGGAAACCTGTTGATCAGACAACATATAGAGCAATGATTGGCTCTTTACTGTATCTTACAGCTAGTAGACCAGATATAATGTTTGCTACATGTATATGTGCTAGGTTCCAAGTAAGCCCTAGAGAGTCACACCTAACATTAGTAAAGAGGATTCTCAGGTATGTTAAAAGTTGTCCAAATCTAGGTCTCTGGTATCCAAAAGATTCAGCATTTGAGTTAACTGGATTCTCTGATGCTGATTATGCTGGATGCAGAATTGACAGGAAAAGCACCAGTGGAACTTGTCAGTTCCTTGGTGATAGACTTGTCTCTTGGTTTTGTAAGAAACAAACATCTGTGTCAACTTCAACTGCTGAAGCTGAATATATGGCTGCAGGTAGTTGTTGTTCACAAATACTGTGGATTCAAAATCAACTCCTAGACTATGGTTACAACTTAGAGAAGTCAAAAATCTTTTGTGACAATACAAGTGCTATTTCCATAGCTCAAAATCCAGTCCTCCATAGTAGGACAAAACACATAGAGATTAGGCATCACTTCTTAAGGGACAATGTTGAAAAGAATAAAATTGAACTGCAATATATCCCAACTGATTTACAAAGGGGAGATATTTTCACCAAGCCTTTGGATGAAAAGAAACACACTTTCTTCCTAAATCAGTTAGGAATGTTAGATGGAGGAAGTCTTAAATAATACCCAAGATTTTGGAAAGCTAAAAATTGACCAAGACTAGGCAAAATTCTGATTTTTCTTAGTGTCTAGAATTTTCTGATCTCTGAACTGCGCTCGACGATTTCCCCAAAGATCGTCGAACGGAGTTCGACGATTCCCAGAATCGTCGAACTGAGTTCGGCGCCCCTCAGATAGTATGAACTATCTCTTCCGGTCAACGATCGTCGAACGGCGCTCGACGATTTTGTCCCCTGAACGATCGTCGAACGGAGCTCGACGCCTTTCCAGATCGTCGAACGGAGATCGACGATGTTGGAGTCTCTTCAGATTCCTTTAGAAGCCTCGATCGTCGAACTGAGTTCAACGATCTTTCCAATTCTGCGTCGAACCCTAATATAAAACTCATTTTTCGCCGTCGTTCTCTCTTGCGCTTTCAATTTCTCTGCAAGAATTTTCTTCCCTCCAAACAGTTCTACGCTTGTTCGTTTTGTTTGTTAAATTTTTGCAGGTACAATGGCCGTATCAGTTGCTGTTCTAGCCGCCATGAAGTTCGATGCAGGATTCGACATTGATCTGGACTCATTCAACACTACTGATCAAATCTTCCAGGACATTTTGAGTTTATTCAAGGATCAGAACTTGTCTGCCCTCATGACCACTAGAATCAAGCTTGCTTCAGATGAAATAAAGGAATGGGTCTATACTGCTCACAACCTTGACAACAACACAATAGTTGGATCTATTGCTGGAACTCAGGTACCTCTGACCCCCACAGTTTTAACAGAGGTCTTTGGTTTGAGAAATGGAGAAGACTCTGCTGAATTATCTGGGGAGGAATTTTCTGATATACTTGCCAGGATGGGTCATCCAGAGGGAAACCCTAGCAAGTTATTCAAAGGAACTTGTCTGTTGAGTACAGGTTCCTAGCAGATGTTGTAGGAAAAAGTGCTGCTGGCAAAGCACTCAGCTCATGATACTATCTCCAGACATCAGCTCTGCCTCATGGGAGCTCTGGTAGATAAGAAAAGCTTGAACTGTGGAGAGGTCTTCTTTGACCTGATAAAGAAGAAAATCAATAAAAGTTTTGTTAATTTTGGAAGGATCCTTGGAGTCTTCTTGCAAAACAAATGCCCTGCCTTGCTGGTCTCCTCTGGAGTGCACATTAATGCCTCCAAGAGACTCACCTGTGCCCTCTTTGGCAAGTGGGACAGGCAGATAAGCAAGCCCAGCAGGCCCTCTTCTAGTGCTCCTTCAGGCACCAGGACTCAAAGAGTCACTCCCCCACAGGTCTCTGCTCCTGCAGAAGACCTGGCTGCTGCTGTTGCTGCTTCCTCTCCTCCTCCAAGCCTCAACCCTACCTCTTCCATCCACCATTCCAGCTTCATCCACAATTACCATCTCCAGCCCATCTCCAACATCAATTCCATCTCCAGCAACCATTTCATCACCTCCAGTAGACCATTTCCACCCATTGTTCTCCTATCCACCACCAGATGTCACATCATCTCCATCCATACCATCATTCACCCTTCTGGATGAATCCTACATGGATGATTCCCCCTCTTCTCCTCCAGAATTACCCTCCTCCTCAACCTCATTCCAAGATCTCCTCCACCACATCATTGACCAACCAACATTCACTCCATCCATATCCATCCCCATATCCATCTCCACCATCCCCACACCTCAGCCATCCATCCCTACACTCTCCAGCCCTCCACTTCCAGCTTCCTCAGCCATCCCTATACCATCTACCTCTGCTCCTGCTATTGAGCATGTAGATCTGCCAGCCTTAGCTGACAAGTTGTATGAGCTACTTGCCCCCAGGCTCTCTCTTCTCATGGAGGCCTCCTTAGCTCCTCTACAACAGTCAGTGGCAGCCCTATCTGCCAGGCTTTCCTCCCTCCTTCCTCAGGCAGCACCTCCAGCAGTGTGCCTTGATACAGATGTATCTGCATCCAGGCAGGGGAGATGCCATATGAAGCCAACCTTCATGCTGCTGTTGCTGCTGCTTCTGCTCCTGTTGTTGATACTGCTGTTGCTGCTGCTGTTGTTTTTGTATCTACTGCTCCTGTTGCTGCTACTCCAGTCCAGGCTCCTACTGCAGTTTTGGCAATAGACCTAAGGTCTTTGCTTTCTGCCTTTGATACTGCATACTTCAGCCATCTCCCAGAGCCTAATGCTGTCCAGCCCCAGAAGATCTGTCCAAGGCTCTGGTGCCTTTCTCTGGCTGTGACCCCAGCATTATTTCCTCCTTTGTACTCTCAGTGATTACTGCTGCTGCTGCTGCTGAATGAGAAAGGTCTGCCTTTGCTTCTGAAATTGTTGATGCTAATGCTGAAGTTGTTCTCCCTGCTGCTGAAATTCAAATTGCTTCTGATGAGCAAACATCCCAGGATTTTCTGATGACAGAGGCCACTGTGTTTGAGCCTGCTGCAGATTCTGATGATGTCACTGCTACTGTCACTTCTCCAGCTTCTGTTGCTCCATCTGCTGAAGATTTTGTTGTTGTTACTGAAGCTGCTGCTGCCATCACTCCTGAAGTTACTAGTGTTGTTTCTGCTTCTCCTTCTGTATCTGCTGCTGAATCTGCTGCCCCATCTGCTGTTGTTCATGTATCTGCTGTTGTATTTGCTGCTGTTCCTACTGCTGCCCTTCTGCTTCTGCCTCATCTGCTGCAATTCAACTGAAGAAAGATCTTATGAAGAAGATAGATGCTATATATGATGCCCAGAGTTCTGACTCTGATGAGTTCAAGACAGACTCTGATGACTCTGCTGCCACTATTGCCAGGAAGAGGAAAGCTAGAAGCAAGGCTATGAAAAGGGTTCCTCCTGCAAAAGTAAAAGATGATAATGATATTCCTTACTATATTCTGCATAACTGCCAAATTACTGAACATTGGATGCAGTACTCTAAAAATCAGCTGAAAGCAATGAAGAAGAAAAGAAAGTATGAGAAGGGCTCCTCCCAGTTCCAGCACCCTTATCCTCCTCCACCACCTCCTCCTGATGCAGGTGCAGGTGGAAGCTCTGCAAGTCAAGCCCCAGCTAGAAGCCAGGCTCCCTATCAACCTCATGCCAGATCTTATCAAAGGGAAAGCCAATCTAGGGGTTCTTATTCCAGGAGAGGAGGATACAGGGGAAGTCAAAGAGATATTCAGGTATATTCTAAAGGGCATTCCAGGCAGCACCCTTACTCCAGGGGAGGACATGCTTCATCTGATACTACTTCTGGTCCATTCCCCTTTAAGCTCAAAGAGACAGTGTCTGCTAGGCCTCCTCAAGACACTTCTTCCAACAGGTATGAGCCACCTGTACCATTTGAGGACCCTGAAAGAACCCAGCCTCTTGGACTGCTAGAATGAAAGAAATGGCTGCATTAGACCAGATAAAGAAAGCCAGAGAGCAAGGCTTAGACACTTCTAATATTTCTACCATGTCAGAGCAAAGACAAAAGGAGTTAGAAAGATATGCCTCCAGCAAGTTCTTTGATGCAGACAGATACATGGAGTTGCATCCTGCTGCTGTGGTTCCCAGGACTTCAAAGCAAACATACTTGGGTGCAGCTGATGACACTAGGTCTAACAAGGAAGCCCTGAACCCTAACAGAGAAATCAAGATGGTTAAAGCAAAGAGAAGAAGTAACTCTGTAAGGTGACAATCTTTGGTTTTTCTGAACTGCTATCTGGATGTCATATATATATATATATCTGTGATGTTTCTGCAATATGTCTAGCTGTTGTTGTTTTTATGCTTTTCTGATTGTATGATGTTATTTAATTTTTCCAAAGTCTGTAAATAGTTTTCCTAACCCAAATAGGGGGAGATTGTTGGAACACCCTATTACTAATTTGGGTCAGGATCACTATGTCTCTAGGAATCTGTGTTTGACCTTCTGTATAGCTTAATAGGTCAATTAGAATTGAGTCTAAGGGTTAGAAGTCTAGGATTGGAAGCTGCCCTGAAGACCAAGTTTTTCTGTAGACCAAGTCTAATCGTCGAGCTCAGCACGACGATTCGTCGAACTCCGGTCGACGATCGTCTAGCTCAACTTCTACAGATCGTCGAGCTCCATTCGACGATCGCTGAGCTCAACCTCATAATATCGTCGAGCTCCACTCAACGATCGCTTAGCTCAACTTCACAATATCGTCGAACTCCATTCGACGATCGGTGAGCTCAGGTCGACGATTTTGACTATGCATTGGATCCTTATCTCTGAGCTCAGTTCGACGATCTTTGAGCTCAGATCGACGATTATTTTGTTGCTTGAATCTTCCAGTTCGCTGAGCTCAGCTCGACGATAGCAGAGCTCAGTTCGACGTTTTCAGTTATCTTCCAGAATTCAAATTCAAATCAGTTAGAAGTTATTCTGCATTTAATTCAGAAGATCTGCTAGCCGTTTTCATTTACTTCTGGACCAAGTTTCAAGGGATTTTTCAAGGAATAATTCAGTGGACTTTCCTTCAGAAGAAATTATGCAATTAAGGCTGTAATCAATGCAGACCAACGGCTATCTTTGACAGAGTGATATTCTATTCTGGCATAGAGAATAAAAGATAGAATGTTTTTGAATCAAGATAGAGATTAACAAGAATAGGACACACAACTCAGTATACAGAGACTCTTTTCAAAATTTTCTGTCAAGAAGAATTCTGAAGAACACTCATCAAAGAGATCAAGCATTCTTCAGATCTCTTCAGCTCTCAAAGTGTTCAAGGCCAACACCATTTCAAGACTCCAGACACTCAACATTTCAGCTTGCTGAAATCATCTATTGCTGGAGATCTATCTTTGAAGGCCTATCACCCTCAGCAAAGCTTTTCTTCCTGAAGATTTCAAGGATTCAGGGGGAGCTTTGACATCAATCCACTTAGTCTTCTCAGTTGATTGAGAAAGAGAAGACTGCCATAACTCTCTCACCCCCACTCTGTAAAGGGTTTTTCAAACTCCCTTCAAAAGTTTGAATCTGGTTTTTGAGCACCTTGTCAAAAGCTCATTGGTGGCAAGACACCTGATCAAAAAATCTGATTTGGTTTTTGAGCACCTTATCAAAAGCTCATTGGTGCCCAAGACACCTGATCAACTCATCCTGCAGTGGATTCCTACCTAGGGTGGTAGAAGAGTGGATGTACCCAAGTTTGGGGAACCACTATATTTCCTTGTGTCCTCTGGTTCTGCTTGTTTTCTTTTTGTTTCTGGCCTAGATTTTCTTGTGCTTAGCTCTTGCATAGCTTAGTTTTGTGATTAGTTTTATTTCTGCTTCCCTGCTCACACTCATTACAACAATTGTTGTAAAGCTTTGCAAAAGTTTTTTTTGTGTTTTAAAAGCACCATATACTCTATTCACCCCCCCTCTAGAGTATATCAGATCTAGTTTCCCTTTCAGTGTAGATTCATCTTCTATGTCACTCCATGTTTCAGCCACAAAGCCCTTTTCCTTCTTTTTGTACTTGATGGAGGAAGGCTTGTTGTATTGCTTGCTTCTGGAGTCTTTTTCTCTTCTCCTCTCATTCTTCTGATTCTCAGGACACTCTGAGATGAAGTGTCCTTGTTTCCTACATCCAAAACATTATTTATTTAGTAGGATTTTTATCATACCTGGGCTTGTCATCATTCCTGGATGACTTTCTCCTGAAGTCCTTCCTAGCCATTTTGTAGAATCTCTTTGCAAAGAGACTCATCAGTTCTTCATTGACTGTTGAAGCTTCAGTCTCTTCTACATCTTTGAATGCAATATTCTGCTCCTTTCTTGCTGGTGGAGGAGTCCTTTGTTCTGCAGCTTCCCTGGATTTGATCAACTACTCATAAGAATTGAGCTTTCCTAGAAGAGATTCTATGGAAATCTCAATCAAACTTCTGGCCTCCTTGATTGGCCAGATCCTAGAATCCCATGAGCTTGGGATTCCAGGATCTTGTCATTCACCTCTGTGAGAGAGATGTCTTTGTCCAAGATCTTGTCATTCACCTCTGTGAGAGAGATGTCTTTCTTAGGATCTTGCCATTCACCTCTGTGAGAGAGATGTCTTTGTCCAAGATCTTCAATTCACTGATAATTGCACTTAATCTGTTGCACATGTCACCAGCAGATTCAGCTTCACCTTTCTTGAAGTTCTCATACTGTGAGATGAGAGTTGATCTTCGATCTTTTCTCTCATCTACAGAGCCAGTAACCATCTGGTTGAGAGAGCCCCAGATTGCTTTTACAGAGGTACACTCAGCAACCTTTTGGAAGATGTCATCTGACATGGTCTGGGCTAGTATATTCATAGCTTTTGCATCAACTATTTTGGCCTTCTTCTGAGCATCAGTCCACTCAGGTGGTGGAACTGCATGAGTGCTTGAAGTTGATGTAGATGTAGAAGCTGTTGGTTGAGGAGGACCTGTCAAAATGGAATTGTAGATGTCCTCATCAATGGAATTCATATACAATCTAATTCTTGCCTTCCAGATTGCAAATTTATTTAAATTGCAGACTGGATGTCTGGTGCTTGCATAATCCTTGTTCTGTGTCATGCTGTGTAATAAATAAACCTAAGAGAAATAGAGATCATGTCTAACAAAAGATCTTTTGGTTCAAGGGTTAGCTTGTACAACCAAAGGAAACTGCTCTGATACCAATTGAAAGATAGGGTTAGACCTGATTTACTCTAGAGGGGAGGTGAATATAGTAATTTGAAATCTTTTTGCTATTTATATTATAATATCAGAGTAATAAAATAAGAGATATCAAGGTTACCAGAAAGCAATAGCAACCTAAGTTAATCTAATCTAATCACAGTGCAGATAACCTAATCTATCACAACCACAACAAGAACAAAAAGAAAAGGGCAACAAGACAACACAAAAACTTTTATAGTGGTTGGATATGTTGTAAATATACGTATTTTTATGTACATTAATTAAGTCATTTTCATTTATTTTCATTATTTTTAGTTAAATTTCTTTAATAAAATGTTTCTTTTTGTAAAAATTGTACTAACTTAAGTTTATTTTTGTTTCCTGAAAATTTCAGAAAAATTGCAAAAAAATGGAAATACATGCCCGTGTACTTTGGGTCACGCCCGTGACCAGGGCGTGATACTTCAATTCCGAGAAATGAGCCGCAAATTTGAAGAAACGTTTGACACTGCTTGAGATGATCTGTGGGTCTCTTGCAGGCATTGATTGAGGGTACCAAAGAGTATTCGAGGGTCACAAGGTGAGATGATCTGTGGGCAGGTGCGGCCAGAGCAGCATTGCTCTCCTCACATGATCATCAGAGTTGTAATGATATCCCTTTAAGGTAAGGCAGAGCTAACACCCACCTTGTCCCTCCATAATGCAGAGGTGGGGTCGATACCTGCCGGGATGCGAAATTCAGTAGCCTTCCGCGCTGGAACCTGCAAGCTCCCACTACACGGTGCGAAATCTCCCCGCAACACGTGGTCTTTGTGGTATTACGCCATTGACAAAGGTTCAAGGCGAGGTCCCAGCTGAACTCGACAATGTCTCCTGCTATCAATTATACTTTCGCGTTGTTCAGGAGGCAAAAGAGAGAAAGCACTTGAAAAAGTGTTAGTAAGGAGCTTTTGATCAATAATAACTTTTTGAAAAGTTTACATAAGAAGGAAAAGAGAGGAGGACGTTCGGGAATAGAACCGCTTTAGATCATCTATGCTTTATGTGTGTGATACATCTTCTCCTTCATAGGTTTGCAAATGATAAGACCCGTTCTTTAGCACCTCTTTGACAATGAATGGGCCAGCCCAATTTGGATTAAGCTTCCCCACAGAGCTTGCTCTTGCAGTAACATCAACTTTTTAAGAACTAGATCTCCCACTTGAAAGTGTTTGATCCCTACGTTCTTATCAAAGTATCGGGCATTCTTCTCTTGATCACTTCTTGCCTTATTGCTATTTGCCTCTGATCTCTTCAATATGTTCTAAATTGATTCTTATCTCTTCACTATTCAGCTCAAGCCAATCCTCCTAGCTTGTCTTGCAAGCAGAATCTTGGTGATGGACTTCAAATCACCTGGTAAGAGCTTCTGAAGCAAGCAGAAAGCTTTAAATGGAGTTTCTCTAGTTGCAGATAAAGGTGTTGTTCTCAGGGTCCAGAGGATCGAAGGAAGTTGATCAGCCCAACTGCCTTTGAGATTCTGTACTTTCTTTTTAAGCAAGCTGAGAATCTGCTTGTTAGCTGCTAAAACCTGGCCATTGCTCCTGGGATGATGGACTGATGGAAAGTGCAGCTCTGTTCTGATCTGCTGGCAAAAATCAACCATCTCACTGTTGTTGAACTATGTCCCATTGTTTGTTATAATTGCCATTGGAATACCATGCCTGCAGACTATCTCGCCCCAGATGAAGTTCTTTACAACTTGAGTTGTTTTTTAGCCAATGCCTTGGCCTCGATCCACTTATTGAAATAGTCAATCATTACTATGATGAAGCGTCGTTTCCCGCTTGCCATGGGAAAAGGACCATGGAGATCCTTTCCCCAAACTACAAAGGGCCAAGGTGTTGCGATTGATGTGAGCGACTGAGCTGATTGATGTTGAAGTGGAGCAAACTTTTGGCACTGTGCACATTTCTTTGCATAAGCCTCAGAATCTTTTCTTATTGTGGGGTAAAAATATCCTTGTCGGAGAATCCTTCTTTCTAGAGTCCTTGCGCCTGAGTGACTTCGACACTCACCATAATGAACTTCACGAAGAATTGTAGGAGCTTTCTCTTCAGAGACACATCCTGCAATGGTCGACAAGGAGGTCTTTATATATAAAACACCTGATACCAAGTAGTAGTAAGCTACTATTATTTTGAATGCTTTCTTATCCTTGATCGACTGATGAAAGTTTCATGTTGACAGATAAAGGATGAGTGGCTCCATCCAGGAGGAGCGCTAATCGATTTGCATTAACTCTTCCTCATCCACTATCGGGCGAAAGAGTTCTGAAGTTGTTCCCCTTGATGGAAGTTCATGCTTAGCAAGAACATCTGCTTCTTCATTCTCAGCTCTTGGAATATGCTCGATTGTAAAACTTTTAAACTTGCCAATTTTGATCTTGACGAGAGCAAGGTATTTCGTTAAAATCGGTTCTCTAGTTTCAAAGTTGCCGAGGACTTGTGAAGCCATCACCAGAGAATCGGTCTTGATGTGAACATGTTCAATACCAAGTTCTCTTGCAAGCCTTAAGCTTGCTAGCAAAGCCTCATACTCTGCTTAATTGTTTGTAACTTTAAAGAAGAACATATTGCCTGCTCTAGTTTGATGCCACTTGGATTAATCAAAACCACTCTTGCTCTTAAGGAATTTCTGCCTGAGGCCCCATCAATGTAGATGGTCCAAGCCAGAGGAGACCTTTCTGCTTGATATAAACTGGATTCTGCTGTATCAACCAAGAAATCTGCTAGCACCTGAGCTTTGATAGTTGTCCTGGGCAAATAAGAGATCTCAAATTCACTTAACTCTATTGCTCATTTGGCCAACATGCCTGAATGTTCTTGTGTTTCTCCAACACGCTTTTCAAAGGTTGATCATTGACTACTTGAACTGAGTGCACCTGGAGTAGGGATGAAGTCTATGAGCAGACATTACTAATGCCAAGGCCAACCTCTCCAAAATTGGATATCTCATTTCTGCATCTTTGAGAATGTGGCTGACATAATAAACTAGGAATTGTCTCCTGTTCTCTTCCCGAATAAGAACTGAGCTGACCGCCTCAGGGCCAACTCCTAAGTACAAGAACAACATTTCCCCTGATTGGGGGCTCTATAGCAGGGGAGTTGAAGTTAGTTGTTTCTTTAATTGCTCAAATCTTGCGAGCACTCTTCTATCCATTCAAACTGGGATGCTACTCGAAGAGTCTTGAAGAATGAAGCACTCTTATCACCAACTCGAGAGATGAATCTCCCGAGACATGCCAATCTCCCTCCTAACTGCTGAACATCTTTAGGTGAGTGTGGAGGTGCCATATCAAGAATAGCTTTAACCTTATCCTGGTTAGGGCTAGTCCTTTCGGATTAAGGAGATGACCAAAGAACTTCCCCTTACTCGCCCCAAAAGTTACACTTTGATGGATTAAGTTTCATCTTATATCTCCACAAAGTAGAGAATATCTCTGCTAGATCTTGCAGGTGTAATGAGAAGGATTTGCTTTTGATCAAAAGATCATCAATATACACCTCAAGGTTTCTTCCTTTTTTCTCTTTAAACACATGATCCATCATGCGTTGATAAGTAGCACCAGCATTCTTAAGCTCGAAGGGCATCACAAGGTAACAATAAAACCATCGTTTGTAATAAAAGACATATGAGGAACATCGGGCTTATGCATTCTTATTTGATGATAACCAGAGAATGCATCTAAGAAACTCACAAAAGAATACCCTACCCACAGAATCAATCTAATGAATCTATCAGCAAGGTAACAATCTTTAGGACATGCTTTATTTAAACGAGTAAAATT